>CAOKZL010000359.1:0-600000 GCA_948472985.1 Iguana delicatissima | reverse complement strand
TTTTGCTTCCTGCAGCCGTGGTCTAATTCTGATTTATTTCAAGACCCAAAATAAACAGAAGTGGCGAGAATAGACACTCTTGCCTTGTTCCTTTTTGAATCTTACAGTGTTCTGTTAACTCCCTATCCACTGCTGTTCTCTCTGGGAAGTCAGAAGTCACACTTCCTTCCGCTCTATAATCCTTTTCTTTCTTTCTTCTTTCTTTCTTGTTGCTTTTCTTCTTCTTCATTTAAATTGTATTTAGAAAACTCATCATAAAAATTAATTCTGATTTATTTCATTCTGGCCCAGAAGGCTGGGGTATTCTGCAGCATGCCATCCAAAAAATAGTAATCTTTCTAAACTTTGCCTCTGTCTTGTATTTTAACCGCCTTGTCCATCCGTCCAATCATCCATGGATTTTTGTGGATGAAAACTTTCTCTCTGTCTCCCTTTCTCTTTTATAGGGCTGGTTTTTGTTCTATGTAGATTTTTAATTTAGCCTTTGGGCTTTATATCAAATTGGCATGCTGTTTTTGTCAGCTCTAGCTTTTTTGAAAAAAAAACAGGACATATGCTGAAACATACTAACTCAAGACAATAACATGTGTAAGGTAAGAGTTTTAGAAAAATATAGTCAGCCCTTCACATTGGTGGGTTTCACTTTCATGATTATTTGTGAGTTTCTGCAACCCTTTCCCGCTTTAGGCGCTTCTCCTCCAGGGGAACCGTTGCTCTCAGCAGCTCCGATCAGGCCGGACGACTCTTTAAAAGCCCACCTCTGGTCCTCCTCCTCCTTCCCTGGCTGCTACTTGGCCAGCCAAGGATGGGTGGCAGCCCATTTTCTCAGCACCACAAACCCTCTCTTGATGCCTTTCACACCCAAGGAGGGAGATGGCCGAGGGAGAGGAAGTTCAGGAAGCCAACCCACTCCCTTTCCATCTCCTTTTTCCAAGACCTGGTTTGGACCCTGGGTGTCTTCCCGCAGACACACGTTTTGACATCTGCAATTTTCCCACTTTTGCATCCCTCGTAAATAAATGCACAAGAGGGGATACCTGTTGGCGGGCCAACTCCAAAGTGTAAAAGGCATCCTGCGAGCTGTTGAAGCTACAGCGGCTTCTTTGCCAGGCAAAGATGTCTAAAAAAAATCATAGGAAAAAATAGCAATGATGTTAGAGACACAAGTTCACATTCTGTCTGTGGTATTATCAGTTAAGTTGGCACTGAGGGATTCCAGTGCCGGCCAAGGCCAGTCTTGTGTGGACTAGGGACAGAGAGAGCAGTAATAACACCTTGAGATCAGAGATCTCGAGATGCCTTCCTCTGATGCTGAGAGAGTGAGACTTGCCCAAGCTCAGCCAATGGCTTTCCATGAATAAGCGGAAATTTAAGTCTGGGGCCATTTCTGCACTAGCCTGTTATAGCGCGATGATTCCACTTTCAACATCCTCTGGAATCGTGGGGTTTGCAGTTTCGGGAGGGGCTGGCTGGCCCCTCCCGAAACTGCAAACCCCATGATTCCAGAGGATGTTGAAAGTGGAATCATTGCACTATAACAGGCTAGTGTGGAAATGGCCTGGGTTTCCCAGTCTTACTCCAGCCCTCAAACTGCAACACTATGTTGCCCAGTTTTATTGGCATGATGAACTCAGAGGGGGCATTTGCCAGCATTGCCTTCCTCTTCAGCTGAGAGAGTGTGACTTGCCCAAACGTCACCCAGTGGGCTTTCTTGCCTGGGTGAGGATTCGAACCCTAGTCTCCCAGAGTCCCACACTGCCAGCAATACAAACAAGTAAGAACTGATCTGTCTGTAGCCCAGCATTGGCAAGTGGCCCTTCCTTCCTTCCCTCTCCTGTGTGTGCCCAGCACACCATCTGTGGTTTTCCCCGAAGCTCTGACAAAGTGTGACGGAGGTCTGTTGTCTTCTTCATCCCCCCCACCTCAAGAGCTGGGGGCAGCGTTACCGTTTTTTATGTCATTTCATGCTCTGCTGAGCACAGGTTGCTATATAATCTTGCTTATTTTTTGCCCTTAATCTATATTTGCTTGCTGGGAATGTGTGTGTGTGTGTGTGTGTCGGGGGGAGGCTTGGTACATTAGCACTAAGTAAACACTGTATAGAAATTGCTCTCTCGCACCCGCTCCCGGCAGCCTCCGGCCAACGCAAACAAAAGTCTGTTTGGCCAGTGCGTTCCTGGCTGTGTGTTGTGTGTAAAAGGGTCCCCTGGTCTTTCTCTCCCTCCACTAACTCAGACAAAATGGAGAGAGAGCACCAAAGAAAGGTCGGGGTGCCATTTTATTTCGATGGTGCTCTTGGGTCCCCTGCAGAAACCTCTAGGTCAGATGTCCTCTTTGCACAACACAAAGGTTAACATGCTGGCTGGCTGAGGACAGGACTTATCAGGCAGGAAAATATTTCAAACATTTGGGAAAGATGGCCCAACAAGTTTTGAGAATATGGTACCTTTTCCCCTTGAGATCTGGCCCTTTCCGTGCTCCCCTCCAGTCCATAAGGGGTTAAATCCCCCGGCACATCCTTTTGGGAACCCGCCCACTTGGGAGGCGGAGCCACATCAGGCTATAAATACACTGCCGCAGAGCCCTGCCAAGAGGCAAAGCGGAGAGAGGGTGAAAGAGGGCAGTTGGGTACTTTGTGCCAATGGAGAGGCGTGGCTGAGTGGCAAGGTTGGCACAGGTGGAAGGAACGGCTAGGACCACGAATGGGAGGCTGGTCACGTTGGCACAGATAGCTGGCTTGTAAGGAGTCCCACCTCTGCCCTGCTTCTGGTGCTGAGTCTGCCATGGCTACCATCCAGCCGGGTCTACCTGGGCCTTACCTGAAACCACAGGTTGTCCCGAGCCTGGACTCTGAGTCTGATTCTGACTCGGATTCGGACAGCCCAGTTTCTGTCAGTATCCTGCCTTATGCCAGCTACTCAGACTGTTCCCAAGTGATCCATAGTGGGCACTTCATGGTGTCGTCTCCGCACTTTGACGCTGTGCCCCGCCGGCGCCACCACCGGGCTGACTCGGTGCCTGACCCTCCGAGCATTGATCCCACCTTGACGCGCCTCTTTGAGTGCATGACCTTGGCCTACAAGTGAGTCTCTTTGGGGTTACCTGTGGGTTTGGGAGAGTGGGAGGCAGGAGGCAGGGCTTGGATAGTGCTGGATTAAGATCCCAAGATGTGAGAAACTGGGACTGGAGCATTCAGGCCATGGTAACCTAAAAAAGAATTTTCTGACATTTTGGCTGGGACGGCACTATAGATCTTTCAGCATTACGCCATCCTTTAGCAGCTGCGTTCTTAACCAAACATGATCGTCTTTCTCTTTTTGTTAGATTTTGCCTCTGTCTGCCGTTTCCTTGCGTCTCCCCAAATAGCAGCTTAGGGAAGGGTTAAGATGATGCCGAGAGAATCATGCCAGGCATAGATAACCTTTGGTCTTCCAGATGTTCCCAGACTTAATTTCCCAGGAGGCCCTTGGGCAGCAGGGGATTGTGGAAGCGAGAGTCCAAAACTTCTGGAAGGCCAAAGGTTCCTCGCTCCTGGATTCCAGCCGCCCAAAATCAGATGGGCGGAAGACAGAGAAGGGCATATTTTGCAGGATTGAAGGCAATGGGGAAATGGGGTGGGTGCCAATCTGGCTCAGTTTTCCTGCCACTCTCCTTGCAAGATCTCTCAGGAATGTCTGGAAACTTGTCTGCAGGAAAGGGAATACAAATAATAATCTGCAAAACAGCAACAAAAGAATAATGTGCTTTTTTTCCCTCTCCACACTGGATGGCCTCTCAAGCCTTTCATGAGACCAAAGAACATAGACATAGAAGAATATAGATAGCTGGGGGAATTTGACAACCCCTAGAATTCTCCCAGGAATCTGCTTCTCAGACGTGATGAGGGGAGCCAAAAGTGGGGTGACCAAATACAGTCGGCCTTCCGCATTCACTAGGGTTAGAGGTGCAGGACGCCTGCAAAAGTGGAAGAAATTGCAAATATCAAAATGTGTGCGTCTGTCTGTGGGAGGGGGAATGGGCACCCGAGATCCAAAATAGGGCAGGGAAAGGAGAGAGAAAGGAGGTGGGTTGGCACGGGGGCAGTATACTTCCTCTCTCTCACCCATCTCCTTCTTTGGATGTATGAGGGGCATCGGAAAACCGGAAAACCATTTGCGGTGTTGAGAAATCAGGCTGTGGAGCTGTCCTTAGCTGGCCGGGCAGTGGAGGGGTGGAGAAGGAGGAGGACCAGAGTCAGGTTTTTAAAGGGCTGTGTGGCCTGATCGGAGCTGCTGAAATGGAAGGTTGCCCCCGCCCCTGGCAAAATAGCACCTGAGGAGAGGGACAGGGGTTGGAGAAACTTGCAAATAGTCAATCCTGTGAAGGTCAAACCTGCAAATGTGGAAGGCCGACTGTGAACCATGAACCACCCCAATCCTTTTGAATTATGTTCAGTCAATTCTTGGTTGCATCAATAGGAGTATGGTGTCTAGATCGAGGGAGGTATTGGTACCACTTTATTCTGCATTGGTTAGACCTCATCTTGAATACTGAGTCCAGTTCTGGGCACCCCAATTCAAGAAGGATATGGTCAAGCTGGAGCAGGTCCAGAGGAGGGCAACCAAAATGGTGAGGGGCCTGGAAGCCATGAAGCCCTATGAGGACAGACTTAGAGAGCTGGGTATGTTTAGTCTGCAGAAGAGAAGGTTGAGAGGGGACATGATAGCCATGTTTAAATATTTGAAGGGGTGTCATGTCGAGGAGGGAGTGGGCTTGTTTTCTCCTGCTCTTGAGACCAGGACAAGGAGCAATGGATGCAAGCTGCAGGAGAGGAGATTCCGCCTGAACCTCAGGAGGAATTTCCTGACAGTCAGGGCTGTCCGGCAGTGGAATGTGCTGCCACAGAGTGTGGTGGAGTCTCCTTCGTTGGAGGTTTTTAAGCGGAGGCTGGATGGCCACTTGTCGGGAGTGCTTTGAGGGTTTTCCTGCATGGCAGGGGGTTGGACTGGATGGCCCTTGTGGTCTCTTCCAACTCTACATTTCTATGATTCTATGATTCTATGATTCTATGCTGAATATTTCCAAAGGTTGTAACATGCAATTGTGGGAAAGAGTTCAAATCTCTGCCAAAGTAGGACTCCACAGCCAAAACATCTCTGACAGGTAGCCATCCAACCACTGTTTAAAAAACATCTAAGTCCACCATCTTGTGGATGGGTTGGGGTTCAAGGGTGTTGCTATAATTGGGGGAGGGACTGAGAGCATTACTCCTGCAAGTAAGAATCTGGCTTCTCCCCCTGCGATGAAAATTTCCCTTACTCCCCAAATTTCTAGGCTTGCAGTAACTTAAAACTTTGGCAAACTGTTTGGAGAGACAGTTTTGTCCTCCAAAGAAAAAGGGCAGGGGAAATGACCAGGGGGAGAGGAGAGAGATGCAAACACAGCGTGTATGAGAGAGCTGTTTGATTAATTTATTAATTCAAATTATGCACCTTCTTTTTCCGTGAAACCCACACCATGGTGCAATAACTTAAAACAAAAATGCAACTAAGATCTTTTTTCCCAAAAGTTAAAAAAACAGAAGTTTAGATTAGCTTCGTTTTATGCTCAGGTGGTTAGTAACAGAGAAGCAGCACGGCGTAGTGGTTGGGGTGTTGAACTACAACTTCTCGAGACCAGGGTTTGATTCCCTGCTCAGCCATGGAAACCCACTGGGTGACTTTGGGTGTATCATACACTCTCAGCCTCAGAAAACCCCATAGTAGGTTTTGCCGCAGTGTCACTCTAAGTTGGAAACGGGCATGTCACACACTCTCAGCCTCAGAAAACCTCACAATAGGTTTGCTGTAGTGTCACCATAAGTTGGAAATGATTTGAAGTGACATAACAACATTGTTAGGTCAAAGCTGTTAATGAACTGAAGCACCAAGAACAGAAGAATTGATTGTTAAGGTTGCTGATATAGTCCAACTTGCCAAACTAACAATGTTCTTGTTGCTGTTGCCCCAGCGTTAACTGGAAACATTCATAACAATAACAACTCTTTAAATGTCTAAATGTAGGATGGAGGGCATGTGGCTGGATAACAGTGTGTGTGACAGGGATTGAGGAGTCTGGGTGGGCCACAAGCTGCACATGAGACAGCAGTGTGATGCGGTGATCAAGAAAGCCAATGCGATTCTTGGTTGCTTCAATAGCAGTATAGTGTCTAGGTCAAGGGAGGTAATGGTACCACTCTGTTCTGCTTTGGTCAGACCTCATCTGGAAGACTGTGTCCAGTTCTGGGCACCTCAATTCAAGAAGGATGTCGGTCCAGAGGAGGGCGACCAAAATGGTGGAGAGTCTGGAAGCCATGAAACCCTACGAGGAACGGCTTAGGGAGCTGGAGATGTTTAGTTTGCAGAAGAGATGGTTAAGAGAGGACATGATAGCCATGTTTAAATATTTGAAGGGATGTCATGTTGAGGACGGAGCGGGCTTGTTTTCCGCTGCTCCAGAGACAAGGACAAGGAGCAATGGATTCAAGTTGCAGGAAAGGAGATTCCCCCTGAATCTCGGGAAGAACTTCCTGATGGTCAGATCTGTTTGTCAGTGGAATCTGCCGCTGCCTCCATGGAGTGTGGTGGAGTCTCCTCCTTCTTTGGAGGTTTTTAAGCAGAGGCTGGATGGCTATCTGTTTGGAGTGCTCTGATGTGTGTTCCTGCATCACAGGGGGTTGGACTGGATGGCCCCTGGGGTCTCTTCCAACCCTAGGATTCTATAGTTCTGTCCCTGTGGCTGTTATAGAGAGAAGGGAGCAGGCTTTTTCTCTGATATCCTAGAGGTTAGGACCAGGTCTAATGCTTCTAAATTACAAGAGGTAGATTTTAATTGAATCTTAGAAGCAACTTCTTAACTGTAAGAGCTGTTGGACAATTGGCTAGCGAGTTTGTGGGGTCCCCTTATCAGGATGTTGTTAAAAAGAGGCTAAATTGCTCCCTGTTGGGAAGGCTGTAGCTGAGTTTCCTTCATGGAGTGGGAATGAACTCACTGACCTATGAGGCCCTTTGCAATTCTATAATGCTATGATTGTATAGATAGGGTCATTTTGTGCTTGCCTACCTGCACAGTGGAAGTGTTATCAGAAAAGAGAAGACATTCATGTTATCTCCGTAGCCACTGGAAAATATGCCCACTTAAGTCCCCTACAAGCTTTGGAGGTTTTAACTCAGTGTTGCCCAAATTCGTTGAGTTATGGATCCTTCAACCATAAAGGCAAAAAAACTAGCTCATATTTTGCAAAGTAGGAAAGTTGCAATTCTCAGGGAAATAAGTGTGGTGTCTGGACCAGTCTTTGTGCTCCTGTGGGATGTCAATATCAGAGGTTTCTGGGGTTCCAGAAAGTTCTACACAATTATTTTGTGTATAGATCAAACTGGATTTGGAGAGTCATATCCTACTAGGGGGAGGCTGGTGGCTCTCCTGTCAGCGGGGCGCTGAATCCACTCCGGGTTTTGGCTAGCCTCAGAGGAACTCTCCAAGGTGCTGGATGTATTTTGGAATAGGGTTCAGCACCTTGGGAAACGCCTTTAGAGTCTAGGTTAAAACCTGGAATGGATTCACTTCCCACTGACATGGAAGACACCAACTGCTACAGTCCGTAATAGAGGCTGATGTGTACCCTTAGCCTTTCTGGATTGGAAAGCTTTCCTTGCTGCCTCTTCTTTTCTCTCAGTAAGAATTCTGAGATCTTGCAGAGGAAGGAGAAAAACTTACCTCTTGGGGGGAAAGTTTAGACCCTGTAAACCTGGAGCATGACTCTGTTATTTCCCTCCTTATTTGCAACTTCACACTCCTCCAGTCCTCCACTTTTCTTGCTGTGTGTCTTCAAATCATTTCTGACTTATGGTGACTCTATCATGAGGTTTCCTTGGCAAGATTTGTTCAGAGGGGGCTTGCCTTTGCCTTCCTCTGAGGCTGAGAGAGTGGGACTTGCGCAAGGTCACCCAGTGGGTTGCCGTGGCTGAGCGTGGATCGAACTTTAGTCTCCAGAGTCATAGTCTGACACTCAAATCACTACACCGTGCTGGCTCTCCTCCACTTTGCTTCATATCAAGTGACACAGCTAATGTTAACAGCCGGGGATTGGCCAGAGGGGTGATAAAGGATGCCTCTGAGTATGAGCAGAGTGGTATTTCCCTTACTCACCGGGTAACCACAGCCATCCATCATTCAGCCAGTTGTGGCAGGCGGAGGTCCTGTGTTTCAAAAGAGCGACTGTGAAGGAACTCGAATCTGGCACCAAAGTCCAGAGCCATTTCCGCACTAGACTGTTCTAGCGCTATTATTCCACTTTCAACACGTACATTAAACGTGCCAAAAAAATTGTATACATATATACCATACTTAAACTAAACTAATAATCAAATTATACTGAAGTAAACAACAACAAAAAAACTACATCTAATTATAAATGGCTCGTACCCTTGTTGCAAATAGCTCCAAGATATGAAAATGTACTTATCTTAGATCATTACTTTCTACTGTTTTAAATCTGTTGCTCCTTTTATTTATATTCTCAAACTATTTTAATTTCTAAATTTCCTAAATTTCTTATATTCCATAAATTTCCATTCCAAAAATCAATATTATTAATGATATTGAAATACTATTATTTAATTCCACTGTATGATTATTCCCTTTAATCAATCAATTCTGTCTTAAACGTGGGTATGAACCTTCTTTATATAGGAGGGGAAGGGTAGAAAAAGGAACATGGGGGAAAAGAAATAAAATTTTCTTACTAAAAATACTAGAAATAGTTAACATACTAGAAAAATGAATATTCCTTTTGCTCTTCTTCTTATTTCCCTCTAAACCAATTTCCACATGAGTGGTCATAGTCGATAGGAAGATTTCTTCTCTTCCCTCGTTTTTATTACCTTAACCTGGGTTTAGTTAATAACTTATGGATAATTGATGACGTACGCGCCTTTTCTCATTATTCGTTTTTTAATGTTATTTTTATTAGAAACCAGTTCTTGAATATCTTGAGATATTTACATATTTACTAGGGATAGGCCAACTGAATCCTCGAATCCTCAGGAAGGATTCGAGGGTAAAAATAGGCGAACTGAATCTTTCAAATCCACAAATCAAAAAATAGTATTTTAAAAAAGAAGTTCTGTTTAAAAAAAAGTTTTAAAAAGTTTAATTTTTTTTTTAAAAAAGTTGCTTTTTAAACCCTTTTTGAAAAAAGGATTCGAAAGATTTGAGAGTCATGAGATTTGTGGGTTCCCAGAACCTTCTGGGGATTTGGAAAATTCTGGATTCGTCCCATCCCTAATATTTACATTCATAACTGAGGTTTGACATAATGTGTAACATAATAAGTGTATGACAGAATCCAGAATTAAACAGATTACACAAAAATTATATTGTACATTAAATATGGAGAGAGCAAAAAGGGAAGGAAAGAACAATAATTACATTAATTGATTTAGCAACGTTCTCGGAATGCTATTCGGTTAGAAAGGTATAGGGGCCAAAATGGAAGAAAGAGAAGGAAAAGCAAAAAAGGAAATAATTGTGTAGTGTGAGTGGGCTAGAGTGGTGATTCTTAACCTTTTCTTTGCCAGGGACCCCGTGTAAATGTAATTTGTTGTCAGGGATCCCCAAGACTGAACTCAATTAAAACATTTCACTTTAGACCTGAATATTCAAAAATTTTTTTTTAAAGGGTTGTGGAAACTAGGATTCAAATCCCTGCTCAGGCACTGGATGTCTCTGGGGCAGGTCACATTGTCTCCGCCTCAGAGGAAGGCAAAGGTAAACCCCTTCTGCAAAAAATTGTCCATAAAAAAATCTGTGATAGGCTTACTTTGGGGCTACCGTCAGTCAGAAGAGACTTGAAGGCCCTCAGCAACAAAGTGCCACTGACAGCGGGGAGGTTCTTTCTAGCCATCATGTCTCCACCTTTGAAAAATGACTTATGGAGACTGTGAGGCAAAGCTATCGTGGGGATTTTCTTGGCTGAGAGATGTGACTTGCCTGAGGCCACCCAGTGGCTTCCCATGTCTGAGTGGGGATCAGAACCTGGTCTCCAGAGCCATAGTTTGGGCGCACAGACACCTTTGTCCCTTCAGTTCTCTTTAGTCCTCATTTGCAAACGAAGGCGCAGTCTGGGTGTGCGCCCACGCCTACTGCTAGTAGCGAGGGACATGGCAGCAGGGGGAGGAGTGGCAGTGGGGCGTGTGTTTGCGTGCCCAAACTGCTCCCTCTTTTGCAAACGAGGGAGCAGGTTCAGCATGTGCACACCCACACCCACACACTGCCGAGTCGCTGTTGCTGCTGTTGGCATCAAGCAGCAGGACTTTGCGGACCCTCAGGGCTCCCTCAGGTTAAGAACCACTGGGCGAGGGTAACTCACAAGCTGCCTTTATATGGATCTTAGCCACTCCGAGGCGGCTGCCTGTTCCCCTTCCCAGAGGAGAAGCTGGCCTGTGGCTTCCTTGGCACCCAGATTCTTGGACAGCCTTGGCCCATGGAGCGGTTGGCGGGGTGCCCAGGAGCACTTGCCTCCCCGGATGACTCGACTCGCCCCACAGTTGGCATGGGCAGGCTGTGTTTGCTCTGCTGATGGGCGCTGGAGAGTTCAAATTCCCCCAAAGATGGCAGGGAAGGTGGGGGCCCCCGGGGCTGGGCGCAGGGGTCCTTCCTGTGGCACATAGATGGCTGGGAAGCTTTGAGTTACTCAGTCGCTCCTTGCCCCTCTGCTCTAACCAATTTTGGATGGGTTTGGGCTCCTGCATCTCATTCTTGGAGCCACCACAAATCAACAGGCGATTTTTTTTTACCCTTTTCCTCTCCTGAGCTTGAGAGGGTTCAAATTGCCTTCTTCTGTTTGTATGCAGCAGGCATGGCAAGAGCATTCTGGAGCATGCACAGAGTGTTTTCACCTTGGCCAAGGAATTAGAAGCAGCTAGGGTTGCCTAGTATTGGACTAGAGCTCAGGGAAGCAGGGTTTGATTCCCTGCTCAGCCATGGAAACCCACTGGGTGACTTTGGCTGAGTCACACACTCTCAGCCCCATGGAGAAATGGGAAATTGCCAAGGGGAGAGTCTCCTTGTTTCCCCGCTGGGACTGCTTTGGGGTGGCTGCGATTGTTGTTTTCAGGACATAATGGGTGTGAATTGGCATGCTGCCGGACAGTCCTGGGTGGGAAGGTGGAATAGAACAAATTGTTATACTAAATATTATTGTATGCATAGCAATGCAAGGAATGATAAAACCATAATCACAAACGCTCCTCAGCGGGTCCTTGGTGCAAAAGTGGAATACAGCAGATTAAGGTAATAAATGCCTTCATATGAATAGTAATGTGGCAAATAAAATGATAATCACCGATGCTTCCTGGCCATGACATTGACTTTTGCACCTGGGACTTTAGAACTTAGTCCTGATTTTACCTCTGTGTTGTTGCTGTGGAACTCGAAATGGGTCCCCCCCTTTTCGGAGGTTGTGGGTGTGTGTGTGCAGGTTATAAAGGTGTGTTAATAAATAAAACAGGCTTATCACCTGTTAATTAGTTAGTGATTAGTTTAGGCTGTCTTTATGGTAATAGGCTAGTCCTTTATGCGCTAGAGTTTAAGTTTAGTTTAGCTCAGTTTTAGCTTTAACTATGCACATATATATATAGTTTGTGTAGTTCTTTTTTTTCTTTCTGTCTCTTGATCATCTTGCTGTGATTCAGTTTGTCTGCATTAAAATTAATAAAATATGAATTTAAAAAGTGGATGTGTGTGTGGATACTTCTACTTCCTTTCTTTTCCTTTCTCTTCCTTCCTTTCTCTTCCTTCCTTTCTCTTCCTTCCTTCTTTCTTTTTTCTTTCCGTCCTTCCGTCCTTCCTTCCTTCCTTTCTCTTCCTTCCTTTCTCTTCCTTCCTTCTTTCTTTTTTCTTTCCGTCCTTCCTTCCTTCCGTCCTTCCTTCCTTCTTTTCTTTTTTTCCCTTTCCTTTCCTTTCCTTTCCTTTCCTTTCCTTTCCTTTCCTTTCCTTTCCTTTCCTTTCCTTTCCTTTCCTTTCCTTTCCTTTCTTTTCCTTCTTTCTTTCTATTTTTGAATGTCTGTGTGCTGCCTTCCAAGGATCCCAGGGACAGAAGATTGCCACCTGTGCCTGGTGCAGCCCACCCCAACCTGACGCCAATCCTGTAGGGTAGGCCAGGCTTAGAGAGAATATGCAGGCCCACCAAAAGTATCCTGATGCGCTCCATAGCCCAGTGGCAGTCGATCTGCTACAGCACCGTAGATCCCTATTTTAATTGAAACAAAGCACAAAAGGGCTCCGTGGAGTGGCTTCTTCCTTCCGACGGGGCCCAGCCCCTGTTTGTCTCAGGATCTTTCCATCCCAGCTGGTGTTTGCTTGTTTTCCCATCCGGAAGATGACAGGGAGCAGCTCTGAGTCCGAGTCTCTCTCCCCCTCTGCACACAGATTAAGGGAAATGTGCTCACCCAGACGGATTAGGTGTCCGTGCACGGCAGAAGAGCAAACAGCCCTGCGATTCTCTCTGGGAACGTGAATGCGATGGGAGATGCGGAAAGAGCCAGCCTGCACTGTTTTCCTGGTTCTTGGGTCAACATTAGCTTATGCCGCAGTATTTTTTTTTAAAGGAAACGAGTTGGAGAATTCCTTTAATTTATGTCAGAAAACAAAACAAAACAAAAAGAATAAATAGAAAGAGAGTGAGTCCTGGATTCCAACGTGCCACTCAGGCTCCCGGCAACATTTTCTGAACCAAAACGGATAGGTGAAAAATCATCTAGTTTCCATTTTGTCCCCTTTCTCCCAGTCCCAAGGATGTTCTTGGTCTGTGCTTGTTTTCAATCAGGTGGCAAAACTTTTATTTATTTTTAATTCTCCCCACAAGGGAGTTTTTTGCATTCCCTCTCTGGTGTGGGGTTTTCCCCCCACTTTTGAAAAACTATGTGTTTTTGTATGCATTTTTTAAACACAGCGAGTGGACTTGGGCCATCTGCTCTCACTCTGAACCTGGTCTTCCTCAAAAGGTTATTGTAAGCATAAAAGAGGGATGTTTCTGTGAGGAGCGCTGAGAAGATGAAATTCAACTCCTTAGAAATGTGGTCCTGGAGAAGAAGCTCTAAGGATAACCTGGACTGCCAAAAAGACAAGTGAATGGGTCCTAGAGCCAAATCTACCTTGAACTTTTCCTAGAAGCCAAGATGGCTAAACTGAGGCTGTTGTACTTTGGCCATGTTGTGAGAAGACCAGACTCACTAAGACAGTAAGGCATGGCAAGGTAGAAGGCAGCAGAAAGAGAGGAAAAGCACATTATGGGTGGATAGACCCAATGAAGAAACATCCCCGAATCTGGACGTCTCTCATTCGCAGGGCCACCGTAAGTCAAAGTCGACTTTGCCAACCGTTAACAACCACAAGGAAGGATGTGTTTAGTGTCATATAATGATATAATGCTATATATTGTATAATGTAAAGTGCTCTCTCATCTGTGGAGGTGTAAAATGCATGCTCCTGTAGGGGAGTGCTGGGCAGTGGAGAGAGCAGATAGGAAGAAAATTGAGTCATTTGAAATGCGGTGTTGGAAAAGAGTTTTACAGAAACCCGGGACTGCTAAAAAGATCAGTGAAGGAGTCCAAGAGCAAATCAAGTCTGAACTCTTCCCCAGAAGCCAAGAGGATTAAACTGAGGCTGTCCTACTTTGGCCATGTTGTTAAAAGTCCTGACTCACTAGAAAAGGCAATAATGCTTGGGAAGGCGGAAGGCAGCCAGAAAAGAGAAAGACCACATTACAGATGGATAAACTCAATTAAGGAAGGCATGGCCCTGAGGAAGGCAGTTAATGATAGAATGGCATGGAGGGTTCTCATCCACAGGGTCGCCATAAGTCGAAGTCAACTTGACATCAATTAGCAACAATCCTATCGCCTCTGAGTCTTCTCTGCTCTGAGCTGAACATCCTCAGCTCCCTCACAGAGCTTGGTTTCGAGACCTTTGGTTGTCTTCCCTGCCCATGTTCCAGCTTGTCAGCATCCTTCTTGAACTGGGGCACTCAGAAATGGACACATTACTCCTGACCTTTGGTCATTTTGGTTGACCTCCCTGGAAAGCACCAGAAAACCATCCGATCTTGGATGCTAAGCAAGGTCAAATCTGGTTAGTACTTGGATGGGGGACCAGCCTCTCCCTAAACTGCAAACCCCAGGTTTCCATAGGGTATTGAAAGTGGAATAATCGCACTATAAGAGCATAGTGCGGAAATGGCCAATGAGTCCCTTCCCATGCCATAGTTTTCTTCCTGCACTGGAGACAGGTATACTGCCCTGTTGGTATCTTTTTGGTACCAGGTGAAGGCTAGGTTTTTCATGAAAACCTTTGGGATCTAATCTCCTTCTAAATGTGTACATGTTTTAAAACTCTGATAGCCTTTTGAAACTCCTGTCTTGTTCATAGAACCATAGAATCATAGAAATGTAAAGTTGGAAGAGACCCCAGGGGCCACCCAGTCCAACCCCCTGCCATGCAGGAACACCCTCAAAGCATTCCCGACAGATGGCCATCTAGCCTCTGCTTAAAAACCTCCAAGGACGGAGACTCCACTACACTCCGAGGCTGCGTATTCCACTGCCAGACAGCCCTGACCGTCAGGAAGTTCTTCCTGAGGCTCAGGTGGAATCTCCTTTCCTGCAGCTTGAATCCATTGCTCCTTGTCCTGGTCTCTGGAGCAGCGGAAAACAAGCCCTCTCCCTCCTCTACATGGCATCCCTTCAGATATTTAAACATGGCTCTCATGTCCCCTCTTAACCTTCTCTTCTGCAGGCTAAACATACCCAGCTCTCTGAGTCTATCCTCTTAGGGCATGGCTTCCAGGCCCCTCACCATTTTGGTTGGCCTCCTCTGGACCTGCTCCAGCTTATCCATATCCTTCTTGAATTGGGGTGCCCAGAACTGGACACAGTATTCAAGATGAGGTCTAACCAAAGCAGAGTAGAGTGGTACCAGTACCTCCCTCGATCTAGACACCCTACTCCTGTTGATGCAGCTGAGAATTGCATTGGCTTTCTTGGCTGCCGCATCACACTGCTGACTCATGTTAGAACGATTGTTAGAACGGTTTTTCTTTTAAGATCTTGTTTAAGTTATTTCTTGGTTTTAACTTGGTATTGTTTAGATTTGTTTAAACTTTTTAAAATTGATTTGCTGTTCTAAGATTTCAAGACAAACGGGCAAGAAATAAATAAATACGTTTAATTTGTGTCCTCCTTTTCTCTCAGCATGGAATTCAAGACAGCTTATAAGTTAAAACAAAGGACTGCTTAAAAATATTAATACAAAAGTTTAACAACGAACAACAATTCTGTTTGAAAAGAAGTTAAAAGGACAAAAGTACCTCATTTTGTAGGAGGGTTATGGAGAAAAGTGTAACCTCTTGCCTGCTTTTTTTTTTAATGGGCTTGGAGGAATTTAATAGCACAGGAGCTTGGCAACAAAAAAAGTTGGGAGCAACTGAAAAAGCACAGGAGGCTGGCAACAAAAAGAAGTTGGGAGAAATATAATAGCAGAGAAATCTGTCAAGAAAAAAGGTGAGAAAGAGTTTAATAGTACAGATGCTCGGCAACAAAAAAAATTGGCAAGAATTTAATAGCGCAGGAACCTGGCACCAAAAACATTTGGGGGAATTTAAAAGAAGAGGACCTTTGGGGGAAAAAAGAATTGGCAGCTTGACCTGCCCATCTCTGGTATTGCCTCATATTCTCTGGTTTGATATTTCAGTGGGAAACTGGTGTCCCCCAAA
This sequence comes from Iguana delicatissima, assembly GCA_948472985.1. Lineage (NCBI taxonomy): Eukaryota > Metazoa > Chordata > Lepidosauria > Squamata > Iguanidae > Iguana > Iguana delicatissima. The sequence continues at coordinate 584,213 of CAOKZL010000359.1, read as the reverse complement.
TGGAAGAATTTCAAGGGACTCCGTCTGCTTTGCCGGGACAAGATCCGCCTGAACAATGCTATCTGGAGAGCCTGGTACATCCAGTGTGAGTCCTGGGGTTGGGGGAGATGGGTTGGAAGTGGTACTGGATGTTATTCCTTTTCTTCTCCCAAAGTCAGGGAGATCAAAGGCAAAAATTCAAGTGGGAGGGGTTCGGTGTTTTTCTTTGCAACTGGAACCCACGGAGAGACTGAACTTGGCTTATGGACTTTGAATTGAAACTTGGCGGGCTGGAGTGTCTCCCCCTTGGTTTGTTTTGAAAACAAAACAAGTTTGCAAAAGTTCACTTTCTGCATTGCCTCTCTCCCCTGCCCCCAAAGGGAGTTTTGCAACCTTGATTTCAAAATTGCCTTTTGAAAAAGTCAGGGAGTGGAGCTTGCACGGGGAGGCGAAAGGGAGGTTTTATAAAATCTATCCCAGATTATTTTTTGAGGGGGAGTGAGGGAAATGCTTCCCTTCTTTTTGGTATGTGGTTCCCAGACTCCCACAGCCAGCCTGGGCAAAGGGATCAGGGATCTGATGCGAGTTCTTCTGTGCCGCAGATGTGGAACGCAGAAAGAGCCCTGTGTGTGGATTTGTCACCCCGCTGGACGGCTCGGAGGCCGATGCCCACCGGAAACCAGAAGTGAGTGTCACTCCAGAAGTTTTCCATATACAATTGGAAGCCCACCGTGGCCCTGAGTTATGTGCTCATCTCCCTGCTCCCACAACCGCAACATACATGATTTGGCTTCTGGCATGTTGGGCTGCTTCCCAGCATTAGCTGGAAGTTTCAAGGCCTTGGCCAGCCAAAGGTCCCCCCCCCTTTTTTTTTTGTCCACAGCAAAGCAATGGCAGGGGGGTGGGTGGGCAGGGACAAGGAACCTCTTAAACATCTGCCAGTACACACACTCACAGGAAAAGTCAACATTATGCTTTCTGGCATCTCGAAATCCACTCTGGGATAGAGTGGGGGGAAAGTTGCAACAATGCACAAAATCTTCTGTGAAACAGCTTAGTGTATAAAAGTTGTAAGAGCTGGCTTAGTGACTGAAGCTCATAATATCTAGCTTAGCGTGCAGAAGCCTCTAAGAGCTGGCTTAGGGTACAGAATGCCCTAAGAACTGGCTTAGTTTGCAGAAACCCCTAAGAGCTGGTTTAGTGTGAAAAAGCTGCCAAGAGCCAGCTTAACGTACAGAAGCCCCTAAGGGCCGGCTTATTTTGCAGAAACCCCTGAGAGCTAGTTTAGTGTGCAGAAGCCCCTAAGAACTGGCTTAGTTTGCAGAAGCCTCTAAGAACTTGTTTCATTTGTGGGAGCCCCTAAGTGCCAGCTCGTACATAGCACTTCTCTGGTGGGCACAGCATCCCAAAGTCTAGGCAGAGATTATCCCAAGGCATCAGGGCAACATCCCTTGTCCTTTGTCTCCTGTTCAATCCACATCAGTCCTGGTCATATTATGGTGGTGAGTCATCTCCTGTACTCTGCATCATGCCAAATCATGCTATTATGGCCAGGCTGTTGGCTGAGCCTAGTAGCAGGGACCATCTGACCATTCCTCCCCCCTTATACAATTCCAACCTTAATAAAACATCTAGGTCTTTACTTTTCCTGCTCCTAATGTACACAGAAAAGAAGAAACAAAACCCACCATGGCCTCTCTTTCAGAAATGGAAGATGAATCTTCTAGACAGTAGGAAGCAATATTTACGAAAGGGTTTCCAAAAAACAAACAAACAAACAGGATTTGTTAACAGAGGAGAGGTTAACTGTTCAATCACTATACAGAACCCAAAGCAGAGGAACACATTCTCCTGCGCTCCTGCTCCGTGCAGGTATTTTCCCTCGCTAGCTGGATTCTTCTTAAATTGACCTTCTGATTGAGCTGATGGTATCTCTTTGTCTTCCTTGTCAGGCTGTTGTGCTGGAGGGGAATTACTGGAAGCGGCGGATCGAGGTGGTGATGAAGGAATATCACAAGTGGCGGATCTACTACAAGAAAAGGGTCAGCTTTCCTCTCTACCCACCACCCCCTTGTGCTTGAGATGTGGGGCCACACAAAAGCACTGGCCAAAGTTTTCCTTGGAAACGGTTCCCACGGATAGAGCCCAGATCTCTGCATTTAGGTGGGACTCAGCAAGCCATAGGCGTCCGCGTGCCGTCGAAGCCTGCATGTTCCAAGGCATTCTATCTCTGGGTACCAGTGACAAATGGTGCAGGAGAGGAACTGAGTTGCTATAAAATTGAACTGAGGGCTATAAATTACCTCTAGGGGTGTCAGGATTTGTGGGTATTACTTTTTGTGGTTCCCAGGCTCTCCCCACCATGTTGGCTAAGGGATTGTGGCAGTTGTAATCCTGAAAAGTGACTTTCCCTAGCCCTGTGAAAGAGACCCAAAAGGAAGCACCTGGAACAGGAGAAACCAAAATCCGTCTCCAAATCTTATGATGGGCAGCAGCTCCACCTCCTGGCTGATGCTGTCTTTGCACTCTCTGTTTTCTTTTTTTCTTTGAGAGGTACCGTGCCTGACACACCTTTTGGCTTTCCCACTTCTGTGTGGGAGGATTGCTTTAACAGGGAAGCTCTGTTATCCTGTCCCAGGAGAACAACATGGTAATGCGGGAAGGAAATAAAGCTGGGAAGCGATTTGGATAATGGCTTTCAGAACGAGCCTAGCACCGGGCGAGGAAGAGGCTAAACTTATCTAAGTCTTGCCTCTTCTGCAAATGCACTGTGTAGCTTTAGGTAAGCCATTGTGTCTTGGCCTCAGTCAATCCATCTGTAGTATGGGTGTTATGATTTTTTTATTTTTTAAAAAGATTATAAATTATTGAAATAAGATTTCCCCAGTGCTCAAAGTGGGGGCAAAGAAGAACTGCAACTGAAGTGTTACAGTGTGGGGTGCTTCTCATTCAAGATTCAAGCTACTCTTCTGGATTTCATCTCCTTCAAGCTTTTCCACTCACCCTCTCCCAAATGGTCAGCAATCTACCACAAAGCCATGGGGAGGGGGTTCTTCCCTGAAGATTTTTGGAGAACTGTATTGTTACAGGGCAACATAAAATGTTAATATAGATTGACTTCTAGTTTGGCATCTTTTCAAGAAGGCCACATTTCCTTGCCTTAGGGATTTGAGGAGAAGACCAAAAGGTTTCCAGATGAACTCAGCAGCTGAGCACGGCCTCTCACAGAAGAAGACACAAACAGATATGCTCATGTGGAGTGGAATCATGCACGCAACTCAGGGTTTCCTCTCCACTGGCTGAAGAGACAAACCTCCTCCTCCTCCTTTTTTTCCAGTCTAGATTTCAAAATTTCAGTGGCTTGCCTCCTCAGCACATTGTTGGAGAAGAAGGGGGGGGAAGGCTTGCCTCTTCAGCATGCTGAAAACCTCAACTAAAAAGACCCCCACCTTTGGCCTTTTTTTGTGTCATAGCCATGAGGATCATGTGAAATAGTGGGAGGGGATCAGGCTGGGGAAGGTTCTGGTTTCTCAAAGCCCCCCAGATTTGCCCACCTAGCTTCTGAGCCCTGCCAGTTGTGCGTGACCCTCATGCTGTATTTCTCTTGCAGCTCCGCAGGTGCAGCCGAGAAGGGGAAGTCCCTAGCCCCAAAGCGGTGAGTGAGGAAGAGGGGATCGGAAGAGTACAGGAGGGTGGGATTATTTTTCAGTTCTCCTTGGTGGTGAGCCCTTTCTCGTTGAGATGCTCCCCTTCTCTCCTTGGTAGTGAGCCCTTTCTCAATGAGATGCTCCTTTTCTTTCCTTGGTGGTGAGCCCTTTCTCGTTGAGATGCTCCCTTTCTTTCCTTGGTGGTGAGCCCTTTCTCGCTGAGATGCTCCCTTCCTCTCCTTGGTGGTGAGCCCTTTCTCGCTGAGATGCTTCCTTCCTCTCCTTGGTGGTGAGCCCTTTCTCACTGAGATGCTTCCTTCCTCTCCTTGGTGGTGAGCCCTTTCTCACTGAGATGCTCCCTTCCTCTCCTTGGTGGTGAGCCCTCTCTTGCTGAGATGCTCCCTTTCTCTCCTTGGTGGTGAGCCCTTTCTCGCTGAGATGCTCCCTTCCTCTCCTTGGTGGTGAGCCCTTTCTCGCTGAGATGCTCCCTTCCTCTCCTTGGTGGTGAGCCCTTTCTCGCTGAGATGCTTCCTTCCTCTCCTTGGTGGTGAGCCCTTTCTCGCTGAGATGCTCCCTTCCTCTCCTTGGTGGTGAGCCCTTTCTCGCTGAGATGCTTCCTTCCTCTCCTTGGTGGTGAGCCCTTTCTCGCTGAGATGCTTCCTTCCTCTCCTTGGTGGTGAGCCCTTTCTCACTGAGATGCTCCCTTCCTCTCCTTGGTGGTGAGCCCTCTCTTGCTGAGATGCTCCCTTTCTCTCCTTGGTGGTGAGCCCTTTCTCGATGAGGTGCTCCCTTCCTCTCCTTGGTGGTGAGCCCTTTCTCAATGAGATGCTCCCTTCCTCTCTTTGGTGGTGAGCCCTTTCTCGCTGAGATGCTCCCTTTCTCTCCTTGGTAGTGAGCCCTTTCTTGATGAGATGCTCCCTTCCTCTCTTTGGTGGTGAGCTCTCTCTCGTTGAGATGCTCCCTTCCTCTCCTTGGTGGTGAGCCCTTTCTTGATGAGATCCTCCCTTCCTCTCTTTGGTGGTGAGCTCTTTCTCAATGAGATCCTCCCTTTCTCTCCTTCATGGTGAGCCCTTTCTTGATGAGATGCTCCCTTCCTCTCTTTGGTGGTGAGCCCTTTCTCGATGAGATGCTCCCTTTCTCTCCCTAGTGGTGAAGCCTTTCTTGATGAGATGCTCCCTTTCTCTCAACCAGGGTGATGAGGCATGGAAACCAACCAACAATTGGTGTGATCAACTCTTTTCCAATGTGGTCCCGATGCTGCTGAGAGACAAAGAAGAGGAAGAGGAGGACACAGAGGGAAGGCAGCACTATGATCTGGACAGCTTCCTCTTGGACATCCCAGACACCCTCTTCAGCATGACCCAGTCAGGCTCCCAGCCTCAGCCTTTGCCAGATGAAGGTACCCCGGGAGACTCTTTTGGGTTAGAACCTGGAAAGTTCCTTTTTAGGAAGTAGGGAAGCTACAGCTTCCACAATCCCCCTGCTGGTGGGAGCTGTAGTCCAAGAAAGGAACTTGTGCGAGTTCTAATACTCCTCTGTTTAGCGTATTGGTTGCTCTTCAGAGTGTAGCAAAGCAGACAGCTCTGGGAAATTGACAGCCAAGGTGTGACAGGATCCAGTGAGGAATTAAACAGAGGCCTATCTTGTCTGGCTTGTGTGGCTTCCAGTTCCCTACAGTGGCTACTTGGGTCTGCCATTGGGAAGCCCACCAAGAGGACATGGTGAAACGTGTATTATCTTCCCACTCAGTATTGCCCAGCTATGTGTATCCATGAAGCTATCCTGGTAGAACCTCTGCTCAGGTGGCTCCCAGGCCAGTGGGATCATGAGTCCACTCCAGGAATTAATACAGCCTTTAAAGGAGCTTGCCAAGGTGCTGAAACTCCAGCCTCAAAGTACATTCAGCACCGTAGAGAGCTCATTTAAAACTAAAGAAAATCCGGCATGGATTCACTGCCCCACTGACGTGGGAGCCAGCAGCCACAGCTCCTTCCACTTTTATTTGCCAAAAGAACACAGAGAAATCCCTGCTTTGCTGGTTTGGCAGCAAATGGGAAATACCAGTGCCTCCTGATCCGGGTGAAAATCCTGACAAACCTGAAAACAAGAAAGAGAATGGTTTCAGCCAGCCTGTCCTGACCATTTGCTTGGTCTACCTTTCCCTCGGCAGCCTACATTGGCAACGCGGACATGATCCAGCCAGACCTGGCACCGCTGCAGCCAAACCTGGACGAGTTCATGGAGATATCTGGTAGGATCTGGGTTCTTTAATAAATTAATGGAAGGCCTGGCAGCCATCTTGGTGGAGGGCAGAAGGATAGAGGGGGAGAGGGATATCAAGGTAATGGTTGGATTGCCAGAATTCTACAGTTGAGAATTTTCGTGCAACTACAGCTTTGTTTTGTTTTCATGGTAGATGAGTGCCAGCAGAATAAAATAAAATGAAAATCAGAAATCCGAACATCCCCTTAAAACTTTAATACAGCACAATATGATCTAGTATAATTAATTAATTGATTGGACTTCACCTGGAATCCGGTGTCTAGTTCTGGGCACCACAGTTCGAGAAGGATATAGACAAGCTGGAAGGTGTCCAGATGAGGACAAACAAAATGTAGAAAGCCTGGAAACCATGAGGCCCTACGAGGAGAGGCTTGGGGAGCTGGGTATGTTTAGTTGGAGAAGAAAAGACTAAGAGGTGACGTGATAGCCATGTTTAAATATTTAAAGGGATGTCATGTTGAAGATGGAGCAAGCTTTTTTTCTGCTGCTCCAGAAACTAGGACATGGAGCAATGGATTCAAACTACAAGAAAAGGGATTTCACCTAAGCATCAGGAAGAACTTCCTGACGGTAAGAGCCATTCGACAGTGGAATACATGGCCTGGGCGTGTGGTGGGATCTCCTTCTTTCGAGCTTTTCAAACAGGGGGTGGATGGCCATTTGCTGGGGGTGCTTTGTGTGTTTCTGTATGGCAGGACACAGATGATTGTGATGGATTTTCAGAGACTTTAGAAAGATTGAAAGGAGTTGCAACTTGGAAAATACAGCCGGAAATTTAGCAATTGGGGAAGAGTGGCAGAAGAGATGAGTACATGAGAGAGAGAGAAAGAGAGAGAGAGCGCATAACTTGTTTCCAGTGTGTTGATGTTACTGTTTTGGCCTACAGCTCCCAGCATCCCCTGCTTAGGCTGTTTAGCAATTGGGAAAAAAATGACAAAATGTGTATATATGTGGAGGGAGAGAAAGAAAGAATAAATGTTGTTTCTAGAGTCTTGAAAAGTTGCTTTTAAAGTTTATGGTGTGCTATTGGTATGCATTGTTTAGAGTGGTGTTTGTGGTTTTTTGTGTTTATCTTTAAAAACTTTTTTAAAATTTCTAATTAAAGAAAAGTTACCTTTTTTGGACAATAGTTCCCAGAATTCCTGGCCCAGGCTTTTTAGCAAATGGGGAGAATGACAGTCAAGACGTGTATATGTGAAGGAGAGAGAGAAAAAAATAAGCGTTGTATCGAAAGCTTGGGACAAAAGTTACTTTTGGCGGGGGGGGGGTTGACCCCTGGCCAGCATCTTTAGCAGCTGACAGAGAATGGTAGATGAAATGTGTGTATATGAAAAGAGAGAGAAAGATGACCTTGATTACAGAATTTGGGAAAAGTTATTTTTTTGGACTGTAGCTCACAGCATCCCCAAGACTGGCTTTTTAGCAATTACAGCAGACAAACTGACAGAGGATGGAATCCTATTGATTAAGCCCAAGTAGATCTGGTCAAGCAACCACTGATCAATGGCTCAACTTGTAGGTAAATCCCACTGTTTCCATGAGCTTACTCTAGCTGGTGCTGACAATAGAACTGGGGCCAAGACGTGTGCATCCGAAAGAAGGACGGGGAAGCGGAAGAGTATATGTGTTGCTTTCACAACTTGGGAAAAGTTCCTTTTTGGACTGCACCTCCCAGAATCCCTGGCCAGGGTGTTTAGCAACTGGGGGAGAATAACAAACAAAATGTCTGGATGGGGAGCGAGAAAGAGAACAAGAGCGAAAGAGAAAGAATTGGGCGGGTTATACAGTCGCCCCTCCATATCCATGGATTCTGCATCCATGGATTCGACCAAACAGGGCTTGAAAATATTAAGAAAAAAAGTCCAAAAAGCAAACTGATTTTGTGATTTTTGTATAGGGGTGCTATTCTACTACGTCATTGTACATAATAAGATTAATTTTGGAATCCATGGGTAGTACAGGGACCAAAACCTGGCGGATACCGAAGGCCCGCTGTATGTCGGACTGGGCTGGTGGATTTTGGGAGATGTAGTCTAAAAAAGGGAACTTTTCCCAACGCTCCACATATATTCTCCTCTTCGTGCTCCTCCAGGGACAATAAAGATTACCGTAGTTGAAGGAGACAGTATCTCTTGTTTTCCTTCCCTTTGCCGTAGTTCCCTAAATAGAGGCTGTGTTTACAGAATTGTGAAATTGCACTGATAAAGAGAAAGGAAAGGAAAGCTTCTCATCCCCTTATATTTTTTATTGCTAAAAAATACAAAAAGTCAATACACAATGTTCATTCACAACTCATTACGTTCCACTTCCTCCTAACTGATCGTGGTATAAAAGCCATCTATAAATTTCATATCTGTTTTTCCATGTTTAAAGCACTGAACCTTATCCCATATACATTGAAGAATTTCTTATCTTATACACAAATTCCATTTTTATACCACATAGATTGATAGATGGTCGCTTTTCATCCTGGAGAGAAGTGACTGTGGAGTGCCGCAGGGTTCTGTCCTGGGCCCAGGGCTATCCAGCATCTTCATCAATGACTTGGATGAGGGAGTGGAGGGCATGCTGATCAAATTTGCAGATGACACCAAATTGGGAGGGGTTGCTAATACGCCTGCTGACAGGATCAAAATTCAAAATGACTTTGACAGATTGGAGAGCTGAGCCAATGCTGACAAAATGAATTTCAACAGTTAGGTAGAAAAAATGGAATGCACAAATACAGGATGGGGGATGCGTGGCTGGATAACAGTACGTATGAAAGGGATCGGGGAGTCTTGGTAGACCACAAGCTGAACACGAGTCAGCAGTGTGATGCAGCAGCCAAGAAAGCCAATGCGATTCTTGGTTGCATCAATAGGAGTATGGTGCCTAGGTCGAGGGAGGTAATGGTACCACTCTGTTCTGCGTTGGTTAGACCTCATCTGGAATCCTGTCTCCAGTTTTGGGCACCTCATTTCAAGAAGGATATCGATGAGCTGGAGCGTGTCCAGAGGAGGGCAACTAAAATGGTGAAGAGTCTGGAAGCCATGAAGCTCTATGAAGAGTGGCTTAGGGAGCTGGGTGTGTTTAGTCTGCAGAAGAGAAGGTTAAGAGGGGACGTGGTAGCCGTGTTTAAATAAACTACAGGATGTCCTATGGAGGATGGAGCTTGTTTTCTGCTGCTCCAGAGATGAGGACAAGGAGAATGGGTTCAAACTGCAGGAAGAGAGGTTCACCTGAATCTCAGGAAGAACTTCCTGACGGTCAGGGCTGTCCTGCAGTGGAATATGTTGCCTCCGTGGAGTGTGGTGGAGTCTCCTTCTTTGGAGGTTTTTAATCAGAGGCTGGATGGCCATCTCTCGGGAGTGCTTTGATGTGGGTTCCTGCATGACAGAAGGGGGTTGGACTGGATGGCCTCTGGGGTCTCTTCCACCTCTGTGATTCAATGATTCTATGGTCTAGTTTTATAATCTTATAGTCCTTTTTCTTCCATAATATTTATATCTCGTATTTATCTTCATTTCTTTAAACTTGACGTCGTTTCCAAAGGGCCCTCCCTAAACTGCAAACCCCAGGATTCCATAGGATGTTGCAAGTGGAATCGTAGCACTATAACAGTCTAGTGCAGACATGGCATCTATTTGAATGATAAGCTGTGAGCAACTGTGGCTTCATTCTTCATGCCACCACCTCCTCTCCTCAGATTTTGGCCTGTAAATCTCTCTTTAAAAAAAAAAAATATTAACAGAAAGTTTAATACAGTCAAAAACAACACATAACAAGAAACGCACTACTCCTCAAACAGGATACAGACTAACAAACCAATTAGTAAGCAAAGCTAATTGCAACAAACAGCCATTACAAAATAGATGCGTCCGATTTCTGACTCCTCGTTGGAGAGACTGGTGTTATCACTACAGCACGTTGCCTCCAAAGGTCAGAATTATATACAGTTTGCAGGTGTTGCTTTCATGGATTTGATTGTTTGTGAGTTTCTCCAGCCTCTGCCCTTGCATCTCAGATGCTTCTTTTCCAGGGAAACCTTCCCTCTCGACAACTTTGTTCAGGCCATGCAGCCCTTCAAAAACCCATCTCTACTCTTCCTCTTCCTCCTCCCCCAGCTAAGGATTGCTCCCAGCCTGGCTTCTCAGCACCCCAAAACCTCTCCCAGTGCCCCCCACCCACCCAAGGAAGGAGATGGGTGAGAGGGAGAAAGTATGGGGCCCCCATGCTGACCCAGCCCCCTTCCCTCTCCTTTCCCTGACCTGAGCCATTTCCGCACTAGACTCTTATAGCGCTATGATTCCACTTTCAACATCCTATGGAAGCCGGCCCCTCCCGAAATTGCAAACCCCAGGATTCCATAGGATGTTTGAAGAGGAATCATAGCGCTATAACAGTCTAGTGTGGAAATGGCCCTGGTTTTGGATTCTGGGTGGTGCTCTCCCCACCGTACCTTGGCCCACTCCCCCCCCCATTTTGGTATTATGATTTTTCCACTTCTGCGAGGGTCCTGTGCCCCTAACCCTAGCAAATGTGGCTGGCCAGCTGGAGCATACTGCCTCCAAAGGTCAACCTCCCAGAGTGTGGAGGTTTTTAAACAGAGGCTGGGTGGCCATTTGCTGGGGGTGCTTTGAGTGTGTGTATTCCTGCATAGCAGAATGGAGTTGGATAAGATGGCCATCGTGGTCTCTTCCAACTCTATGGTTCTGCGTTTGGCTTAACTTTCCCATCCAGAGAGGGATCAGTCCTGACAGAGGGGAGCAAGCAAAGCAAACGGGTTTGCCCCTGAGCATGCACAAAGTGCTTTTCCTGCTTTCCGCATCGCCACCTGCTTTTGCATCCAGAAGTTCTCCAGCTGTCAACTCTTGTCCTTTTTTTTTCCTCCTCTGTCCGGGCTCAAAAATTTGCGCTTGCTTGCTCCCACGCCCCGAAAGCTGAATGGCAGTGTGTGGATGTGTTTGGGGCAGCAGGCTGTGGGTGGACCCCCCTCCCAGGGCTGGAAAAGTCCCTTCAGACCTGTGGGGAGGTTTCGTTTTTATTTCTTTGTCACGGAGAGGAAATAGCTGGGTCAGCCCCACGGAGGGGCTGTCGCAACAGGGTCGGGGGTAAGTGCACCACCACACCTCCGTCCGAGGCCCTCCCGGCCTGTCAGTCAGAGAGCCTGAATGAGGAACCAGCCACCGCCCCCACCCTGAGTCTGCCCTGGTGAGCACCGAGAGGCGAGGAGAGCCGTCCTGGGCCAGATGGAGAAGCGGGCCCCATGGCAGGACCAGGGCGGAACGTGGGGATGGCGACGGAGCACGGCTGGCCTCACACCGGCACAGGTAGGGGGCGAAGGGTGGGCACCGGCCAAAAGTGGGACCCATCTCTTCTTAGCTTCCTGGCAGCTTCCCAGAGCTTTCCACCTCTTCTAGGGCTGGGTGGCAGGAGAATGCAAATAATGATAATAATAACGGCAGTGGTAATAATTAATGATGATTTTTCAATGTTTCTTTTTTGTTTGCTTTTGAGCGAAATGATGTTACAAATTAACACAGTTGCAAACTGACACCCCCAAAAAATCAAATTGAAAAATGCACATTGGCACACCTAATACCAAACACAAAACAAGACATATCCATGCTACCCAACACTAATCTAGCATGAATCAAACACAAAACAACGCATGATTAAGAATCCGTTCCCGCTCTTATTGCAAACAGCTCTTCAAATATGGATGGTACTTCACCTTCCTTTAAAAAAAAAATTCCATTTGGTCCGAGTAGTGCATTGTCGCTCTTGCATTGTATCTTTAATAATGTTATGTGATTTCTACAAGTCTCATCTCTTAACTACTAAAATAATATAATTAAATCTCTAGTATTATCAGATCCTTACCTAAATAATTCTTAATCAATTCTTAGATCTTCTAACATTATTCTGATGATGGGATCCATTAATTAAATAGTCAGTCAATAAGCCAGTAGTTTATTAATAGGCTATTTGCATACCTAGTAAATACAAACCATTAAATACAGTATCAAAATGCAACAGTGTAAAAAATACAACATAAAATAAATAGCATATGATTCTTGCATATTATATTTTAAAAAAGAGACAGCCAATACAATGAAAACACGTTAAAGAACAATTCTAAAATTAGAGGAGAGTATAACCAAAGCCGTCGACTGCAAGTATGTAAGTTTGTAGGAGGGAGATGGGGAAATTTGTCAATAGGCAGCTTTATAGGTTGAAGGGATGTGTAAAAAAATACAGATTAGATGTCTGAGATTAAAATCTTGATTGAAAAAAACCTAAGGGATAAAATGTCTAATATACAGTAATAATAATATTTTATGTATAAAAGGAACAATTGTGACAATGCTGAGAATTCTGAATATAATAGGTGACTGGATCACCCAAGTACAAAGCGAAATAGAAGAGGAAGGGTTGCGTATTGTAAGAAAAGAAGGATCTTTAGTACGTTTTAGTAAGAAACAAAAGTAGTGGAACGTCTGGTGGGAAGTCAATGCATGAAAGGTAACGGACGTGGCATTTGTACTAAAGCTGGTTGATGAGAAATGGCTGTGATTTTAACTATTTGAAAAATAAATTAGACCAAAATGAGGATGACGATGATGATGTTAGGGCCTTTGGGAAAAGAAAATAAGGGAAGGTCCCGGTCTCTTCCAAACCGATAAGCAAAAGAGCTGGACGAACGCATCGGTGATAGGATCGCCAGGACACGATTTGACCACCCTGGAGAACGGGGTTAGATTCCCTAAAGAAAGACCCTGGAGAAGGTCGTGAGCTAGTTTATCTTTTATTTTAGTTTTCTTCATCTCAATGCAGTGTAGGAATAGGAAAAACAAAGACCTCGATGATTTATTAAGGTTGTAAGTGCGTAAAGGAGATCCAGCATGGTGTAGTGGTTTGAGCTTTGGGCTACGACCCTGGAGACGAGGTTCGAATCCCCACCCAGCCTCAGAATCCCACACCTTGGGTGTGTCACAGACTCTCAGCCCCAGAAAACCCTGTGCCTTCGGGTCACCATAAGTCAGAACTATGGCAAGTCAAGGCATGCACCAGGCAGGGGGATAAAGCACCGCGCGTCACCTGTGTTTCTGTCCCTCCCAAGTTCCCACCAAGCTTTTCCCTGCTCCTGTATCTTACAAATGCTCAGGAACGGTTGCAGACAAACAAGAGCCAAGGATCGGCGGCTGCCCCCTGATCAGACCCCTTTCCCCTACTACAGCTTGAAATGCGGACGTGGGAAAGGGATGGCACCAACCTCTGTGCCATTAGAACCATCCCTTTCTTAGTTTCCTCCCAATGAACACTTCCAGGAAAGACACAGGAGCCGGGGGCAGCTAAAAATTTGGCGACCTTACCCAAGGGTTGTCCCCAAACACTTTAAAAGGGGTTGACGTGGAGGCAATTTCTGTTCTCGAACGGATCATTTGAGAACATTTGGCACGAACAGGGTAATACATAAGCTTGAAATAAGGACACACGTTTCTTTCCCAGCCGTGGATCCGTTGCTCTCCCTTCCATCGTTTTGTTCTGTGCCTTCGAGTTTTTTTCTTTCTTTCTTTCTTTCTTTCTTTCTTTCTTTCTTTCTTTCTTTCTTTCTTTCTTTCTTTCTTTCTTTCTTTGTTATTAAGAATTTTGGGAAAGTTTTAAACATAAGCCCAAAAACCCAAACACCGATCGAAACAATGCGCCCAAGGAAAAGAAGAAAGGTGAACACAATTGAATTAAAAAATGACACACCTCGTTCCAATTATTGGACCAAAAACAAGACATATTTAAACTAAAGTAACAAAATTAACTAAACTAAGCTAAAGAAAAAAGAAACTGCATCCAGTTAAAAGTGGTTCCTGCCCTTATTGCAAACAGCTCCTATAAATGGACTTAGCTTAAAGTCATTACTTAAAATTATTGTTAAATTTGTTGCTCGTGATATTTGTACTCATTATTTTAAATTCTAAGTTTCTTAAATTTCTGTTTTGGACTTAATACCAACCTTATTAGTCAATCGAATATTTTTATTCGATTCCATGGATCACTGATTAAATCGCAGTAAATCTAATACTCCCCTGTTAAAGAAACCATGCCAATTAAAACAATTAGAATAGCAACAGCCTATTTGATTTTTGTGACATCCTTCTTATGATAGCAATAAAATTAAAGATTACGAAGTCGTTTCTGACTTATGGTGAGCCTAAGGCAAAGCCATCAGTGGGTTTTCTCTGCAAGATTTGTTGGGAGGGGGTTGCCATTGCATTCTCCTGAGGCTGAGACAGTGTGACTTGCCCAAGGCCATCAGGTAAGTTTCCATGGCCGAGTGGGGAGACCTTTCAGCAATTCACAGATGAAAACCAGGATGTGTTTGGCCAAGCAAGATCAGAGCGTATGGGCCGTAAATAAGAAAAGCTTAAAAGAATAAGAATTATTTACAATGAGAAGCAAAAGAAAGAGGAGAAGAAAAGAATTAAAAGAGGAGAAAAAAGGGGGTGTGGATAAGATGATATAAATGAATATGAATTCTGGTGAAAACGCATTGAAAAGGAAGACAAGGTTGAAAGATGGGAGGAGTAAAATATAGAAGAACTTGAATGTAACAGAATTCGACAAGGATTTATTAGTTATATATAAACCTTTTGATTTAAAGGGATGATTTTAAAAAGGAAAAATCAAGTAGTGTCAATATGGAAAAAGTTATTAGCGAGGATGAACAATAAAACTGGGAGAGGCTGCAGAAGTTTGTTTTTGCCGCGGCCTCCTGGGAAGGGCGAGGGTGTCCCAATTTTCTCCCTGCCCTCACTGAATTAATTTGTGTGCAAACTACTTTTGCACTTTGAACGCCTTCGACAGCGATTGAAGGAAGCCAAGGACAAAGGGAGAGGTGGAGAGAGAAAACGGGACGTTTTCAAAGCGGCTGAGAAAACTGAGATAGAATCCTAGAGTTGGAAGGGATCCCCAGAGGGCATCCAGTCCAACCCCAAGCATGCAGGAATATACAATCAAAGCACTCCCAAATGATGCCTTATGCTGGAAGCACCACGCAGAGACTGGTACTACATACCATATGTGGCAGACATGTCAGAAAGCCAATGTTTAATAATAATAATAATAATAATAATAATAATAATAATAATAATAATAATAATAAATTATTTATACCCTGCCTCTCCCAATGGATCGAGGCGGTACTACAACAATATATAAATACATTAAAAGCAATTAAAACATAACCCATCCTCCCCACCCACCAACCCATCTGAACCCCCTAAAACATATTAACTATTAAAACAATTGTTTAATTGTTGGCCTGGAAATCAGTTTCAGAAATTCTTCAAATCAAATTTGCTATGTCCCTGTGAACATGTGACATGAAATAGATTCAAATTCGACAAGGACGTTTTGGAGACTCTTGTTATATACGATAAACTTCAGCCAGGAAGTGAATGCGCAAAACTTTGGAAAAAGGAAGAGACTCCTAAAACCCAGCAACCTTTTGGATGTGAAAACTACAGATCTCTTAACTCAAAGACTTGAGTGCCCGACAGATGAGGAAATGCCCAACGAATGGGCACCCCTAGATATTTTTTCTTCAAAAACAACTGCAAATAAGGCTGGCTGATACTGAAAGGCTCCCCAACTAAATTTTGGTGAGAAACATCAGATTAGGAGAAGATATGAGCCAATAAACCATTCTTTGTAGAATGTAAATTCTACAAAGTAAATTTTGGTAAGAAAAATCAGATTAGGGTAAGATATGAGCCCATAAACCATTCTTTGTAAAAAGTGTGAAATATTAAAGAGTAGTTATGTTAAAAAGGAAAAAAAAAAAACACCCTCCAAATTGGGAACATCCTTGCTAAATCGGAAGGGAGGGCATGTTCTTTTCTGCCTCCATTAATGTGGTAGTGGCACCGAGCATGTGCTTTGGAAGGTGTGCCGTGCCTTTGACGTGCCCATCTTACTTCTCGGCATACCTGTCTGCCTCAGATTGTGGGGGTCTCTCCCTTGATTTTGGGAAAGACAGAAGTGTATACCATCCACCCACCCCAAATGGTCAGCCCATGCCTTTTCTTTTTTCTTTTTTTTTTGAGGTCTTGGGCAATTGCTGACAAGGTTTGGCTGATGCAAGACTTTTAGCGCATGACCTGAATGGAAACTGAGCAAGGCAGCCACTGGCATTTTTTTCTCTTTTTTTAAAAAAAGTCCCCTTGTGTCTGGTGCAATCTGGATTTGGATGCTGGGCTGTTGGGGGGGATTTGAAATCTCTGCCCCTGCCTTGAGAAAAATGGCACAATTGTGTCAGGTCCACACGACTTGGATCTTGGGGTGAGTTGGCACCTGTTGAGCAGTTCTTAACGTTTTCTTTACTGGGGTCCTCCCTTTAAATATCTTTGGTTGCCGTGGATTTCCAAGACTGAACTCAAGATTTAATACCCTAAAATGCATCAAATATTTATTTAAAGTGGCTCATCAAAGGTCTTCAGATTTGGAGAGAAGGGAGGAATAAGTAAATGCACACTCTCCTATTACAGTCCTCCCTCTGCAATTGCAGGCTTGGTCTTTGTGAATTTGATTATTCACAAGGCATGTGCATGCCTTCCCCCAACATTCATAGAATCCTAAAGCTGGAAGAGACCCCAGGGGCCATGCAGTCCAACCCCTTCTGCCATGCAGGAAGACACCATCAAAGTATTCCTGACAAATGGCCGTCCAGCCTCTCTTTAAAACCCTCCAATGAAGGAGACTCCAACACACTCCCAGGCAGCAGCGTAGTCCACTGTCGAACTCTCTTACCCTCAGGAAGTTCTTCCTGAAGTTTAGGTGAAATCTCTTTTTCTATAGTTTGAAGCCATTGCTCCTTGTCCTAGTCTCTGGAGCAGCAGAAAATAGGCTTGCTCCATCCTCCACCTGACATCTCTTCAAATATTTAAACATAGCTATCATGTCACCTTTTAACCTTTTCTTCTCCAGGCTAAACATCCCCAGCTCCCTAAGGCACTCCTCAGAGGGCTTTATAGTTTCTAAAGTGATCTAGTCCAATCCCATTCTGCCACGCAGGAATACACAATCCAAGCACTCCTGACAGATGGCCACCCAGTTGCTGTTTAAAACCTCCAAAGAAGGAGACTCCACCACACTTCACTAAGGAACCATATCCCACTATCTAAATGCTGTTGGAAGTTCTTCCTAAGGTTTAAGTGGAATCTTTTCTCCTGTCGTTTGAATCTGTTGCTCCATGTCCTAGTCTCTGGAGCAGCAGAAAACAAGCTTGCTCCATCTTCAACATGACATCCCTGCAAATATTTAAACATTTAAACATGCCGTCTCTTAACCTTCTTTTCATGAGGCTGAACATACCCAGCTCCCTGAGGCACTCCTCACAGGGCGTGGCTTCCAGACCCTTCACCCTTTTGGTAGCCTTCCCCAAACATGTTTTAGTTGGTCAATATCCTTCCTGAACTGTGGTGCCCAGAACTGGACACAATACTCCAGGTGGGGTCTAACCAAAGCAGAATAGAATGGTATTATTACTTCCTTTGATCTTGACATCAGACTCCCCTAGATGCAGCCCAGAATCGCATTGGCTTTTTTAGCTGCCGCATCACACTGCTGGCTCATGTTCAGCTTGTTGTTGATCCTTTTCACACATACTGGACCTCGTCCTGTTCCCTTGCCTTTTGCCTGGGTGTGGAGAAGGAAGGCAGGTGCACACCTTCATTCACACACACGCGCTGCTTGCAAAGAGAGCTGGAGTGGGGAAGGCGCACTAAAGCTACTAGACACACACACATGACTGGATGTAAATGAGCTGGTGTTTTGAAATGTCAAAGATAAGTTGCAGTACCCAGAAAAAGAAAACATTTCTCTAGACTCGGCGTGTGTGTGGGTGGGCGGTGTGGGGGAGGAAGCCCTGTGGGCCAGGCCGGGTTTGTTTGCGTGTAAAGGGGACATGCGGGCGGTGTGTTTGTGTAAGTGCCAGGGGAGGGGTGGGTGTGGAGAAATGCGGTGGGGACCGACTGGGGTGCGTTTGATAGGCTGGCAAAAGGGGAAGTGGCTGAGAGAGAGATGTGTGTAGAAGACCGCCTTGCAGAAGAGAAAATAAAAACGAGGAGATTATTTTTGGTGGGGTTAGAAATCCGAGCATGCCTTTTAGATGTTGCACAATTTCTCTTTCTCTCTGTGTGTGCCTTTTAGTAGCTTGTCAGCCTTTGGCAGCCCCATAAATTTCCTAGTGTTTTCTTAGGCAAGGAAGGCTCGGAGGTGGCTTTGCCAGTTCCTTTCTCTGAAATATAGCCAACGTGGTATTGGTTGGCAGTCTCTCATCCAAATACTAACAGGTCTGACCCTGCCTAGCTTCCAAGATTAGACTGGATCTGGTGCCTTTAGGGTACTTAGGCTTCTGTATATGCATGTCTGTCTAGAAGAGACCACAAGGGCCATCCAGTCCAACCCGATTCGACCATGCAGGAACGCACAATCCAAGCATTCCCAACAGATGGCCATCCAGCCTCTGTTTAAAAACCTCTAAAGAAGGAGACTCCACCACAGTCCAAGGCAGCATGTTTCACTGATGAACACCTCTTACCATCAGGAAGTCTTCCCAATGTTTAGGTGGAATCTCTTTTCCAGAAGCGTGAAACCATTGCTCCATGTCCTAGTCTCTGGAGCAGCAGGAAACAGGTTTGCTCCATCCTCCGTATGACATCCCTTCAAATATTTAAACATGGCTATCACACTGCCTCTTAACCTTCCCTTCTGCAGGCTAAACACACCCAGCTCCCTATGCTGGTCCTCACAGACCTTCAGGGTTTCCAGGCCTTCTACCATTTTGGTCGCCCTCCTCTAGACACCTTCCAACTTGTCAATGTCCTTCCCGAACTTTGGACACAGGATTATTCCAGGTGGGGTCTGACCAAAGCAGAAAAGAGTGGTACTGTCACTTCCCTTGGCCTAGACACTCCACTCCTGTTAATTCAGCCTGGAATCACATTGGCTTTTTTAGTTGCCGCATCACACTTCTGAATTATGTTCAGCCCTAGTTACTGAGATCCTTCCCATCCATATTTACTGGTAAATCTGATGTATACCATTATAATTCACTAACAGCTTGCAAGCTGGGTTTTTTTGTGGGGGGGCACAAAAACCTATTTTCTGCACAGAATTTTTTCCCCGCCCCCTGTGGAGGCAAAAGTGTTTTCCACACAGATTTTGTGCAGAAAAGCCCATCTGTTTCTTTCTGCAGAATAATTTCTCTGCAACTTTTTGGGATATTCCAATATTGTGCCAGATTTGTCTGCTGGCCTGTTATTCCTTCTGTTGGAGTTCCCTGACATCAGGGACCCCATTTTTGGAGCTGGGGATGAAGAATAACATATATTTTGTCCATCCATTATGGACGGTTAATGACTGAATTGCAAGGTTGTAAGATCATATAAAAAGCCTTTATGGCAGGTTGACCTGAATTTCAAAATTTGGGATGGAAAGATAGGTCAAGGAAGGGGCTGGGTGTCTCGTTGTGGAAACTTCTCCAGTGAGGTTGCGGTTTTCAAGAAAAAATTTCCATCAAGACTGGAGGGAGAAAAGAAGCTCGCAATGAGTGTGTGCCCCGAAAGTGCCAAGGCAGCACTTTGTGCCGTCTGACCCCGCAGAAGCCAGGGAAGGGTTGCGCCGGGAGGGCAGGAAGGGAGAGGAAGGCATGGCTGGGTCACGGGGCTCGGCTTCGGGAAGGCCACGGGATGTGGTTAGCCACAGGCCGCACGCAAGGCCAGCGCGAGGGAGGGCCGGGAGCGGGACCCCGGGGGACGAAACCACACCGAGGGCTTGGCCTGCACCGTCCCACAGCGCAGTGCGGATTTGCGGTGAGGATTACGTTCGGACCTGGAGTGCTGGTAAACCATCTTGGATAAACAGGGTACGGAAATATTGCATTGTTTTCCAAGCGACGGCTTGGAAAGCCACCCTGTTTTAAGGTTAATGAGCAGGACACACAATCTTGTAACTTTTTGGATTTACGTTTATAGGTCTGAACAACTAAAAGTGATTCCTAAAACCTCCCAGTTAAGCCAGGCTGAAAGGAGGGTTGACGAAGCGCGCAGCTCGGCCCCGAGTCTGCGGTGCTAATGGATCATCTCCAGGCAGGAGTCACGAGTGTGAATTTTGCTGGGTTCAGCTCAGGGCAAGAGGAAGGGATTGCACGCAGATGTCCAGCTCGGCAGGGAGAGTAGATGTTTGACCCAGATGTTGGTCCCAAGTGAGTCTCTGTTCGTGCTCCCTACATAAATGGGTCTCTTTCTTCAACCAAGTCCCTCTTCTGAGAGTGCTCTGGTCCTTAACCTAGCAAATAAGCTGAGGAAGCCTGTATCCAGTTCTGGGCACCACCGTTCAAAAAGGATATCGACAAGCTGGAACTTGTCTAGAGGAAGGTGGCCAAAGGTCTGGAAACCAAGCCCTGGGAGGAATGGCTGAGGTTGCTGGGGATGTTTAGCTCAGGGAAGAGAAGACATGATAAAAATCTTAAGGGATGTCATCACGCAGAAGACGGAGTGACCTTGTTTTCTGCTACTTCGGAGAGCAGAAAAACAAACCAATGGATTCAAATTACAAGACAAACGATTAGACCTGAATGTTAGGAAGAATTTCTTGACTGTAAGAGCTGTTCAACATAAGAATGGGCTATTTTAAAAAAGGAGTGGTCTCTCCTTATTTGGTTGGAAGTTTTTAAAATAAAATAATCTTTCTTGAATTAAAACATACAGACACATGCAATACTGTATATCCTATTACAAAAAGGGAAAAAGAAAGACAAAAAGAAAGAAGAAGAAAATAGGGAAAAGAACATGTAAAGACAAGGAACAAAAATAAAGCTAAATTTACAAAGGATACAAGCACTTGGCACCAAAGTAACTTTCCGATTTGCTTTGGCTACTGATTCAAATGTCTAGTTCTGTTCCCTCACCTCCTTTTTAATTCATATGTTCCCACACATTCTCCTTACCAAACTAAATCTATCTTAGGCCATTTCAACACTACATTGTGATAGTGCTATTATTCCACTTTCAACATCCTGTGGAAATCTGGGATTTGTAGTTTCCTGAGGCCAACAAGCTCTCTGGCTGAGAATCCTAAATGCCCCTCCCTAAACTGCACACCCCAGGATTCCACAGGACGTTGAAAGTGGAATAGCAGCACTATAACAGTGTAGGGTGGAAATGACCTTTATCTTACATATCAAACCCAATAACCTTTAAGTCTCCCTTACTATTCCTTACATGGTCTGTGAAAGGTCTCCTGATTTTTAAATGAGATTCAGTTGAATTTTCTTTCCATAAAGTTGTAAGCTTATCCATTTCTGCCAGATCCAATAGTTTATTTAAACATCCACTTGGTTTTGGCGTTTCACTATTTTTCCAGTGTTTGGCACAGATAATCCTAGCTGCGGTTACCATATATTTCATGAAGTTTCTATGCTGCCTTTCCCGAGCATCACTGGCCGGAAGTTTTTATAAAGAAGTTGGATGGCGATCCCTCGGGAGGGCTGTAACTTTGTCTTCCAGCGAGTCACAGGATTTGAATGAGATGGCCCTTGTGGCCAGGGAGCCGGATGAGATGGCCCTTTCCAACTTTATGATTCTATCTGGTCACACGTGGCCACCCATGGGATAAATGCTTGCAGCCTCAGACCTTTTCTAGGGTGATGGGCTCTCCAGGTCCAAAGGCACTCCGTGGAAGGAGTTCATTCACCTCCAGCCCAGTGGAGATTGCAGCATCCAGGATGGGAGGCGGGCGGTGGAAATGTGGCAATCTTGCCTTCTTCCCCCTTAGAAAGAGCCGCTCTCCCCCTCCGCCCTGGTGTGGTCAGGTGGCGTCTCTTGTGGCTTGTGGGTGGACCCAGAACTTTGACCACCACCCTGTAGGGTTACTCCCACCCCCCAAAAAAACCCATTTCACAATAGCATTTTGTTGCCATTTTTCTCCAAACCGGTCCTTGGCTGGGTGAAAGCAGAGCCTGCAGAAAAGTTTCTTTTTGAGAACTAGGGTGTTGTAGTCTGGAAGCACATCTTCCAGCGTTTCACAGATGAAAAACTGGGACGTGTGTGTGTGCGGCCAAGCAACCTCAGAGTGTGATCGAGATGGCAAATGATATTAAGGAGGAAGAACCCACAAGCTAGGAGAGATTGTAGCAGTTTGCTTTTGCCTGAGCCTCCTGGGAAGAAAAAGATTCCACTCCCTCCTCACCTCGGCCACTGCTGAGTTGAGTGCAAACGATAGTCGGCTCTCTTCATTCGCTAGGGTTAGGGGCAAAGCGTTGGGGTACTGGTTTGAGCATTAGATTGCAACCTTGGAGACCAGGGTTGCTTGACCATAGAAACCCACTGGGCAACCTTGGGTGCATCACATACTCTCAGCCCCAGAAAACTCCATGACAAGATTGCCTTAGGATCTGCATGAACTGGAGACGTCTTGAAGGCACACAACAGCAACAGATAGTTTCTCATCTTTGCTCCTCAACAATGTTTCTCATCTTTCCAAAAATCTTCAATTGGTTTCAGATCTTTTAAACTTTGCATCTGTTTCAGGTGCCACACTTTGGGCGTCTCGGTCAGCCCTGTTTATTGAATTGGACAGTTTGGTGCCACAACATCCCCTGGCCTGGCCTGACCTCCTTCTCTTCTTCCCTTTCCAGATTTCTTCTCCAGTCCTCGGCCGCTGCCTCCTCAGACCCCTCTCACCTACCAGGACCAAACGTGCTTTGGGTCTGTCCCAGAGCCGCTCTGCATCAGCAGCAATGCCGGAGACGGCCTCGGCACTGCCAACCTCCTCCCCACAGCCAGCCCCATGGATGCCTTGCTCCCACCATGCCCTGCCAGCTCTCCCCGCTTGCCCAGCCCTCCTCTCCAGGTACGTACGCTCGCTGACGGACATCCACTTTTCCCATCCCCAGGGTGCGTGTGTATGTGAGAGAGAGAGAGAGAAAGAGAATCTGCTCGGTACTCTAGTCTGAACTTTGCCCGTGGCATTGGACTTTTGTTTTAACATTGCTTTATAGTCTGTTTTATAATATTATTCCTCAGTAGAGACAGCTATAATGTCCAGTGCTGTGTGGGTGTCTGTGCGCAAATCTGCTCTGCACTCTAGTCCAAGCTTTGCACATTGCGTTGGGATTTTAATATTGCTTTATAATATTGTTTTCTGTATTTTGATAAGAGATACCTGCCCATTTGCTTTTTATGATATTGCATTGGCTTTCAGTCTGGATGACTCTGGAAACCAGGGTTCGAATCTCTGCTCAGCCATGGAAACCCACTGGGCGACCTTGGGTGAGACACAGTATCTCAGCCTCAGAGGACGCAAAAGCAAATCCCCCCAAACAAATTGTGCCTGGAAAAACCCTATGATAGGTTTGCCTTCAAGTCAGCATAAATCAGAAATGACTTGAAGGCACACAACAGTGACTATTGAGGAGAATTAAGTTCAGCATCTTGGAAAGCTGCTTGTAAAGTTCACACTAAAACCAGGAGTGGACTGACATCAGAGTCACTGGCCAGCACCCATACTCAAGCCCAGTTTCTCTCTGTCTCTCCTCGACACCCCTCACTTCTGTGTTTCCTCACCTGGCCATGCATGGCTATAATGGAGATGGGCCTCTTTCTGTTCCTCTTTACTCCCTGGAGGGCTAGACTGATCATCAGAGATGTTTGGGGAGGCCATATTCCAGGGCTAAGTGGGACCATGTTAGTATTACCATTGTTTTTCTTTTTGTTCTTTAGGATCCTTCCTTCCCCCCAAAAAATACAGACTCAAGGGTACAAACCTAATTCCTGCCTGCAAGCTTCTAGTCCTCGGCGATTTGGGTTCTGCTCCATCAGCTGATCTTTTTTTTTAGTGCCTGTTTTTCCTTCCTCTCTCCTTTCCAGACTGCAGGGAGCTGTTCCACCCCGCTGGGCTCGTCTGGGGTCTTCCTCAGCCCTGACCTCCCCCAGCCCCTCTGCCCTCGACCCTCCCCAGCAGCCTGGCCCCAGGTCTCAAGCCCAAGCCCCCTCTGGCATACAGCTTGCCAGGCAAGTGGCTGGGCCTGGACTCCTACCCCTCTTACTGCTCTGCTGCCACCCCGCTGCCTGTCTCCACCCCGCTTCTCGGCCAGGAGCCCGGGTGCCCCCTGCCCTCCGCCCCCCGCTCTAAGTTGCACTACCCGCCTTCTGCCCTCTTCCCCTGCTCTCCCCCTTCCCCAGCACTGACCAGCCCCTGCTTCCCCCAAAACACACCAGTCTACGGTGTGGAGCTGCCTTCTGGATACCACCACCCCTCTCCTTTCTGCACCCCACGCCTGCACCTTGGGGTGCCAAGCGGACCGGTTTTGGGGATGGCCAGAGGCGATGAGCACTGCAAGATGAAAGGGTCAAATGCCAAGACAAAGAGGCCCCTCAGACCGCCAGTGGTCTCTCCTCTTGGGAGCGTGCCCAACCCGTGCCTGACGCAGCTGCTGACCACAGGTAGGAAGCCGGAGGGACATGAAGGAGAATTGGATGCTGGGGATGGGGGATGATGAGTTTGTTCATTTATATGCCATGTAGAGGAGGGAGCGGGCTTGTTTACCGCTGCTCCAGAGACCAGGACAAGGAGCAATGGATTCAAGCTGCAGGAAAGGAGATTCCACCTGAACCTCTGGAAGAACTTCCTGACGGTCAGGGCTGTCCAGCAGTGGAATATGCTGCTGCCTCCATGGAGTGTGGTGGAGTCTCCTTCTTTGGAAGTTTTTAAGCAGAGGCTGGATGGCCATCTGTCGGGAGTGCTTTGATGTGTGTTCCTGCATGGCAGGGGGTTGGACTGGATGGCCCCTGGGGTCTCTTCCAACTCTACATTTCTATGATTCTATATCTTGCCTTTCTCTTTGTGATTATTTTATCACAGCTATCCCTCTGCATCTATACGTGCAACTGACCATGGCACAAAATACTCGGGGGGGGGGGGGAATTCCAAAAAGCAAACCTTGATTTTGCCTTGCACCGAGCACTACACTGATACAGGATGCTGCTGTAGTTTCCCACAATTTTACAGATTCTCAGGCTCTCTCTGGCCTTCGTTTGAGTTCTTTCTCATTTTGCTACACCATCGTGTACACAGTTTGCCTTCCACTTTCACTAGGGTTAGGGGCACAGGACCCCCGGAAAAAGTGGAAAACCAGCAAATATCAAAATGTGTGTGTGTGTCTGTGTGTCTTTGGGAAAGGAGGGCACCTGGCGAGGGTGTTATTAAAAAAACAAGTTTTAAAAATTGCAAGGTTTTTCTTTGTAATTTAAAAATTACAAAATCTGGTTGATGACAACTGACTACAATTGGTAATATTTCCTTGTAATATTAGATTGGCAGGATGGATTACTAATTGGCATGGTTCTCATTCCAAAGCGAAAAGCATTATGAAGGAAAACAGAAATCAGATGGGGAAGGGTGGAATAGTGCTTGTGGGGGAGCAAGGGAAGATTTTAATTTAGTGTGCAATTTGCTGGTGGGGGGGAAGTGGATATTTTGCTTTACTCTTTTTTTGTTTTCTTTTAATAAAATACGTGGATATGTGTGCGTGCGTGCATGTATGTATGTGTGTGTGTGTATGTATATGTTTATATATATAGATATAGATATAGATATAGATATAGATAGATAGATATAAAAACAAGTTTTGAAAAACCTGCTTTCATTAGGTATTGGGAGGGCCAGCGTTAGGGACAAAAGCATACATGAGTCTCCTGTGTGTGTGGAGATGTTGTTTTCGGACCCTGCAGGGGTTGATATTCCCTTCCTCCATCTGTACACCTCCCTCCTCCAGCCCCTGACTTTCTGCGAAGCCCTGAAGCTGCTTCCAGCATCCATTCTGAGCTTCAGGAGAGCAGGGAGGGTTGGGGACAGCTCTGGTTGTGTCCCCATAGCCGAATGCGAATTGACAACGTGGGCACTGAGACCCACCGGGGCCCTCCAGGAGGCCCTCCTGGCTATGGGGACATAGTCAGATCCTTTGCTGGTCCTGCCTGCTGGCTGCAAAGCACGGGGTGGCTCTGTGGGGCAGCTCAAGGGCTTTGCAGTAAGTCAAAGGAGGGTTTATGGCTCAGCGTAGCATAAGTTTGCATGTGGATATTTACGCTACGCTGACGGACTATCAGATCGAGGCCGAAATATTTGTCTGGCCCGGCCGAGCAACCAAAGCTACAAGCCGAGCCATCCTTCCTTGGACAAAAGCAACAGGACATAGGCCCATGTAGGTTCACACTGTCCCATTGCTACACTTTCTCCATGTTTTTCTAGGCATATATCAATTTAATGGGCCAGCTCAACAACTGAAGTGTTTCTAGATCATGGGGCAGGCAGTTTGGCTTTAAGAGAGGTGGACAGATATGGTTCTGTCCAGCCAGGGCAGGGTGAGATTACTATTTTGAGGGGGCTGCAAATCCCAGAATCCTCCAGAGTGGGTGGGTTGGTGGATTTTGGAAGTTGCAGTCTAGAAAAGAAAATGTAATGTGTTCAAGCTCTGTCTCCTTTTATTCTTTTTTTTTTAAAATCTGCTTTGCTGCTGTACTTAATTGGGGTATGTTATTAAAAACAAAGGTTCTTTTTTCCACATCCTTCACACTCTCCAATGATTCCTGCACTGTCTCAGCTTTTGGAAGCTTTAAATTTAGGCTGTCGGTTTACGGGCTCGGAAGCAGATGGTGAATTTACCAAAAAATAATAATAGTTTAAAAAAAATCCCAAATACTGTTCTTTATTCTCTCCTCCGCCACCATCCTTTTTCCTCAACTGATTTGCCCACACGTATCTATCTTTAGCGACTTGTGGGCCAACTCAAAGCTCAAAGAGCCCTCAGAAGTAAGTATCGACTAAGAGAAGAAGACCCCTTCTTTGAGAGGTACAAGTTTTGGTATTCAAGGACTGATGAGGCAACAGGAATGAGGTAGATCAGTGACTCCGTGTCACAGGGGCAGTGAATCCACTCCAGGTTTTACCAAGCTCCAAAGAAGCTCTCCAAGGTGCTGAATTTATTTAGGAGTAGAGTTCAGCACCTTGGAGAGTTCATCAAGAGTCTGCAATGAAACCCAGATCTACTAAGTAACTGAGGTGGGAGCTGCCACTGCCCAAGATCTTGCTATAGGGAAGAGATGCCAGTGAGGCAGAATTTTGGAAACTCATCCCCATGCTACACAGCGTATAAAGCGGAAGACTGGACTGAGTCTTCGTGATGATAAAAGAACTGGTAATCTCAGGATTCCCTAGAAGGAGACCATGCTAATTGTTGTTTCTGTATTTACTTAGATCACACTTTCCTCTCCAAAATTGGGACGTGCAAAGAGGCTCACAATTTAATTGAATGATACAATTAAAAACAGTAATTAACATTAAAATAGAATTAAGCTATTTACAGTACTTAAACAAGTACCTAAATTGCAATTTTAAAAGATAATGTTAAAGCGGGGTTAGAAAGCTTTGGAAGTCAGGCTGTTTTCTAATGCCTTCTCTTTTTTTTGCAGCTAAACCAGAGCCCAACCTCGAGGCCTTGCCCACTCCTCCTCCCACCCAAACTCTCATCCCCACAACACCCGAATCTCTGGTAAGGAGCCCATGATAGAAGCGACAGGAAGGCTGGAAGGTTGAGGATTTCTTCTTCTCCCTGTTCCAAATGGGGTTGAGATTTTGGCGGTGGTCTTTCCAGACTGCTTCCCAAAGTACGGAGTTGGAAGGGTTCTCCAGAGGCCATCGAGTCCAACCCCCCTGCCAAGCAGGACACATTGGAAACCCAAGATCAGAAATGATGATTTCTGAGCTCTGCTTAGAATCCCTGACTTTTGAAAGAGAGAGGCAGGAGTTTCACAAAGGGCATTTCTGACAGTTATAGTCCTGACAGTGTGGAATGGAGCTTCTCTAAGCAGAGACAGTCTACCTTTCTGGATCTCTGATTCTGTGGGAATCCCGGAAGGTGATGCCCCTTCCTTGTGAGATATTGTGCGAGATGTTTTACCCTTTCTGAAAGACTGGAATGCCTCTTCTATGGCCTAGACACTGACTGTTGAATCTAAAATATGCTTCACCTTTTCTCTCTCTGCCTCTTTCGCTGTCAGCCCTACCCGCAAGGACTTTTCTGCAAATATAGGGCCTTTCTGCACTACGCTGTTATAGTGCTATTATTCCACTTTCAACCTCCTGTGGAATTCTGGGGTTTGTAGTTTGCTGAGGCCCGAAAGCTCTCTGGCTGAGAATTCTAAAGGCCCCTCCCTCAACTGCGAAACCCAGGAGTCCATAGGATGTTGATGATAGCACTGTAACAGGATACTGCGGAAAGGCCCATAGTTGACTCTCGGGCTGAAAGAGGTTCTCCATTCTCCATTCACTCAACCAAGGGGAGGATGGGGTGAGTCATGTCTCCTCTTCCTGTCCTGGGTCATGCTGCCTGGGGACTTCTGGGAACTGCGGTTCAAAAAATTAGATAAAACAAAATTCCAGAGTGTTGACAGCCATACTGTCTGGTGGCAGTAGGTTCCACAGGCATCTGTATCACATAGCCAGAGATGGTGGCCTTGTGCTAATACCAAGTCTTTCCCCTTTTCTTTCCTTTGTAGCAAAACATGTTTTGTGAAGAACCAGCCGGCTACTTGCCCAGAATGAGCCAGCTGAGTCCTCAACTCTCCCCCGCCTCCAGCCCCTCCCAGCCTATCCCCATCGCCCCCTCGACCGGAGCCCTGCTGGTCCCCAAGACAGAACGTCTCTCCCCCACCCCAGTCTGTGGTGAGTTCTCCTACCAGCAAAGTGGGGCTGGGCCTTTGTGTGGGCACTCGGCACATGCTCAAAGGCAGTGAATAATGGCAGTATCTTCCCTCTCTCCAGCCAGTACCCGGAGGAAGTCAGGGCAGGGTTCCCCGCTCTCCATGGAGGGGCTGATTTCGCCCCCTCAGTATTCTAGCGTGCGGAGCAGGACTGAGCCAAACAAGGTAAGGACAGGATAGAGAGGTGGATCTATTTAATAAGAAGGCAGGATGGTGGAGTTTGCGGGGGGAGGCTTGCCAAGGGGCCACATTTGGCCTCCAGGGACATTTTGTGCCCCCTAGCAGCCCCATTTTTTAAAAAAAATCCTCTATATTTTTTGCTATCTAACACCCCACATTATGCATCTCCCTTGGCCATTTGGGTTCCAGGAGAAGCCTTCTTTCCAACTGGAAGTAAGCGGGGATTTGACTTCTGGATCACTTCCTGTTGGAAACAAAGGCCTCTCCTGGGGTCCAGAGTGGGCTGAAAACATGGTAAATTTCCATGACACCCATGAGGGGAGGCTGTGGAGCATTTATGAGGAAGCAGCTTTTCAAAACTGTGGAACAGAGTTCAGGTTTTCCAAGGTCTCATGGGGGACCAATAAAACTCCCAAACCCCTGACAGTTGGCCACCCTGGGTTGAACAGGTGTGGCTCTCAACTCGTGTCTTCAGTCCGAGGGACTAAGGGTTTTCAGCTAATCTGTATCTGTCTGGGGTTACCTCTCGCCACCTTTTGGTTACCTGGGCTTCCAACTTGTGAACGACAGTGTTATCCAATCAGGCAGATTAGCATCGCATATTGGAATTTCAGTATATTGGACCTGGAAGAATGAGCATGCGGCTTGGTATTTTCTCCAGCTGTTTTGGTTATTGCCGTTCTCTCTTCCACTATACAGGGTTCAGAGCCTTAAATTTTGCAAAATGTACCCCAAACGTAGCAGCCAACCTACAGCGTGGCATACTTTCCATCTGTCTCGATTTGCAAAGGATGGTCCCAGTTAACCCTCCGCCATCCCAATTGTTTTCACTGCCTTTGAAATGTCCCAGTTTCTCTCCCTTCCTCCCACTTTCCCCCTTTGTCATCAGCTTATTTGAATTGCTGCAAACTCAATTCAAAGTACAAAAGCCAGTCGCACTCATTCTGCAGGAGAAAAAGGAGAGCAGGGGCAGCGTCATGCCCTTCCCAGTCGGCTCAAGCAAAAGGAAACTGCAGCAACCTGTGGTCTGTTCTTTCTTATATTACGTCGTCTTGGGGTTGCTGGGCTGTATGTGTCCCAGTTTTCCTCTCCGAAATGTTGAAGGATATGACGCAGTGTAGTGGTTAAGGTAGCAAGTGAAGGCTGCAGAGACTTGGGTTCCAATCCTCACATGGCCACAAAAGCCTCTTTGGCCAGGCACTCCCTTTTGGCCTGCTCTGCCCTGCAGGGGTTATTGATATTGCAATTGGAAACAGAAGAGGTCCACCGCCACCGTCTCTGAAACAACCCCTCCCTCTCCCACAGACCGAGACCCGCCGTATCACGCACATCTCTGCGGAGCAGAAGCGGCGGTTCAACATCAAGCTGGGTTTCGACACACTGCACAGTCTGGTGAGCACCCTCAGCGCCCAGCCCAGCCTCAAGGTGAGCAAGATGGAGGAAACGGCTTGAACAGGATGAAAAAGGGTGGCCAGAGGCTACAAAATTGCTCTTGCAGCCCTCCAGGGAACCTTCAGACTCTGAACCTCACCAAGCATTGAGTGCCTGAGATTGCTTTCTCCCTGCTCTTTCCCAATTGCCTTTTCCTTTCATAGAATCATAGAATCGTAGCATTGGAAGAGACCCCTAGGGTCATCCAGTTCAACCCCATTCAGAAAAACACAGTCAAAGCATTCCCAGCTGACGGCCGTCCAACCTCTGCTTAAAAACCTCCAAAGAAGGAGATTCCACCACACTCCCAGGCAGTGAATTCCACTGTTGAACTGCTCTCATCGTTAGGAAGGTCTTCCCAATGTTTAGATGGAATCTCTCTTCCTGTAGTGTGAAGCCATTGCGCCATGTCTTGGTCTCTGTAGCCGCAGAAAACAAGACTTGCTCCATCCTCCATATGACATCCCTTCAAATATTTGAACATGGCTCTCATGTCTGCTTCTCTTAACCTTCTCTACAGGCTAAACATCCTCAGCTCCCTAAGCTGCTCCTCATAGGGCAAGGTCTCCAGGTCTTTTGCCTATCTGTAAGCTACTTTAGGAGCTTTTTGCACTCCAGAAGCTAAGGAGCGCAGGAGCAAATAATAAACCACCCATTTTCTTCCATCCCTACTCTTCCACCATGCAGGTTAGCAAAGCCACAACTCTGCAGAAGACGGCCGAATACATCTGCAAGCTGCAGCAAGAGCGAGCTGCCCTTCAGGATGAGGCTCAGTGCCTGCGGGATCAGATCGAGGAGCTCAACGCTGCCATCAAGTAGGAGCAACAACGTCAGAAAAGAGATTCTGCCTCCGTTCAGTCAGTGTTGAAAGGAGCTCAATCCAAGATGCTCAACTTTATCCCCCAGCCAAATTTCTGGGGTGTTCCTTTCAAGTTCTGACTTAAAGATGGAACAGATCCAACTCCAGCCCCCCATTGATAGGGAGGGCACCAGTACCGGTGATTTGCAAGTGAGAAAGTTGTTGCACTAGAATAGGGGTTATTCCTGATATACCTACCAGGGCTTTGTGTGTGCTTTGAGTGTGGGCAAGTATCCATATTTTTGATTTACTGGTTATTGATTAACTTCTTTCCAGTCTTTTTTTTCACTCCCCTGCTCAAGGCAACTTACAAAAATTAAAACAGAAACCCTTTTAAACTGCTTTGAATTAGTGGTTTTATCAGGATTACTTTTTTACATTTATCATCATCATCATCATCATCATCTGTACTTTGTCTTAATCCATACTAAGCTGTCTCTGTGGCCCCCTGCTGGGAGGAAGGTGGGATACACATTAAATAAAATACTGTAAATAAATGTGGATAAAAAAGCACGTCACTAAAAACGTGCACATTTTAAATATAATTAAACTTTCAGTCCAGAGGAAAGCAATTTTGAAATATGTCCATTAAACAGCCTATCCCCAACTATTGAGAGAATGCATATTGAGAGTGGACATTTTCCAGGCTGAAATGCTCTCCCTGGAGTTGCTACCTGCTTGAGTTTCAGTTTAGGGGTGTATTCTGCAAGGGGGAAACTTTCAATCTCTCTCTCTTCCTCTCTCTCATTCTCTCTCTCTCTCCCTCCTAGCTTATGCCAGCAGCAGCTGCCTGCCACGGGAGTGCCCATCACCCGCCAGCGTTTCGACCAGATGCGGGACATGTTTGACGAGTACGTCCGTTCCTGCACCTTGCAGAACTGGAAGTTTTGGGTTGTATCCTTTGTTGACAGCTGTGGGCTGTATCCTTCCCCGGGCCTTGCCTATCGGGGAGCGTGAATCCACTCGAGGCTTTCAAGGAGCTCTCCAGGGTGCTGAAACCTATTCCTTCAGCACCATGGAGAGCTCTTTTAAAGCCATCCAAAATCCGGAGTGGTGTCCTTGCCCCCACTGAAATGGGAGCTACCAGCTACCACGGCAGCCCTGATAGGGAAACCTACCGAGTTTGTGATCACAGTTGCCCACTATTTGCCGGACTTTGGCAGTGATGGAAAAATTTCCTGAAAAAGTTTGAGAGGAAATCAAACTTGAGAGGAGTGCAGTGAAAGGAATTTGGGGTCTAATTCACAGCTGGTGTGGTTGCTCAGATGATACAATGGGCAGAGTGCAGGCCATGCATTTCAGAGAATGCAGTCAGATTCTCAACAGTTCTCTTCGTCTCGGGATGTGGTTCTCCCTTCCAGCGCCTCTTGGATGCTTTTGTCTCCAAGTGACCCTACTACGGAGTGGGCAAAGTGTAGCCGTAGGGCTGTATGTAGCTGGCCCAGGTTTCTCTTATAGAATGATAGAGTTGGAAGATACCCCAGTGATCATCGAGTCCAACCGCATTCTGCCATGCAGGAACACGCACTCAAAGCACCCCCAGCAAATGGCCATTCAGGCTCTGTTTAAAAGCCTCCAAAGAAGCAGACTCCACCACACTCCATTGAGGCACCAATATATTCCACTGTTGAACTGCTCTAACCATCAAGAAGTTCTTCCTGTAGTTCAGGTGGAATCTCTTTTCCTGTAGTTTGAATCCATTGCTCCTTGTCCTAGTCTCTGGAGCAGAGAAAAAAAGCTTGCTCCATCTTTAACATGGCATCCTTTCAAATATTTAAACATAGCTATCATGTCCCCTCTTAACCTTCTCTTCTGCAGGCTAAATATCCCCAGCTCCCTGAGCCACTACTCATGGAGCATGGCTTCCAGACCCTTCACCATTTAGGTCACCCTCCTCTGGACACATTCTTCTCAGTCTTTGATCCTTCCAAACACCCTAGACCACCTTCTTCTGTGAAAAACAGAGCAGGGTGGCAATTCACCTTTTAAACAAGTCATAGGATTCTTCATGCATTGTGAAACATATTTTCAAAAAAAAACCCCAAACATTTTTCTGAAGTAGAAATAGATTCCCCATCACTCCCAATTTGGGTTTTTTAAAATTCCATGTGATCCCCTGAGGGCCCCAATGGGTGAAAATTGCCCCCCCAAGACTCACAAAAATTGCCCATTTCTGATCTAATCCATCTTCCCCTACACACACCAGTGGCGGCTGTTGGCTTCCATGTCAGCGGAGCAGCAACTCCATTCCAGATTTTCACCCAGGAGCTCTCCAAGGTGCTGAACCCTATTCCCTAAATAGTTTACTTTTCGGCTAGCCAAAACTTAGAATCATAGAATTGTAGAGTTGGAGGAGACCCCAAGGGCCATCCAGTCCAACCCCATTCTACCATGCAGGAAGACACCATCAGAGTGTTCCCGACTTGGAATAGATTCACTGATCCACTGACACGAGAGTGTCATTTGCACAGACAATGAAGCGTGGAGAGTTTCTTTCCCTTAGCAGCTCTTCCTTTGCCAGTTCAGCATCATCATGCGCCCCCTCTTTGAGTCCTTCAACGGGATGGTGTCCACCAGCAGTATGGAGAGCCTGAGTCAGACGTCTCTGGCCTGGCTGGACCAATATTGCTCGCTCCCAGCTCTGCGACCCAGTGAGTAGCTCTTTCTCCTCCTCTTCCTTGGCTACTGCATGAACGGTTTGGCTTCTGCTTTATCATTTTCCCCCCAACACAGCACAGAGATGCTGACAAGTCAGCCAAATGTGGCAAAGTGACACTGTCTTCGGCTGGACTATAATTCCCTGAATCCACCAGCCAACAGGGAGATTTGCAGCCCCAAAGAAGGAGCTGGCTGGGGGATTTATGGGAACTGGAGTCAAATGTATTTTCAGGGAGAGTGTTGGGTAAGGCTGGCATTGAGCACAATGTGCAAAACATGGGACCTGGTAAAGCTAGGGGCAATGTTTCAACCCTACACAAAGTGTGTTCTTGGACTCCAAATCCCATCATTCCTGTCTAGCAGCCAGTGGTGAGGAATGCTGGCAGTTGCAGTGCAAAAAAACCTGGAAGCAACTACCCATGCCTCAACAAGCCAGTTCACATATGTCCTTCATTTCTTAAAATTAGACTTGCAGCTCAGTATGTGAATGGTTTTTTTTTTGGGAAGTTGGGGTTCTTTTGCATGTGTAAAAGAAAGTGCATCTTACAGATATAAATCAGCACCTGGAAAAGTTACCTTTTGGACTACACCTCCCTGATGCCTTTCCCTCCTCTGCAGCCTTCCTGCACCTCTTTCCTCCTAGGGGCAGCTGGGGGCCCCCATGTCAGCGGGGTGAGGAATCCATTCCAGGTTTTAATACAGACTTTAAAGGATCTCTCCATGGTGCTGAATCCAGTTCTCGACTAGATTGAGTAATTTGGACAGTCCCATTAAAACCAGTGAAATTCCAGGACAGGTTTATTGCCCCACTGACACAGGACAGCCCAGCCACCAATGCTTCCTGCTTTTTAAAAATCCATCTAGCACACCCTTTACCTCCTCTCAGCCCTCTGCTTGATTCTGGGACAAAAAGCAACTTTCTAAAACTTGGTGTCAGCCTGTTCTGCCTTATGCCTTCAGTCCCCTTTTTCGTTACCCCAAATCAACGCCCTCCTGAGATTCTTCTCTCTGAGACTTTTCACTCTCCTTTTATTTCCACAGCTGTCCTGAGCTCCCTCCGCCAGCTCAGCGTCTCCACGTCCATCCTGACCAACCCAGCGGGCATCCCAGAACAGGCAGCACAGGCTGTCACGGGTGCAGGCCCCCAGAATGGCTCTTCCTAGCCCAAAGGAAGCCCACCCGGCAGGGCAAGCGCAGAGACTGCAGTAAGCTCCCTTGGCACGCTGGAAGAAGAGGAATAGATTACTCCAAATGCCATGGAGTAAAACTTGGAGCTGTGTTGAAGAAGCTTTCTCATCCCTGCAGCTATCTTGTGCCTGTTTTCTCCTGACTTTCTTATTAATTGCTGCTCAGAAGGGAGCCATCACCTTCACCAGAAGCAGGTCTTTTGCAAAGCAAATGGATCTTCATTGTACTTTCAAGAAACCAGGTTGTCACAACCTAGTTTGCATTCCAGCAGAGTCAGTTCACAAGAAGATACCATCTGTGAGAAAAACCTAGAATGCTCTCTTCATCTTAACCCTCCCTGCTGGACAGATGCAGTGAAAATAATCATAGCCTCGGCAGAGGCAGAGAACTTTCACTTTGCCTTCTGAGCTGACATCCTCCATTTTATGCCCCCGAGGTTGTACCATTCCTAGCCTTTCCCCACCAGTCCCCATGAGTGCCAGGTGTCCAGTTCTTTGTCCAAATCTTGCCAAAAGTCAGCTAGAATTCAGCTAGGTGTCTGAACTGCAACTCGTCTCCCTTTGCCCCAGGTTGTAACTTAGCCCATGTTTGGAAAAGTTTTGCAAGAGACAGAAGCGGACTTTATTCCTAAAGGAATATTTCATCACGCATTGCTCTTTCTTTCCTTTGTTGTCCATTTAGGTCAGCCTTGGTTTTGCTCCTCCATAGTGTCATGGTAAATCACAAAGTCCTGGCACTCTTAGGATAATCCTTCCCATCCATACACTTGAGGAGAGTCCCTAAATGCCCCAAACTGGGTCATCCCAGGCCAGCGACAAACCATTTCCTCTGCCTCAAGAGCAGGTCTTTTTTAGAGCTAATGGATCTTGATTGCCCATTCAAGAGGCCAAACACAATCCATTGCATTACAAAAAGGATAGCTCATATATCGTTGCTGGGGAAAAAGGGCAATCTCCACTCTTTCCACTTGTCATATACTGTGAGGATTGCAGGTAAACTCTGGGGGAACCAAGGGGTGGCAGAACATGTCCTAGTTCCTCATAAAGTCCTGGGGCTTTGATCCTGGCTGCTTTCCACCACTGGCTGTCCCTGAAAGAAGAGTTAAGTTGGAGGGGAAACATGTTCTGGTGCCTCCATGGTTTCTTGGGGAGATGTTTCCTGCCTAGTCTTTCTCCAAGGGTTGGCAAC
Organism: Iguana delicatissima; assembly: GCA_948472985.1. Classification (NCBI taxonomy): domain Eukaryota; kingdom Metazoa; phylum Chordata; class Lepidosauria; order Squamata; family Iguanidae; genus Iguana; species Iguana delicatissima. Next base: position 548,001 of record CAOKZL010000359.1, on the reverse strand, counting down.
ACCTTTGAGCCAAACACAATTCAGGCCATTTCCGCACTAGACTGTTATGGTGCCATTATTCCACTTTCAACCTCCTATGGAATCCTGGGCCATCCCTCCTGGGGAATCCTGGGCAATCCCAATTTAGGGAGGGGCCTTTAGAATTCTCAGTCAGAGAGCTGTTTGGCCTCAGGAAACTGCAAATCCCAGAAATCCACAGGATGCTGAAAGTGGAGTAATAGCACCATAGCAGTCTAGTGCGGAAATGGCCTCAGAGAAGTCCTTATGGAAAGTTAAAAACAGCCCCCCGACCCACGAAGCTGTCTTGGATAAGGAGGTGCAGCCACCTGAAGGCAGTGTTACTGAAGGCAGCAATTAAAAATACTGTAAAAAGCTTGCTTGCTTTTGTCACGCAGTCTGTTTGCTAATTTAACATTCCAGAGCAAAGTTTTTCTAACATTTCTCCCGTGTTAACGACATTGAACCTCTTGTTTTTTAATTGTTCCCTTCCGCAAGCTAAGATGTAAATATTACGTGGCACTGGCAGGCAGATTCCACTGTATCTAAAACAAATCCTTTTTTAAAAATTTAAGCAGCTGCTCAGCCTAAAGGAATCCTGGTTCTTCTTTTGCGTCTGTCATCACATCAATTCTCCTTTGGACTACGGCACCCAGAATCCCCCTTCGAGTGTGCCTTTTCTCAAGCTCACGGCCCTGTGTCTCCCTCCTGAACTGTGGCTTCTACCCAAAGGCAGAGAACGCATTGCCCAACACATGGTGTTTGATCGCAGCTCCCATAAGCCCCAGCTAGGGATGATAGGAGTTGCAGTCCAGCTATGTCTGGAGGGCCAGACATTATAGTCCCAACAACGTTGTGGGGTAGCCTGAGCAGGGAGGTTGAAGTCTTGGTTTGAGGTTATCCAGTGAGTCTCACTGCAAACTATAACTTCCAAGATAACTTGAGGATATCCAGTGAGTCTCACTGCAAACTATAACTCCCAAGTCCCACTCCAGGATCACCGATAATTGAAGCATTATTTCGATTATTGTCCTCTATGGGACGCCACAGCTGAAGCTGCTGCTGAAGGCAGGGACCTAAGAAAGGCGAACAACAACCCTGCAGGGTGGTCCATTCTTCTCATTCTATGAGGGATAATAATAAAAATAAATAGATTTTTATTTGTTGTCCATTTTTCCCCAAGGCCTGAGGAAAGTGCACCATAGACAACCATTAAAAACAAATTATAGCTAACACACACTGAAAACATTTAAGATGCAGACCTCCCATAACTAAAATACATCATCATCATCATCATAAATGTTTATTTGATTTTTTTAAATTGAATTTTATTTGCGTTTTTAAACTGGATCTTTAACTTCAAAGAATTCACATGCTTACATTTTTATTTATTAATTCTTATTGTGGTCCAGATGCCAAGGGCGGCCAAGGGAAGGTTTATACCACGCTCTCCCCCTTCAGGGGAGGCCTGAGCAGGTCACACGACAGCCCTCCCAGGTAGGCCGCCTGAGCTCTTTCAAAAAAAAGGCCCATCAAAGGTGATCAATCACGTGCAAAGACGTCATCTCCGCGCGACGTATAACTGGACGCGCCACGGCGGTCTCGCCTTCGCCGCCGCCTTCCCCTTCGCCTTCGCCGCCTTTTCTATTGGTCGAGGCGCCCGTCCATTTTCGTCAGGGGCGGGCCCCGCTTCTCCGTCCCATCTTCATCTTCGGGGCGCTGGAACGACGTCGATGTCATGACGCCCCCGCCCTGCGCGCGCCGCCTCCAGTCGCCTCCCTCACTGTGACGCCCTTTGCCCGGCTCTGTGGCCTCTCTTTCTCACTCCATTGGGCGAGCCGTCCGCCCGTCCGCCAACGCACCAATAGCGGCCATGCCCCCGCCTCCTTTTTCAACCCGGAAGCGGCTCGCTCTGCTTAAGGGCATTAACCGTCCGGCCGGTCCCAGCTCTTTCGACGGGGCGTCTACGATGGCGGAGGTCAGGAGCCCAGGGGCTGCAATGGGCGCCTGAAGGGCTCGCCATGGCTTTGGCTGGGGCCCGTGGGGCCCTCATGGGGTCCCCCTTGCCCCGTAGGACCCTCATGGGGCCCCCTCTGCCCTGTGGGGCGAAGCCCTGGGCCAGGGGGACCCTGCCAGCCTTCAGCCTCCCCTTGGGTGCCCGGGGGCTCTCAGGGTACAGCCAGGGGGGCCCCGAGGTGGGAGAAGGGGGTGGCCGCCTCCCTTCCCCGAAGGGCCTCTACGAGATCCTGGGGGTTCCCCGCACGGCCACCCAGGCCCAGATCAAGACGGCCTACTACAAGCAGTCCTTCCTCTACCACCCGGACCGCAACGCCGGCAGCGAGGAGGCCGCCCGGCAGTTCACCCGCGTCAGCGAGGCCTACCTGGTGCTGGGCAGCGTCAGCCTGCGCAAGAAGTACGACCGCGGCCTCCTCAGCCGGGAGGACCTCCACACGGCCAGGAAGCCCTCGGGCAAGGAGGGCGCCCCTGGGGCCGGCCCGCAGGCTTCGGCCCCTCTGAGGAGGACGCAGACCTTCAGTGCCGGCCAGGCTCCTGCCAAGCCCATCTTTGACTTTGACAAGTTCTACCGGGCCCACTACGGGGAGCAGCTGGAGCGGGAGCAGTTCCTGCGGGAGAGGCGGCGGGAGCGCCAGCGGCGCAAGGAGGAGACGGAGAAGAAGTGGCAGCTGGAAAATCTGCACGAGTTAGGCGTCGCCCTCCTCTTCGTCACCGCCATGGCCCTCCTCTTGAGCCTCAAATGAGAGAGAAAGACAGGACAGCTTTGCTAGATGTCTCCGCCTTGCCCCTCTTGGGGGTGTCAGAGCTTCCCTGGGACAAACGGCCCAGGAGCAGCACTGAGAGAAATCCCTTCTCTTACTCACAGGCACCACAGACTCCAGAACCTCTTTCAGAAAGGCCGTGCAGTTTCCCCTAGTGCCCTGTGTAGGGGCAGTTGAGGTGGTCTGACCCCATGGGAATCATCTGTGCTTCTGAGTCCCCCACGGGGGCACAACTCACAGTTCCAGAAAATATTTGGAGGGTTGTTGGTATCAGACAGCAGGCCTCCAGATGTTGATTCCAATTAAAACGAAATGAAATTGACTTTGCCTTAGCTACCCCTGCTCCTGCCATCTAGTTACTGTTGCCTTGGATTTGGTTGCCTCAACCATTTTGTTTGGGTCAACGTTTGACTGGGTTTCTGGGCCTAATTGCACTTTGAAGAGAAGCAAGCAAGATTTGTCCGTGTTGGGACTGAACATGATGCTTTGGTTAAGTGCCACATTTATAGCTTGGGAAGTCTCCCTTCTTCTGTTCGTATCTAGGCTGAGGGATGTGGAGGATATGATGTCAGGTGTGCTTTCCTCTCACAGAGAAGGATTTTTTCGACCTTTGTCCAGGCTGATTAGCTTTATTGTTGAAACTAGTTCCTGCATGTTGGGGCCTAGAATACAGAAAAGCAGAATTTAGACGCCATCTGCAAATCATTCACTTTTTATGGTGGTTAACGGTTGCCCCCTTGGTGATTTTGACTTACAGTTTCCAGCAGCACTAGCCAGCATAGCTCACAGTGGTGAGGAATGACAGGAACTGCAATCCAAAATGACTTGGAGGACCACTCATTCCTTGGTGCTAAGGATGCCTTTTGAGGCAGCAGGAAAAAGGAGACTTCTTAGCTGCCTAGTTTGGGGGAGATGTCCAGGAATGCTCTTGTAGGAGTTGCCTTCCCTTCACATTTCTTTTATTGGATAAACTACTGCTGATTTCCCCTTCACAGGTTTTGGAGTCAAGAATGTAGTCGTGTGGGTGTGATGCTTTAATCTGTATGTGTACAAGGGATTTAAAGAAATGATGTATATGAGCTTTATTTTAATTTATAAAGACACGAGGAATGAGGTTGGAATTGTCTCCTTGTCCTTTGGAAGGGTGAACCTTGAGTCTGATGGTTTGGGACTTTGGATTTATATTGTCACTGGGAATACCTTCAGTCAGGAATGGAGGCTTGTCTTTTCCTAGCAAAGGTGACAGTCCACATTCTCTTGGTGGTAATCTCTGAGGCCCTTCTTACAACATAATATTAGTAGTGTTTTATCTAACTGCCATGGCAGTTATGGGATTCCAGGATTTGTAGTTTCATAAGACTATTAAGAATTCTCTGCCAGAGAGCTCTGGTACCTCACCAAACTACAGGTCCCAAAATTCTGTAGGTGGTTCATAAGTATAAGGTGGTGTGAACCTGGTATAATGGTGAAGTTTGAAAGGGACTTCAGAAGCCATATTCTGGCAGATGCAGAGCTTAAAGAAAATGCCAGTCCCATTTTCTTTGCCAACCTCCTTCTCTGGCTTTCAGTCCCACCCAGCATGCTGCTGGGGAATTGGAGGCTCAGGGGACAGCTCACACACGGCACATGAACTGATCGCTCGCACCCTTCTCCCTCCTGTCTTTCACTTCCCTTCTATATTTGAAGAAATGTCATATTTAAGATAGGGCAAGCTCTTTTCTGTTACTTTGGAGACTGGGACATGGAGCAATGGCCTCAAATGTCAGGAAAAGAGATTCTTTCTAAACCTTAGGAAGAACTTTCTGAGGGTAAGAGTAATTTGACAGTGGAATAGGCTGCTGCCTGGGAGTGTGGATTCATGTCTATTTTTTACAAAATCTTTATAAATGTGGAAGGTTTTAAACAGGAATGTCAGGAATGCTTTGATGGTTTCTTCCTGCATTATGGAGTGGGATTGGACTTGATGGCCCTTCTGCTCTCTTCCAGCTCTCTTCAAGCTCTATGAACAAGAAAAGCTTTTTTAAAAAAATCACAGGTCATGACTGGAAATTGCTTCTCTCCCCCTCTCTCTTTTTTTGGTCAGACTTTACCTGGAATCTTGCATCCACTTCTGAGCAGTGCAGTTCAAGAAGAATATCGACAAGCTGGAATGTGTCCAGAGAAAGTTTGATGGAGACAATCTAAGGCCTTGAAACCAAGCTTTGTGAGGCATGGCTGAGGGAACTGGGTTTCTTAACTTGAGAGGGGCGTGATATCATCTTTAAATATCTGAAGAGATGCTGTGCAGAAAATGAAGCAAGGTTCTTTTTTTCTGCTCCAGAAACCAGAACCAGTGGACTCAAATGGCAAGAAAAGTGTTTCCACCTAAACTTTAGGCACAACTTCTTTACTATAATTGCTGTTTGACAGTGGACTAGCTTGTTTCAGAGGTTGGTGGGCTCTCCATCCTTGGAAATCTTTAAACAAAGGTTGGACAAGCATCTCTCAGGAGTGCTTTAGTTGTGCCTTCCTGTGTGGTTGGGGGTTGGACTAGATGTCCGTTGGGGTCCCTTCTAGCTCTTAAGATTCTGTGACCCCCTAGAGGCAACAGAATGACCCTGAATGGTTGTATATTGTCCACGGGTCACACTTTGTCCAGCCCTGGTCTACCATTAGATGCTGTGTTTGCGAAGGAAGGCAGGCACAAGATAGAATCATAGAGACATAGAGTTGGAAGAGACCACCATGACCATCAAGCCCAGCCCTCTTCTGCCATGCAGGAACACACACTCAAAGCACCCCACAGCAAACAGCCATCCAGCCTCTGCTTAAAAATGTCCAAAGAAGGAGACTCTACCACTCTCCATTGAGGCAGCATATTCCACTGTTGAATGGCTTTGACTGTCAGGAAGTTCTTCCTGATGTTCAGATAAAATCTTTTTTCCTGTAGTTTGAATCCATTGCTCCGTGTCCTAGTCTTTGGAGCAGCAGAAAAAAAGCTTGCTCCATCTTCAGCATGACATCCCTTCAAATATTTAAACAAGGCTATTATGTCTCCTCTGAACCTTCTTTTTGTCAGGCCAAATATCCGCAGCTCCCTAAGCTGCTGCTTGTAGAGCATGGCTTTCAGACGCTTTACCATTTTGGTTGCCCTCCTCTGGACACATTCCAGCTTGTCCATATCCTTACTGAGATAACCTGATAAGAATTATTTTAGAAGGCAAAGAGAGGGGTTATTGGTGCTGTGTGCCTTCAAACCATTTCTGAATTACAGCAACCACAAGGTGATCCTATTGTAAGATTTTCTTGGCAAAGCTTATTCAGACGGGGTTTGCTTTTGCCTCCTCCTTCAGCCAAGAGAATGTGACTTGCCCAAGGTCACCTGCTGGGTTTCCGTGACCGAGCAGGGATTTGAACCCTGGTCTCTCAGTGTCCTCAAACCACAACACCACACTGGCTTTCTGAGAGTGTGAGCGAGGGACGAATGTGGGCAAGAGTGATCTCATCTATGCAATCTGTTTTTGACAAAGTTGTCAGAAGGTTAGCAAATAAGCATCCTCAAAGTGGAAAGAAGAGAGAGGAAGAGAAGTGATTCCTTCCTTCCTTCCTTCCTTCCTTCCTAGAGGAGAAGAAGGGGAGAGGCAACGCCCCAGGCTGTGGTTGGTCCAGCTCAGGAACTCCTCCTGTGTTGAAATCTTCCTTTGTTTTCAGGCGCTCTGCTGTTGTTCCTGAGTCCCGTCTGCAGAGGGAAGCCTTGCCCTGTTCTTCTGGCCGCGGGTGAAATCACTAGCTGGATTTGCAGTCAGGAAGGACGCGCGACAGAGAATTGTTTGTTCTAGCGTGCTTGGCCGACCTGCGTTCAGGATGAGCGAACTCCCGCTAGTTGTAGAGAAACAGTTTCTGCTTAGCTTACGGCTGGCACAAAACCACCAGCCAGAATAGGGTGGCAAGCTAGCGATGGGCACCTCCAGTGAGTCTGGGGGCAATTTTTTGTTCTGGGACCTTCCGGGGGGCAACATAAGACTGCCTAAATAAGTACTGCCCCCTCCTCCAAAAAGGGACGTGCGGGAAAAAAACAGAAGTGGTCAGAGATGTACTTCTTGGTGTTAAAATGCAGGTAACCCCTGCAAATTATTATAAAGGTGAATCAGTGCTGTTGGAGGCTTCTAGGAGAAGCAGTCTACCCTCCTTGGTAGGCCAGCTAAGGATGGCTTATAGCCCATTTTCTCAGCACCACAGACCCTCTCTTGGTGACCCCCACACCCAAAGGTGGGCAAGAGAGAAGTCCAGGGTCACTGTGCCGACCTACCCCCTTTCCTCTCCTTTCCCTGACCTGGTTTGGACCCTGAGTGCTCGCTTTCCCCACTGTGCCTCGGCCCCCTTCCCAGGCACACTCACACATTTTGATATTTGTGTTTTCTCCACTTTTGCGGGGGTCCTGCGTCCCTAATCCTAGCAAATTTGGAGGACCAACTGGATAGTCTGAGCACTGATGCCAAGAATTTCTTCATCCCAGCATAGTCTCAAAGGTGCTATTGGACTGCTTTATTTCTTTATATACCAAAACAGGCAAACACAGGTATTCCTTTGAATCTTACTGCAAGGGAAATATGGAAGATCTGAAGGTGCTGGCTATCTTCTCTTATGTTTTGAAGAACTATAGGGTTAAAGGCTCTCCTGCCATCTGCCTCACCCAGTTCCCTCTCTCTGGTTCTTGGCAATTTGGGAGAACTTTCTTCTCCACCACTCTTTTCAGTCACAGAGGCCCAGCTCCTGCCACAAATGGGGTACCCATCCTAAACCCCAAACCTAAGGGCACAAATGTTGCTGGCTGTAAAATGCCAACTTGCCTGTTTACAACATCCAGAAGAAGCAAGAAAACTGGATATTTTTAAAAGATTCCCCATCTCTACATAGGAGCTGAAGAACCACTCCAGAGACAAGATATCTATTTTGTCTTCCTTGCGCACCTAAGACCTTGGCTCACTTACCTGAGCCACCTGCAGACTGGTTGGGGCACCTTTCCTTCGGGCATGGCTTTGGGCCCGCCCCAGGGTCCTCTCCTTCTCACCACCCCTGAATCATGAACTTCCCATCCGTTAATTCCAAATATGCCTCCCCTGGAAGCCAAAACTTCTGATGCCATGTTGCTGGCGTGGTCCTTAGCAAAGGTGTGTGAGGGGAGCACTCTGCATATGCTCAGCGGCACTGTTGTTGAAGCACACACTTTGCACCTGAGCTGCAGAGGCCGATGCTTTTTGCAGCCATGGGGGCTTAATGTGTTTGGCCCTAACCAAGTAGAGGGCGATCTGAGCATCTGTGGACTGATCCTGCAGCAAGGTCCACATCACCGATCTGGGTGTTGCGTTCTTTGCAACCTTTTCCCCCCAATCCCTCCTCTCTTGTTAACTTCTCTTTGTTCTGAACGGCATGCTTTCTTGAGTTTTGGACCGGGTGGGTTAGGGGAAGACAACAACGCCGTTGGCTCTTTGGAGAAGGGGGGCTGGAATGGCAGGCGGCGAGGTCTCTCTCTGGCTCTCTGGTTCTCTGGTTCTCTCTCCCGTTTCGCAGGAGGCTCGGGATGCTGCTGTTGCCAAGGCGACGGGCGGCCCATCAGCAAAACGGCGGAGAGGCTGCCTGGTCCTTTCCGCCAATCGCCGAGCCCGCCTGGCATCCCGGAGACAGCGGCTTCTGCCTTGTAACCAAGGGCTACTCGCTGGCAAATGGGAAACGGATCCTTCTCTCTCTCTCTCTCTCGCTCTCTTCCCCCACCCTTCCCGTATTCTGCTCTCAACCTCAGCAGCTTCGAGGAAAGGGAAGGGGGGTAAGAGCTAAGAGGTCTACCTTCCTTCCACCCCCACCCACCAGCAGTGACTGAACATCCAACAACGCGAGTGAGCCGTCACAACCCGTCCCCAGGGCACGCGTCGCCCGCCCCGGTCCTGGAATGCAAAGTTGCGTCGGGTTTCTGGGCTTGGAAGAAGATGCTTCGGGGGACCAGAAAGACCAGATTTGGGTTTTGTCCCCTTCCTGACCCAGAGTTGTAGGGGAAGAAAGAGTGGCGGGCATCTGTGTAGCGACGCCATCACCAACACCCTTACGAGGGCGCTGAGTTGAGTTAACTCAGTGGGGGAGAGGAAGGGTTTTCCCAAGCGAGACAGGCAAAAGCAAACCTCTGCAGCCTCTCCTAGTTTGTGTGTTCTTCCTCGCTAATAACCCCTGCCAGCAGGACCACATTCAGACGTTGCTTGGCCACACATGGCTGGGTTTTCACCTGTGAAATGTTGGGCAGTATAGCCTTGGCTGGGAGAAGGAAGCTCGGGGGAATCTGGAGAAACCGAGGGCCACCAAAGCAGCCCGGAGGGCCATAGGAGGAGTGACACCTGGCTTGATAACAGTCTCTGTGAAACAGACCTAGGGGGTCTTAGCAGCTCACAAGCAAAACTAAATGGTGTAGTAGTTTGAGCTTTGGAGTATGACCTTAGAGATCAGGGTTCGATTCCCCTGCTCAGCCACGGAAACCCACTGGGTGACCTTGGGCACATTAGACATTCTCAGCTCCAGAAAACCCCATGAGAGGGTCACCATATTTTGGAAATGGCTAAAGAAGGATGTCGTATGGAAGATGGGGCAAGTTTGTTTTCTGCTGCTCCAGAGATGAGAACATGGAGCAACGGATTCAAACTACAGCCTAAACATTAGGAAGAACTATGCAATTCATTGCTACCTGGGAATGTGTTGGAGTCTCCTCCTTTGGAGGTTTTTAAACAGAAGCTGGATGGCCATCTGTTGGGAATGCTTTGATGGTGCTTCCTGCATGGCTGAATAGGGTTGGACTCAATGGCCTTTGGGGTGCCTTCCAACTTTAGGATTCTATGATTCTACCCAAGCTTGTAGAAGGCTTTTTATCTTCTTCCTTAGTTATGGATCACTTCTAGGAGACTCCAGGGAGTCTGGGAAAACATGCTGAGGATCACCCAGTGGGTTTCCGTGGCCAAGCAGGATTTTAGAATTCACAAACAAAGAGTTCTTGGGCCTCACTGAACTCCACACCCCAGAATTGCACAGGATGTGGCCCTGGCAGTTAATGTGGAATCATAGCACTATAGCGGTGTAGTGTGATCGGGCCTGAAGAGTATGAGTCATCCTTGAAACCCGACATCTTATAGCAATAATGGGTTGTGATTCCAACAGCAACAAAAATCTGGTGTTTGGATGCCTCACTTTGGCAGAACTGACTATATCTACACACCCTCCTAGAGACACAAGAGTGGGGAAGAGAGAATTCCTGGACTTCTCCAAGCAGATTCCTGCCTTGGCATTGTTCTTGATATGTATGGGTCTTCAGGATGACTCTGATTTTTATGGTAGCCCTATTATTTGTGGGTCGGTGGGTTGCAGATTTACTCGGAGGATGTTTGTCCCAATGGCTTTCCCCTAAGGTTGCTGAGAGAGTGTGGCTTGCCATGCTTTTGGTGGACGTCCATGACTGAGAGAGGATTTCAACTCTGTTCTCTCTCAGAGTCTTAGTTCAACACTCAGACCATTGTACCATGCTGGCTCCCTTTTGGTTTGAGTTTTTTTTAAAAAAATTAAACAAATATTTCACAGAGCGAAGTGGAGCCACAGGGGTGACATTTGGCACCCCAAGGCTGCTGGTGTGGCACTTGACTCCCTGAGATTCCATGGACTGTCTTTTTTGTGGCCAGAAAATTGGAAGAATCATCTTTCCTAGAAACATCAGGGAGTGGCAATTTGCTTTTTAAAAAGGTCTCAGCCAGTGGGGGCTGGCGGCTCCCGTGCCAGTAGGGCAGTGAAGCCGTTTCATGTTTTTCTTAGCTTTAAAGGATCTCTTCGTGGCTCTGAACCCTGTTCCCAAAATATTTCCAGCACCTTGGAGAGTTCCTTTAAAGCTTGCAAAGACCTGGAACGAGGAACCTTCTGCTGGTTGCAACCATGAAACTGGTTAGCGACCCATTTCTAAAAAGTGAGAATCTACCCCTTTGTCTTTTGAGTGGGCATATTTGGCACCCCACGAGGCCCCCAGAGAGTCCAGGGAGAGAAATCTGTTATCTAGACGTCCTGCAGTTGCTTGCACCACCCTTATACAATCCTTTCTCCAACCTCTCCCTGTCTTTCTCTGACTGCCAGCCGCTGTTGGTCTGATTCTTCTCGAGCATCGCCAATATTTAGTCTGGTGCTTCCCCCCAAACAGCACCGGCAGCTGTGCCAAGGGAAATCGCTGCCAACGGCTCCCATTATCTCTGTACAACGAGGCCTCCCTTCGATGCAGATTCGCTCTGCCACTGAACAGCCTGTTCCCGTTCCCTCTCCGAGGGCTTTGGGCTGCGAGTCCAAAACGTTCCCATTTAAAGCACTGAGCCTGTGCAGAATCAATACCGGCCAGCAGCAGCGGCAGGTTGTGGCTTCCATGTCAGTGAGGCAGGGAATCCAATCCAGGTTTTAACTGGTTCTTTAACTCCCCCCCCCCAAGCTGGTTTGTGCACACATATCTCTCTTCAGTCATTTCTGTTTGGCCCCAGAAACCCACTGGGTATTTTTAGGCAAGACTCACTCTCTCAGCCTCAGAGGAAGGCAAAAGCAACCCCCCCCCCAGGAATATTGCCAAGGAAACCCCACAAGCCTTGGGGTAGTCGGAAGTGCCTTGGAGGCACACAGCAGCAACGAAGCTATATAGCAGAGGCACTCAGAAAGCCTGTTAGTGAATGGCAAGGGTGGAAAGGAGCATCACAAGGCCCTGGTAAGTGTGTCCCAATGCGCAACAGGTTCTACTGACGTCCCAAAGCCCATTGGTCTCGTTCTACATTGGGGCATGAAATATGCTGGGTTGCATTGTGGATCGATTCCCGTTGTCCGTCAGTCCTGATGCAGAACAATCACTTTGCTGGCTGTGCTATGCTATGCAGCAACACAACAGCGGCCCCTTGCTGAATGTGGATGCTGTGAAACTGCTCAGTTTTATTTCCCAGAGATGTAAGTCCACTTATGAAGACCATAAGCCCCCCAATGAATACCCCCACCCCCAATTGTTTGGAAGATATGTTCTCCCCAAGTCCTCTCCTGGAAATATTGCCTTGTTTTTTGGCCTCCTTTCCAATCACATTTTCTACATAACCCAACCCACCCCGCCAACATTTCTGAGGCAGAAAAAAAAATGCCCCAGAGTGTGATTCAAAAACGGTGCTGAACCTCTTGCATTCTTGGGTAATAAAAAGACAGTGATTCGAATGCATGCAGGAGTGAAGCAGGTGTAGATTTGCGTGGCTATCAAGAAGGAAAGCACACACAACAAAGTGAGTGACCAGAAAACCATGAGAGTTTTCTGGAAAACTATGGAGCATAAGAAGGCACAATTTCAAAGATGTGGGACAGCCTGGGGAGCAAAATGATGATTCTGATGCAGAAAACGGCCCTGTTGCAGAAAGGAAGCACGCCCCCCAGCCACGAAAGACACCTGCTTTGGAAAACGCCACCTCCAGAAAAATGCATTACTTAAATTTATTCCAAAGAATATTATATATAGGTAGATATATATATAATATTCCACACTTAATGTTTCCACACTGAAGTTTCCAAAAAAGGTTACATGGGCGAGGAGGAAGGGAGAAGGGGAATAAAGAAACCGTTCACAAAGACAGCATGAGGTCTATCTTAAGCTGCCGGGAGTGAATTTATCCTGGGGAAGACCCCCACCACACACGCATACGCACGCATACCCACTTGGAAAGTTTTGCAGTGAGTCCGAAATGAAAGACATTCTGGCTCGCACGTTATGAGCCGGCTAGGAAGGGAGTGGCCCCAGTCTTCCTTTGACAGGCCTCCGTCCGTCTAAATCTCTTAAATCTGCAAGGCGGGGGGGGGGGGGACTTGACACAGCAAATTCACATTCTAAGACGGCAACCTCTAGGTTTGCGGGGAAACGGAGGGCTTTGGGCTTTGTTTATTGGGGAGGGACAGGGAAAGGTTGCTTCTTCATACTCATGGGATAAAGATGGGGACAATATTTGGAACATTTGAAAAATGAGCGTCTCAAGGGTCGAGAAAGATTCTGGACTGAGGAGAATCGTTGCCTTTTAAAACTTTGCAGTTATAGAATCGCAGGGAGTGGAGAATCTGCATTTTCAGACTTATGTAAAATTCGCATGGGGTTGTTTTGTGCAGAAGACAGTCTTTTTTTTGGTCCAGGAATTTTTTTTTTCTTGTGCAGAAATACTTTTTCAGCACAGAAATACTTTTTCTTCCTAGAGATAATTTTTTTTTTCTGTGTAGAAAGCAGTTTCTTTCTATGAATTCTGCTCCACACAGATTAGACCTCGTATTTCTTGGCGGAAAATTCTGTTTCCTTACAAAATGACCATGTGCGCTTTGTTTTTTGCACAGAATATGCCTCCAACTGCAACTGCTTTTCAAAAACTGCACCATTTCTGAAGACTTTCATGCTGCAAAGACAAAACTGCTAAATTACTTGTTCTGAAACTAAAACTAACAAACAATTACTTCCCTACTGTGGGACTCCCACCCCCAAGAAAAAATGAAGAGATTAATGCCTCCCAAATTCCAAACCAGGCTGTTGGTTTGAAAAGTGTGGGAAAAGGTCAAACCTTGAAGGAAACAAAAAAAAAGCAAACTCAGGCTTTAAAATTGCATTTAAATGAATTAGCTCTGTGGCCCTTCTTAGTCTTTTCTTTAATGTCCACACCCCCAGAAGTGAATTTCGAAGAAAATTTCAAACCTTTTGGTAATTTAGATGTTGGATTGGCTGTTCTCTGATTAGAAGCCCTCTCCTTATAATTTCCAAGCAAAAGATAGTTGGCGAGAATCCATTGGTGACTGATGGCTGTTCACAGCAGTAGCTAAAAATAGATCTTCCAGGTTCAGGAGCAGTATAATTTTGTGTCAAAGTTGCTGGGGGATTAAAAATCCAGTGGGTGATGCCTGTCACCCTTCACTCTCATCTTGGGCTTCCCAGACTGGCTGCTGTTGCCACTGAGAAAATCCAGATTAGGCAAATGTTGAGGTCAAAGGATCTAGCTGAGTTCTGCTTATATTCTTATATTGATCAGAGATGCTGTGGGACTTGCTGGTTCGGAGGCAAGAGGCAGTTGGGAGAGGGGCTCTGACCCCAGTCATCCTAGCCAGCTGTGGGGGGTTACGTAGTCCATTGTCACCCAAAGGGCCAACAATTTCCCTGTGCAAAATTTGGCAAATGAGAATACATTTTAAACAAAACCTAGATTTTCTAAGAAGCACTTTTTAAAAATTTAAAACAATCATTAGTATGTCTGTATGTGGGGATGGGGAGGGTCTGCTTTAAAAAAAAAAATAGAAAACTGAATTTGGAAGAGTTTGCAATTTCACATTCAAACGCTGTAAGAGTTTGTTGGTAAACCTATCTGCAAACGGGTGCCACGTTCCATTTCATCCTCCGCCTGCATCTAGATAGTGGGGTTTATTTAGGAGATGATTGCACTGTCCTAAATGATATTTCCCCCCTCCTGTTCAAAAAAAAGCAACAAGACATGCATACACTCTTAAAGGTCCCTAAATCTACACTCTGGTATCTGGAATTCACACCGCTTTGTCCTGGCTAGGGAGTGGATGTTATTTACTGCATTACTCACAGAGCAAAGAATCCTAAAACAAAAGTCAAGAACTGTGTTGGGGTTCATGCCAATTTTGCAAAGCCATCCTGAGGCCATCAGGGCTTTCTCTGGGATCAGAATTGCCCAGTTCTAATATGACTAATACACTGAATCACAACAGTGCCTCTGGGCATACATAGATGCTGCTCCCTCCCCCACAACCATGCTAACTTGCTCTATAAGCACCCCACTGCCCCTTTCCCACCTTGATTTTGACCACATCTGTGTGCATTTGGTCCCTTGGAAACATTTGCTCCTGTTCCAAGGTGGGAATATGGATTAATGCAGGCAGAAAAGTTCTGCTTCAAAGCAGTCTGGAGAGGAGATGGGATTGTGGGAGGAGGAGGGGAGAAGGTTATTTTCGGTGGTCGCTCCCATGTCAGGAGGGCAGGGAATCTACTCCACGTTTCAACCTGGGCTTTAGCGGAACTCTCCAAGGTGCTGAATCTCATTCCCAAGTAAGTTCAGGACCTTGAATAGTTCCTTGAAATCTAGCCAAAATTTGGAGTGGATTTCCTGCTCCACTGACCTGTGAGCTGAAAGTCACCATTGGTTATTTCCAACTGGATTCCAGTCCTGTTGCCTTTCTTTTCTTTAAGAATTAAATAGGTGGAATGCCCAAGGTGAACGCAAGTGTCTAAGCCTCTGATCTCCAAATTCCATACTCTGGAATTTTTCTGCTAGGAAGAATTCTCTCTCCTGCTGTCATGGATCCTTCCACTCTGAAGATCTACTACTGGGGCCTGATGGGCATTAGGAGAAAAAGGTGCTGCCCCTAGATAAAGGGGGTCTTCTGATGCCAGAGAGAATGATACTCTCAGTCCCTGTCTTAAAGACACAATGGCAGTGGCTATGCTAGGGACTCATGTTTGTACTTCTTAATTGGGGCAGTGAATAACCTTCAGGCTTTGAAGGAGCTCTCCAAGGTGCTGCACCCTATTTCTATAGGGTTTCAGCACCTTGGAGAGATCATTTAAAGCTGGCCCAAAGCTGCAGTGGATTCACTGCCCCACTGACATGTCAGCTACTAGATAGTGTGGCCCGTTGAAAATGCCAGAGGCTAGTCAGGTAGCTCTGAATTTGGAGAGACACTCCAATGCACCCTCTCCCTGTGACTGGTGGTAGATGGTCATGCCTCTCTCCTTCCCTCCCCATAGTGGGCTCAGTTACGGAAACGTCATACCCCACTGAAGAGGGGAGAAACTGTCCTTTGTGTGGGCACATTGTATGGCCCACGTCCTGGTCAAATAGCACCTCAGATGTCCTTTCCTCCATTGGGAGCGGTAACAGTCGGGTGCAACGGCTCTACTCTTTCTCTCTACCCCAGATCTTGGGAAACTTTGCATCTCCAGATGCTGAAGAGCCAGGATTCCCATCATACCTAGCTACCCTAGGCTCACAGGGACTTGGAAAGAGAGTTCCACTATATTTGTGGGTGACATGAGATCCCATGCATAATGTGGGGAACTGTTTTAATGCAGAATTTTAAGATATGGAACATGGAGAATGAGGTTAAATCTCATCATACGCTGCAGGGGGGAGGTGGAATAAGAGAGATAAGAAGTAAGTTTATCTCCCCGTCTCTCCACTGGAAATGACTGAACTACCCTCTTGCAGTCTGTGAAGGGAATATGCCCAGAGACACCATCAGGAAGGCTGTGTAAAGAGATAAAGGCAGAAACTCATCCAGAGACATGGCAGGCCACCTCTTCCAGTGTGTGTGTGTATGTGGGATGCATTTCAGTCCCCCCCCAGTACAATTCTCCCCTTTCCCCATTGCACCTGGATGAAAAAAAAATATAATCAAAATTGGCTAGTGGATTCAAGAAGTTCAAGGAAAATTTGCTTGAACACCTCCCCTTTCGCATCATACCTCCCCAATCTGGAAACCCTCCAGATGGTTTGCAGGTATGACATCAGCCACACCTGGCTCCCACAATGGCTGGCAGCTCCCATGTCAGTGGGAAGGTGAATCCATGCCAGGTTTTGGCTGGCATTAATGGGAGTCCTCTGAGGTGCTGAACCAATTTAAGAACAGGTTTCAGCACCTCGGAGAGTTCTTTAAGTCTGGAAAAGCACTGACATTGAAGCTGCCGACTAAAGCTGGAGCCAGCTGTGGATTTCTGGGGGGGGGAGCAGGGATTCTGGGAATCGTAGTCCAACTTTGGACCGGGAGGGCGTGAGGAAAGGGGCGGTTGCTTCCTCTCCCACCGTAGATACCCTGTGGAGACCGTGTCCCTGTGCTGGTACAAACTCCGTTCTGTAGCCGTTGCAGAACTTGAGGCTAAATACTCTACCCTGTGCTTCACAACTTCAATCCCGATCCCGAAACCCCCCACCCACCCCAAACAGAGCCCCCCTCCCGTCACGGAAGACCCCCTCCCAAAACCTTCCACTTTCAACAGATAACACTGAGTAACGGGGAAGGGGGAGGGAGAAATCAATCACGCCCCGAATCCCCCCTCCCTCCAGACATCGATGCCTCCTGCCTGCCCCTTTCCCCTGACCCCCCCCAACATGTGCTGTGCTCCATTTCCTAACACACACACTCATACCCACATTCGCACACCCCCTCGGTCGCCTTTCCGCCGGCTTCCTCTGGCTTGTGCTATCGGACAGATTTGCGCCCCACACCAAGTGGGGAGGAGGGACCACAGAGAACAGCAGAAATTGGTCTTATTCCGGGACTGGAGAAATCCAGCTAGGCAGCCTGTATGGTTGTCAATCTTCAGAGCAATGTAATGGGCACATGAAGAATGCAGGCTCCCTCCCCTCTCCAAAAAAAAAAGGGGGAGGGATGTGGAGTGGGGTAGGAAAGGAGAGGAAAGATGGTACTAAGTAAACTTCCCTTATTTCTAAAAATTGGGACGAGGGACAGGCAATAGGCCCCTCCGCTTCACCCGCGGTCTCTTCCCCCTATGCCTACAGTCATTTTGTTTAAATAGCTGCCTCCCCTTATCCTAGACAGCCAGGCTGCCTAGGGATGGGGGAACAGTGGGGCAAGAGCGGAGAGGAGTCTCAATCATAAGAGATTTGGCGCCACAGAGAGAGAGAGAAAGAGAGAGAGATTCGGGAGCCGTCCGCCCCCTTTGCGTCCCTCATCCCACCCGCAACCTCTGGCAAGTCTGGGAGAGAGGAGCCGTCGGTAGGTTCGGTGTCTCGCACCTCGGATCCCGCCGCACGTCAGGGTCCGGTCAAAAAAAGTCCCGTCGTCGGTGCACATCCCTCCGTCCCCAGTGGCTACCGGTGGGGCGGCTCCTTCTTCTTCGGCTGGTGTGGCAGGTGGGCTTGCGGCAAGTGGATGTGTCCAATGAGGCTGAGCGGGGAGCTGACGAACGGGGCCGCCGGGTGCGAAGCGGTCAGGGTAGGCAGGCAGCACTTCTGGGGGCCTCCGGCCGCCACGGGGATGGGGAGGACAGCCTCGGAGGGGATCAGGAATGCCGGTGCCAAGCGGAGCTGGAAGAGCTTGGGCGGGGGCCCGTTCTGCGCCGGCGCAGCCTGAGCCAAGGTGGACGGAGCCAGAGGGGCCGGGGAGACGGCCGGGGGGTCCTCGACGCTGGGACTGGGCTTCTCCGCCGGGCTTTTTTCCTTCTCCAGCTTCAAGATCTCCTGGAGTTTCTCCAGCTGGGTGCGGCGGAGGTGGGAGAGCATGCGACTGTGCTGAAAGGACTCCACAAAAGTCTCAATCGGAAGGTCCCAGCAGAGGAATTGCTCCATCTGTTCCTGGAGAAACCCAGAAGGTTGGAGTAGAAAGGTGAGCCATTTGTAAATTTCATCCTCAGAGGCTAGGAGAAACCATTTGACCCCTTTTCTCCTCACTGGAAGAAGGTTGTTGAAAACTGAGCAGTTTTCAAAGTTTGGGACTCATGGCATATGGGGGAAAAAGTCCACCTTTTTTTTTTGGCACAGAAAATATCATTTTCTCTGCAGAAAAACAACATTTCTGCACCAAAACCATATTTCCTGGCATTCCTCAACAGAAAACAGCCTTTTCTGTTCAGAAAAGTTGCTTCCTGAATAGAAACTGCTGTTTTCTGCACAAGCAGAAAAGATTGTGTGTATGTGTGTATGTATGTATATATATATATATATGTGTGTGTGTGTGCATGTGTATGTGTGTGTGTGTGTACATATTGCACAGAATAAGTCCTCAACTGCACCAGTTTTCACCTCTCTAGTGGAGTATCCACACTGCGGTTTGATACCACTTTCACTGGCATGACTCCATCCTGTCATATCCTGGGATCTGGAATTTGGTGAGGGACTTAAAATACTTTAGTGTGCTCCACTAAACCACAGCATCAGAGTTCACCAGTAGAGAAGTCTATGCAGCTCAGGAAACAACATATCCCAGCATTCCATAGAATGGCTCCGTGGTAGTTAAAGTGGTATCAAACTGCGATAGTTAGTGTAGTTTAGACACACCCTAAGGTTCTCCCCAATAGGGTTTTCCAAGACTTGAGAAACCCATTTCTGGCAATCTTTCCAACATTTTCAAATATTCTTTCTACCCCTAGGCTGGAGCGAAAGCACGCCATGAGGAGTTCTTGGGGAACTGCACATTTTTAAGTAGTTCTAAAGTGTGGGGGAGAAAAGAAGTTGGGAAAAACTATGTTTTTGGGAGGATAATTCCCAACATCCCCCATATGCAAGTTGTAGTCCCTCAAACAGTAACTCTCCTAAGCTCAAAACATAAGTTACCTAAGCTCTGACTGCAAGACTGATAATGTCTATGAAAAAGCAAGCTGCTATAAAAGGAGAGAGTGTTGCACCCCATGATTCTAAGTCTATCTGGTCTCAGGTCAGATAATCCATATGAACTGGATAGCTAGGAGATGCTGATTGTCTCAAAGAGTAGCTTTACCCAGTTTTGCCCATACTTATGGGGCCTATTTTTTGGAATTGAGGAGAAAGCAAAGGTTCTCTCATCCAAAATTTCAAGACAGCCTCTCTGTTGGTACCTGGGAGCATCCAGCTTCTAATAGCAGATAACTTGAGAATCTCCCAAGCCTGGCTTGCCATTTCTCCCTTAAAACTAGTTCCTGGGTGGTAAACTTCCCCTGAATAAGGAGGTTCCATTTTGGCCACCTTGAGAATCAGATAAAGAGTCCATCTGCACATTGTTGTTTCATGCTACACCAAGGGAGAAATGTCCATCCAGTCTAGCATTTTACTCTCCACAGTGATGCTCTGGGAAAGCTTGGAAAAGTTACTTTTTCAGTCTAAAACTCCTCGAACCTCCCAGCCAGCATGTGAGAGTTCAGAGAGCTGCAATAAAAGAGTAACTTTCTGCATGCTTTGTTTGCATGCTACCCTAAGACGGTCAAAAGTCTTCATGTGCTCCAAAGTTTGGGAGCAGCTACCAAGAACGCCTCTCCTTTATTTATTAAAATGATTCTATCTTGCCTTTTATTATTACTCTGGCTCACCTCCACTTTGGTCTCCACGCTGTCCAGCTCAGCTTGCAGCCTGCTCAAGGCGTTTTCAGGGGTCCATTTTGCCATACAAGCTCCTGTGAGTAGAAACAGCAACTTCAGCATCGGATACCCTTCCTCGTCCCTCTTGCCCTGAGCAGAAGGGAAGAAGGAAGGAAGGAAGGAAGGAAGGAAGGAAGGAAGGAAGGAAGGAAGGAAAGGGGTGCCAACTGGTCCATAACACATCCTCCCCTCGTGGCGGCTGGCGGCTTCCATGTCAGGAGGGCAGGGAATCCACTCCAGAGGTTAAAAGGGGCTCTCCAAGGTGCTGAACTTGGGGGTCTAAATAGGTTCAGCACCTCGGAGAGCTCCTTATGAAACTAGCCAGAAGCTGGTTTGGATTCACAGCCCTGCTAACATGGAGATCATCAATTTCACTGCTTCCCCAACAAAAATATGGTTGAACCCTGCTAGATGAAACCAAGGTAGGTGCCTTCGGCTCGCCCTTCTCTTCCACTTGCCACAGGAGGCTGCAAGCCGATTGTATTAGTAGCGGGAGTCAATGCAGTTCTGTCATGGGTTAAATGATTGCTTGGGTAAGGGGCTAGTCCTCACAAGCAACAAACCACGCAGTTATAGTGTGACTTAAGTAGCAATGTAAATTTTGGCTTGTTTCACACACGCAAGAAGGAAGGATCTCATAAGATTTCTCCTCACGGGAGCACATTGGTGCATATTTGTTGTGCTTTAGGAAGTTTTTAGTTTTAAAACATTGTTTGCACAAAAATGTTGGGTTTCATTGAGGAGGAAACTTGGGGAGTTTTTTTCCGCTAACAAACAAACAAATGGTGGATTTTGGATCCTATCACTTATTCCCAAGTAGAAGAAATGCACAATCAATAATTGACCGATGGGTAAACAGGTAAACCCATGGATTTGATGCGTCGGCTCTAATTGGAACTGACAGTAGGATTCAAGCCAATAGGTTTTTTTCACAGGAAACAGCAGCTTTTTCCCCACTGTCTGGGGATGATGGGAGTCATAATCCAAGGCTCCTGGAAGGGGCCAGGTTGTGTTCATAGCAGAAGCATACATGTTGAAATAACTGGTTGTAAAAAGGGGTCTGGACAGCAAGTGCAGGAATGGGTGGGATGATGGGTTGGGGGGAAGAGGCAGAGCAATAAAAGTATGTGCAGAGTTCCCTAACAGTTAACTATGACCAGTTGGGAAGCACTTGGAATTCCTACTAGAGAGGCTTAACTTGAAGAAAAATGGTTAGCAGCCAGTATGGTGTGTTTTGGGGACAGAAGTCAAAGCTGTAGTAGACAGATCCAAGTTTCTAGTCCTCAATATTTTTTCGTTTAAAGATTTTGGAAAAATTATTTATGGAAAGGGTTATTGGGCAAGGTAGAAGTGAGGAAAAGGAGACCAGATCACGCTGCTTTTTGCTTACGGGAAGAAAGTCAGAATTTTAAGGCAACAGATAAAGGGATAAATAAAAAGATTATGGGGAACCACAGGTTTCAATCCTCAAGTGAATTGTCGAATCTTATATTCTCTTTCTGTGTCTCTTTTGGTCTCTCTCTCTCAGTCTGATCCATCTCACAGAATTGCTGAGGGTAAAAACAAAGTGATAGAGAGCCATGTTTGCTACTGTGAGCTTACAGGATGAAAGACAGAAGATAAAGGCAACTTACAAATAAATAAACTAAATATAAAACTTGGGAAAAGTTACTTTTTGGGGGGGGGAGTAGAATGCACAGTATCCAGAACCTTCCAGGTTCTAGTCCTTAGTGAAGCCCAGAATCTATGGCAGGGCTTTCCAAATGGTGTGTCGTGACACATCAGTGTGTCACCTGTGGCACGGTGATGTGTCATCTCCCTGGCCAAGAAAGACCCCCCCACCCGAGCCTGGCCCACTGCCGTCGCTCTCACCGGGGCCTTTCCTGGCGAGGGCAATGCCATTAGGCCAGGATCAAGGGGGGATGCTGCCTTTCCCTACCCTAGATATGCCTCTGGGTACCTCCAATTTGCTAGTAAAACTGAATTACATGAAATGATGCATATTGAAAAAGTGTGTCACCAACATGAAAAGTTTGGAAAGTTCTGATCTATGGAGTGATTTCCATCCCTCTCTCTCTTTCTGGCCTACCTCACAGGGTTGTTGTGAGGATAAAAGTAGAGACGAGGAGGAGGAGGTGGTGGTGGAGGAAGCACGGGTAGTGCCTTGAGCTCATTGGAAGACAGGCAAAATATAAAACCAATATAATGGATAGATAGATAGATAGATAGATAGATAGATAGATAGATAGATAGATAGATAGACGGATAGACAGACAGATAGACGGATAGACAGACAGATAGACGGATAGACAGACAGATAGACAGATAAATAGAGAGAGAGAGAGAAATTTTATACAGATATATCTGTATCTACATATATATCTCAGATATAGATATATAGTTCTATCTGTATCTATATATCTGAGATATATATAAGACAGTTGCTTCCCATTTGTAGTGGCAGCTCCCGTGTCAGTGGGATGGTGACTCCACTCCAGGTTTTCACCCTGTCTTCAAAGGAGCTGTCCAAGGTGCTGAATGCATTCAGGACCTTGGAGAGCCCCTTCCCAAACCCAGGGTGAATTCACCGCTCCCCCTGACATGGGAGCCACCAGTCACCACTGTAAACACAGGGCTGCACGCACATGCATGCACACGCACGTGGCTTCTGCTCACCCAGGCGCTGTTGCTTGTCTCTGCAGGTCTCCCTCAGCTCCCTCAGCTCCTGGTATTTGATGGCCAAGGAAGCCTTGCCGTTCTCCAGCCGCGGCTGCAGGGCCAAATTCTGCCTGGCCAAGGTGTAGTTGGAGGCCAAGCGCATCTCCCGCTCCAACTGCAGGTTCTGGAACTGCAATGACACACAGACAAGGTAGGGCAGTTGGACTGGGCTTGGGAATCAAATTGCAATCTTGGAGGGTGGGAAGAGAAAGACCGTTCTAGATGGCGGTCAAGTCCACAGCAGAGAAACACAAACACGAGCAAGCAGAGAGTGGACAGGGGGCACCAAAAAGTAATATCTGTCTTTCACATCCCCTTCTTAGGACCACTCCTGGGCTCAGTGAGAACTGCACCTTTTCATCGTGCTGCTATCTGCAGCTTGGCTTACTCACTCAAGCTGCCTGTTTGCTAAGCGGCCCTCCTTCTCCACCGTTCCTAGCCCCCTGCATGGACTGATTGTAAGCTCCTTGGGGCAGGGCTTCCCTTTTTTGCGAAGCGGAGCTATGCCAGGTTACAGCGTTGTTCAAAACCCGACAGGGAAGGGCAGGCCTTTTGGACAGTTGTGAGTTGCTGGCTCGTGCTCTCCTCAGTGATGGTTTGTGCAGTTCTTTTTTTATTTGTGCAACCCTGGTTAGTATATACAGCCTACACAAAATGTCCTCAAAAGTAAAATGTGTTTGTGCAGTGGTGTTTACAGCCACGTAAGGCACCAAAATAATTCTGGCCTGTGTGTATGTTGCCGTTTTTGTCTGTGGTTGTCATTGTTGTTCTGTCTTCTTCTTCCTCCTGCTCCTCCTATTTAGTTGACTGCCTGGTTTTAAAACTTAATCCACTTCCTGCCACAATTGGAACGGTATACAATATTCACCAAAATAGTTATCTAAAATCATCAGAAGCCACGGGTTCCAGACTGATTTGAAGCCAGAAGAATAAACAGCCCAGGGAAATTTATCTGCCAAGGTGGCCCTCTGGGCTTGGGTGAACTACAACTCTCCCAAACCTCACCAATGTCCAAAGTGCTGGGGTTGATGGGAAGTGGAGTCCACCAACCTCCGAAGGGGCCACGGGTCCCCCAGCCTGGCCTTTTTAGGGAGAGAGAGTCACTGCCCTACACCCAAAAGCTAATTTTGGCTGGGTCTCGGACTGGCGGTAAGGGCAATGTGAAGTTATGAGAAGGTGGATGAAAAGAATCTTAATTACACATCCCCAACAGCAATGGGGCCAAAACGGTGAGCTTCGGAGTCGCCGCTCCCAGAATCAACTCAGCTTTCCACTTGGTCTGGCTTACCTGGTTAAAGTAGCAGCCTACCTTATAAGGGCGTTGGAAGCTGGGGAAAGTTAGGAGAGGCTGAAGGCTGTCATTCCCCCTCCCCAACAAAAGATACAACTCCCAGAATTCTCTCTCCTTATGCTGGCTGCGGGGAGGATACTGGGAAGTTGCCATCCCTCCCAAAAGGAACTTTCCTGAGCTCTGCCAATAGGACTGTCAACATCTAGGGAGGAAACAGGCCATATAAACAAGAGATGCTCCATCCAGCCATGATTCTTGGTTCAGACAGTCCACAAGAAATATTTTGGGGGATGCGTTTGAGTGATTTTGCTGCTGTGGGTCAACGTCTTTCCTCGGGATGGGGGACCGGTCTGGCAACACTTTGTTGGTGAGGGCTGTGGCGAATCTTTTCTGAGTTTGAAATCTGGCCTTTAAAAGGATCTCTCCAAGGTGCTGAGCTCCCTCTTGCCCTCAAATAGGCTCCACACCCTGGATATCTGCCTGCAAAGTTCAGACTAGTATCCGGAGCGGATTCATTGCCCCCATGGACATGGAAGCTACCAGCGGCCACAGAGTCACAGCACACAGGACAGAAGACAAAACCCTGCCCCTCATTTCCTTTCAGCCATGGGAGAGGTAAGCCTGCTGGTTTACCAGGTCCTGCCCGGCCTGCTGCCCTTACTAAGCCTCAGACTGAGCCCACAGCTAGCTTTTCTTGTCTATTGTCCTGGGAAAACAACAACAACACACAACAACAGCTAACTACTCCCAATTGAAAAGGAAATACTTCATCGCATGGCCTTCTTTGAAAAAAACCTTTCAAATATATCATATTTTGTCTCTTGCCCCTTTTGGGTCTGGGTTCGAGTGATACTCAGAGTGGACAGGTGCCCATATCGCCCCACCCCTAATCACTGAGGTGGGGCTGGGAGAAGAGAGAAACAGCTATGGAGGAGAGACACCTTTCCCATTTGTACCTCTGATTGTTGAGGATTTAGGAATCCGATAGCAATGGGACCGAGGTCAGTTTGAACTTTAAAGGACTGGCACAAGAAACGGAGCCTGTTTTGTTCTGTGGTAGTAATAGGGTGCAACTCCTCCTTTAAAGTTCTGACTAAAAACAGATGCAGCAAACCCTATCTAGTCCTGGGTAGGTTTCACCCCTCAGCAAGCTCCTTTAAAGTTCTGACTAAAGCCCAGAGTGGATTTGCCAACATGGAGGTGGCCGCCACTCTCTGCCAGAACCCAGAAGCTTGGTGGTGCCTACGTGCCTTTGGGAAGTCCTCCTGGGCACGCCAAAAGCAGGAAAGGGTGGCAGCGACCACGGATCAGTTAACCCAGGATTAATAATAACAACAACAATGGCCAAAAGGGAAGCAAACAGGGAAACACAGCCTTCCTTCTCTCTCTCTCTCTCTCATGCGCGCGCATGCACAGCCCTGTTGTGAAGGAGTGCGAGAGAAGGTGCCTTTTGGAGATAAACAGACCCCGACATATTCTTGAGAGGAGGGGACGGACGATGACACAAACCCGTGACGTGTCCGCCATGTGAAGAGGAGGGGGGGCAGATTTGAGTGGGACTGTTTTGGGGGGAGGAAAGGGGAGGGGACATATGAGGGGGGGAAGGTGAGCTGGATACAAAAAAGAAAATTAAAAAAAAAATCAGGGGGTGGAGAGAAAGCTCTGCTTCTCTGGCTGCCAACAAAGAAATTGACATTAAATGGATGTATAGCCGTGATGGGAAGGCTCAAAAAGGCAACGGTGGGTGGGTTTGCAACCCCCCAGCCCCCCAGTACAGGCAGATAGGGACCCTCCTCCCCAATCTATCTACCCCACCCACCCACCCTGGATGGATTTTGGCTTTTTAGGGGGATGGATAGGGGCTTAACGCCCACCCTCCTTTCTATCTGGGTGCATTCAGAGAACAAAAACAAGAGAGGGGAGGCGTGTGTCTTTGTGTGTGTTTGTGTGTGTGTGTGTGCCCAGATTCCCAACTGGTTGTGAGGTTGGTAGAGGAGGGAAAGAAGGGAGAAGGAATCGTCCCCCCCCCCGCCAAGAGGAGACAAAAGCCACAAGGAGGCCAGGCCAAGATGGCAAACGAGGAGACCTGCCTGCCCCCCAAAAAAATCGCCCCCCAAAATTGGTACTCACAAACACACATCCACACACCCATTGGGATGGAGGCTTTGTCATGTCTCTTGGCTGGATCCCCTCCCCTTTTAAACACCCACTGGAAATGGAGATGACAAAGGAGGGTCTCTTCTTTTGGGGGAGGCTCAGGGTGGTCTTGAGTGACAGGTGGGTGGGAAGAGCCCCCCAAGCAGAGGGGGGATCATTAAGGATTGGGGAGCGGGTGTCCCTTTGAGAAGGGGGCAAGGAAACAAAGCATCTTGTGTCCATTTTTTCCCAGGGAGGGGGATGAACCAGTCCCTTGGCAAGGGCACATCCATGATGGGGGTCTTTTCTTTGAGGTGGGAGAGGATGGGATAAGGCTAGCCTCCCTCAGCTTGGGCTGAGCTGGGGGGCTTCTGAGGGTCTTTTCTTTGGGGTGGGGGGAGGATGCAGAAAGTCCATTGGGTGGGGGGTGGATGGGGGGTTCTCTCCAGCACCCAGGCCTGGATGGATTGGGCCCTGCCCACCTCTGGGGATTCTTCTCCCCCCTCAGAGAAAGGACCCCTCTGCTCCCTGCGAGGGGGAAAACAGCCCCCATCGAAGCTTGGGAGGGGGAGATGGGGGAGCAGGATTAAGGATGGGGCAGAGCTGGGGAGCAGCAGCGATGCCCCCCTTTGGGACGCTCTGGATGGGTCTTCCAGGGGGGTGTAATGCGTTTTCTAAAAGGATGCTCCATGCAATGCCACGCACCCCGAGAGGACGCAGAGGGAAGGAGGCAGGACGCGCCCCCTCCCCTTTCCACCCTCCCTCCTCCCGGGGGCCCGATCCTGCCCCCGCGGGCCCGATCCTGCCCTACCTTCCGGCTCAGCTTGACGATGCGCTCCAGCCAGGTCTCGTCGCGCATCAGGGCGCGGAGCTGGGCCGTGCTGAGCGCCCCGAAGCCCAGGTCCACCGCCGCCGAGCCGCCCCGCGGGCCCCGATCGCGCTCCATGGCCCCGGAGGCGGCGGAGGCGGCGGCGGGGCGGCCGGAGCGGAGGAGCGGCGGCCGCACCTGGAAGAGCCGCGCGCTCGATCCGAGGCGCCTGCACCGCGCAGGACCGCCGCCCGCCGGCAGAGGGCGCCCCGCCGCCTCTTAAAGGGGACGCCGCTCGGGGGGCGGCCTCCCCTCCTCCGGGTGGAGGGGAGGCACGAGGCGGGCAGGGCGGGAGCAAGGGGCTGTCTCAAGACCCTCCCCTCTCCTTTTTTGCAAATATTGGCGGCGGGGGGGCTGGCGGTCGTCAGACAAAGGAGAGAGGCTGCTTGGGGCCGCCCCGAGGAGCTTCTGAGCATGTGCAGAGTGAGTACATCATCCTCGTCACGGAGGAGGACGCTCCCCCGCCTTCCTCTGAGGCAAGCTCCCCCCAGTGCTAAAAGGAATGCGGGGTTGCCAAATGTTTGGGATTTGGACTCTACATCCCATCATCCCCAGAGGCTGGAGGATGCTGAGAGATGTCTTCCAACCTCGAGGAGGCTGGGAGCAGAGGCTGTTTCCGCCCTACCCTGTTATAGCGCTCTTATTCCACTTTCAACACCCTGTGGAATCCTGGGATTTGTAATTTGGTGGAGGACTTGGGCTATTTCTGCCCTGCTCTGTTATAGTGTCTATGATTCTATGGCCATTTCTGGACTACCCTGTTATAGTGCTATGATTCCACCTTCAACCTCCTCCTATGGAATCCTGGGCTTTGTAGTTTAGGGTAGGAGAATTTAGAATTCTTAGCCAGAGAGCTCTGGGGCCTCAGGAAACTACAAGCCCCAGAATGCCACAGGAGGTTGAAAGTGGAATAATAGCACCATAACAGTGCTGTGCAGAATTGCAGGCGCTATCACCTCCCCTAATCTACGCACCTCCAACGTGTTATATTTGTCCTATATTGTAGAAATGGACTACCTAGCAGGGCTGTTGGAAGGGTTATCTTGAAGCCTCCCTGTAGTGGTTCCCCATGTGGAAAGTTAAAACAATCAATTATTAAATCTGGTTGATGGGGAAAGAAGGGAAAGTTGCAAAAAGCGACCACAGTTTTAAAAATAAAAATTGCAGAAAGGGGTGGGCCTGCATTCGTTCAAAACATCTGGATCCAGAGGGTAGATTTGAAAACATCAGTACCACCTTGCTGCACTCTGAATGTGTCCAATTTCACCTGATTTTGGAGCCAAGCGGGATCGGGCTTGGTTGGGACTTGGCCACCGGACAGGAAAACCAGTAATCTCCAACGAGGGCCGTTTCTGCACTACGTTGTTATAGTGCTGTGGTTCCACTTTCAACAACATCCTGTGGAATCCTGGGGTTTGCGGTTGAGAGAGGGCTGTAGAATTCTCCACCAGAGAGCACTTGGGCCTCAGGTCACTGAGGTGGCTTTCATTTTCAAAATCGATTCAGCACCTTGGAGAGCTCCTTTGAAGCTCTGCAAAACCTGGAATGGATTCACTGCTCCGCTGACACGAGAACAACAACCTGTCGTTACATGTGGTGGCGTTGTACATGCAGATGCATATTCCATTGCAAATTTGGCTGCATGGTGTTGCCATTCAACACAAGAGTGGCATAGCACAATCAGCGCATGACGCCACATGTGGAGAGTGATGCCATGCAGGTCCAAAATAGGATCATGGCCAATGCTTGTTAAAGTTTAAATTCATAATGGTGTTTTTTTTCCCTTTCTCCCCCAGTGGTGGCTGGTGGCTTCCGTGGCGGTGGGGCAATGAACCCAGTCCAGGTTTTGGAGAGCTTTAAATGAGCTCTCCAAGGTGCTGACCCTATGCGAGGGAATTAGGGTTCATCACGCTGGAGAGCTGCTTGGATGCCTAGCTTAAAACTTGAACTCGCTGCCCCACAGACACGGGAGCCCCAGCTACTGTGATCCTCCACACAACCCATTTTATAACAGTCTCCTATTTTAAAACACTTATTTAAATTCCAATGCTGCTTTGTGCATTTCAAGAATAACAGAGCATGTGGGAATGAAGCAATATCCGAATGCAGGAATTACCAAAGGAAAAGTGATGGGCGAAAAGTGGCATTGTCTCAGAGTCAAGGGGCAAGGGTTTGTATGCAGTGTCTCTGTGTTGGGATGATGTCACAGTCTCAGGGAGTGACGTCACAGCTTTGTGATCTTGCCCAGCAAGGGCAGAGCTTAGGAAATCAAGAGGGGGGCACAGTGAAACACAATGAAAACACCCCAGTGCTTTTTGAAGGGTCTATTCTAGAAAGAGAACAAAACAGCTGGAGACAACGGGGCAATTTTGCAGGAGGCCTCAGGGAGAAAAAGAAGAAAACCAACCCCGTTTTCTGGGCCATAATGAGAAAGTCTCCCCGGTGACAAGGCAGGCTCAACCAGCAGGCGGGATGTCTCGTGTGATGCCGGCCAAAACCGTTTGCGATGTCTTCCCGCGAGATGCATCTCCTCCCCAAGAATGGCTCGCCAGCCGCCGCCAGTCCCACCGAGGCAGCAGCCCCCCGGTGCCCCCTGGTGTTCCGAGGACCACCATGGACTTTCTCAGGGTGGCCTCACCCCGAAGAGAAAGCGACACCAGCCAGAAAGCAAACGACAATGCCCGGTGCGTTTCCCCTCGACGTGGGAGCGGGCAAGGGCCTTCTGGTCCCATTGCGTTCCCATCCAGAGGGAGCAGAAGCGAGGCTCCCCAGAAAGCCTCCCTGGGGACATCTTCACGGAGGGGGAGCGAGCTCTCCCAGGGCAGTGGGTCCCCCCAGAGTGGAAGCGAGGCCCCTCGAAGGATGTCCACATCAAGAGGTGCCCCTCTTCAACCACCATCAGGCACTTCTTCACGAAGAGGGAGCGAGCTTTCTCAGACGTTTGCCGTCCGGCAACCCAATGACCTTCCACGGAATTCTCCTCCCCCACGGAGAAGTGAGGACTTCAGCAGCTCTTCACCCCCAAAAGGGTTGGATATGATACTGAACAGCTCATCCCGCCAAGGGAGCGAGCTCTCCCAGGCCTCTTCTCTGAGACGTGGAAGCCCACTCTGCCAGGAGGCTACCCTGCGAGAGAAAGCGACTGTAGCAGCCCCGCTCAGCGAGGGAGGGCTCCGGTCCAGACCCCCTCGCCTCAGGCGTTGGTGGACTACCGGGGCGGACGATGTTCCGTGCAGCCAGGACAGTTTAGCATGACCAGCAGCCAGATGCTCTTGGCGATGCAGCAGGGCCTGAATTCACAGCGGGAAGAGCTGTACCAGAGACCCCGTCCCTCAGTAGAAATAGACTCTTCTCTGGTGAGCAAATACTCTCCCAGCTTCCTGACCCCAAGAGAGTCCCCTCAGCTGATGAACAAATATTTTGCGAGGCCCATCATCGGCCTTAAGGATAAGACCACCCAGACGCCTCCCTCGAAAAGTGAAGCTGCGCAGGCGTCCCGGGTGTCTCCACAGCCGGCGAACGAATCAGTGCAACGGGATTCCTCTCAGCCGCCCAGGAAACTCATCCGCAAATATGTCCCCAACCCCAAAGACGTGTGGACCCAAACCGAACCAGCCTACAGGATCTCCGTTTTCCCCAAGAGTGACCGTCCTCAGGTAGAGGTATGGACGATGGCCCCGGAAATCTCTGTGCCTGCAGTGACTGGTGTCTGCCCTGAAATGGAGACCCAGATGAGCTGTAGGTCTGTCTTCTATCCAGAGAGTCATTTGAACTACCTGTGCTCCCTCCATCGAGAGATGGAAGCCGCCCAGAAGCGCATCCTCTCCCTAAACTCTGAGCCGAGCCCTCGGTACCTTCCTTCCCCAGAGTCTGAGCGGAGAAGGAGTTCACTTCAAGCCAGCCCTGACCTAAGCCAAATGGTCTACCGGCCTGTTTTTCATCCGGAAAATGAATCGGAGTATCGGTGCCAGCTTCACCAAGAGATAGAAGCGGCAGCCCGTAACTGCTTGCTCTCTGCAGAGGCCAAGCTGCCTTCTCAGATCCTTTGTTCCCCAGAGGCTGGGGAGAGGAAGAGCTCCCTCCAGACAGGACTCAAAGAAGGCCCAAAGATGCCTGTCTCGCAGGAGACGGAAACCAACAAGGCTTCCTGCAGCCAACCTTCAATGACTCCGAGAGGCTCTTTGCTGAAAGAGACCGAGCGAAAGAGAACGCTCCCATCGGTGCCTGAAGCAGTCCAGCCCTACAGCCTCCGAACCGATTCTCCCTCAAATCTCCACCAGCACACCCTCCGGACTGAAAAGCGAATCTCCAATAAGCCCGCTTTGTACTCCGAGGGTGAGCCAGAGTACCGGTGCTGCCTTCACCAGGAGCTGGAGGCAGAGCATAGGCGTTTGTTCACCCCGGAGGCGAACAAAGGCACCCCTGGGATCTTGCCGGTGTCACAGGAGGGCAGCCCTGGGCCTCTCTGGATGCCGGCGATGAACACAGGGACCCAGATGGAGCCTTATCGGGAGGCCAAGATGACTCTCAGGGCTCCCTGTCAGCCCAAGGGTCTGAGGGCCTTGCCATATCCAGAGACCACTGTGACTGTTGAGTCTTTACCACCAAGGGGTTTGGGAAAGTTTGGGCCTCAGTCATCTTGGTGGCCTTTACTCCAGGGAGATGCCAGCTTGCCATCTCCAGAGCGGAAAGAGCAGCGTGGGACTTTATTCGGACA
Source organism: Iguana delicatissima (assembly GCA_948472985.1). NCBI lineage: Eukaryota > Metazoa > Chordata > Lepidosauria > Squamata > Iguanidae > Iguana > Iguana delicatissima. The sequence continues at coordinate 516,378 of CAOKZL010000359.1, read as the reverse complement.
GGAGTGGGTGGAGAAGTGTGGGAACCTACACTCTTCCGAGTGGATGGAGAAGAGCAGGAGTCTGCCGGGTCCGGACTGGATGGAGAAGAGCGGGAGCCAACCAACTTCTGAGTGGACAGAGAAGTCCACCAGTTTGCCAGCTGCGGACTGGATGGAGAGGAGCACCAAGCTGCTCACGCCGGACTGGGCAGAGAAGCGTTCCAGCCTATTGTCTCCAGATTGCATGGAGGACACCTTGGCGTCTCCCACGGAATCCGAGGTAGCTTTGGATGGTCCCTTCGACAAGAGTTCCACCTCAAGGAATGAATTGTCTCCGTTGTCAGCGCATCCCGAGCGTCCGTCCAGCCACCTGGGTGGGACCGAAGAGCAGAGGCTGGAATGTGAGGGTCCCAGCCATGAAGCCGAAGACCTCATGAAGCCACAGAAGGGGAAGTTGATCTCCAGGTTTAGTGCTTTTTTTGTGGGTATGTGCCTAGAGTTTAAGTTGTTTTGTTTCCTAAGGAGGAGGTTGGGTCTACTCTGAAGGGAAAATTGGTGTTGGTTTACCAGAGACCAGGAAAAAAAAAACCCAAATTTATTAGCCTAAATAAATAAATAAAAATGCACGTGCTCCCAATTCAATCATTTTTCAGTTATGTGGAGAGAATCCCATAAGTAGGAGGATGGGAATTTAGTTGCTCTGCAAGCAGAGCATCCTGGCCAGGATCCTATTGAGACTGGCAGCTGGTGGCTCCATGTCAGTGGGGTTGGGGAACTCCATTCCAGGTTTTACCTCACATATTAAGGGAGCTCTCTGTGGTGAGGTACCATACACAAAAGTACATTCAAACAGTGGAGAACTCCTTTAAAGCCACCCAAAGCCTGGCATGGATTCACAGCCCTACTGACATGGGAACAAGCAGTCGCCATTGCTGATTGGTTGCCCCCAATGGTGAGTCAACGTGTGGGTCCAACCAATTGATTCAGTGGGTCTTCTTTCATCTATTTTCACTTTGAGCAGCATGAAACTACAAATACATAATAATACAAATACAAATAAGAAAGCAAAAAATACATAACAAAACTGCAAACGTCTGACAAAATTATACCAAACAAACAAACCAAAGACTACAAATAACTAAAAGTTGGTTCCCGCCTTTATTGCAAACCACTCATTTTAAGCAAATAATTACAGCTAACTATTAGTCTTTAAATATATGCAAAAAATTAATAATTGTTGCTTTTCACTCTTATCGTCATAGATATGTACCTACAAGGTTAATTGATTAATAATCTCCAATCTCAAAGAAAAATTAAAACCACTTATTGAGTGGTTCTATATTAGTTTAAAGTAACATAAACCAATTTATTAATTAGTAAAGTCAGTTATGATCAGTTATAATAACCTATCATCTAATTCTATATTCAGTATTAGTTTGAACTAGTTATTTAAACTAATTATTAATCTTCAAAAAGTAATCATTTAGATCAACAAAGAGTAAAAATAACCTTCAGAAATTAATAATAATCCTCTATAGGGATGATAATAAACAACAAACAAATTACATTTTTTAAATTCAAATCATACCCTTCTCACATAGCAAAATAAATTCAAAATTAACATTTAAAATTAACCTACTGTCGTCAGTTCCTCTCTCTAATTCTCTTTCTGCCTTCTCTTCTTCCAGATGTCTCTGACAAGATGGATGCCGACATCCTTTGGTGGCTGAAAGGTGGGTGTTTTTGGAGAGAGACCCCAACCTTTTTTAAAAAACTGCATTTTTCTCCTTGTGAATCGTACGTTTTCAAAGGTTTTTCAGTGTTCTTGCTGACTTAATTCCATTCTAACGTTTCATTTACATGGTTTTAACGTCACTGTAGGCAGCTCAGCAGCCTTGAGTCCCGGTTTTGGGGAAAAACCGGGGGAAAACTTTTATGGCACAGATCAGCAGTAGCTCATGGCTCCCACATCGGTGGGGCTGTGAATCCATTCCAGGTTTTGCCTAGCATTAAAGGATCTCTCCAAGGTGCTGAGTGTATTTAGGGATGGGCACCTTGGAGAGTTCCTTTAAAGCCTGTGCGAAAACCTGGAGTGGCTTCACAGCTTCACTGAAATGAGAGCCACTGGTTATCACTAGCACCAATTAACTAAAACCTGGCATGGATTCACTGCCCCACTGACATGGGGCAATTGCCATTGCCACGTTCATAGAATCATAGAAATGTAGAGTTGGAAGAGACCCCGGGGCCATCCAGTCCAACCCCCTTCTGCAATGCAGGAACACCCTCAAAGCACTCCCGACAGATAGCCATCTAGCCTCTACTTAAAAACCTCCAAGGAAGGAGACTCCATTACACTCCGAGGCAGCAGATTCCACCACCGGACAGCCCTGACCGCCAGGAAGTTCTTCCTGAGGTTCAGGCGGAATCTCCTTTCCTGCGGCTTGAATCCGTTGCTCCTTGTCCTGGTCTCTGGAGCAGCAGAAAACAAGCCCTCTCCCTCCTCCATATGGCTTCCCTTCAAATATTTAAACATGGCTATCATGTCCCCTCTAAAACTTCTCTCCTGCATTAGCTGGAAACTAAGTATAGAATTCAGATCTCTGTGCCTGACACTCCCTCTTCCGTGCTAACAAACAGAGGCCCAAATGTTCGTGAATCTTCCCCATCCTGCATCCCAATGGTAAGGGAAATGGGTCTAAGGGCAAGAAAGCTTCATGAAAACCCCCTACTCAAGATGCAGTCTTGGGGCCGGATAAAGTTTAATGCTGCTCCCTCCAGGGTGCTACCCTATTAACCCTCATTTTTCTAATTTCTGTCGGCTGTTAATCTCTAACCTCACTTCTTTCCCTTTGGGATTCTGACCTGGCGATTGTTCTCTTTGGAAACGGGTCCTTCTCTTCCGGACAACCTCCTGATCTCCAGACGAAGAGGTAAGACAGAGAAAGCTCCATCTTTTCCAGCATTTTTTAACATTTGCAGTGATTTATGAAGCCCTGAGAGCCAGCGTGTCTAGTGGTTTGACCACGGGGCTAGGAATTGAAGGCGTATGAAAAGCAAAGCAGTGTAGTTTGGTGCGTGGGGTGCTGGATTAATGTTGCATTAACTCCTTATGAAGTTTTGGTTTAATTCTGTGGTTTACATCTTCTATATTATTTAATTTTTTTATTGAAATAAAAAAGGGAACAAAGAAGCAATGACATTGCAGAACAATACATGAAACGACAACCTAATAATAATAATAATAATAATAATAATAATAATAATAATAGTGCAAAAAAAACCCTAATTGAGCTACAAACATCTATCAAAACTGCAATAAACAAAAAAGACTACAAATAACGGAAAAAATTTCCACCTTTGTTGCAGACAAATGTTAGTAAACACTTACTGTTAAAACATTGCTCGAAATCTAGGTTAACTTTGCCGCTACTGTTATCTTCTCCCTAGAGTCAGAAGATAAATTTATCTGGTTGATAAAAAGTCAATGAAAATACATATCGATCATACACCATTACTACCACGAGCCTATTATTTTGAGTTAAATTGGTTCTAAATATTGGTATCGTACCCTAGCCAAAATATTAACATCATCGTATTCATCCTCTATATTCTGATTACAAGTATTTTCTGTTGAACTGTGTTTTGGATTATATCTGGAGAATTTGTTTTGCAATTGCATTGTATGGTTTTAGATTTGTAGCCCTCCGTCCCTCCCGCATATGGCAACGTGTGTTTGTATATTGTTGTTTTGCGAGCTGTCGAGTCATATCCAACACACGGCTACCCTAAAGCGAACTTCCTTGGGTTGCTAGTGTTCCAAAAACTGGTTTTGTTGGAATAAGACTCGGCAGTGAGAGGTTGTGTGTTTAAAACCGTTCCCTTCACCTTTGTGCTATTACAGTAGGTCCCCTGTATTTGTGTGACCGGTATCCACAGTTTCAGTTATCTGTGCCAAAACGCAGTCTGAAAATATTTTGTTCCCCTCCCCTTTTTGGATCACACGCTGTTTCATTTTGATGTTTTTATCAGTTGCGTGCAGGCTTTGGACAGCAAATAGTAGCTTCAAAGCCTTTTTTCTCTTAAATTCCTAAGTGCTGTCAAGCTTCAAGCCCTCTTCTCCGAGCGGCATACTCATCTTCGTACCTACTTTGTTCATCTCATTGAAAAAAAATTAGCATTCACTTTCCAAATTTTTGCTATCCATTGGAAGCCTGAGACTGTATCTCCTGGGTATCATGTCTTGGATAACATGCTCTCAAAAACTTCACTCAGAGTTTCAAACAGAAGCATTTATTTTAGAAAAGCAACACAGCAACGTTTCCAAAAGTTGCTGAGACTAAAGCATCTGAGTTGGTTACAGGTTTTATACCTCGCCATACAACGTTTGGCACGCATGTCAATGATTGGCTAAAGTCATAAAACATGGCATATCTAGTGTAAACAGTGCCCAGGGCAGAGCTTTCCAAACTTTTCACATTGGTGACACACTTTTTTTAGACACCCATTATTTTGCGACACAGTAAATTCAGTTTTACCAGCAAATCGGAGGTTAAACTAACCCCTTGTAAGAGATACAGAGACGTACATAAATTGGAATAACGAAATGCATGGGGACACAACGTATCTCATATTTAAAAAATACATGATTTATAAATAATAACATACCTTTCCAAGATTGTAGGCGATACACCTACACACTTCGGGTGACACAGCAATGTGTCGAGCACATCTTTGGAAAGGAGGCATGCATGGAAGTTGTGCCCCTACCTTCTTACTCCTACTCCCACCCCCAATCCCTACGGCTTTTTTGCAGCCCTCCGGTATTGGTGCCTGGGGCACATACCCTATTTGACCCACCCTAGATATACCTCTGGTTGTAAATGTCCAGTCACCCCACCAGCAAAGGCATTTTTCCAGGTGTACACTTATTTATATACCTTTCCAGGTGTATAGTAATGTATATACGTGGGAGCGAGTTCAAGTTATTGACATCTTTTCTATGTATATCCCATTCTCATAACACCTTCCTGCTATTTCACCGTTTCCCCCCTTTCCATTTTCTTTCCTCTTGCCCAATACAAAGTGACACTGAAAACAGAACAATTAACCATTTGGAGCTTTGGGATACTTTTAAGGGTTTCAACCGGATACGTACTTGCAGGTAGCAAATGAGCAACGGGTAGCTGGTAGCGCTTAGCGAGCAATGCACAATTTGATCTAATGCAGCTATATATATACTATATATGCTAATGCATGCATATAGGAGTGACAGATCCTGGCACAGGGTTATGGATGATGTGCTGCGATTGGGACAATTTGGCACCCTCGTAAATTTTTAAGAAAGACAAATGGATGAGATGATTCTCTAGGTGGCAGCGTTGGGTTATCTATCCGCTACCAGGAAAGGCCAGGTGAGGACAAGCACAGCTTTTTCCAAGCGGACTCCAGATCCCTTCATTCCCTGCCAGGCACGCTGGCCGGGGATGATGGGAGCTGGCGTCTGGAAGGCCCTGGATTGAGGATGTTTGGAGACTAAAATTTGGAGCAAGGCTTTTCACAGGGATGTCCCTTCTGCCCTCTACTTTTGAATTGGCACACTCTCTCCTCCTCTTCCTCCAGTCTTGTGGAGCCAACCTCAAATGGCCTCCAAGGTTAGGACAGAAACCAACGATCATGCGCTATAAATCAATGTACTTAGAAGGAGGCCTTGCTCAGGGCAGGTTCTTTGACTCTTAATGATGCTCCAGTGCCTTGGAAACCTCGTACAAGGTCTAAATAATCAGCATACAACCGGTAAAAAGAGGAAACAAATAATGGAGCCATGGCGGAGTTAGGAATTAAGGATGCTGGCAAGGGATTGCGTTTCTAATTGCTGCTGAGCTGTAAACCTTCTTGGGTGACCTTGGGCTGGTCACTATGTCTCAGCCTGGTCTACCTTGCAGGGTGGTTGTGTGCGCTATACTTGTGTAAGGCCCTGTGGGGGTGTATTAGCCGTAGTAATGCTTGCAGCCAGGGGGATGGTATTGCTAATAACTACCCAAATGTAATAACTATTGCTAATAGCTACCTGAATGTATTAGCTGCATATACTGGGCTGGGCAATTAGGATTTATACTCTGGACATGCTCAGAGCACTCTTTCTTTCAAGTGCCTGGTGTCGGAGAAGGCCTAATGGAAGCTTCTTGTCTTTTTAATTTCAAAACTGTGATGAAGAGCTTTGTGTATGCTCAGAGGTGCTTTTTCCCTCTGCTGGACAGCTCTGCCTTATTTCTGAAGCTGGGAGACTGCCTTTCTATTGTAGGACCATGGAATTTGGAAAAGTGAGGGGGAGGTTGGACTACAGTTCCCAGAATCCAGAGGCTGTCTTCCCCCCTCCTTTCTGCAGCTCAGGACAGAGCTTTTCACTTTGTACCTGCTCAGGGGCGAGAGGCACAGAGGACTTTATTTATCATCACCACTCTGCATATGCTCAAAGACACCGTAAGTGGGACAGATTGCTTGATCCTGCACAAGATTCTTTGAGGAGGAGAGGACAGCAGTAGCGATGCGCTGGCAGCTTAAGAAGATGCACTTTGCATGTGCCCAGAGTCTCTCTCCCTTTCTGTCTCTCTCCTTCTCTCTCTCTGTCTCCCCATTCCCGCTTTGCGCAGCTCAGGAGGGCTCCAAGGACGGAGCTTTGCACTCTGCACATGCTCAGGGGCGAGAGGCATAGAGGACTTTATCGTTGCCACTCTGCACATGCTCACAGGCACTGTAAGCAGGGCAGCAGCAGCAGCAGGTTGTCAGCTTAGGAAGATGCACTTTGCATGTGCCCAGAGTTGCTCCAATCTCTCTCCCTCTTCATTTGCGCAGCCCAGGAGGGCTCTGAGGAGCTTTGCACTCTGTCCATGCTCAGAAGTGGGAGGTGCAGAGGACTTTATTGTCACCACTCTGCATATGCTCAGAGGCACTGGGCAGATTTCTGCATGAGATGCTCTGGGTGGGGAGAGGGCAGCAGCAGCAGTGGGTTGGCACTTTGCATGCACCCAGAGGCAATCTCTTTCTCTCTCTCCCTCTCTTTCTCTCTCTCCCCTTCCCCCTTCACGCAGCTCAGGGGGCTCCAAGGACGGAGCTTTGCACTCTACACATGCTCGGGGGCGGGAGGCGCAGAGGACTTTATCGTCAGCATTCTGCATATGCTCAGAGGCACTCTAAGCGGGACAGCAGCAGCAGCAGCAGCAGCAGCAGCAGCAGCGGGTTGGCAGCTTAAGAAGACGCACTTTGCATGCGCCCAGCGGCTCTTTCCCTCCCTCCCTCTCTGCCTCTCCCCCTTGCTCTTTCACGCAGCTCCGAGGACGGAGCTGTGCCCTCTGCACATGCCCGGGGCAGAAGGCACGGAGCCCAACAGTGCGGGTCGGCGCTCTGCCTGTGCACAGGGGCCCCGTCGCCGCTGCCGCGGCCGCGCTCCCCCGGGGAGGCGAGGCTGCGGCAGCGCTGCGCCGTTGGGGCGGCGGCGGCGGCGCCCTCCTCCCCCCGCCGCCCTCCCCGTCCTGCCGCCGGCGGCGCCGCCGGTCACATGCTCCGGTTCCTGTTTGCCTAATCCGGCGCCCGCAGAGGGAGAGGGAGAGGGAGAGGGACAGAGACCCGGCCGAGATCGCGATCGAGATCGAGAGAGAGGGGCCGGCCTCTTCTTCTTCCTCCTCCTGTTATGGTAAGCCGCGCACTCTGGCCCTCCAGGGGGCCGCAAGCGGAGTCACTCCAGAGTCACTCCGCTACCTCCTTTCCCTCCCGCGTCCTTCGCAACGTCCCCCCTCGCTCCCGAATCTCCCTCCACGAGCCTCCTCCGCTCGGATCCGAACTGGGATCCGGATTGCGTAAGTGGTGTTGGCGGCGAGGGGGAGAGCGTTTGCACGGCGTTGGCATCGCTTTGCGCATCGCTGCCCCCCTCTCCCCGGGTGGACGTCCTTTGCCAAGGCCGGACGGGTATGCGGAGGGAGGGCGAGATTGCAGGAGGCTGGGAGCGTCGCTGCCTTCTTAAGGGGTCTCTGCCCCGAGCGGGCTACACGCAGCCAAGACTCGTGCGTATAGACACTAGCTTGTTATAGCGGTATGATTCCACTTTCAACATCCTATGGAATCCTGGGGTTTGCAGCTTAGGGAGGGGCCTCGGAGGCAAACCCCAGGGTTCCATAGGATGTTGAAAGTGGAATCATGGCGCTATAATAGTCTAGCACAGAAATGTCCTTGTTGGACTTTCTGTTATTTGCTACCTGGACGGGAAGGCTTCTTTTCCTCCAATAACTCCAGGTGAGAGGTACAGGGCTCTTCCCATGCTGCTTTATCCTCACGACAACCCTGCGAGGTAGATCAGCTCGAGAATGAAGAGAGAGAGAGAGATGAACCGACTTTCTCAAGGTCACCTAATCAGTTTTGTGGACCAGAACCTAGTTTCCCCAAATCCTGGTGCGGTGCTGTAACTGCTGTGCTTCACTGCCCTTGTCAACAGCAGTGGAAGCATCCTGAATTATTTCCCATTGAGTCATTCCCCTTCCTATCTCTCTTTTTCTTAGATGGGTCAATTGCAATATGGTTTTTCTTTTTCACTAATAACACAGGAAAGGAGGAAATTAAGGATCTGAACAGAGGTTGGGGAAAGTGACCCTTTAGGAATGCAGTCCCCCGGCCTGTAAGGATCTTAGCAGAGCTTGGAAAAAAAGTCACGCTTTGTACCACAGTTCGCCAAATCCCGCAGCCAGTGTGGCCGCTTTCTAAAAACTTTTCCAAACATCTTTTAAAAAATAATCCTATTTCTCTTTGTCCCAACTAAAGTAGTCCCGTTAAATCCATAGTATTTATCAAGGTGTTAACTTGCCATTCTGTTTATGTATTTAAATATTCACATCCTATCTTTATCTGAGGATTTTGGTCCAATATTAAAAGAAGGGGAAAAGAAGGAGAGAAATGCAACTGAAATCCACAGAGAGATGAGACTTTCGTTACAACCAACTAAAACTTTCCAGAACAGGGGTTTGCAAGTGGAAATTATTAGACCCCTCAACTGTTTTCCTTCCCTGAGTTCTGTGTTAGAAAGAGCCCTTAATAATAATTTATGAAGGAAATTATTATTGTGGAAAAAGTCTGGTCTGGATGTCTTCATCACTACTTCAGAGGTTGTTTCATGAGAAAAAGTGGTGGAGTCCCACATTTGTTGAGCCTTTAGTTTGTTGGGAAATTGGAACAAGAGGGCTACAGAAAACCAGCAGGGGCTACTGGAAGCTCCCGTGTCAATGGGGCAGTGATTCCATTCCAGGTTTTCATCCTGGCTTCAGTGGTGCTCACCAAGGTGCTGAATTCTGCTCCTGAATAGGTGCAGCATTTTGGAGACCGCCTTCAAAGTTAAGTAAACCCTGGAATGGATTCACCTCCCCACAGAATGGGAGCCACCAGCCATCCCAGAAAACCTGAAAAGAATCCACCCTCTTTTGTTTTGCAGTGGTTCTCAACCTGTGGGTTCCCAGATGTTTGTGGACTTCAGCTCCCAGAAGCCCCAGCCACTATGGTCAATGCTCAGGGACCATTCAGCTCTGGGTTCTACTTTAAAAGGGTGGCCTTGGGGACTCTAAGAACTGTAGCCCCAACTTTCTACTCATCTCAGGCGAACATGAGGGATTTATTTCTGTCTCTGCCTCTGTCTTTCACAATGTGCTGTTCACCTTCTTCACGATGTGAGTTTTTCAGGGGTGGCTGTTGGCTTCCATGTCAGTGGAGCGGTGAATCTGTTCCGTGTTTTCCCTAGCTTTAAAGAAGCTCTCTTTATTGGATCTATTTAGGAATAGCATTCAGCACCATGGAAAGCTCCCTTAAAGCTGGGTGAAAACCTGGAACAGATTCACTCCACCCCACTGACATGGGATCCATCATGAAGGGTATTTTTAAAAAATGTCAGAAAAGCTCACCTGAGACTGGAAGGAAGGAGGTGAGGGTTACAGGAAGGAGGACAAGAAGGAGATTAAAAAATAGAAATTTTAACAGGTGGTGGATCCAAAGTCTGAATGTGTTTTGGGAAGCAAGAAGCTGAAGATTTCAAATGGTGAGTCGTTTGGAAGGGAGATGGTAGAGGGTCGGACAAAGAATTTCTCTTTTGGCTTTAGGATCTAAGGGCAATTTGATTCTTGTCTTCTTCTTTGGGTCCCAGGTTCGAGGGCTGCACACCCAGTCACCTCATGATGTAGCAAGCAAACCTCTCATGAAACTCTCTGTGTAACATAGGGAAGGGGGAATGCTTAGACCTCCGGATGCTCTTGTCTCCCATCAGCCCCAGCTACTGGTCAAGGATGCTGGGAGTGTGATCCATGGTGGAAGTGCTTTCTGTGTCGGTGAGGTGGCGTGGATCAGCTTTGGATTCTAGTCTGAACTTTTAAGATGAGTTGAAGAGGAGGATTTCCTTCAGCCCCGTGGATTTCGCCTTGAAAACTTGGACCAAAATGTTTACGGGAGCTCTCCAAAGTGCTGAACTTATTTGATGGAGATTAAAGAGGTTGATTTTACAGTGGCCTCTTTGGAACCCATGCAAAATTGAAAAATCACGAATAATCCCCCCCACCCGCATGATGTCTCCCATTCCCTTTCCTTTTGCCCGAGCACACTTCCCTGCCTTCTCCGTGCCGGGCAAAACATAAGAGAATGGGGTGCAGAAAATGGGGGAAGGCACGTGCAAGCCTTGCGAATAATCAAATGTGCAAAGGTCAAAGCCATGAATGTGGAGAGAGGACTGTAAATCTAACTTCTGGAAGGTAGATTCACCGCACCCCATTGGTATGGAAGACACCACCTGCTAGTGGGTGTCTTCGCACAAATGTCTGGAAAGCCACATATTCCTCTGTTTCTGCAATAATGAATTTGTGTGCATTAGTCTGAAAAACCCAAAACAAATACCAGTGACAAGTAGAGCCAGAGCTTGGCATTATCAGCTGACGACGCCTGGTATCTCGTTGCACTAATCTCTCAGCCCTATTTGGTAAACGCTGAGTTCTTCACCCTTGTAGCAGGGAGTTCCGTGGGCTCTGTTTTTTACAGCTGAAGCACAGAATGTAGCTCTGCAGGTCCCCTTTGAATTTTAAAGAAAATTAAATGAGAAAAACAGTATAATCCAAACATACAATGCAACAAAACAACAAGAAAAAATACATCCATACAAACTTTGACAGACAACTACACGTAACTAAAACAAATACTGACAAAATGTAACTAAAATTAGTTCCTGCCCTTGTTGCAAACAGTTCCTGTTGCTCAAACATTTACAGTCATACATTTAACCCCATGATTATTAATTATTGCATATCACTTATCATGTTAATTACTTGCTTAGTTAATCTCTCAAGTTTATAATTATTTGTTAACTTATTCTAGATTACTTTATACTAATGATCAATCATAAAAAATAATAGTCATCAATATAAAAATGACATTTTAAACCAACAAATGATACATCTTCTATATCCACTGTTACACTTCTATTTTAGTAATATTAATTTTAATTATCAAAACCTATTGTCATCAGATCACCTTCATGCTTTTCAGGACATCCATCAGCCACTTCCATTGAGATAAAAATTCATTTTGTGTTCCAGCTTTTAGCCTGTGCGTAAGCTTATCCATTTTGACAATTCCCATCAGTTGGTTTAGCCCTTCAACCACTGTTGGGAACTTTGATTTTTTCCAATGGTTGGAAAAACTTTGGAGGCTGTTTTTCGTAGAGCCGCTCACCGATGCTGGTTGAGACCAAAGAAAAAGGGGGCTAGAGCCAAAAATGACCAGAATATTTTCATTTACACAGACTGACACACACACACACACACACACACACACACACACACACTGTTTAAATTTATACCATTTGCAGACTCTCTGTAATTCCATTAGTAACCCAATTAGATTCTTTCCCAGTAGGTTAAGCTGTGCGCTGCTGACATTAGCATTTCTAGAGGTGAATAATATTTAAGTCAGTTCCTCATGAGAAAGAGGAGATGGCAGAATTGCATGGGAAAGTATAAAGGAGCAATTCACACACTCCGTGGGACTTCTAACACCCAGCTCAGTGGGGCTCGTGGATCCAGGTTTTAATTTGGGACCTTATTCCTCTACCAGTTCAGCACTCTGGAGAGCTCCTTTAAAGCTTTCCAAAACCTGGAGCAGATTCGCTGCCCCTCTGACATGGGTGGGAGCGATCAGCTACTGCTGATCTGACCATCTTGGCCCCATCAGGGAGGAAAGGAGTTCCAAAGTCTGAGAGCAGCTACCCAAAAGGCTCTGTCTCCCTCATTCCCATAAAATGACCCTGGGAAGATGGTGGGAAAGAGAGAAGGACACCTCTAGAAGAGCTTAATCCCCTAATGGGGTCTTTGTTAATGACAAAATAGACTGATAGAAAAGTAACTTATCTCCCATGCTTTTGGGACAACGTGGTCCTGTCTCTGCTGGGAGTCGGCAAGCCGAATGCCTGTGTAGGACCCCAACAAGAATCAGGCCAATGCCTTTCAAGTCTTCCTAATTAAAAAATCGCTAATACTGGGACCGCTGGCTCCGCTCGAACACTGGATATATTCTATTTCAAAACAGCTGCCTCGAGGCAGGTTTGTTGTATCGCTGAGATGTGGCTGCGGACACGCATGCCACTGCCCCCCCCCATTTCCATCCCCTTTAACATGCAAGCCCTGTAGCTAAATATCCCATTTGCTGCTGTCTGGTTTCCACATCCCAGCAGGAAATGGCTTCGTCCCTCTCCGAGCCACCGGAGGATGAGCAAAAGGTACTGTGTAAAAGCGATGGAAGAGACAGGGAAAGAGGCCCTGGATGGTTTCTGGCCAGAGACTGTACCTGTCTCTTTACGGGCCATGGGATGGGGGGAATCGACCATTTTGGAGTTTTCATAGCATAGGAGGAAACGTTCAGAATTCGGGTAGAGGCAGCTTGCCCATTGCATCGTTTCTGGAGTTATTGTGTTTAGTTGCTTGGCCTTCAGCCCATGGCCATTTCCACACTGGAATGTTATAGTCCTATTATTCCGCTTTCAACTTCCTATGGAATCCTGCAGTTTGCAGTCTAGGGAGGGGCCTTTGCAAACCCCAGGATTCCATAGGAGGTTGAAAGAGGAATAATAGCACTGTAATAGTCTAGTGCAGAAATGGCTCAAGTCTCCTCGGGAAGGCAACTGGAGGTGGGGGACAGTTTTATAGCAAGAATTGCCACGGCTCCAGTGGCTGCCAGTCTGTTTCTAAGCACAGTTTCAAGTGCTGGTGGTGACCTATACATCCCTAGCGATTAAGGTTATTTGTAGGACTGTGTCTCCCCACATGAGCCTGCCGGTGTCTTGGGGATCTCTTGGGGAAACCCATCTCTCTCTGTTCCGCCACATTCACAGACGTGGCAGATGGAAGATGGAAAGCAGGGCCTTTTCAGTGGCTGCTCCTGGCTCTAGACTTCCCTTTCTGGACAGGTTAGACCCCTACCCTCTGTACTGTCCTTCCCCAGGCAGACGGAGAGCTTTTTATTTCAGCAGGACTTTGAGAGCTGACTGCTTGGAGGGAAAGGGCCTTTCCGAATGTACTGTACTGTTTTATGCGTTGCTTTCTTTTTAACGGTCTTGGTATTAACTGCTTTTAATTCTGTTGGTAACTATTCTTTTAAAAATTTTGTGTGATGCAGGTTTCAAAGCTGTTATCTGTTTTAACCTTTGCAAGCTGTTAACTCTTGGACAGGGAAAAAGCCAGGATGCTATTGTTAGTGTTATTGATATTGTCATTATTTTGTGCTCCAAAAAGCCAGTTTGTACTCCAAAAGGCTGGTATATTTACCAACTTGGGACCTAATAGCCTGGTAGTATTTGCTAGCCTGGGGTCTAGTAGCCTGGTGGATTTGCCAACTGGAGATATAATAGCCTGGTGTGTTTGCCATGAGAATAGTGGCTGTTCACAGCTATTTTTCTATAAAAGACAGATATCCTTAGTGACATCACTCTTGTAGATCTAGTCTTCTTGCCCTTTTTAGCTGTTGTTTCTCATCAAGTCACTGTCAATTGACGGTGACCTTTTGAATGAGAGATCTCCATGAGCCCTGAGTATCAGCTCCCCTGCTCAGGTCTTGTAGTGTGATGCGACAGCTAAAAAAGCCAATGTGGTTCTGGTTTGCGTCAATAGGAGTATAGGGTCTAGGTCAAGGGAAATGATAGTATGACATTATTCTGCTTTGGTCAGACCCCACCTGGAATCCTGTGTCCATTTCTGGGCACCGCAGTTCAGGAAGGATGTTGAAAGCTGGGATGTGTCCAGAGGAGGGTGATCAAAATGTGAAGGGTCTGGAAACCATGAAGTCCTGTGGAGAGTGGCTCAGGGAGGTGGATATGTTTAGCCTGGAGAAGAGAAGGTTAAGAGGAGACATGATAGCCATGTTTAAATATTTGAAGGGATGTCATATGAGAAATGGAGCAAGCCTGTTTTCTGCTGCTCCAGAAACTAGGGCATGGAGCAATGATTTTATACTTCAAGAAAAGAGATTCCATCTAAACCTTAGGAAGAACTTCCTGAGGGTAAGAGCAGTTTGACAGTAGAATGCATTGCCTGGGAGTGTGGTGGAGTCTCCTTCTTTGGAGGTTTTTAAACAGAGGCTGGATGGCCATTTGTCGGAAATGCTTTGATGTGATTCTTCAACTCTAAATTTGGGACAGCCATGTCTTCCTTGAGGGAGTCAACCCATCTAGGTTGTGGTTTTCCTCTTTTCTTGCTGTTTTCCTTTCCCCCCAGCATTGTCAGCTTTTCCAAGGAATCATCTCATCTCATAGTGTGTCAACATACTAGAGCGTTAGTTTAATCCTGTCTGGGAGAATTTTGTGAGAATTTTGGTTTCTAGGGAAAGGTTGGCTTTGATGTACGCTTGGACCCATATCATCCTCTCTTTGGCAGCCGATGGTAGAACTCTCCTTATTGGACTCGGTTCTTTGCTAGCAATGGATGAGGATTTAGTTTCTGTTCATTTTCATAAGATTTTGCCCTCATTTGAAAATTTCGTCATATTTGAGATGGGTGTTGCAAAAACCTTCCATTACATTTTTTTTGAAATAACATATAAATCTTAGACTAAAAGCTTTTCAATTTCTTGCAAGTCCACCACATAGGAAGAAAAGATCCTTCCTTAGCAAAAACAGCTGAATTTTAATGCTGCCCTCACTTTTTAACCATTCTCTTTTCATATAGTTTAACCTCTTTCAGCACCTTGATTTTTATTTTTTTAATTGAATTTTATTTTTGCAAGCCGCCAGGCGTGGCAAGATCCAAACCGCATCCTAAATTAGTGGGTTGGAAGCATCGGAAAAGGGAAGATTGCTCCTTGGGGCAGGGAGGCGGAGGGGCTTTAAAAACGAGGACTAGAAGCTTGATAGTTTCTTGCTTCATGAAGGGCACTGGTTGGAGGGAGTGGAATGACAGAACCTGGGTGGCGTTTGGTTACTTTTGGCCTAAAGCATTAACCGACCCTGCCGGCCTCTCCAAGGTCGGAGTCACTGCCGAGCACGGCTGAGCTGGGCTGTAGCAATTATGCAGATGTAATGAGCGATATTGATTAGGTTGGAAAAGCAAAGCCTTGCTCCAGATGGCGCAAAATTGCTAGGCTGGGTGGGGGAGGGCAGAGGCTCTGCCCCTCTTCTGGTCTTCAGTTCCCTTCTCCATGGTGGCTGCAGTCTCCTCTTCTCCCTTTTCCCAAAGGACAATCTTTCAGAGAACAATCTTTCAACAATCTTTCAGGGTGTGGGGGAAAGAAGATGCCAAGAGCAAATTCCCTGCACATACATTTGGCCATGGTAGGATGGGGTCAGAAGAAATCTTCCTTAAGGTGGAAGTGTCTGGTGTGATAGAACCATACCTCCTGGAAAATTTCAACTGGATAGTAGCCAGAGGTGTGATCCAGCAGCTACAAAAGCTAATACAATCTCAGAGTGCACTAACAGAGGTGGAGCATCCTGGGCAAATAAGAAGTAGTTTTGTCTAGGTTGCAGGAAGGAATAGTTTCATCCAGGTAATGCGGAAAGTAATAATTTGGTCCAGGTTATGGGAAATAATAATTTCAACCAGATAACAGTTAGTCATAGCTCCATCCAGGTCATGCAGGAAGTAATATTTTCTTCCAAGTCACACAGGGAGTAATAGTTCTGTCCAGATTGTATAGTAAGTGATAGTTTCATTTAGGTCAAGTGGGAAGTTATATTTTCATCCAGCTTGTACGGTAAATAATAGTTCCATCCCGGTCATACAGGATGTAGTCATTCCTTCCAGGTTGTGCAAAAAATGATAGTTTAATCCAGTTCATGTGAGAAGTAATAGTTCCATGCAGGTTGTGTGGGAAGTACTGTATAGTGCCTAGGCCAAGGGAGGCAATGGTACCCCTCTATTCTGCTCTGGTCAGACCCCACCTGCAATGATACTGTGTCAGTTTCTGGGCACCACAGTTCAGGAGACATATTGACAAGCTGGAGCGTGTCCAGAGGAGGGGACCAAAATGGGGAAGGGTCTGGAAGCCATGAAGCCCTATGAGGAGCAGCTTAGGGAGCTGGGGATGTTTTCTCTGCAGAAGAGGAGGTTAAGAGGGGACATGAGAGCCAGGTTTAAATATTTGAAAGGATGTCATATCGAAGTGGGAACAGGCTTGTTTTCCACTGCTCTAGAGACTAGGACAAGGAGCAATGGATTCAAGCTGCAGGAGAGGAGATTCCACCTGAACCTCAGGAAGAACTTCCTGATGGTCAGAGCTCTCCAGCAGTGGAAGATTCTGCCTCAGTGGAGTGTGGGGGTTCTCCTTCTTTTGAGATTTTTAAGCAGAGGCTGTATGACCATCTGTCAGGAATGCTTTGATGGTAGAATCCTTCATGGTAGAATGGGGTTGGATTGGATAGCCCTTGGGATCTCTTCCAGCTCTGTGATTCTATAAACTTTTCCGGTGGATAAAGGACACACGCTTTTGGATCTCAGTGTGGGTTTGGGGGCTCCTGCCTTTGTGGGTGTGTTTTATGCTGGAATATTTCCACCAGCAGACTGTGCTTTATTTATCTTTCTTTGTCTTCTTGGTTTCTTTTTCCTCCTTTGGCTCCATGCGTCCATCCCTTCCTCTTATGACCGATCACACCACCTGCCCTGCCTTGTTCCCCCGCTCTTGATTCAGGCGGCAGAGGTGGAGGGGAGCTTGGAGCCCCCGGAAGAGTTCAGAGAGAGCCCACCCTGTGCTGGGGAGACGCCCCCTGCTCATGCTCTGAGAGAAGGTGTCCACCCTGACCTCCCCGGGCATCCAGAAGAACCCCCCGAAATGCCAAGGGAGCGCACAGTAAGGCTTGGCATGTGGAAACACAACACCGACCCGGGTTTCCCTCTGCAGACCCCAACCTCAAATTTCCCTGGTTTGGGTGTTCCCTCCACGCTCTGGGACCCCTCGCGTTTCCCCCTGTCCAGTGTGCCCACAAACGTTTCACAGATGGTGACCAGGACACACGTGGCTGAGCTACATCCAAGTGAGGTCGAGATGGCAAAAGTCAAGAATGGAGGAGAAATCCCACGGTAGGAGAGGCTGCAGCCGTTTTATTCATTTATATCTTCCCATCCTTGGAAGAGAGGCAAGATATAAATTAATAAACTCATCATCGTCAACAGCAACATCGTCTCAACCACACAAGGTTGTTTCTTGGCTTCACATGTCCCGGTTTTCATCTGTTAAATAGAGGAACCTATTGGTGTCTTTAAGGACCAGAGGCGTGTTTTTTTTTCCTTTTTTTTTTTTTAAAACAGAAGTAAGATGAGTTGTTGAGTACGTAAACTAAATAAGCATTAAACAGAATTATTGACACTTTGGACTTTAACAAAGTTACTTTCGGCCAACTAGTGTCTTCCGACTAGCCTCAATAACTATAAAAAGGGAAGAAACAAAAAAGAAGAGGAGAAAAAAACTTCCTAATATTACTATTAGTAACATTATTAAAAAAAACCCCAAATAAAAACAAACATTTAACATTACTTCCAATGATTAGAACCCAATCACTTCTTGAAAAATAACGAAGGTTCATCTACATGTTGCTTAAACTTCCTCTCCTTACATACTTCTTTCTGTATAATCTCTGTATCCATTGATATTGTTCCTCCTATATATATTTATACAAATTTAACGTTTCTATATATTCTTCTTATACGTATATATAAGTTTGTGTATATATATATATATATGTATATATGTATATATGTGTGTGTATATATATATATATTTTCAACATATATCAATGTTCCGACGCATTCATACTTATATAAAAACACATGCAGAAACAAGCAAAACTTCATTGTGTACACCTCTGACAATCTTTTCTCCCTAGTATCCATATCCAATCAAAATATTGTTATCTATAAAATTCCCTGGAACAGAGGCGGGTTTTTAAAAGGCTGCGTGTTTTGGTCAGGGTAGCCAAAAAGGAAGTTTTCCTCTGGAAAAGAAGCACTTGAATTGGGAGGGAGGCTGGGGTTGGAGAAACTCCCAAATAATCAAATCCATGAAGATGAAACTTGCAAATGTGGAGGGCCAACTGTATACTAATTATGAAAACCTACACTTGACATATTATTCTTTTTTTTTCTTGCAAAAAAAAAAAGAGAGCCAATTAAAGGTTGCTAGTCTTTAAAAAAAAGTCACCAGTTATTTTTCAGAGGCAGATCTGGGTTCTTAAAGTCTCCCCATTGACTGCAATCGTTCCCCAGCTGCCTTCTGTTCACGGTGCTTTTCTTCTCTCTCTCGCTCTCTCTCTCGCTCCCTGGTTCCGTCCTCCTCTGACACTCAGATAAAACACTTCTTGAAGGAAGACTCGGAAGAGGCAGAGCTGGTCCAGTTCCTGGGAGAATACCCTGCGGAGGAGACTTTCCGCCGCTTGGAGCCTGAGGAGGAGACCTGCAAGGACCACATTCCCTGCCGTGGGGGCCCCGAGATGTTCGCTGGTATGACCGGGGGCAGGAGCGTCTCCCAGGAGGACACCGTGGAGGAGAAGGAACCCAAAGCCTTCCACCGGCCCCGGCCCCTTGACTTGAAGCAGCAGCAGCACATGGCTGCCCTGACTCCGCCCAGTCCTTCACGGCCCAGGAGCCCCTGGGGCAGGCTGGATCCATACGAGTCGGATGAGGTAGTGTGACACCCCCCGGTCCACCCGCAAGCCAGCTCCTTTGGAAGCTGACGGCTCCAATGTCTCTCATTGTTGTATGCCTCCAAGTCACCTGGATGGACCACAGTGCTTGTGAAAGGGATGTAGAGTGGACCACAAGCTGAACATGAGACAGCAGTGTGATGCGGCAGCTAAAAAGGCCAAAGTGTTTCTAGGCTGCATCAATAGGAATACAGTGTCTAGATCAAGGGAAGTGATGGTCCAACTCTACTCTGCTTTAGTCAGACCTCATTGGGAATACTGTGTTCAGTTCTGGGCACCTCATTCCAGGAAGGATATTGACAAGCTGGAGCATGTCCAGAGGAGGGTGACCAAAATGTTGGAGGGTCTGGCAGCCGTGAAGCCCTATGAGGAGCGGCTGAGGGAGCGGGGGATGTTTAGTCTACAGAAGAGGAGGCTAAGAGGGGACATGAGAGCCATGTTTAAATATTTGAAGGGATGTCGTGTTGAGGAGGGAGTGGGTTTGTTTTCTGCCACTCCAGAGACTAGGACAAGGAACAATGGATTCAAGCTGCAGGGAAGGAGATTCCACCTGATGGTCGGAGCTGTCTGGCAGTGGAATCTGCCTCCATGGAGTGTGGTGGAGTCTCCTTCTTTGGAGGTTTTTAAGCAGAAGCTGGAGGGCCATCTGTTGGGGATGCTTTGATGCTACCTTTCTGCAGGGCAGAAGGGGGTTGGACTCAATGGGCTCTGTGGTCTCTTCCAAGTTTATCATTCTATGATTCTGTGATTGTTCGGAGCACATTTGCCTTTGCCTTCCTCTGAGAGTGAGAGAGTGTGACTTGCCCTCTGGGTTCCCATAGCCAAGCAGGCACTCTGCTAGGCAGGAAGACACAACCAAAGCATTCCTGACAGACGACCATCCAGCCTCTGTTTAAAAACTTCCCCAGAAGGAAACTCCATCAGATTCCCAGGCAGCAACCTATTCCACTGTGGAACTGCTCTGACCATCAGAAAGTTCTTCCTAACACTTGGATGGATTGTCTTTTCCTGCAGCTTGAATCCATTGCTTCTTGTCCTTGTCTCTGGAGCAGCAGAAAAGAGGCTTGCTCCCTCCTTGACCTGACATCCCTTCACATATTTACACATGGCTATCTGGTCCCCTCTTAACCTTCTTCAGGCTGAACATCCCCAGCAACCTGAGCCGCTCTTCCTAGGGCTTTGTGGTTGCCTTGCACACACAGTTGCGCGCGTGCAAGAGAATTGCACATTTGGTCATGCAATACCCCAATTCACTCACAGTTGTGAGACTGCTACTAAACTCTGTGGAGGTAAAATTACACCCTTCTCCTCCATGTCAGGCCTTATCTTGTATTTTTGAAAGCACAGAGTTTGTGGTTGCAAGTGGCATCACTTTCCCCCCTGACCCCTCTCTCTCTTTCCCCGTTCTCTTTCCCAAAGGATGATAAAGAATACGTCGGATTTGCCACCCTCCCCAATCAGGTCCATCGGAAATCGGTGAAAAAGGGGTTTGACTTCACCCTCATGGTTGCAGGTATCGGAAGGGCATCGGAGTGACTCAAAATGGCGGGAAGTTCCCATTTTGCTTTCAAGCAGCGTAAAACAGTTAAAACTCATCTGAGTAGGCTAAAAGTGTGTTAAACAACCGGGTCAATTGAAACAAGAGAAATCCAATAAATCCGTAAATTTAAATCTTGTTTTTCCCAGATAGGGTATAGAATTTGATATCAGGTCCAGAATAAGTGTTGGTTGTGTTTGAGGCCCCTCCCTAAATTGGAAACCTCAGGATTCCATAGGATGTTGAAAGTGGAATAATAGCACTATAAACACCCTAGTGCGGAAATGGCCTAAGTTCTTCTCCTTAGTCGCCTGTGACGTTTCTAACTCACTACCAGGCAACCGTATGGACTTTTTTTTCAACAAGTCACCTTTGCACCATCTCTCTCTGCCTTTGCAGTAATTTTTACAGCAGTTTATTTCTCTAGTAAGAATCCATCCCAGATCGGTACTTGGTCTGCTAGCCTTACTGCACGAAATCTTAACTTTAGACTCCCCCCCAAAAAATGTTGGTTTCACCGTGGGAGTGTGATTTTCTCTGTACCTTTTTGCTGTTGTTATTGTTGCATGTCTTCCAATCGTTTCCGATTTACGGTGACCCTCGGGGGTTTTCCGAGGCTGAGAGCATGTGGCTCACTCAAGGTCCCCCAGCGGGTTTCTGTGGCTGAGCGGGGAACTGAACCCTGGCCTCCGGGTTGTAGTCCAAAGTTCAAATAACTGCACCACCATGATCATGGTATTTCCCCTGCTGGCTATAGGACTCAGCATTCTGATTTATCAAGCAAATTTAATAAAAGGTAAATTAAGATAATTTTTTACTTATTTTTTAATTTATTATTTTTATCAAAATTTATAAAACTGAGACTAAAAGAAAAGGAAGTCTCTGCAGTCTTGAATATAAAATATATCTCAACCAGCCATCATCATTCATCCCCAATTATACATGACTTCCCCACTGGATTGCCCTGGCAGAGATAGAAATACAAATCAGAATCTCTTTTTGCAAATATTAAATGACCGTGGGGCTCTGTTGACAAAGACAAAAATAAATTCCTACTTTAATTTGCATCCAATGTAACATTCTTGAAAATGTCTTAGGTAGGATAGAAGAAAGAAAATCCTTGTATTTATTATATTTAAGATATAGCTTTTTGTCATTATCTTAATCCTTCGTCCGAAAAGTGGGCTATGGTTAAATCCCCCCATTTTGATAAATTTAGGAACAGTCATAAAATAGTCTTGACAACGGAAGTATTTAGTTAAGAAGATGGATGATATAGACCAATGAACCAACAGGGAAAGATTAGGAAGGTCAAAGCTGGTGTTTTATTTTTGGTGGACATGACGGTGAATTACTGTCATAGATACTAATTCATTTGCTTACGATGCAAATACCATGTCTTATTGTACCGTATCATGAGTAGTGTCGTTTTTTGTTTGTTTTATTTTTTTCCCCTTCCCTTTTCTCAATAAAAATATTTAAAAACACACACACACACACACACACCATCAGCACTTTGTACATGGACCCAGATATACTAAACTGGAGGATGACAGCTAGAAACTTGGTGGCTGGTTTTAATATACAGCGTGCAATTCTTTTTTTTTTTTCTTGAAGGAAGGAATAAGTAAATTCAGCTGTTTGCTCCTCACTCGAAGAAGGTCTTTGGAAACTGTGGCAGATTGCATATTCCCCCCCTTTTGTGTTGTTTCTTTCCAAAAGTCTTTATCAATCCTAGTCAATCAATCAATCAATCAATCAATCTTTATTGTGCTAGCCAAAGGCCGTGACAAAGAAACTAGCATGCATGCATACATACATACAATATATAAGCCTATAAGATAAAAAAATGCAGAGCTACAGAAGTACAAAAAGCACCCCATACAAGGTTGTAACTGCGCTAATATAAAAGAATAAAAGACCTAAATCTCTCAAAACCCAGCCTGGAGAACAATCAATTTAAAACTTTGAGACTCCCTGGCAATTTATGGCGATTTTATCAAACTCTCTTTGGATCTTTTTTGCACCCAAGGCAATAAAGAGCCACTTTATGTGTTATGTGGTCATTTGCGTCGCTCAGTAAAAATTGAACTGAATCCACTACAGAGTTCCCTCCTCCATTTGACAGCAAGGGTGTTAAAAATCTGTACGTGGGACAAGTTAGCAAGTAATGCACAATGTCTTCTACCCATCTTTGGCTGCAAACACACAGCCTGTTTTCAAATGGCACCTTATGGTAGCGACCGTCTCACACTGCAGTTGGCATTACTTGACATCGCAGTTCTTAAGATAGATGACTTGAGTTTGGCCAGGCATCTGGCTCTAAAATGTTCTGTTTTCAGAAAGGCAAGCCTTGGTGAAAAAAAAAATTGGGGTCCTGATTGAGTATAGATTCCTTCTTGAATCAATCCAAAATAGCCAGTCTCTTAGTTGCTTCTTCTTCATACCCGAGACAGAATTCAATCCAAGGAAGTAGTAACTATGCAGACGATTTTGTAAGTTCAGTTTCCAAGATTTATGGTTACTCACTTCCATGTAACACAGCGCTGGGAGGCGGGCAGTTGATAACATGGCGATTAGTTCGAAGTACCTTAACTGGGCACAATCTACTCTCTGGTGGCCAGCCAGCTTCATATACGTTGAAATTATAATAAAATTATAAAAAAAAGAAAAGAAAGTGAAATGGCTGCAGGAGTTCCACTTGGAACAGAGCAAAGTTTTCGGAGGAATTAAAAAGTCTTTCTCTCTCAAGGCCTCTTCTTTCCATGGCGTGATGCTAACACTTTCTCTCCTCCGATTGCCTTTTTTCAGGAGAGGCCGGGCTGGGAAAATCCACCCTGGTGAACAGCCTTTTTCTTACCGATCTGTACAAGGACCGTAAACTCTTAAATGCAGAAGGTAAGGCGTGTTTCCTAACCAACTCCTACCCCTGGTGTGACTGGGGTTGGGATATTAGTATTATTACTATTATTGTTATTATTATTAATTCTAATATTATTATTACTACTACAGGCTGAATATCCCTTATCTGAAATCTCTGGGACCAAAGGTGTTTTGTTTTGTTTTTTTAAATATATATCTTTCTTTAAGTTTATAGAACAGAGGCTAAAAAAAAAAAGGAGAGTCTCTGCAATCATGAAAATATAAGTCTGCAAGTATATATCAAACTAAACAATTAATCAAACAGTCTATCAACCATTGATCAATCATTGATCAATCCATTCCTGTTCTTCACCATCTTCACATAACTTCTGCATTGCCCTTTCCGGCTCATCTTTCCTTCCTTCCTTCCTTCCTTCCTTCCTTCCTTCCTTCCTTCCTGCCTTCCTGCCTTCCTGCCTTCCTGCCTTCCTCCCTCCAACCTGGCTGTTAGAACGGATTCTCCAGACGGTGGAGATCACCAAGCATGTGGTGGACATCGAGGAGAAAGGCGTGAAGCTCCGCTTAACCATCGTGGACACGCCGGGCTTTGGGGATGCAGTCAACAACACTGAATGGTATGGACCTCCCATCCCTGGGAGAGGAGAGAGAAAGGAGGAATTAGCCTTGACGGATTTACCACACAGTGTGTGTGTGTGTGTGTGTGTGTGTGTGTGTGTGTGTGGAGGGAGGTCTGTGGGAAGGGAATCCCATTAAGGCCGCTGTCTCTTCTGGGCTGGCTTGACCTTTGGATGCAGGCCAGGAGCGAGGATAAAAATAATTTGCAAGAGACAACAGCTAGCGGGTTCCCAGGCAGGGAAATTCTGTTGCAAAGCAGACTTTTCCTTCTAGAAGAAGAAAAAAGAGAGACTGAGTCACATTTGCCTTTTTGCCCCTTTCCTTCTCTTTAGCAAACCTTTTTATACTAGCAAAATTCGTCCGCTCACGCCTCTGAGATAAGGAGTCCAGCTGGGATCAAAATTTTCTGTTTAATCATTCCCCTCCCCTATAGGTTCTGTACAGGCCTTTAGTCTTAAGACCCCAAGCTCGGTTGCATTCAACAGATTCCAAGCTTTTTAATAGCCTCTTATCTCCAATCACTGCTTGGGTACAGTTCCAGGCCTTTTAGTAACTTCTTATCTCCAATCACTGCTTGGCTTCCAGGGCTTTTAATAGCCTCTTATCTCCAATCACTGCTTGGGTACAGTTCCAGGCCTTTTAGTAACTTCTTATCTCCAATCACTGCTTGGCTTCCAGGGCTTTTAATAGTCTCTTATCTCCAATCACTGCTTGGCTTCAGTTCCAGGCCTTTTAATAGCCTCTTATCTCTGATCATCAATTGGTTGACATCCTCATGGTGAGTCCGAACTAGAGCAGACCCAGTCAATCAGTGGGATTTGCACATGTGTTGACTCACCATTCTTCAGTTGATTGAACGGGGTCAGCTTTAGTTGGGATGAACCGCCTGGTTCAGACAATGAGAGATAAAGAGCAGACAAAACCTCAATCTTGGAATATGGCAGGCTGGCAGGTTTTTAAATGTTCACTCTGCTTTTTCCATCCTCAGTTGGAAACCCGTGGCAGACTACATCGACCAGCAGTTTGAGCAATACTTCCGCGACGAAAGCGGCCTCAACCGAAAGAACATCCAGGACAACCGAGTCCACTGCTGCCTCTACTTCATCTCCCCCTTTGGACATGGGTACGAATTAATCCAGGCCTTCCCTGGACCCTTGGAGCAGGTTTCTAGAAATCTTGTGTGTAAACAGAAGTGGGGAAGATGTCACCATAGGCCACATGTGGGACCAATCTTCCCAATTTTTGAAAACATTTTTTTTAAAATTTAATATTCCATCTTAAGGGCCCTGGACACCTCCTAGATCAGTTCTTGTTTTTTAAAAAGGCCTCTTCTAAAATTGCCCTGGGGGGCATTTTGGAGAATTTGGGGTTGTTGTTTTTTTTAAACTTTTTGGAAAATTTGGGTGGCAATTGTTGGTGTCTTTCCAAGATTTCCTGGGGAGGACAGTACGGTCCTCTCTCCCCAAATTAGCCCACATGGTTCTCTTAGCCCTCAAGCAGCACTACCCACACTACAGATTTGTATACTGGTTTGATAGGAGTTTTAGAAGAAGCCACAGCTTCTCTCAAAGGATCCCGGAAACTATAGTTGGAAGAGAAGAATTCTTCCCTTTAGATTTCCACCCCTATTAAAAGCAACTTAAGAAAGAAGGAAGAAGTGATGCCAACAGATTCATGTAGACAAGCCTCATCAGGCTGCAGGCTGAACGTGGTATTTGGACAGGAGGAATACTGGAAAGGCTGTTCTGAGTCAGTGGGAAACATCACAACTGTAGATCCTTGTGGCTTAAAATCTTCATGCAGGACTGGGAATAGTGCAGCCCTCCAGATCTCGTTGGACTTTGACACCCATCACCCCCTGAAACAAATGTAAGGCATGCCAGGAATTGCGTTCCAGTCCAACAACAGGGGATCCATTGCCGATGGCTCCTCTAGTGGTGGCCCCCATGTCAGTGGGGCAGTGAGTCCACTCCAGGTTTTCACCCTGGCTTGAAATGAGCCCTCCAAGGAGCTGAAGCCTATCCTTAAATAGAATCGGCACCTTGGACAGCTCTCCTTCTCTGGTCATCTTCAAACAGAGGTTGGGCAGCTATCTGTTGGAGTTGCTTTAGCTCAGTGGTTCTCAACCTGTGGGTCCCCAGATGTTTTTGGACTTCAGCTCCACTATGGTCAATGCACAGGGCTTCTGGGAGCTGAAGTCCAAAAACATCTGGGGACCCACAGGTTGAGAACCACTGCTTTAGCTGGAGATTCTGCGGAGGGCTGGACTGGATGGCCCATGAGGCCTCTTTTGACTCTATGGTTCTGTGATATGCTAAATTGCGCTTTCTGAAAACTTTCTCACAGTGGGGAGCAGAACCGCAAAATCATTCCTTGTCCCCTGCGAGAATGACATTTACAAAGACGAACATCCCTCTCTTTCAGGTTGCGGCCCCTGGATGTGGAGTTCATGAAAGCGCTCCACCAGCGGGTGAACATTGTGCCCGTCTTGGCCAAAGCGGACACCCTCATGCCCTCTGAGGTGGAGCGGATGAAAAATAAGGTGAGGTCTTTGAGAGCAGGAGGGAGGGAAGGTAGTGGCAAAGCAAGCTGGTTCCATGCTGAGCAATAGGAGGTTATTTTGGGGTGGACATAGTGTGAGTTGCGGGCTGTGTGGGGCCCAAGACTCCACTTTTGTGGCCCCTGAAGCCCCACTAAACTAAGAATAGTGGGTGCACTTTGGACTTCCAAAGGAAAAGTGTTCCATGTAATAGGTGCCACCTTTCTATTTGTCCTGCACTGAATTAGTGGAAAAGGGCACTCCCCCCAAAAAAACCAAAGGAGACTGCAGAAGTGAAGGTAGTCTTGCCAGTAGAGTGTTTTGCTGTGCAACCAGTTTCTGTCAGCAGCTATGGCACCCACGGGCTTCCTTTTCCCCTTCCATAGATCCGCGATGAGATCGAACAGTTTGGGATCCGGATCTACCAGTTCCCCGAATGTGATTCGGATGAAGATGAGGATTTCAAGCTGCAGGATCAGGCACTCAAGGTGAGGTGGAAGAAGAGGAAGGGGAGGGAGGAGATTAAGTCTGGAAAGCTTAGAATCATAGATCCGGAAGAGACCCCAAGGGACATCCAGTCCAACCCCCTTCTGCCATGAAGGAACCCACATCAAAGCACTCCCAACAGATGGCCATCCAAACTCTGCTTAAAAACCTCCAGAGAAGGAGACTGGACCACACTCCATGGAGGCAGCAGCATATTCCACTGTTGAATTGATCTTACCATCAGGAAGACATCCTCATGTTTAGATGGAATCTCTTTTCCTGAAATCTGAAGCCATTGCTCCCTGTCTTGGTCTTTGGAGCAGCAGGAAACAGCCTAGTTCCATCTTCCCTATGACATCCCTTTAAACATACTGTGAAAACTGGCACCCCCTCTGTTTGTTGTTGTGTGTCCTCAGGTCATTTCCAAGTTATGGTGGCTCTGTCACAGAGTTTTCTTGGCAAGATTTTTCAGAAGGGGTTTGGCTTTCCCTTCCTCTGAGGCTGTGAATGTGTGACCTGCCCAAGGTCATGCAGTAGGTTTCTGTGACTGAGCGGGGAGTTGAACCCTGGAGTCATAGTAGGCAATCCTAAGGTGACTTACAGAAATCCTAAGGTGACTCTATCATGCAGTGGTCTTGGCGAGATTTGTTCAGAGGGAGTTTGTCTTTGCCTTTTTCTGGGGCTGAGAGTGTGTGACTTGCCCAAGGTCACCCAGTAGGTTTCCATGGCTGAGCAGGGATTTGACCCCTGGTCTCTAGAGCTGTAGCCCAACATTGAGGAGGGGAAAGAATCCCAGGGTGAGAGCACTGCCTTGAAATAAGTGTCTCTATGTATATGCACACGTTCCCATTTTTTAAGACTTGGTCTTTTTTTACTTGAATGTTTTGCTCTGTGCAACTGTGGTTGATGCTTAATGTATCCTGCTGAATGCCTTCGCCGAGGATTGGCACAGCTAAGGTTGGCATCTACAATGGCATCACTCATTTTCTAGCTTGTTGTGCCTCAGCCCTGCTTGTGGTTTGCCAAGGAAGTGACTCAGTGCAAGACAGCTTTGTCCTCTCCTAATGTTTGCAAATGTTCCAATATGTTCCAGATTTTATATACTTCTGTAGCCTGCACATACTTCAGGGCTGGGCACCAAGCCTGGCTGCATTCCTATATCAATGGGTTGGTGAATCGACTTTGGTTTGACCTGAGAAAGTTGTTCAAGGTGCTGAGCTTACTTAGGAAGAGGATCCAGCACACTGGAGAGCTGCTGGAATGCTTGCAGTAAAACCTGGCACGGATTCACTACTCTCCTGGACATGCAAACCATCAACTGTCACTAAGGAGAGAGAAACCTGGAGGAGATGTTGCCAGACCTCCCCCAAGATACCCCATCCCTATTCCAGAGCCCAAATCATTTTACCTAAGTCTTGTGAAAGTTTGGTACCTGGCTACTCTTGGTACTGTTGGAAGAAACCTCTTCTCCTTGTGCACCGATGTCCATCCGGGAAACATTGTCCTCGCTCTATTTCAGGGAAATTCTGGCAGGTCCAGGAGGCAATTTGCTAACTATGGGGCATTGTGGATTGCCCCCAAAAGGCCCCTAAACAGGGAAGTAGCTGGAAGTCTACTTCTGGTTTTGGAAAATGGCTGTGTGTTAGATGTATTAGAATGACATTGGGAGGGGATTTGTGGTGCTGAGAAATTGGGCTGTGAGCTGTCCTTAGTTGGCCGGGCAGCAGCTGGTGGAGGAGGACCAGAGGTGGGTTTTAAAGGGCTGCAGGGCCTTCTTGGAGCCACCAAGAGGGAAGGTTCCTCCAGAAAAGAAGCACCTGAAGTGGAGCAGGCAAGGGTTGGAGAAACTTGCAAATAATCAAATCCATGAAAGCCAAATCTGCAAATTCAAAGGGCTGACTGTACTTCCCTGTTCAGCTCCCTGCACACCCTAGGCAGTCGATGTGTGGGACCCACACTGGCTGTTCTGTCCTGCCCTGAGCTCCCCAGGGCAATTCTTCTGGGGTTTTGATTGTCAAATCCACGCTGGACTGTGTGCAACTTCCCCACTCCTTCGAAATTGCACCTGTCTTGTCTTGTAATTCATTTGTTGTTGTTGTGTGCCTTCAAGTTGTTTCCAACTTATGGTGACCCTAAGGAGAACCTATCATGGAGTTTTCTGTGAAAGCGTGTGGCATAGCTAAAGTCAACCAGGGGGTTTCCGTGCCCAAGCGGGGAATCGAACCCTGGGCCATTTCCTCACTGGACAGTTACAGTGCTATTATTCCACTTTCAACATCCTATGGAATCCTCAAAGGCCCTTCCCTAAACTGCAAACCCCAGGATTCCATAGGACGTTGAAAGTGGAATAATAGCACTATAACCATCTAGTGCGGAAATGGCCCTGGGCTCCAGGATCAAATAACTACAACGTGCTGCTTGTCTGAGAACAAACTTAGTAAAGACTTCTATCCCTCGCTCTTTAGTAAGCTAGCCAGTCCTCTGTAAGAGGCTTGTCTCCTCCTGTAATGCTACAGATGATTGGATCCTGTTTCAGATCTACACTCTTTCGGGGTCAAAGGAGTACGAAGATCCCTCAATAAAAGAGGGTGAAGCCAAGTCCTTGGCTACCTTACCAGCTGATACCTAATATCCTCCTTTCTCTTCTTCAGGAGAGCATCCCGTTTGCCGTGATCGGCAGCAACACAGTTGTGGAGGCTAAAGGAAGACGGATCCGGGGACGGCTCTACCCGTGGGGTGTCGTGGAAGGTAACTCCCAAATTGCACCCTTGTGGGTTTGTGACTCTGTGCTGGTGCACGAGGCCGAGGGGGTCACGTCCCTGTGAGCAGAGGATCAAGATCTTATCGCTTTGCTAGTCGGTGGTGTAAATGTCTTTGCTGTTAATTATTTATTGAACTGATCTCCTGCCTTTCTCTCGGGATGGGAGCCGAGGAGGCTTGCAGTCATCGGAAGTGAAATGAAGTTAAAAGTCTTCTTTAAGAAAAATTTGAAAAGAAAGAAATAACAGTACAGTGGGCCCTCCACTTTGGCTAGGGGTAGGGGTGCAGGGTCCTACAAAAGTGGGAAAATTGCAAATACCAAAATATATGTGTGTCTGTGGGAAGAGGGATGAAGCAGGGTGGGGAAAACAGGCACCAAGTCAGGGAAAGGAGAGGGAAAGGGAGTGAATTTCCCTCTCTTTGGCCATCTCTTTCCTTGGGTGGGTTGCATCACTGGAAGGGGCTTCATGGTGCTGGGAATCATAGAATCATAGAAATGTAGAGTTGGAAGAGACCTCAGGGGCCATCTAGTCCAACCCCCTGCCTCTGCTTAAAAACCTCCAAGGAAGGAAGAGACTCCACCACACTCCATGGAGGCAGCAAATTCCACTGCCGGACAGCCCTGACCGTCAGGAAGTTCTTCTTGAGGTTCAGGTGGAATCTCCTTTCCTGCAGCTTGAATCCATTGCTCCTTGTCCTGGTCTCTGGAGCAGCAGAAAACAAGCCCTCTCCTTCCTCTACATGGCATCCCTTCAAATATTTAAACATGGCTATCATGTCCCCTCTTAACCTTCTCTTCTGCAGACTAAACATACCCAGCTCTCTAAGTCTGTCCTCATAGGGCTTCATGGCTTCCAGACCCTTCATCATTTTGGTCACCCTCCTCTGGACTTGCTCCAGCTTGACCATGTCCTTCTTGAATTGGGGTGCCCAGAACTGGACACAGGATTCAAGATGAGGCCTAACCAAAGCAGAGTAGAGTGGTACCAGTACCTCCCTCGATCTAGACACCAGACTCCTATTGATGCAGCTGAGAATTGCATTGGCTTTCTTGGCTGCTGCATCACACTGCTGACTCATGTTCAGCTTGTGGTCTATGAAGACTCCTAGATCTCTTTCACACGTACTGCTATCCAGCCACGTGTCCCCCATCCTATACTTCTGCATTCCATTTTTTCTACCTAAGTGTAGGACCTTACACTTCTCTCTGTTGAATTTCATTTTGTTAACCTTGGCCCAGCTCTCCAATCTATCCAGGTCCTTTTGAATTTTGATCTTGTCCTCTGGCGTATTAGCAACCCCTCCCAATTTGGTGTCATCTGCAAATTTGATGAGCATGCCTTCTATTCCTTCGTCCAAGTCGTTGATAAATTGGGCTGTGAGCCATCCTTAGCTGGCCAGACAGTGGCCGGTGGAAGAGGACCAGGAGTGGATTTTCAAAGGTCTGCGTGGTCCGGTGAGAGCTGCCAAGAGGGAAGATTTCACCAGAAAAAAAAGAGCAAAGATGGAAAAAACTCACAAATCATCAAATCTGGGAAAGTCAGATCCACAAATGTGGAGAGCTGACTGTATTACTTTTTTAAAAAAATGGATTAAAAAGAGTTAAAAACACATTTAAAATGTAGTTATTTATTTATCATTTTTGTATATCATCTTAATACAAAACAAATATTTAAAATAGTTTCTCCATCATAGTTTTATATACATACATGAAAGTTTACTGTATGTTCTTATCCTCCTACACTTCTACCTAAAATCTTAGTATTAACATAAATGTTACTGGTTATTTACGTATTTCAACAGTTGTCTTTTAATAACCTTCGTTCCAGGTCCTTATGTACTAGATATTCTATTAAGTAACCTTAACACTTTAGTACATATTTTCTTAAAACCCTTTGGAATATGATAATGTATTTCCCCCCAACTACTCAATCTCAGATGCTCTTTATATATTAGTTATATTTTGTGTTGGAGGTAATTTTCTATTGGAGCCCACTCGTTTTTTATGCCTTCCTCTGTTTGGTTTCTTAATTTTCATGAAAGAACATCTGCTATTTTCATATCTTGTACACTTTGAAACCATTGCTCGATTTTGCGAACATCCTCATTTTTCCAAAATTTTGCAAATTCTGTTCTTGCAGCTGTTACCATATATAGTATGATTCTCCAATATTTCTTGTTGGTTTGATTATCTATTCCAGTGGTTCTCAACCTGTGGGTCCCCAGATGTTTGTGGACTTCAGCTCCCAGAAGCCCCAGCCACTGTAGTCAATGCTCAGGGCTTCTGGGAGCTGAAGTCCAAAAACATCTGGGGACCCACAGGTTGAGAACCACTGATCTATTCCATCAAGTATAATTAATAAATAAATTTCTGGGGTCATAGTTATTAATACAAGATAAGAGACACAGCAGACTGCTTCTCACACGCACACACACATCTAGATTATTCAAATCTGAAAGTCCAACTTGAATAAAAAGATCTTAGCTTACCGGCAGAAAGAGAATAGGATGGGGGGTAACTGGAAACTACGAAAGTTTGACATATAGCTAAATATGATTCTACGCTTTTACCCTTGAATAAAAATGTTCATTTGTCCAGCTGAAATAGTTCTATTGATTTTTCTCTCTACCGTAGGGCTTTTTTGGCTTTTCCACTTTTTTGCACAAGTCAACCTTGCAGCCGTAACGTTCAGTGTTTGCTTGCATATAAGACTCACTCCCCCCCCAAAAAAAATACTGTTTGGAAATGGGGTGCATCTTATACGCCAGTGTTTCTTATACACTGGCAAATAGTACTTGCTGGTATATAAATAGGGTGTGTCTTTTACACCAGCAGACATGATATATCGTTATCTTTTCCCAGAGTATCCTCATAATCCGGCATGTTTAATAGAAATAATTCTGGTCTGTGCCTTAATTTTTCAAAATGCGTTCATTCCCGGTTAATTCTCCAGCTCGTTCCCTGTTCTCCCCTTTCCAGTGGAAAACCCTGCGCACTGCGACTTTGTCAAGCTGCGCACTATGCTGGTGCGGACGCACATGCAGGACCTGAAGGACGTGACCAGGGAGACGCACTACGAAAACTACCGGGCGCAATGCATCCAGAGCATGACCCGTATGGTGGTGAAAGAGCGCAACCGGAAGTGAGTGGGGGGAAGAGTGGGTAGAAGGTCGGGGGGACGCGCAACCTGCGCACGGCCGTGGAAGGTGGATTTGGGAGGGAAGGAGGTGCTCTCTCGGTGGCCGGGATGGAGGAGTTTGTAACCATCTTATCGCCTCCACCGAATCGCAGGCAAGAGGAGGGAAGGCGCATAAAGTGTTCTTAAGAGGCCAGCTGGAGGTGAGGTGGCAACGCAGAACATCCAAGAGGAAGGTTAGCATGGACAAATTCCGAGATTTCTCTTTTTTTCTTTAAAAAAAATTGCAAAGATTTTAGGACCCTCTCTCCAAAGCAAGACTCTGGAGTTTTATGGCTGTTCCCCAGCAACGTAACAGTTTTGGAACAGGAATAAATTATCCAAAGTAGAATCCGTTGGGTCTTGTGTGGGCATGCTTTTGCCGAGGGACCAGAGGAGGGTACTGTGAAAGAGAGACAATTCGAAAAGGTGTATGGGATTAACAGAAAGTGCATGGGTAGTTTTAGTTGCATGTGCTGAAAATGCACCCACAGGTCGTTCACAGTGAAGTAATGCTGTCATTTGACAGTGGACAGCAAGGTCCCTGCTTCTTGTTCTCTGAGGAACAAAAGACATATGTTTGGTTAATGAAGCCGAATTTGTAGAATTCCTTCTAGCCATTGGTCTTTGCAATTTTGAACTGTTTTTTTACTAATGGTTGCTGGTGGCTTCCATGTCACTGGAGCGGGGAATCCATTTCAG
Source organism: Iguana delicatissima (assembly GCA_948472985.1). NCBI lineage: Eukaryota > Metazoa > Chordata > Lepidosauria > Squamata > Iguanidae > Iguana > Iguana delicatissima. The sequence goes on along the minus strand of CAOKZL010000359.1, from coordinate 482,506 downwards.
ATTTTGGCTGGCTTTCAAGGAACTCTCCAGGGTGCTGAACCTAGTGGGAGGAGGATAGCCTTCAGCACCATGGAGGGCTTGAATTGGGGCTTTAGTTCTTAAACAGAAGCTTTCATACCGGAGGCAGAAAGAATGTGGAAATAATAGGGATAGACTCATATGCCACAAAATAATTAAAATAAAATAATGTTTTAAAAAATGAAGAGCAGTTTAGCCATGCTGCGTCAAACTTTTTGTTCAAAACTATCGTTATGTGCATTTGGTCAGACCCCACCTGGAATACTGTGTCCAGTTCTGGGCACTACAGTTCAGGAAGGATTCGGACAAGCTGGAACGTGTCCAGAGGAGGGCAACCAAAATGGTAGAAGGCGTGAAGACCATGAAGCCCTGCAAGGAGTGGCTGAGGGAACTGGGGATGTTTAGCCTGGAGAAGAGAAGGTTAAGAAGGCGCATGATAGCTATGTTTAAATGTTTTGATGGGATGTCCTATGGAGGATGGAGCAAGTCTGTTTTCTGCTGCTCCAGAGACCTGGACACGGAGCAATGGCTTCAAACTGCAGAAAAATAAATTCCGTGTAAACTTCAGAAAGAACTTCCTGACAGTTCCACTTTTAGGATGTTCTTGATGGGGCAATCTTTCTTTCTCTCTCCTCCATACCCTCCCCTTTGGCTCTGGATACCTGGCCTTGAATCTAAGCTTGGTGTCTCCGTTCCCTTGTTTGCTCCACTTGCTGCCGCTACCATGGCCTTTGGGGAAAAAGGAGAGACTCCACATCTTTAAGACTCTGCTGCAGCGACTGTTCAATGGAGTGAGGTCACCTCTCCAAACAGGCAGGGCGCGGAGCGGCCAGGCATCCCAGCAGCGTCCCGGCATGCCACCAGCTGGCCCACCCTGTTCCCCTTTTCCAAAGCTGCTGCATCTTGTAAATGGCTTCTGTGCATTTACATAAAAATCATTTTATTCCCAACAATGCCCTTTGTCCTTTTTGGGTCCCGTCTGTTTTGTTGGTGGGAGAAAGGGGGCAGACTGAGGCTGGGCTCTCCTTTTCCAAGCGTGTGAAAAAAGAAGCCCAAGCTCTTGTACCTTTTGTGGTCATTTGGTTGAGGAAGTTCAGCCAATATAGCAAAGTTACACTGGCTGAAATTCCATCTATTTATGCTGTTATTAAAGTCCTGTAAAGATACTATTAAAAAGGACTGTTAGTGGTAGAAGAGCCCCATAATGGTACTATTAAAATGGTACTGTTATTTGGTACAGGAGACCTTTAAAGTATACTGTTAAAGGTACAGGAGTTCTATAAAGGGACAAGTAAAAGTATAGAAGCCCTGGAAAGGTGCTGTTAAAGTGGTACTATTAAAGGTACAGGAGTACAGTGATTTTTAAAATTGTAGGAACTGTGTCTTCTTTTTCAAATTCCTGGCTGCTGCTCTTGTGTCCTGTGTTGGCAAATCAATCACATTTGCACAGGGAAAACTATCAGCCCTTGGGGTTAAGGAAATAAAGGGAAGTGGGAGGGGGAGAGGCAGTGTTTGACAAGGTGTCAATGAACAAAAAAGAATCTATTTTTGGCCCCCAAACCAGTTGGATTCAATGGGAGCTCCTGTTCCTTTCCTTTGTTGTTGTGAGGCTTCAAGTCATTTCTGTTTCATGGCAACCCTAAGGTGAACCTATCATGGGATTTTCGTGACCAGCTTTGTTCAGATTTGTTTGCCTTTGTTCTCTTCTGGGGCTGAGAGAGTGTGACTTAGGTGGGTGTCCATGGCTGAGCAAGGATTTGAACTCTGGTTTCCAGGGTGTGGTCCAAAGCTCAAACCACTACACCATGCCACCTGCTTCCATCTTTATTAGTTCCATTTATAATCTACCTTTCCATCACCGAATTCATCACATTTCATGTCGCTTTCACCTCAAGTGGCTGAGTGGGGCATGGGATAAAGTTTCATGACCAGGAACACCATTTCAAGGGCATGATGTCTTATTTTTCTCACTAATGGGTCCTCTTTATCCTGGAGAGAAGTGACTATTTGGGTGCCACAGGGTTCTGCCTCGGCATTGCTCAGCATCTTTACTAATGCCGGGGGTGATGGAATAGAAAGCACGCTTAACAAATTTGCAAGAGAGGCAGCTAATACGCCATAGGACAGGGTGCAAATGGCATTAATGGGTTGGAGAGCTGGGCCAGAATCAAACCCACTCAGTTCCAGCAGGAAGAAATGCAACGTTTTGGCAGGAAAAATGAAATGCACAAATGCAGGATGGGTCACACTCGGCTTGACAGGAGTTCATGCGAAAGGAATCTAGGGGTCATCGTAGACCACAAGCTACCCTGGTCTCTGAGGTTGGAGCTCAAATGACTGCACCATGAGGGTGGTCTACCATCATGCAGTTTTTTACATTTTGAGACTTTGGCGCAACATAGATACTCAGAAGAAATGTTTTGCGCAGCAAGCTCTGTATAGTATTTTTCTATGTGAATAACATTTCTGTACTTTGTTGGCCAAAAAAAAAATATTTCCCAAAATCTCCCTTTCATTACGCAGTTGGGAAGGAGGTATTGGTGACTTAGGCCGTTACTGCACTACATTGTTACAGTGCTATAACTCCACTTTCAACACATTCTGGGGTTTGTAGTCTCCTGAGGCCAAAGAGCTCTCTGGCTGAGGATTCTCAAGGCCCCTCCCGAAACTGCGAACCCCAGGATTCCACAGGAGGTTGAAAGTGGAATAATAGTACTATAACAGCATAGTGCAGAAATAGCCTTAGTCTCAAATAGGCAATAGAGGAACATCGGCTTTACAAAAGACCCACTCCAGGTGGAGATGAAAACTGGTAGACTTGGTTTGCTGGTCCTTGAATCAACCCAACAGCTGGATTTTTGGGGGCTCTTCTTGTGCCGGGAGGGCACAGCTCTCTGGACAACCATGGTGAGCAGCCACCCTTCTGTGTTTTCCACAAGGCCCCCCTGCTAGTGCTGCTTACCTGGTCCATTTACAATCTTCCGAGGGTTGGGGTAGCAGAGGTCTTCCATGGCCCCCTCTCCTTTGGTCCTGAGGTGCTGCAGAATTGACCTAGGAGTCCTAGAAGCCCAGGAGCCCCGAACCCTCCAAGGAATGATAACCTCATGGCAAGAGGGCTGTAACCAACCTGGGCTTCCACCTTCCGTGTCAGCTATGGCAGAAAATCTGCTTTGGCATTTAGTCTGAACTTTAATGGAACTATGGGAGGTCCAGAATCCTCTCCAATGGGTTTGGCACCTCGTGCCTCTGCTTTAAAGTTCACACTAAAGTCTGGAGCAGATTCACTCCCTTTCCCTCCCCATGGACCCAGGAGCCCCCTAGCTGCTCTTGGCCCGGCCGGCAGCTGTTCGGCCTTTGTTCTCTCAGGACGCTGCTTTGAGCGCATAAGACAAGGACCTCGCTGGATCGGGACCTGTAGAAGAGTCAGGCCCTTTCTCCTACACAAGAACTCACATGGGAGATCTTCCTTCCATAGGTAAGCACTCGTGGGGTGGGATTTAGATTTTTAAAAGTAGTGGTCCACACAAGAAGAAGCTGCTGCAAGACAAGCTGAGATTCTCCCCACTTTACCGCCTTACTTTCGAGTAGATATTAGAGTAGATGGTTGAGTAGACCAAGCCACCTTTATGCATTTACAAGTCTGGAGGGAGAGCTGAGACAGTAATCTTGCCAGTGAACAACTTCAGTGAAACCAAATGCAGCAATTTTTGCATGGGTAGGGGGTGTTTACTGTTGGAAGCAAACAGATATACCATGTTCAGGGCTTGGAAAAGTTCCATTCCTTGGATTGAACCTCTCAGCACCCCCACTCATTCTGGGCAAATAGCTGGGGAGTGCTTTGCAAAATGTATTTTGCTGCAGGAAAGGAAAATATCACTCGTCACCAACAAAGGAATGACTGGCTTTGTGGCATGGATACCTGTGGAACCTACTGCCACAAGATATTGGTGTCAGAACTCACAAAAAGTTGCTTTTTTGGTTGGCATCTCCCAGAATGCTCCAAACAACATGGGTATGTTAAGAGCTATAGTAATAACTCTAGAATCTTAATGGGATGGGGTACATCACTACACCATGTCATCATCATCACCACCACCACCACCACCATTTCTTTTTCATACTTTAATTACAGTGGGGAATAACAGCAGCATACCCCAGTTACAAGAAGTACAACATTACAAATGAGAACATAGCAGGATGCATGCGTGCATCCTCCAAACATAAAATGTAATTAAATTATCAGTAGAATTAAAACAAGCCCCCTTCTCTCTCTCTTTTTTCTCTCTCTGACATTTTTTTGAAAAAAATAGCAAACTCACAAGAGAAAGTGGGACGGACTTCCCCATCCCAGCCATCCCTCCAGTGCCAGACTCGGAGACGGAGAAGTTGATCCGGGAAAAGGATGAGGAGGTGAGCTCTGGAAGGGAAAATCTACTGGAACCAGAGGTGGTTCGTATGTCAGTGGGTCAGTGGATCCGCTCCACGGCTTGTCTGACTTTAAGAGAGCTCTCCGTGGTGCTGAATCTGAGTGAGGAATAGCGTTCAGGACCTTGGAGAGCTCCTTTGAAGGCTTCAATAAAGCCTGGAGAGGATTCATGGAAATGAAAGCTGGTGCTGCTGGGTGGAACTTCCTAAACTGCCTTCAAGGGCATCCATGCCTTGACTCGTCTGGGTGGGTTGTGCCTCTTCTGATTAGAGATATGGTACTCTGTAACCTATGTTTGGCATCTCATCAGAGCTGGATATCAAAAATTATTCCACCCCCCTTCCATTTCCTTGCGGGCTTGTGAAGTTCTCCTTAAACTAACACTATTGTTGTTTCATGCCTTCAAGTTGTGTCTTACTTAGCGTGCCCTAAGGCACACCTATCACAGGGCTCCTCTCCAAGGAGCTTTCCTAATACCTTCCTCAGAGGCCAAGAAAGTATTTGCCAGGGCTTACCCAGGGGGTTTCCATGGCTGAGCACAGATTCAACTCCTGGTCTCCCAGAACTCTACTCTAATGTTCCAACCACCACACCACCTTGAAATCTGTTCAGGGTGGGATGGTGAGAAATCCATATTTTTATTCAGGGTGGGATGGCGAGAAATCCACATCTTTGTTCAGGGTGGGATGGTGAGAAATCCATATTTTTATTCAGGGTGGGATGGCGAGAAATCCACATCTTTGTTCAGGGTGGGATGGTGAGAAATCCATATTTTTATTCAGGGTGGGATGGCGAGAAATCCACATCTTTGTTCAAGGTGGGATGGTGAGAAATCCATATTTTTATTCAGGGTGGGATGGTGAGAAATCCACATCTTCGTTCAGGGTGGGATGGTGAGAAATCCATATTTTTATTCAGGGTGGGATGGTGAGAAATCCACATCTTCGTTCAGGGTGGGATGGTGAGAAATCCATATTTTTATTCAGGGTGGGATGGTGAGAAATCCACATCATGGTTCATGGGGAGATGGTGAAAAATCCATGCCATTCCTTCAGCTTGTAGGTGGAGGCATGGGGAAGAGAAAGGCCTCCAATCTAAAGCAAACTGTGCAAAATCCTTTCTCCCTTCAACATAGATCCTCCCAGCTCTTTCTTTTCCTTTTCCAGTTGCGACGGATGCAGGAAATGTTGCAGAAAATCCAGCAGCAGATGGAAGACACGCACTAGCCCTCCCTTGCCTTCCCATTTTCCGTCCTTTAACTTTCCTCCGTTTCCTGCCCTATTCTCACCTTCCCTCCCCAGAGACACAAAATGTTTACATTTCTCACCCAAGCCATCCAACCCCAGTGCTCCAGAACTCGATCTTGTCCCTGCGTCTCCCACCTTAAGGTCCTTATAGATGTTTATAGAAAGGGATGTATTATATATACTCACGTACATTGCTGCAACCATCGCCTTATAATCCAAGTTTGCCATGCTTAACTGAAGAAACAAGAAGCTTGCCCAGGCACCAAAGATTTGAGCTGCAAACTTCACCGCCCGGCATGTGAGAATTCTGCCTTTCCTCGTGTCTCCAGCTACCGGAAAGCCACCACTGTGACTTATTTGTCTTGGCTGCCTGCAAAGAGGGAGGATTTCGGACACCGCTTTTGGGAAGGTGATGAAGGCAACCCCCTGGCTGCTTGTTTTATCTTTGGATCATGGGAAGTCCACCTCAGTCCACCTTGGCTGGTAAGATGCTTTCAGCAAGGATGTGAGAGCAAAGAAGAGATTGGATGCGCAAAGACATTTACAGCAGCTTCTAACCAGTCTTTCCAGCCATCGCTTTATTTATATCCCTCCTTGCAAAAACTGGCTTACAAAAAGGCAGTCAATTAAATTAAAAATAAACGTGGTTAAAATATCCAAAGTTAAGATCAAAACACCGTTAAACAGCAGCAGAATTCAAACCCTATAAAAGAATACTTCAAAACAGATTTTTTTAAAAAAAATCAGTACAGCATCATAAAAAGCCCTTTCTGTGTTAAAAATCAATTTCCAAAGGCTTGGTGGACATCGAGAATACAAATATGAAGAACACAAGAATATGTCAAGAATATAACATCCATCCATCCCTTTATTTATATCCTGCCTTAAATCTTAGACTGGAATTCAAGGTGTCTTACACAAAAGCAGAAAATACGTATAGTTAAAAAGATACAAAAACCAAGATTGAAAAGTATTATGTATCAACAGAATTGAAACTTAGGAAGCCAGAAGTGTGGAACCTGGAGCATGGAAAGACTGGAAGGTGAGATGAGAGCCATGTTTAAATGTCTGAAAAGATGTCATAAAGAAGGAAGAACAAGCTCGTTTCCTGCTGTTCCAGAGACTAGGACATGAACCAACGTATCCAACTTACAAGAAGAGAGGTTCCACCTAAACATTAGAGAGAACTTCTTTACCATAAGAACTGTCTGAGAATGGGATAGACTGCCTCAGAGAATGCTGGACTCTCTTTGACCAGAAGAGTTTTTAAGCAGAGGTTGGATAACCATCTTTTGGAAATGTTTTTCCTGTATATTCCTTCAGGACATAGGATTGGACGAGCTGTCCCTCTATGATTCTCGGTGGAGTGAGACCGTTGCCTCAAGCAGTAAGTGCTGGGTTGTGGCACTGCGGGGCTGGAGGAGCGAGCTGGGCAGACATCAACCATCCCGCCACCAGTGTTCAAGGAAGATTTAACCACCAGCTTTTGCACATGGAATGGAAAACGAGTGTGTGTGTGTGTGTGTGTTCCATCTTGTTGTTTGCCTCAGGCACCCCATGTCTTGGGACAACATGGTCAATGGCAACACTGCCCATCCTACTCGGCACCTCCTTCTCTTTGGCATCTTCAGAGAGGACTGGTGGCATCCCAGAATTCCCACTGAATGTGGATTCAGTGGCACAATCCAAATATAATGATAATCTGTCATCACACAAGGTTTGAGCCCTGCTGATGAGCGGAGAAGGTCTGGAGAAGAGAGGAAACCCCAGCCATGGTTGGTCTGATGCACCTGCAAGAATGTCAGCCTCATTTCGCCCAGTTTTGTTGCTAAGTATGCAGCCAATGAACCCAGTAGGTTCATGTTAGTGCTGTGAAATTAGCCCGCAAGACCTGCCTTCCAGTCATACCCCATTGCTTGCTCATAGAGAAACATGAGTGGAAAGGGGGTGAGCTCCAGAAGGAGGTGGGTCATATGAGTTTACCCCCACAGTGAAGGATCAATGAGCCACCTTGGAGAGGCAGGGAAATGAATTAAGCCCTTCTTCGTTCCCCTGTTGACCAGTGGTAGCTTGTGGCTTCCATGTTACTGAGGTGGTGAATCCACTCCATGTTTTAATTCAGTATTTAATGGAGCTCTCCAAGGTACTGAACCATATTCATTAATGAGAAAGGGGATTTCTTAATGAGGATTCCAGATTTTGGCTCACTTCAAAGGTGTTGGGGAGTGCCTTTAAAGCTAGCCAAAACCTGGAATGGATTGAGTGCTTAACTGACATGGGAGACATTAGGTACCACTGCTGTGGCCATGCTGGATCAGTTCAAATCTTCATCACCAAAATGATGGAGGATCTGGAAGCCACGAAGCCCTGTGAGAAGCTGCTTAGGCAGCTGGGGATGTTTAGTCTGCAGAAGAGAAGGTTAAGAGGGGACATGATAGCCATGTTTCAATATTTGAAGGGATGTTGTGTTGAGGAAGGGGCAGGCTTGTTTGCTGCTGCTCCAGAGACTAGGACAAGGAGCAATGGATTCAAGCTGCAGGAAAGGAGATTCCACCTGAACCTCAGGAGGAACTTCCTGATGGTCAGAGCTGTCCGACAGTGGAATCTGCTGCCTCCATGGAGTGTGGTGGAATCTCCTCCTTCTTTGGAGGTTTTTAAGCAGAGGCTGGATGGCCATCTGTCCAAGGGAGGGCTTTGATGGGGCAGAAGAGGGTTGGACTGGATAGCCCTTGGGGTCTCTTCCACCTCTATGATTCTGTGATTCCATCAAATATGTGGAGAAGCTGGGCAGAAACAGACTGTAACTCCTGTAAAAATTTACTAGAATCTGCACATCAGTGTGGTATGCAGCCTCAGAAGATGGAGACTGCATTCCTAGTGTTTGAGCCTTGGACTATGATCCTGGAGACCAGGGTTTGATTCACTCCTCGGCCATGGAAACCCATCGGGTGACCTTGGGTGCATCACACACTCTAAGCCCAAGAAAACCGCAGGCTAGGTTCACCTTAGGGTTGCTGTAAGTCGGAAATGAAGCCACCCGAGAACAACAGCAACTCCTAGTTTGTCACTGTGGCTAATGGTGTTGTTGAAAGACCTTCTCTGCTCGTTGTCATGGGGCTGTTTTTTTTCCAATTTGAGCTTGCTCTACTCTCTCAATCTCTGTCTTTAATAGTTGCCTGTAAACTAGAGGTCACTCCAAACAATCCTGGGGCAAAGAATTTAGATCCAGCCGGAATGTTTCCAGCCTGTGCCTATGAAGAGAGATGCTGGTCTCTTCCTCTAGAGCAGTTGGAACCGGTTGGGCATCATCTGTCCAAAGAGGTTGCAGAAAAAGAACAGAATTTGAGGGAAAAAATCACCCCAGAGCATGGCTAGATGGAGATTTCAGGAGTTATAGTTCAAAAAGGGTACTGGTAACTTCCCCATCCCATGGATCATAGTTCTCCACACGTCCTGCATGTTGGAAAATCACAATCCTGCAGGATTTCAAGCCATTTCTCTCTGCCCTCTCATTCTGGAGGGTATAGTTGTCAACAGCATCCTTCTGCTGTGCTCCTCTGCCTTCAGAGGCCCTTTGATTTATTCACACCAGCAGATACTGCTTTGTGTTCCCAGCATGGAGAAAAATGTTCCCACTTGCCACTGTATCTGTGGTTGTTAGTGTAAAGGACCAGCAATGGATTGGGTGGGGTGAATTCCCTCTGCATCATTATAGCATAGCTTGCCTTTAAAACATCCCCTTTCTTATTCATCAAAGTAACCTTCTAGGTTAATCATTATCTTATCTGTTATTTAATTATTATCCCCTTTTTATTCCTTGGTCATCTGATATAATTATTATAGTGGATTGCTTTTGACAGCTAATGAATTTACTATTGTATTCTTGATTCTTTATAATTTTTCATTGTTGTTTCAGTTCTGCAGTTCAGAAGTGGTATTCATGAATGCCCAATTTCTCATTTTTAGATGGTGGAATTGTTTTATTATTTTATTTTATTTTGTCCCGGTCTAACAGGTTTGGAGAGCCAGGGTGGCGTGGTGACTGGACTACAACCCTGGAGACTGGTCTTCAAGTCCCTATTCAGCCATGGAAACCCACTGGGTGACACTCTCTCAGCCCAAGAAAACCCCAGTATAGGTTTGCTGTAGGGTTGCCATAAGTCGGAAACAACTTGAAGGCACACAATGACAACAACAATTAGCAGGTGTGACCACCAATGATTTCAATACTTTTATAGGCTGTAAGGCTCTATGAGGTGTTGTCAGATAATGTGACTCCCTCTAAGTAGTGTCATTTTGTGTGTATGTGTGTGTGTAATTATGTGATTTGAGTCTCGGATGAGGACTCTGGGAGACCAGGATTTGAATGCCTGCTCAGCTGTGGAAACATGCTGTGCAAGTCACACTCTCTCAGACTAAAAGGAAAGCAACGGCACACCTTTTCTGAATAAACCTTGCTAAGAAAACCCTAGGATAGGATCAGAGCAGACTTGAAAGCATGTAACAACAAGGGCAACAACCACAAAGGGGCTGGTGGGAGGTGTATTGATGGGGGTTGTGAGTGCACTCCAAGTTTCAGTCTGAACTGGCCATCATGAAGCTATCGATAGAAATTTAATTCCAAAGTTTTGGACGTATGATAATAATAATGATATTAATAATAGGCTTGACCTGAAAGATGCATCTACTGTATCTGACTTATGGCTGCTCTATTTTGCTTTAACTGCCTCAACAACTTCTTTAAGAATCCTTGGATTTGCAATTTGGGGAGGAAGTAAGTAAGGTGCCCCAGGACAAAAGAGAGAGAGAGAGGCATTTTTAATTCTGTATGAAGAAAACAACCATGAGTAAAGGGAGTGTATGAGTGGGCTCCATGTCAGTAGGCAGATAATCCATTCCAGGGTTATGAATAGCTTTCAATGAGCTCTCCAAAGTGCTGAACCTACTTGGAAATAGGGTTCAGCACCTTGGAGAACTCCTTTATAGCCTGCTTAAATCCTGGAGTAGATTCACTGCCTCACCGACAGGAGAGCCTCCAGGCATCGTTGCAAGGTACTAGAGATGTCTCACATGTTTCTAGTCCTTACGGTGGGAACTTTAGGTCTAAAGAGTGTGAGCTAGTAATTCTTTGAGGCCTTCCTGAGATGAATTCAATTCCCAGAGGCCAGGGAAGACTAGGAAGGGAGTATCTAAATACCCAAGAGAGTGTGCTTTCTTATGACCATCACTATACCTTCCCCCTCCTGCTTGTTTTGGGGATCATCAGGGTAAGGTGGGGGTGTTTGGAGCCCCCCAAGAAGGTTTCAGGGTTTGTTGTTTAATTCTGTCCCCCGCATCCCCAAATCTTGCTATTTTCTTACCGAAAAGATCTTATTTTGCACGGCTGTCGAAACCAAGAAAAAATGTATTTATTGTCAAGGCTGTAAAAGAGTTCTACATTTATACATTTGGAGGGCTCCGGTAGAAGGTATTTTTTAACCCGCCAATAAACGTTGCTAATTTCAAGGAGTGGGTTTGTGTCTCCAGATTATTAGAAGCTGTGGGTCATTCCACACTGTCATGCAAGTATCTTGTTCAGCTTCCCAATGGAGAACATGCACAGATGGCATTGCTTTGCTGCAACGGAGTGAGGGTGGGGAATCTCAGGCCCTGGGCCAAATTTGGCTCTCTTAGCCCCCCATTGTAACCCTCTGGGCTTCTCCAGTTGTCCACACCCCTTTGCCATCATCTAATGCTTTCCGAGCTCCAGGACTGGATCTTCCCTGTCCTAAAAGGATGAAATTCCTCTCCAAAGGCTTAGTTAAAGGCAGTATTTAAGAGATTTAGGTTGAAATATACTGGCATTTTTGGTCCCACTCCATGTCCTTTGGCCCTGACCACCCCTTAGAATGAACCAGAACTTCTAACTTTTCCATGCACCAAAAAGGGGTGTGTGTGACTGGAGGCATTTCTGCACTACACTGTTATAGTGCTATTATTCCACTTTCAACATCCTGTGGAATCCTGGAATTTGCAGTTTGAGGAGGAGCAATTAGAATTCTCAGCCAGAGAGCTCTTGGGCTTCAGGAAACTACAAATCCCAGAACTGTTTAACCTTCAACCTAGGGATAATAGGCCTAAACAGGAATGAAATTTTTTGCAACAAAACAAATTTTGAAAGCTGCTCGTGCAGTTATTGCTTTAGGATGGAAAAAGAAATCAAATTGGAACAAGTTTTGTTTGTTAAAATATATATTAAAAAGCTATACTGTTCGATTTCCTTAGGGAAAGAAGGTTAAAATATAGTGGACAATATAGTAAAGAATCATGGTGTGGTGACTGAGAGAGCAAAAGAAAAATCAGAGTATGAAGATGCGATAAATTTGATTAAGGTTATATCCCAGATCTCTGAAAATGCTTCTTGACACAGAAGGGGCTTTGATCCTCTGTTTGTGGGGAGGATAGGTGGAAAAAGCAATTGTTAATTTTTTCCCCTTGTAATAATATTGTACTATAGCATATATTAATGTATATTAAATATGTGATTCATAATACAGGGGAAAGGAAAACAGATGCTGCTTTCCGGAGGAACTTTTCCAAAGAGCACAAGTGAGGCATCATTCAGGGTGGAAGGACTTTTATTAATTCAGCGTGATTTCATTTCACATCACAGCTTTTTTTCTTTTCTTTTTTTTTGTAAACTCTCCTTCCCACCTCCTCTGGAGAGGGTGGCATCACCACGTCTCGCTTCCAGGATGAAAAGTGCGTCTGAGACGCTTCACAGTCTTTGTCTATTATTTTCCCCAGACCTCCCCCTCCCCGAATTAATACTTCCCGTTAAGCAGAACTGAGGCAGAACGTGAGAATGACAGGGCTGACTCCCAACCATGGAACGTGCTCTGACCGCCGTGGAAAAATAAGACAAACTCTTATGTTGCTGGGAGCAAAAACAAAACACATAAGGCTGAATATGAAGGTGCAGGGGATTTTGGGAACTCTCTGAATGCTAGAAGAGGACTGCAGCACCCAAGGAGCTGAAAAGCACCATCTGAGAAGAATAGAATGCAAAAAGGGGGGAAAATGTGAAATGGAGAGTGTCGGCTCTAATTCTGTCCCTTGCAAGGCAAGGCGGGCTCGAGAAAGCCCCAGAATTCTTTGTGTATGAATAGGAAAACCTGGCCCCAAATACAGACAGCACAGTTTGGAAGGCCAGGGTGTACTGAATTGGAGAAAGAGTTGAATGGACGGGGAGTCTGTGTGTGGCCACCAGATGCCATAGGACCAGCATTGGCGGATGGCTCCCATGTCACAGAAGCAGTGAATCCATGCTGGGCTTTGTCTAGCTTTAAAGGAACTCTCCAAGGTGCTGAATCTAGCCAGGAATGGGTTTCCGGACCTCGGAGAGCTCCCTTACAGATAGCAAATCCGCTCCGGGTATTATTCGTATCCTTTGAAGGTACTATCCAGGGCACTGGGCCTTTTTTAGGAATAGGGTTCAGCACCTTGGAGCGTTTCTTTAAAGTTAAAAGCCTGAAGAGAATTTGCTGCTCCATTGATGGGGGGGATCAGCAGCCGATGCCCATGCCACGACTCCCTCACACCGGCACAGATGAGATTTCTATTCCAGGGATTTGAAGAGGCCACCTCTTGTAAAACATTCTTGCAGAGGACAAACAAAACAAACATGACAATGATGCTCAGGACAATCACGCGCGGTGGAGACAACGAAAGAACAATGGCTGAGAAACTGGCACTGCCTCCTGGTGGGGGGATTGGTGAAGGACACACAGCCTCTGCCACCTTCCGCAATCGACTTGACATGAATTTGCAGATTTCCAGATTTTTCACAGCCCCATTCCTTCAAATATGAACCTCAATCATTGCTCCAGTTGGTATAAAATTATATAAAACTACATCTGTTTGGATCAAGTGTTCCAGCAAATAAACCAGCACTTGGACACTTGTTTTTGGAGCCAATTGCTTGCCCTTAGAATCCAGTTGGCAAAGATAGAAGAACCCTGGCAATGGAGGCTCTATTTATTGAAAGCTATAGCTTACTTGCAAGGAATGCATTGAGATACATGTCAGGCCTTTGCAGAGCATAGCAGAAAGTAATGAAACCCTGCCACTTTCAGCAGCTTAATGCACTGTCCACTCCTCCCTTGTTTGCTGACACCTTGAACTCAGTACGTCCCCTTAGTGATGAGTGTTGTAAAGAAATACATTCAATGCTTTTGCTTGTTCTTAAGAAATTAGAGCTACCTGAAATGGCATTTCCACATTCTGATCTGGATTTCCAAATTCATGACAGCGGGCGTGGGTTGGGGATGAGTTGGTTGCTTTGGTCCTCTAGGGAATTTTGGGTGGTCATAATGCCGGGGGGGGGATGCTTTTGTGGCCTCCAATTGCCCCACAAGGGTGAGCTGGAAAAAGTCTCCACGACTCTGACCTAGGAGTTTCTAGCTTTCTCTGGTCTGTTTTAGCGTCAAGAGAGGCCTTTCTAACAGGAAGGGACCCAAAAGTCAACTTCCAGGTCATTTCTTGTTGAGCCTAAAACATTCCCATACAGGAACATGGGAAAATTGTCCCCCACAACTATCTTGGGGGCAATTGGAAGCAAACAGCCCCTTCCCAAATGGTCCTTGTTGGCCCCCAGGAAATAGCTGTAGGCTCCATACCTTCTTACTTCCATTACAGAGAGAATGAGATTCATGGCATGGGTGCATCTAGTGATAGCAACTCCATCTCCACAATGGCAGTTCGACAACGAGGACTAGGAACCTGCCTAACTACCTTCACACCATGGCTGGAAGGTCCAACTGCAGTCCAACAGCCCTTGTCTGAATCCTCACAATTTCGGAATTCTGATCCCAATTTCCTCCCAATGTCAAGAGGTTTTTTTTAAAAAAAACAGCAAAAAACAAAAACAGGAAGACGTTGGGTGGAATTATGTTAGCAAAACATTCCCACTGATACGAAAGCCCCCAATTGCTACTTTGTGGGAGCTCCATGCAGTCTCCTTGAGGGACCACCTAGAGGTTCCTCAAAGCCCCCAAAGAAATCTGATAACCAGCCCGTTCTTTTTCTTTTCAGCATCCCTTGATCAGAATTAGGTTGCCTCCACACATACCTACATTTCCTAGCTAATGTGGTTAAAATTCCTAACTATTCTCCTATACTACGCCCCTTGGATCATAGATCAGTGGAGACCTTTCAACACATCCTTCTTCTTTAGCCTTCATGAACCTAGCTCCACCTGATGTCTTGGTCCACAACCCTTAGCTGGCTGTGGGGATTATTGGAGTTGTAGTCCAAACCATCTAGAGGAGGCCAGGCTTGTGATGTGCATCACAACTTTGGGTTCAAGTGCTGTAATTTCTGGGTGATGCACGGTCCCTTTCCTCACTAGGCCACTATCACTGTGCGGCCCATGTCATTGGGGCAGTAAATCCATTTCAGGTTTTATCCCAGGCTTCAAAAGCTCTCCAAGGTGCAATACTCTATTTGTAAAAGTGTTCAGCACCTTGGAAAGCTCCTTTAAAGCTAGCCAAAACCCGGAATAGATTTCACTGCCCCACTGACATGGGGGCCACCAGTTGCTGCTGTGAAGATAATGGTAAATAAAGATACACAGGGAAAAAATTTGATTGGCTCTTACAACTACCACAGAAAAAGCCTTCTCAGCACCTCTTGAGACTCAGTTGTTGGAAGATAGACAACTTGCTTTGAGAATTCACACACTGTCAAGGTTTACAGGGTGTTTTTCAGAAATCAAATGTGTACAGAGCAACACAAACATTCTAAAAATATAAATACACATTAAAATGTTTTAGTCCATGAAGGGAAAACATGTAGATTCAGAAAAAAAAGTGTCAATAATTGCCTACATTAAAAAAAAACACTATGTGCAACTTTCCAGGTAGAAAGAAAAACAAATATAAAGTTTCGCAACCACATTCAAAAGAAGGAAGAGAAGAAAACATGGAGAAGTACAACCAAACAGAGACTGAGGGATTTCCCCATCCTTTCAGAAGTGTACCGTTTGAGACATCACCTGCTACTAAATCACCTTTTTGAATGACATTCCCATCCCTGGTTACATCAGTGTCTCCTTGCCTGCAGTCATCTAGCAGGTCAGGGATGGAATTTGAGGCTGTTTTTCAACATATGGGGAATTTTGCTTGGGCATGAGCGATGAGTCAAACAATGCCGGTCCCACGTCTGGAGCGTTTTTTCCCCCACAGGAACTCATCACAGTGCCTTTAAGGAGCCAGTTTCTCAGCGGGATCACCTTCTGACTTGCCAGTCTCACCGGCACCCCTTGGTAGGGCAATTTGGAGAGGCAAAGCCAAGGGAAGGGAAGAAGTTAAAGCTCCTCAAAGGCTGATTCTCCCCTTCAAAAGATCCCTCCGAGTGTTGCTACACCCACAGAAAAAAAGCAGCAGCTGTCGGCTTGGTTCGCTCCACCCAGTAACAGACCACAAGAAAGGCAAAAATGCTCAGGCACACACCTGCCCACGACACACACGGAGAAACACTCGGACACAGAGAGAGACAGACGCACGCTCCCAGGAGGGGGCACAGGCCATGCACGCTCATGCGTATGAACACACACGTGCGCACGCACACATCCATGGAAGGTGATTTGTGCCTCGCGGGCGCAACCGGCACAGAAAAAAACGACGACACGGAGCCAGACCATGTGTGTGCAAGTTCCTGTTAGCCCAAGGCACCGCTTTGGAGGACGGAGGTCTGTACGGGACCGGGAGGTGTCTGTGTGTGTTTTCTGTTTTGTTCAGGGGGGAGTAAAAGAACTCCCCCAGGTAATGCCAGCTTGTGAGCAGCAGAAGCATACGTGCTCAGCGAAGCGTGCAGAAGGCTTTTGCGACCACAAAGAGCACTGGGGAGGCGTTGAGGGGTGCAGGGTTGAGGGGCTTTCCTCCACCCTTGCAGGATTTCCAAGGGGGCAGGGAGCTTTCGGGAAGAAGTATTTACACGAGCTGGGAAAACGGCCCTCCCCCTTCACCATCCCTGTGCATTCTAGGCACAGAGCTCTCTCCCGCCCATCCACCCCCCACCCAAAGGGAGCAGGGAGACCCAGCTCCCGGGGGGGGGGGACGATGGCACCCCCCTCCCGTACCCTCTTTGGCGCCAGAGACCAGCTCCGGCAGGTGAGCCATGTGCAGCTTGGAAAAGGGTGCGCCTTGATGTCCCCTTGTCGCGTGGCCAAGACACCCACGGTCGTGGTCCGCGGCTCTCACTCGGAGACTTCTGGGTGGATGCTCAGCCCGCCGTCTGACCGCCGGTGCGCCTCCCAGAAGGTCTGGTCCAGCTGCTCCAGTTGGGGGCTGAGTGGCAACTGCATGGCCAGGTGCATCCGGAGGGCCTCCAGCCACTGCTCCAGCCGGCAGAAGGAAGGCCTGGAGGAGGAGAGAAGGAGCCCTTGCCGGGTCAGACTCAAGGCTGCAGCTGCCCCAGCATCCCGTTTTCAGCGGGGTTAGCCTGGTGTTCTGAGGACCCTCTGCAGTTCTACTGTATGGAATTTTGGGATCTGTAATCCCGGGAGATCCAAGAGCTTTTGGGCAGAAAATTCTGAAGGCCTCACTGCTACTCGGGAAACTAGGACACAGAGCAATGGATCCAAACTACAGGAAAAGAGATTTTGCCTAATCATCAGGAAGAACTTCCTGGCAGTCAGAGCTGTTCGATGAATGCACTGCTACCAGGGAATGTGGTGGAGTCACTTGGAGGTTTTTAAGTGGAGGCTGGATGGCCATTTGCTGGGGGTGCTTTGAGTGTGTGTTGCTGCATGGCAGAAGGGGGTTGGACTCAATGGCTGCTCTGGTCTCTTCCAGCTCTATAGTTCTATGATTCTATGTTTCTAAAATTACAAATTCCAGGATTCCATAGGATACAGTCAACAGCGGTTAAAGTGGGATCACAGTACTATCACTGGGTAATATAAAAGAGATCTGGGATAACTTAAGCATCAACCACAGTTGCCCAGGGCGGATCTGAATAAAAAGCCAGCAAGTCAAACAAATGAGGAAAAAATACACACACACACACACACACACACACACCCCTATTTTTCAAGGCAGTGCTCTCATGGTGAGATTCCTCCCCCGGGAAAACCAGAGATAGTCCAGGTCCCGAAAGGCAAGGCCCAGCCTTGAGACCTGGGCACCCCTGTTGCTTACCGTTTCTCAGGATCCAAGTCACAGCACCGGACGGCGATGGGGAAGAAGCTGGGGGGCAGGTGGGGGGGCAGTAGCGGTCCAGGAAGCCCCGGACGTTGAGGCCAAAGTCCAGGGTGCGAGGAAGGTAGTCGGGATCGGCGCTCACTCTTCCAATGATCTGTGCAAAGGGACAGGATATGGAGGGGGGAGACCTGTCAGAAGTCTGCTCTGGTTTGGCCAAGAACTGACATCTTCCACATCAGTGAAGTGGGCCGAATCCCCTCTCTTGCTGTCACCCCTTCTCCCAAAACATCCTTCTCTCCATCTCAGCATCTCCCCCTCTTGCTTTTGCCACCCCATCTCTTTCTTTCCCCCACTTAACCTTTTTTCTCTTTTTGCTTGCTCCCCTCCCTCCTTCTCTGACATCCTCTCTCCTCCTCTCTCTTTCTGCCACATTTTCCCACATTCTGTCACTCCCTTTCTCCTTTCCTCTCCGCTGTTGCTGTTCCAAGTTGTGGTGACCCTAAAGTGAACCTATCATGGGGTTTTCTGGGGGCTGAGAGTGTGTGACATGTCCAAGGTCACCTGGTGGATTTCCGTGGCCCAGCAGGGAATCGAATCCTCGTTTCCGGGGACTTAGTTCCACACTCAATCCACTACAGCCCGCTGGCTCTCATTCCTCCCTGTGTCCTTGTAAATTGTAATCTCTCTCTTTCTAATATCATTCTCTCAGTCTCTCTCTTCATCTCTCTGACACCTTATCTCCTCTCTCACTGGGTGTCACCCTCTCCTCTCTTGCTTTTCCTCCCCATTCTGCTAATACAGAGGGTTGCTCTGGCCTGTGCTTGGCACTGACGCATTTCAAAAAAATTTATCTCCTGCCGCTCCCAGCAAATCTGCTGCCCCTTTTTGGCGGTTGGAGCTGGCCATTTGGAAAGCTTTCCCCCTTCGCTCCACCTCCAGCCCTCCTTTCCTCCCTCTGGACTGCCGTTGTTGCATGCCTTCAGGTTGTTTCCAATTTAAGGTGAGCCTATCATGGGGTTTTCTTGGCAGAATTTGTTCCTGGGAGGTTTGCCCTTGCCTTCCTCTGAGACTTGGCCAAGCTCACCCAGTGGGTTTCCATGGCTGAGTGGGAATTCGAACCCTGGTCTCCAGAGTCTTAGGCCATTTCCGCACTAGGCTGTTAAGCGCCCCACCCAAAACTGCAAACCCCAGGATTCCATAGGATGTTGCAAGTGGAATCACAGCGCTATAACAGTCTCATGCAGAAGCGTCTTTAGTCCAAGCCCAAACCACAATGCTTCCTCCAGACTCCCTGGCATTAGAGTGATCCCAGGATCACCAGTTGCCCCCACTGCTCGAAAGCAGGCACGGGAGAGAGGAGTACGCCTAAATTTTCCCAGAGCAACTATTTTCTGAGCAGCCCATCGAGCAAGGCAGCTACACCCGGCATCTCTCCCTCCTCCCTCCCGTTCTCCACATTCTTTGAACTTGCCTCGCAGAGGATGATGCCAAAGGAGAAGACGTCGACTTTCTCGTCATAGCTCCTGCCTGAAGGAGAGAAAGAAAGGCCACGTCACATGCTGGTGAAGCAGCTTTCCAAGAAAACACTCAGAGTGAAGCAGCAGCTTTTTGTGGAGGTAAAGCAAGCAACACTGCAGTTTATTAGTCAGGTTATATATACTATTAGCGTATCTACCCAGCGTTGCCTGGGATTTTATTTTCTCATAGGTAATATTTGTTAAAAAGATTTGAGATCCTGTGTCTCTAATTCCCCAAATTGTCTTGTCCAGCATCTGTAACCTTTGCCCAAATTCCCCAATCCAAACTGTATTCAGAGTTATTAAAAGTCAGAGCTTGGGTTCCGGAGGGAAATACACTGCCCTCCTCCTTGCTGCTAGGCCTCGTCTCCACAGCAACCAGGCTGAGGCCCAAGAGCTCTCCAGCTAAGAATTCTAAAGGCCCCTCCATAACTGCAAACCCCAGGATTCCATAGAATTTTCTTAGGCAGACAATCATATGAGGTCTTTGCCTGACAGAGGCAAACAAACTTTACTTTTATATATTAAAAATATATTAGGGCCTCAAAAAATCTTGGAGACTCAGGATAAACCTCACTTGGAAGGACATTTCATAGATGTACCAAAAGACTGGCATCAGCTGGTGGCCATGTCAGCTGAGGGATTCTGGAAGTTGTAGTCCCCCCCACCCACTCGTCCAAGCTCTGCACCCATCTCACCGTTGATCATCTCTGGAGCCATCCAATAAGGGTTTCCAACCACTGTGTACCGTTTCCTGCGGTCCGGCTTCTTCAAGTTTGCCAGCTGGTTCTTCTCATCCACCATGAGCCGAGCGAGACCAAAATCTGCCACGACGACACTTTTGTTCTGAGAAGGAAGGAGAACAGATCCTTGTTACTCACACGGAGGCATCAACCTCTGAAGCACTGGGCAGAATCATGGAGGAGACAGAGTCCAGAATTCTCTTGGTGCCTCCCAAGTAGAGGAGGCCCATTTGATCAGTGGTTGGATGGTGAGCCAATGTGGAGGTCAGCCCCACTGCCTGAATGGGTCTACTCTAGCTAGGGATAAGGGTAGGATCCAGGTCAGACCAGTAGTGTAGGATGGCTCCCATGCCAGTGGGACAGCGAATCCACTCCTGGTTTTACTCTAGGATGGGTTCTAAACCCTTCATTGAGCCACTCACCAGGTGAGCTTATGCCGGTTGCTTGGTCTTGGGCTGACCTACTTCGCAGGGTTGGGGTGAGGATATAAAGGGGAAGAGGAGAGCTACACACCCCACCATAAGCTTGGTGGAGGAAAAGAGGAACGCATGTATCCACGTATGAAGGAAGACATCATGACCACGTACCTCTCGCACAAGGCAGTTGTGAGTGTTGAGATCCCTGTGGATAATGTTCATGGAGTGGAGGTACGCCTGGGAGTGGAAGAGAGGCGTGAGGAGGGAAGGAGAGACAAGATGATTAGACGAGATGACTGGAATCCCCGTATGGGATTTGCGTATGTGTAAGTGCCATAATTATGGTGCTGCCACCAACACAACCGACTCAGTCCCCATTCCCCAGGCAGCAGCTGCTGTGATTGACGAGGGTCTGTTCCCCTGCCTCTCAGGAAGTGGCCGGCTGCCATTTTCTCCCCCTCCCGTGAGTGATCTTCATTGTCAGAAACACAACCCCAGTTGAAATTCCTCCTCACACCGCAGATCACTCCCGCGAGGTGCGTGTGCAGAATAATTTGCCAGCTGCTTCCCAATCAACTGGGAAACAGATCCCCACCAACTGCAGCAGCTGCTACCCAGTAAGTGAAAAATGGAGGATTTTCATGGTCCCTACATGGTCCCTAATCAAGGGGCTACGCAGAGACTGTGACTACGGAAATTACGAGCGTGCAACTACTTTCTTTCTGCAGTCAAGCAAAGACATCTTTACTCCGACAGGCATTCGATGCGTGATTGCGGCCTGTCTGATAAAAGGTGCTGGATATTATTCACTGTGCTGAATTTATGTATGTTTAATTATGAATTTTAACTTGGTTTTAATTCTTATCTGAGTATTTAATTTGTCTTTTAATGTCTGTATTCTGTGATTTTTCAACTATTTTTTTTTAAAATTATTGTCAGCCACCTTGAGTCCTAACCAGGAAAAAAAGGGAGGAATAAGTAAAGATAACAAGAAGTCAGGATTTGTTCTCTGTCACCTATCTGGCTGTTCCCATAATATCCTCTTGTCCTCCCACTGCTGACCCCTCCTTGTTTGATCTCCCCTGCCAAATGCCCGCCACAAGGTGACATTGAGCCTAGAGGAAATCGCCCATTTGGCCTAGTGATGTTGCAAGAGTTGCACCCCTATATGTTATCACAGTGTTGATCAGAAGCAGATACCTATTAACTTTAGCCAGCTTTGCCCTAGGAAGCTACTGAAACTGCCGTCTTATGGATTGCAAATGCTAAAGACAGGGTCAAAACAGGACAAGACAAAAGCATCCCAGCACAGGGTCCCAGATGGACTCTGACCCCCCTCGCCAGTGTTGCTACAGGATCCCAGGAAAAGGTGCAACAACCAGACTGTAAATCAACAGCGGGATTCTGGCACCTTTTTCTTACACAGTTTGGATTGTTGGGCAAACTCACCATCCCTGAAGCAATGTCTTTGGCAAAGCTGACCCTCTGGCTCCAAGGGTACTGGCTGTCCTGCAGGTAATTAATATTAATAATATTAATATATTAATATTAATAGTAATGATGATAATAATAATAAAAGATTTTTATTTCTTACCCACATTTCTCCAAGGCTCAAGAAGGGGTACAACATAGATTAAAATACAGTTTGTAGCTAAAAACACATAACACCATTTAATACATAAATCTAGATTAAAATACCAGCATTAAAACACAGCCATTACACACTAACTCTTAAGAACACACCAATTTAAAATTCAGAGTTTAAAATTGACAGGGTGGGCCTGCCAGAATAGATTAAGACTTTTAAAAATTCAGACAGCATATTTCGCTGTCAAATCTCTTCTGGCAGGTCATTCCAGAGTTTAGGGGCAGCCGAACAGAAGATCATCGGCTGCCCCTAAACTCTGGAATGACCTGCCAGAAGAGATTTGACAGCGGCCGTTGCCAGTCCTGGCTGGTTTAAGTAGATGCCCCTCAGAGGACCTGAGTGTACAGGGTGGATTGTATGAGACGAGGTGATCCTTCAGGTAACTTGGACCCAAACCATGTAGGGTTTTAAAGGTAATAACCAACACTTTGTACTTGGCCCGGAAACTAATTGGTAGCCAGTGGAGTGATTTTAATATCAGTGTGATATGTTCACTCCTCCTGTAACCAATCTGGCTACCAGATTATGGGCCAGTTGGAGTCTCTAAACTTGGTGCAAAGGTATCCAGACATACAGCACACTGCAGAAGTCCAACCTTGAGGTCACCAGCACCTACACTACCATCTTTTAGGTCGTCCAGTTCTAGGAAGGGGCACAGTTGGTGTTATCATTCAAAGCTGTTAAGAAGCACTCCTGACTATCGTATCTAACTGAGCTGATAGTAGAGATAGGTAGAGATGCAATTGGTGAGAAACAGTTGCCAAGAAAGCTTGAAAACTTACTGGGGCTTGGATTGGGTTGCCAGGTCAAGACTATCCCAGGACCGGAGATTTCAGGGACAAACCTGAAACCTAGAGATAATCCCTTGGGACAACATAGGGGCAGGCCCTGGCAAACAGAACAGCCCCTGATCATGTCAATAAGCATGAGTGGTAAGCATCAACCACCATTACACAGTATATGCCACTGAAATATAAAAAAGAGACCACATCTAACAAATGTGGAAAAGGCATATATACATAGTTTGCAAGGCAATGCTCTCACCCTGAGATTTCTCCTCCTCACTTTGAGTCTCGCACTAGGGCCTGAAATCTTGAAACTCAAGGCCTGGGCTGGGGACACTTGAAAGATCAGGGGTCTCTTTGGTGAATGAGGCTCTCCAGTTGGGTGAGGAACAGTAAGAAGGACTCTGTCTAGCAGCAATGGCTGGTGACTCCCAAGTCAATGAGATGGGGACTTCATGCCAGAGTCTTGCTAGCCTTAAAGGACCTCTCCAAGGTGCTGTACCATGTCCTCAAAACAGGTTCTAGCACCTTGGAGAGCTCCCTTAACATACAAAGTAAATCCTGGAGTGGATTTGTTGCCCCACTGACATGGGAGACACCAAAAACCTATAAAGTAACTTTACTTTTCCTTGCAATTTTGATTTTGAAATGAGACTTGGTCACACTCTGCAAAGCTACATGATTCGTCCAAGCTCTGACCCTGGGTGCATTCCTGGCTGCGTCCGCACACTCACCATGTTCTTGATGATCCCCCGGAGCGTGCCCCCCTTGATGTACTCCGTGATGAAGTTCAGCCGCTTGTCCTTGTAGAGAACCCCGATGAACTTCAGCACGTTGGGATGCTCCAGGCAGCGCATCACTTTCACCTGGGGAGGGCAAAAGCACCACGGCACAGTCAGCCAACTGCTTTGTGGCCACAAGGTCGTGGGTGATATCTAGCCAACGGTGACCCACAGCTGGCAATAAATCCAAAGCTCCAAAGGGCTAAGGAACAGGAGGAAAAACCGGTTACTCGCTTATCTGGGTGATTTACTGTGACATCAGGGAAGGGAATTCCTCCATAAAAATTCTTGGGGAGAAGGGCTAGTCATGGAATGCCGGCAATATTTCAAGTTCTGTGAGATATGTGAGAGGTCTCAGGCATGGTCCGGGAATACCAGAAGGCACACATTTCCAAGAAAGAGAGCCAGATATTCAAAATAACAAACTTTAGTGAAATGAAAAGGAGTAAATTGGGGGAAGGATTATTAGGGAGCTGACAAAATGAGGTGAAGAATAGGGGTGAAAGTTGCTAAGAGACCATGACTTTCTGACCCATCAAATTAATGGGAAATCTACCAATAAAACAGAAAAGGAACAGAAAACAGAAAAGAAAATAAAACAGAAAAGAAAGCGATGGGAAAATTTATTTACAGATTAATCTTAAAGTAAGCTTTCCTTTTCTCAAACAATCTCTTTATTTACTAAGGAATCTTAAGTTGTACCTTTTTTGAGTGGAACTGTTTAAAATATTAAATAACTATTTGACTTTGATTGGAAAAACAGAACATGTCAGATTTTAAAAGATGATGTAAAAAAGAAAAATCAACTATGGGAGTTTAAGCAATTGTGTTTCCACGATATAGGTAAGGGGAAGTTTATAGATTTTTAATAAGATTGTGAATCGTAAGATAGCAACAGAAGATATTTTATTAGTATAATATTTTGCTATACTCTTTGCTTTCTTTTTTCCTATTATTGTATTTTTCTTCCTTTGTGAACCCGCTGCTCTCTTCCTTTGTTTTTTGATTTTATGGAAAAAAATAAATAAAAAATAACAGGCCCCACCTCCTTAAGGAACGTTCTTTGGGTTTCCTCGTCGAAACGGATGAGCTCCTTCATCACCATGACCTCTCCGGTTTCTCGGTGCGTCACCTGGAGAAGGACGCACAGGGGACAGTCAAGGACCAGACAGAGAAAGGAAAAAAGAAGAGGAGGAAGAGAAAACAAAAAATGAAAGTGATGCTGATGGTGATAATGGAGAGAAAAGAAAAGCTGCTGGAGATGATGAAGAAAAAGAGGAGGAGATGTTGAAGATGAAGCAGCAGCAATCAGAGGAGCAACTAGATATCCCAAGAACAAAGGGGTGCAAGATATTGTGACGTGTTGTGGAA
This sequence comes from Iguana delicatissima, assembly GCA_948472985.1. Classification (NCBI taxonomy): domain Eukaryota; kingdom Metazoa; phylum Chordata; class Lepidosauria; order Squamata; family Iguanidae; genus Iguana; species Iguana delicatissima. The sequence continues at coordinate 457,371 of CAOKZL010000359.1, read as the reverse complement.
TCAGTTACACAAGGAGGCAATCCAGAACAACAGCCGAGCTCCACCAGTATACATTCACTTTATTCCAGTGGTTCTCAACCTTTTATTTACCACGGACCCCCTTTCAACGTCTTTTGTTGCCACAAGCCACCCAGGTTTAACTCAAGGCGGCTTCTGGCTGTGTATGAAGGGGCAAGAAATGCCATGTGCTTTTTCCCAACAACTCAGCGTCCTTCGCTCCCATGTTCCCACTGCATGCAGAAGGCAAAAGTCGTGAGTACGTTGAGGGTTTTTTTTTTTTTTTTTGCTATCAGTTCCATCACTTTTGAGCAGTTTGGGATATTGCAATGCAGCTTTGTACAATGGATGTCTCCAGATCTTGGAAATCAATGATGGACCATCCCTCTGTCCATCTGTCCTTCATTCTTTGTAAAAGCTCATAACATTTTAAGTGTACAGAGACCCCCTGTGAGGACATCACGGCCCCCTGAGGGTCTGCGGACTTCAAGTTAAGAACCACCGCTCTATGCAATTGCTAGGCAGGGTCTTGCCCTCCACCTCGTATCACTTTTCCAGTCCCTGCTCTGCACTGTAGAAAGAGAGGCATACCCTTTTATCTGATACCATTGTGGGATTTTGTTCCCCTCTCCTCCCGCCCTGCCCTTTAATACAGAAGAATGAATGAGCTTCTTAGGCCCCGGAATTAAAATGACGTTAGCCTTTCTGCATGCTAGATTGAATGTTCTCCCACGGGCAATTCGGATGGGCAGGTACAATAACGTTCCTATGAAGGACAGAGTTTGTGTTTGCAACTCTGTTTCAATAGAAGATTTAATTCATGTTTTGTTTGAGTGCCCTATTTATAATGATCTTAGGAGCAAGTATATTTTTCCTTTGTTGAAGTCTTTTAAGGGAAGTTCCTTCTTTGTGAAGGTTTGTTTTCTGCTATCTGATACTGTGAAATATGTGTCTTTTAGAACATCTAAATTTCTTGTCAGGGCCTTACAATTACGTGCTGGAAAGAACAAGGGGGGCTATGGAAAGTGATTTATCTATTGTTGATTATATATTATATGTAAATTGGCTGGACTATCCTTTCTCATTTCATTTTATCTTATTTTTTATTTTTGTGCAATGGCTGGCTGCTAAAATGCAATAAACTTGGCTTCACTTCACTTCACTTAGGTCAGTGGTTCTCAACCTGTGGGTCCCCAGATGTTTGTGGACTTCAGCTCCCAGAAGCCCTGAGCATTGACCACAGTGGCTGGGGCTTCTGGGAGCTCAAGTCCACGAACATCTGGGGACCCACAGGTTGAGAACCACTGACTCAGGTCCTGGAATGATAGCCAGATTCCCGGCCAGCTCTCATTGGCCCACATGGCTGTGATGTCACAGCAAACCGGCCAATGAGGTCTGATCAAGTGGCAGATGTTCTCCCCTCCTCTGGGATGGTGGACAGAGGCTCTAAAGTACCTTAATGGCTTGCCCGAAGCATCCCTTGCCCAAGACCTCTCCGTGGATGAGGTCGGAGGGGCGGAAGATGCGGTGAGGGCGCGAGACGACCCGGAGCGACTCGGAGCGGCCGATGTCTTTCCGCTGGGAGGCCGGGGAGCCCAGGGTGCTGGAGCAGGGGGACTTGTCGATGCTGCAGCTCCTCCTGGGTGGAGGAAGGAAGGAAGGAAGGGTGGAGGCATCAGACGAAGACAGACATGAAGAGAGTTGGCTGATGGACTCAGACCTGGGGGGGGGGAGTTGACCCTGCAACTTGTACTCTACAAAAGAGAAGCTGGGAAGGTATATCTGAGTGGATTCCATATCCTAAGTTCTAGCATGGAGAACGCATGTGTACAGGGCTATTATTTCTGATTTCTATGTATGGTTGCAAAAGCTGGGCAGTGAAGAAAATGGACAAGAAAAGAATCGACTCCTTTGAAATGTGGTGCCAGAGGAGAGTTCTTGTCATGTGCCTTCCAGTCATTTCTGACTTAATAGCCACCCTAAGGGGAACCTATCCTTCCTCTGAGGCTTGTCCAAGGTGACCCAGTGAGTTTCCATGGCCGTGTGGAGAATCGAACCCTGGTCTCCAAGGCTGTAGTCCTACACTCAAACCTGGAGTGGATTCATTGCCCCACTGAGAAAGGAAACACCAGCCACTGCTGCTGCTAAAAGGAGGATTCTTGGATTTGTTGCAAACAACTGCAACTCCCATCAGCCCTTTCAGGGACAAGGGATTCTGAAAAGTACAAAGAACGACAAGCTTTCACATTCTTCCTCCTTGCTGTCTGTCTGCTTCCCGTCACCCCTGGAGTCAAACTAACTGCACGCTATACATTTCTCTGCAGTGGAGTTGCAAAGAGGGTGGTGGAGAAGCAGAATTTAGCTCTCCTCTCCCTGGTTTTGGGGGTGTTACTCTTTGCACCCCGTTCAATCCTCTTTCAACCCAGTCCTTACATGACGGAGCGTTGTCGGATGGCAGCCGGTTCTGGGCAGGGCGTCCGGCTAGGCGATCGGAGAGGGCTTCGCAGCTCTGACAGGGGGCTGCTCTCCAGCATCTCGTGGGGGTCGTGCTCAATGGTCAGCTGCAAGAGGCGGCTGGTCTCCTGGATTAAGAGGTCGATCTGTGGGGGACGGAGAGAGAGAGAGAGAGAGAGGAGGCTGGGTGAGAGGAGGGAGAGCCATGCAACAAGAGCTTGGGAATGAGTAGTTTTGGAGGGTGAACTCTCCACACTGGTGGGAGAAGAGAGTGTTCTGGAAAGTTTTCATCCAAAAAGATAACTTTTCCAAGCTATAAAAAAAAATCCCTACCATTTAGGAGGGCATATTTTTGAATATTGCAAATAAATATATGACAAATAAAAATGTTCATACTAGAAGAATTACATATTAATCATGTTTTACATGTAATTTTTTTCTTGAGACGGTAGGAATCAGAGATAAATAAATATATGTATGTATAAGTATGTAGGTGTGTGTATATGCGTGTGTGTGTGTGTGTGTGTGTGTATAGTGTCATATACACACACACACACACATATATACGTGTGTATATAAATATATATATACACACACACATACACACATGCATATATATTTATATTTCAGCTGGAGAGATAGAACCAAATATATTATCACCCACAGTCTTAGAACAGGAAGTCATAGAGAGGTGAAGAAATTCAAAGAAGGCAAAATGAGTTTAAAAACAAGCATTAAATACACATTAGAGAACTATTATGAAGAATGGATGATAAGGCATAAGATACAAATAATTGTGTTATATCATTAGAGGTCTATTTGATAGAGTGTTAATTGTACAACTCAAAACTCTTTATTACCATCCCTTTTTTTTTCTAATCCTTATTTCTCTTTTTTTTGTAATAATGGAAAATGTCTGTATTTTTATTCCTCATTTAGATGTATGTGTAAGATATTTCTTTTATCTTACTTTCTTAATTTGATAATAAAAATATTTTTAAAAAGTTCCCCTACCACGGGTAGTTCCCAAGTCAGTGGGGTGGTGAATTCATCCCAGGTTTTCACTCAGGTCCTTAAAGGAGCTCTCCAAAGTGCTGGACTCTATCCCCGCCAAAGAGGTTCAGAACCTTGAAGAGCTCCTTTAGCACTTGCAATACTCCCCAGAATGGATTCACAGCTCCACCGGTATGGAAGCTACCAGGCACAAATGCTCTACCGGACACAGACTTGGGTGTTAACAAGAAATCAAAAGGAGAGAGGAGCGAAGGCATTGGAGAAAGAACCTAAGAAACATCACCTCATCTAAGGGGACGTGCCGGATCGGGGTGCCATTGATCTCCAAGATGCGGTCACCAACATGGATGGAGTTCTTCATGTCGGGGCTGATGCAGTCGGGGTCCAATCTGTGTGTGAGATGGTGGGGAAATGAGGAGAAGGAGGTGACACAGGCAGTCAAGGGGGTTACTCCTCCCTGGAGTACAAGGGCACCCTGTACCGGGCCTCCCCAAGACTTTGTTTGGTACCCATCACTGTTGTAAGATAAGCTCTGTCAGTGACTAATGGATGTGGCAGATAGACAGTCTACAGAAGAGAAAAGCATCACAACCTCTTTAGCTGATGAGTTCCAGTATCCCCTTGCAAGTGGGCCCCAAAGCAATTAATTTGAGTTGGAGTATCTCACAACCAACACTTGCCATCCTTGTGGCTGGCTCGCAGGGTCTCTGATTTGGATGCGCCTCTCCCAGGGCCAAGCCAGTGGAAGATGAATTCCCCCAGGTTTTTACAGAAGCAAAGAAAGGAAATCGAAGTGTGCAACCATGACCCATCCCTCTCCAACAGCTATGCAAACTCTGCAAGCAGGTTCATTCTTGTTCCTTAGGAAATTTCATCCATGCATGAAACCAGGTGTAATTTTTGCACAGAGAGAAGACCTGAACCGAGTAGATTTTTGTCACTCCAGGATTCTTCTCATCAGAGTTTCTCAGTTTTTTTCAATTTTTTTCAAATATCTGGATGCCTAAACCTTATTTCTGAATGTTCAACTGATGTCATTCAATACTATAAATTTGTGAACTGGGGGAAATTTCATGGAGGGGGAATTCTTAATAGGTGGGGAGCAATTGCTTCATTTTCCTCTCCTCTGTAGCTACATCCCAGTGGATGCTTTAGGGTGCCCTATATCTTCCCCCAAAAAAGTCCTCAAGGCCCAACTGGCTTGGTGGTGCAGTGGTTAAATGCTGGTACATTGTAAACTGCTTAGATAACACTAGTTGATAGGCGGTATAGAAATAAAAATAAAATGGTACTGCAGCCACAAGGTTGTGAGTTCAATCCTGCCGGGCTCCTGATTGACTCAGCCTTCCATCCTCCTGTAGGTTGGTAAAATGAGTACCCAACCCATTGGGGGCAAGTAGCCAAAAAACATTGTAAACCGCTTAGAGAGTGCTTTGCACTGATAAGTGATATGGAAATACACACATGCTATTTCTACTCACTCTCGGACGCGGACGGTATGGGGATGCTCCGAACCGCTGTGTTGGTCAATGGAGATGGAGAAGCCCCGTTTGCCCTCGGAACAAGCCGGAATGGAGACCAGGGTGACGGTGTGGGGGATCCGGCTTCCGGGAGACTCCGGGACCAACTGGTCCATCACCGGTGTCACAACCATCTGGTAATAGCAGCGCCCACTGCGGCAGGGAGAGAGATCACAAGTGAGGGCAGTCGTGTCCAATCCGTGGAAGGACACACACTTAAACCCATGGTTCCCATAAGGGTATTTTTGTGGCATCCAGAGTCCCAAAAACTTTTCTGAAAAATAATGCTGGAAATGTAAGGTTGAAAGGGCAATCTTTTTTCACTGCTGGTGCCAGTGTAAAAAGGCAAACATTTTCTGGAAAAATATTCATTTGGACATTACAAAAATCTTGAAGGTAAATTTCCCCTTTCCGACTGGAATGCTACCTGTTGAATATGGTGAAACTGATAGAGGACTATGTTGGAAAACAAAACAAAACAAAATTCTGTTGTATATGATAACTAAAGCAAGACTATTATATGCTAAAGACTGGAAAAAAGAGCAATTGACGATTGGCTATTGGAGATTTATGACTCAATGCAAATAGATAAATTGTCCATTCAGTTTGAGGACAAATCCTTGAACAGGTTCAGAACAAATTGGGAGTGTGTGAGCAACTATTAGGAATGTGCATTTGTATATGTATAATAAGATGTACGTGCATAATAATAGCACTGCTAAGTTTAATCATCATAATAAATATAAATATAAAAAAACTTTTCTGAAAAAAGCTCAAAAACTATCCCCTCCAATGCACCCAAATGTCCTCTAAGGGGCGTAGGAGCAATTTCTTGCACTAAGCCCAGGAAGTGATGCGGAAGCTGACTCCCGTGATTGACATCCATCTTCTTCCGGCTTTCTTTTTCCCACGCATATGTGTGTGGTGGGGGGCAGTGGAAGGTCTCCTTGTGTGCCAGGGAGGCTCCCAAATCCTGAGAGCTCAGATTACGGGATGTGGAATGCACACAACATTACAGTCTTAGGGTGAAAGTAGAATCATAGACTCATATAGTTAGGAGAGACCCCAAGGGCCATCGAGTCCAACCCCCTTCTGCCATGCCGGAATACACCCCAAAAGCACCCCCAGCAAATGGCCATCCGGGCAAAGCAGCTGCTGCAAATGCTGCAGGGTTTGCTCTGAGCCAACCGAGCTTTCCCTCCCACTCACCAGTAAAGCTTCGACCGTTCCACCAGTGCGTACGTATCTCCATCGCCGATGAACGCCCGGCAATTGAGGCAGCTGAAGCATTCGGGGTGGTACTTCTGTTCTCCGGCCACCTAGGATGGAGACAGGGAGAAAGATGTGAGCCTCACGCATGTCCCAGGACTGAGTTTTCCCCCTCCACATGTCTCGTGGGTCTCCAGATCTCTCCTGAGACTCTCCCAGAACTTTTTGTTAGGGGAATGAGGAGGGACGGAGAGGCATCCATCCACAGGTCTGAAACACACAGTAAGTGGCATCCTAGCACTTGTGAGCTCTCCCACGCAACTGGTTCAAAATTTTTCCAACATGGAAGAGCCAGACTAACTTCAAGGCTGCAGGAGCAGAGCCGCATGGCTGGCTGTGAATTGTACTTTCTATTGCAGCTGTGCAATGCCCATTGTGTGGCACACACGGCTGTGCATGGCACATGATGCACTGGTTTCTTTCTCTACCTCCTTCACACATCCTGCCTCATGTCGCCCCCTGTCTCATCACCTTATCCCATCCTCTTCCTTTGCCAACTTACTCGGAAACCTCCAAGAGCAATTATAACCACTAGTCCTATAGCCGCAAGACTCTCAGCAGTTCACCCAGCAGTTGTCAGCTGCCCTAAAAGACAAGACCTCACCACCAGTCTGTGGTTTCCATAGGTCTTATGATACAGAAGGTGTTTCCCTATTTTTGCCAAAGGAGCATGGATTGTTATGCATGGTCACCCAGCAGCACATGTGCCTTCAGTTGCACAAGATCGCAATTCACTAATGAGGCAGCACAGTTGCAGTGTGAGAACAAAGTTACTCTCCATCTCCTTGAAACAGGAGTTTGGCTAAACCAAAACTTCTCTTTGTCACAGACTTTTCTCCCCTGTCTGCCAGATTCTAACTGTTCAGTTGTCCCCAAAGTTGTTTTTTTTTTTAAAGGCCACAAAGGATTTTCCATCCTTAGCCAGCCAGGGTGTGGGCGGCTAAGGAGGAGAAGGGCCAGTGGTGGGTTTTTAAAGGCCTGTATGGCCTAATTGGAGCCTCCAAGAGGGAAGGTTTCCTGAGAAAAGAAGTGCCTGAGGTAGGCAAGGGTTGGAGAAATTCCCAAATAATCAAATTCATGAAAGTTAAACCCACAAATGTGGAGGACCAACTGCATATATATATTTTTTCATTCCAACTACTTTCTGCCATTGTGCTATTGCAATTTTATCTGTAGCTACCCACGTGATATAAAGCTACAGACAGCACCACAATATCACAACGGCAACCAGTGACATTATTTGGAACCTGTCCCATTAACTGATGATAACCTCACTGACACCCACATTCTTGGACAAAATCCCAATTGTGGAAAGCCCAAGATTCCAGTCTGAAACATCCCATGGAGAGTGAAACTGGGAACTTATTCCCTTATATCCCGCTTTCCCCTAAATTTGAGAGGACAGCCAGTTTGCAAAAACGAAAATAAGCACAGATAAACACATGTGCAAAGACCTGAGCAAAACCACAGAAAAATTCACTCGTAAGGATAAACTATCCATAGGTTTAAAGCCATAGAAGCAAAAGAGTGTCTCTCTAGGACCCTGGAATGCGGGGAATAAACATTCCATTTAGGTTTGGTCAGGAGGCACACGCAAGCCTCCTCCATAATCTGCTCCAGATCTTTGTCTCAGCTTCCTTCTCCTTTTCTGACAAAGCAGCCACTTCCCGTTGGCCTCTTTGCTTGAAAACGGTCTAATTAAGATCTCGGTTTTCTGCCCCCCAGGTGCTGTCTTGCAATCGAAACTAAAGGGTTGTTTTCTGTTCTGAAAAGCCGCTCCTCTCCGGAGATGCCCGGAAAAGAACAGCGGCAGCCGGGAGGCTTCTTTGTCAGCGGGGGCAGCAAATCTGCTGTGGGTTTTGGTCCAAACTTTAAAGGAGTTGTTTAAAGGGATGAACCCATCTCAGACAGCTAGGCTTTCAAGGCACTCTTTCGGCACTCAGGGTCCAAACCAGCTCAGGGAAAGGAGAGAAAGGGGTGGGTCATTGTGGTTGACCCGTCTCCTTCCTTGGGCATGTGGGGGGCCTCAGGAGGGGATTTGTGGAGCTGAGAAATTGGGCTGTGAGCTGTCTTTAGCTGGCTGGGCAGCAACTGGTGGAGGAGGAGGAGAACCAGAGTTGCATTTTTAAAAGGCCACACGTCCTGATCGGAGCTGCGGAGAGGGAAGGTTCCTCCTGAAAAGAGGCTGAAGTGGGGTGGGCAGGAGTGGAGAAACTTGCAAATAATCAAATCCTTGAAAATTAAACCTGCAAATATGGAGGCCCAACTGTAATCCTACCAGAATTATTACTAACCGCAGCCAGCAATTATTGCATTGTTAGATTTCTGGTTGCTCAAAAAGTCCATAAATAGTTTCCGATCTTTCACCAGCTTGGAGAGAAGTTTTGAAATAAGTCATTCCTGTACACAAGAGAGAAACGAGCAAAGATTCACGTCCCCGTGGTTGGTTCACAGAGAACCCCATGAACCAAAGAGAAGGACACCAGAAGGTGCTACCCACAGCTAGGAGTGGGCCAGCCCTCCGGTTGGGGTGGGGCTCTGCAAGAGGTTCCTTTTAGCGTTATCTGTGGTTTTTCTACCTTCAGAAGAGTTCTGCTCCTCGAACCCTCATCAAAGTGGAAGGGCCACTGTAGTACATCTCTAACAGTTTGCTGATTTAGAAACCTTTTTCTTTGAATAGACATTGTGGCGACTAATATACCTGAAACAGCGATATAAGGCATAATCGGAGATCTACAGCCATATGAGTCGTGGATGTTAAAAGCGATGGCCATTGATTACTCAGAAGTGGATATTCCAATATTCTATTCCATTCTTGCTGTAAAGCTCGCATGTCATTTTTGTAAATAGGTAACATAAATGTACATCTTAAAAGCTGCAGGGCCAAATCTGGATTGTTAACAGATGTTCCAGTTGTAGATATTGGCATTTAGCTGAAAGAGGTAGTTTGAACCATTCCTGCAAAATTCTTGTTGTTTCCAGTGAGAGCTGCCTGGCTGATTTTTATTTTTATTTTATTTTGTTCACTAGAAACCAGTTGCTGGTCCAGACCTTCCATCCATTCCTTTGCATGATGGTGTAGGTTGGGGTGTACTTTTTCCTAAATTAATTTGTGATGGATGCAAGGAATAATTGCAGCAATGTTCTTTCAGTTGGAAGAAGGCCTTTGCCAAACTTTGCACCGTTTCTGAAGACTGTTGGCTGTTTGGGACTTATTTGGCAGAAAATGTTTACCTTTTTCCCCCACGAAAATAGCATTTTCTGCACAGAAGATAATATTTCTATGCAGCATTCGCTACACAGAAAACAGGATTTTCTGCACAGAAAATAATACCTCTGCACCAAAAAAAAATTTCCCTATAGAAAATATTACAGAGAAAATTCTCTTTCCTGAGCACAAAAAGGTGCACATTTTGTGCAGATGTAGTCCCAATTTGTGAAGCTTCTCATCAGTCCACAATTCTTCTAGTCTGGATTTCCTGGTCCTTGAGAAACACACTTTTCAATCATTTTTTCCAAGTATTCTGAATATTCATTCCAACCCTGTGGGGAAAGTCAGCTCCAAAACAGTGGCCCGAATCAAAGAACGGCCTCAGCCACAGAAGGCTACCCCCAAAACAGGCAGAGGAAGGGCACACTGAAGAGCCCCAAAAAGATAAAAGATAAAAAGAAAGCCAAGAAAGCCAACGCGATTCTGAGTTGCAACAACAGGAGTATGGTGTCTGGATCGAGGGAGGTCATGGCACCACTCTGTTCTGCATTGATCAGGCCTCATTTGGAATCCTGTGTCCAGTTCTGGGCACCTCATTTCAAGAAGGATATCAACAAGCTGGAGCATGTCCAGAGGAGGACGACCAAAATGGGGAAGGGTCTGGAAGCCATGAAGCCCTATGAGGAGCGGCTGAGGGAGATGGGGATGTTTAGTCTGCAGAAGAGAAGGTGAAGAGGAGACCTGAGAGCCATATTTAAATATGTGAAGGGATGTCATGTTGAGGAGGGAGCAGGCTTGTTCTCTCTCACTCAGAGACGAGGACAAGGAGCAATGGATGCAAGCTGCAGGAGAGGAGATTCTGCTTGAACCTCAGGAAGAACTTCCTGACGGTCAGGGCTGTCCAGCAGTGGAATCTGCTGCCTCGGAGTATAGTGGAGTCTCTTTCCTTCGAGATTTTTAAGCAGAGGCTGGATGGCCATCTGTTGGGAGTGCTTTGATGGATGTTCCTGCATGGCAGAAGGGGGTCAGACTGGATGGCCCCTGGGGTCTCTTCCAACTCTAGGATTCTATGATTCTATGATACTGGAGAGCTCATGCTAGTGAGTCAAGCTGCATGGCTTGTTCCATGCAACTCTTTGGGACACGGGCACACTCCTCTTTCTCCCTCTGGCATGCCCTGGATAGTCTTCCTTACCATGACGAGTCCCTTGGTGATCTGCTCGGAGCAGCCATGGCACATCTCCCCAAAATGTGCCCAGTAGTCCTTCTTGCAATAGAGGCGACCATCTTTCTCATAGTACTGGTGGGAGAGGGAGGTCCCGCACTCGCTGCACCTGCAAAAGGCAAGCAGAAAGCCGGAGGTGAAATCCCTGGAATCATTACATGGAAGGACCCCCACCACTCGGTAGACCCAACAGCAAATTGCTATTTTTTATTGTATCATACGTGCATACACATACATACACACAACTGAATAAAACACATAGTTTTTAAAATAAAGTATTGTTTACACTTATAAGTTTTTATTTCATTTATTATTATTTAGTATGGTCACAGACCAGCATGAACAAAGATAACAAATTTTAGCATGAGATAATTAAAATATATGGATAAATAGAGCAGAGCGTCATGAAATACAATACAATAAATCAGAGCTTTCCAAACAGTGTGCCGTGACATGTTAACGTGTCACCTGAAATGTATAGGTATGTCACCTACCATCTTGGAAGTGTATTTTATTATTTATGAATCATATATTTTTAAAAATATATGAAAGATTTTCATGGGATATGTTGTGTCCTCATACATTTTGTTATTACAATTTATGCATGTGTCTGTATAAAAGGTTACTTTACCCTCTGGTTTGCTAGTAAAACTGAATTACTGTGTTGCAAAATAACACATGTCTAAAAAGTGTGTCACCAACATGAAAAGTTTGGAAAGCTGTGCAATAAATATTTAAAATTCCTTTTTGGTAATAATACTGCTAAACCAATTGTGAGTAGCCCCATCCATGAATCACAGCACATTATCTAAGTCCATATAATATAATGGAATGCACAAATATAGGACAGGGGATGCGTGGCTGGATAAGAGTATGTGTGAAAGGGATCCAGGAGTCTTGGTGGGCGACAAGCTGAACATGAGGCAGCAGTGTGATGCGGCGGCCAAGAAAGCCAATGCAATTCTTGGTTGCATCAGTAGGAGTATGGTGTCTAGATCAAGGGAGGTAATGGTACCACTCTGTTCTGGTTTGGTCAGGCCTCATTTGGAATCCTGTGTCCAGTTCTGGGCACCTCATTTCAAGAAGGATATTGACAAGCTAGAGCAAGTCCAGAGGATGGCGACCAAAATGGTGAAGGCTCTGGAAGCCATGAAGCCCTATGAGGAGTGGCTTAGGGAGCTAGAGATGTTTAGTCTGCAGAAGAGAAGGTTAAGAGAGGACACGATAGCCATGATTAAATATTTGAAGGGATGTCATGTCGAGGAGGGAGCGGGCTTGTTTTCTGCTGCTCCAGAGACCAGGACAAGGAGCAATGGATTCAAGCTGCAGGAAAGGAAGTTCCACCTGAACCTCAGGAAGAACTTTCTGATGGTCAGGGCTGTCCAGCAGTGGAGGATGTTGCCTCCATGGAGTGTGGAGTCTCCTCCTTCTTTGGAGGTTTTTAAGCAGAGGCTGGGTGGCCGTCTGTCCAAGGGAGGGCTTTGATGTAGGTTCCTGCATGGCAGAAAGGGGGCTGGACTAGATGGCCCCGGGGGTCTCTTCCAACTCTAGGATTCTATATTTGAACCCAGTTTCTGTGTATGGCTAGTAGGTTCTTTGTTAGAGTTCTTTACTGCTGATTTGTCACCTGCCTACAGGTCACGATGGTAGACGCACAAAATCTGGCCACATTGTTTGTAACCTATGAGTCTTGGCCGGTGAGAAGATCAAATAGATAAAATGCTTCCTTTCTGCCTGGAATAATTTAGATACTAGGTGTGATTAAAGCAAGCTGCATCCCTTGGTAAAAAGGACTGTATAGAAGGACATTGACAAAGAGTTTCTATTGCCTCATTAGCACAAGGACAAGTGTTTTTGCGGTCATTCCTAAGGTAGGATATTTGAGCACTGAGCTCAAATGGTTTTATTTACTTATTTTTATGTCATTGTATTTCTAAGCCCCCTTTCTCCAAAAATTGGGACCCAAAGTGGCTTCCAACAATAGATATACATTAAAAACTTGAAATACATTGAACATTACAAACAATTAAAAACATTAAACAAATATAAAATCATAGAAACAGCTCTATGACCCTTATGCATTGTTTAATGGCAGATTTGGCATCGCTGAAGCCGAGGGCTGTCAAAACATTGGGTGTAAAGCCGTACATTAGAAATTTCTTGCGTAACGCCTGATTCCAGGTAGATTGGAAGCCTACGGTTAGCGTTAAAGAAGCCAGCCCAGTTGGCCGAAAAATAAGCTTTAACCAGTAATTGATCACTTTATAAATTAGCAATTGTATGTATCTTCATAACTTTCTTTCTCCCCCCGCCCAATACAGTAGTATATGTATTTCTACCTTTCATGCTTCCAAAAAAAAAAAAAAGTTTTTAATTAATTGTCTGTTCCTGGTCTATAACATACAAAAAGAAGCTTTCTCTTCCGTTGTAAGACATGGAAAGGAAAAGGGTATACTGGATTAAGAAACAAAAGGCAGTACCTCCCCAAAGGCAAGAGGGTGTTCTCTGAGACCGAACGGCTCCAAAAGTGGGGAAAAACCTGCCTTTGCTCCCTGACTTGACTGGAGGTGATTCCCAGTCTTGCAAATCTAGATATTCATGTTTGGGTAAGCTCTCAAAAAAATTCACACTGCCTGGGGGAGGAGAAGTGATTTCTCCTAAATCATCTGCCAACGGGGATGGAGGGAAAATCCCCAGTGACCTCGAAGAGTTCGAGGCTATTTTGGACAGAGAAAGGAAGTGAAATGAACAGTTTTGTTAATGGGGCAAAGAAGAGGCGGCGAATCTCCTGGATTTCGCCAGGGTTTCTGTGCTGCTTGGGGAACTTAGAGGGCTTAAAAGTCCCTTCCCATCTCTGGCCCTCAAGAAAAAAAAACCCAAAACTCCTACTGTCATGCCTCTGAATGACCCAGCTTTTCAGAAGACTGGTGCCTTCTATGTCACTGAGCAAGAAAACTTGTTCTGGATTTTAGTCTGAACTTGAAAGGAGAAGTCCAAAGTGCTGAACCTACTTGGGATCCCAGAAAAGAACTTCCCTTTCCTCTTGTTTCTCAGCAGCAGTGGCTGCGACCCCTGTCTTGGTAGAGAGGGAGAATCCACTTTGGACTTTAGTCAGAACTTTCATGGAGCAGCCCAAAGGACTGAGCCTAGTTTGGGGGTCCCCAAAAAGGAACTCCTTTTGAGTTGATTTCTCAGCAACAGCTGGCAATTTCCATGTCAGTGTGATGGGGAATCTGACCTGGCATGTAGTCTGAACTGTAAAGGAGCTGCACAAAGTGTTTAACCAACTTTGGGGTTCAAGAAAGGCATTCAAAAAGACACTCAAAGAAGTGGGGGTGGTTCTTTGAACATGGGACTATAATCTTGGGGCCCAGGGTTCAATTCCCTGCTCAGCCATGGAAACCCACTGGGTGATCTTGGGCAAGTCACACACTCTCAGCCCCCAGAAAACCCTGTCTTAGGTTGGATTTAGGGTCACCATAAGTCGGAAACAACTTGAAGGCACACAACAGCAACAAGGCCTGCTAAATGTACCTTCATTTTCGGAGACAGAGTAGATACTGGGGGCGGGGGGAAGAAACCACAGAGTTTCACACTTCCACACTACCTGTCCTCCGAATCTTTTCCACAAGAGGAACAAGCCAGGTCTTGGTGGACGGGGGACTTCTCCAGAGGAGAAGTGACATGACAGCTTCACTTCCCATCTGGCTCTCGTGGCCTGTGGCCAGGCCGCCCTGCTTGCTGTCTTCCCACGCTATACGGTGTGACAGCAAGATCACACTGTGAATACGGCTCAAGGGCCAGCCCCGTTTCCTGGCAGCCCTTGGTCAACTAACACAAGTTGCAACATTCAGGCGAAAAAGTTCAAAATCAGGCTCTGGAGGACGGATCTGCCCACCTTCCGTAGGGAGCTCAGCATCACATCAGCAGTTTGCCCCCCAGTACCTAACAGCCTCTGAAAATAAAATTGCTCTGAGCCAGCAGGCCTAATGGGTAGGAATTCTGGGGGAACTATGTTTTGAGAGCCACAGTGGTGTAGCAATTTGGACTAGGCTGCTGGAGAGCAGGGTTCGAATCCCCACTTGGCTATGGAAATCCACTGGGTGACCTCAGGAAAGTCCCCCTCTCTCAGCCTCAGTGGCAATGAAGCAACAGTAAACCCCCCTCTGGACAAATTTTGTGAAGAAAACCCTTGATAGGTTCACCTTCAGGCTCACTGGAAGTCAGAAACAACTTGAAGGCACAGAGCAACAACATTAAATCACTATTCCGTATCCCCACTTTATTCCTACCAGTGGAGGCTACTAACTACCATGTCAGAGGGGCAATGAATCCACTCCGGGTTTTGAATAACTTTCAAGGAGCTCTCCAAGTGGTTGAACCCATTAGGGAGAATATGGTTCAGCACTCCAGAGAGCGTCTTTAAAGGAGAAAGGCAAACTGTTGAACCTATTTGGGGGTTCAAATAAAGGAACAATTCCTAACGGATATTTTCCACTGGCAGATGGTGGTTTCTACCTCTGTGGAAATCCTCAGAAGTCATTCCTGGACTTTAGTCTGAAACTTAGAAGACCTAGCTTGGGTATTGAACCTATTCTGGACTGTAGACAAAAGGAATCCTTCCTTCTCTGAGCTACTGTAAAGTTTTGAACCTATTTGAGAGAAGAGGTTTAGCACCTGAAAGAAGTAGAAACTTTTAGCTGTAAAAGAAAAATTATACAAGACCTTTTAAGTTGATGCATTAATACAAAATATTATAAGGTCTCGGTCTTTATTTTATAAACAGATAATTATGTTTTACATTGACTTTTTTCTGTAAAAATGTAAATAAAAAAAAAGGAAGCTGAGGTTAAAACCTGGAGTGGGTTTACTGTCCCACTGACATGGGAGCCACCAAACGCTGCTGATTCCAACATGCAGCTTCGGGGAACAGAGTTTCCCTCGAGCCAAAGTACTTTGAATTCCTTGGAACAAAGGCCAGGGGATCACTGAACAAATGCAGCTGATGTGGCTGACTGGAATACCAGGTATATCTGGCCATAGAGGTCCTGACTGTGCCTGCCTTTCTTCCAAAAAAAAAAAAAAAGACAGGACAGGACATGTGGGAGCTCAGTACCCTTCTCAAACAAGGAGATGAGAGTGAGGCACGCTCTGCTTCTTGCACATGTGGGCCAAATATGGCCCACTGGCCTCTCCAATCTGGTCCACTGGGGTTTATTTACTTTATATGTTAAAATATTTGTCTACCATCTTAGAGCTGAAAGTGGCATTCCTTAACATCAATGCAAATCATTTATTTTCTAATTAAAAACAGCACTCTTTCCTGGGAAATAATAAGAGATGATCTGCAATCAAGGAATACAGTAACATATGTAAAGTAGTTAAAACTTTGTCCAAACTGGAGAAAGTCCTTAGACCAGCTGGAAGCTTCCAGGTCAGCAGGGCACCAAATCCACTCCAGGTTTTCAGCCACATTTTAAAGGTACTCTCCTAGGTGCTGGAATTATGTATGGCTAGTGTTCAGCACATTGGAGAACTCCTTCAAAGCTTAGGTGACTTTTAACTCCGCACTGAGATGCCCATCGGATTCAAGCCCCTTGAACTTGGCACTGAAATAGAGGCTCCCCAGTTGCAGCTGCCCCCAAAACTTGTCCCCCACCCCAGGAAGGGAGATGGGAGAGGAGATGTCAGATGGTGCTAAGGGGTGAAACACAGTCAGATGGAGTTTTAAGCACTGTTTCGAAGCCCCGTACAAGCGCCCACAGCTTTGCCTTCCACATCTCAACAGGAACTGACCTCCTTCTGGCAGGAGGGTTATTTTTTCATATGCATATTTAAGTTAAACCCATCTTTCTGCCCACACGGGATGCAAGACATCTCACAGCGTGGGTTAAAAACAAACACAGCTAGGGCAATAGATACAACTCAAAAAGTTGCTTTTAAAATAAAGAAATAAAACATGAATCCTATTAAAATAATTTTAAAACATGTTGGGCACATCATAAAGATCAAAGAACAGCGCATCTCATTAAAATAAAACCTTTCTGCCCAATCAACTGAAAACCAAAGCACTGTCTAAATGAGAAGATCTTTGGTCTGTGAATGGAAAGAGAAGGGGCCAACGGAACCTCCCAGGAGAGGGAATTCCACAGTCTGGGGGCCAACACATAGAAAGCCCTGCCTCCCCTGTTCTCACCAAGGTGTTCAGATTATGAGAAAGGCTACAGTCAGCCATCCACATCTGCTAGGCTTAGTGGGGGGCTGTACTCCCTAAAAATGGGGAAAAATGCAAATATCAAAATGTGCGTGTGTGTCTGTGGGAAAGAGGCTGAGAGCAGGCACCCAGGGTCCAAACCAGGTCAGGTAAAGGAGAAGGAAAGGGAGTGAGGTGGCATGGTGGCCCTGTACTTCCTCTCTCTTGCCCGTCTCCTTCCTTGGGTGCGGAGGGTCATTGGGAGGCGGTTTGTGGGGCTGAGAAATGGGGCTGTGATCCATCCTTAGCTGGCTAGGCAGTGGCTGGTGGAGGAGAAGGAAGAACAGAGGTGGGTTTTTAAAGAGTTGCATGGCCTGATCGGGACTGGCAACAAGGAAGATTCCCCTGAAAGGAAGTGCCTGAATTGTGGGAATAAGAGCTGAAGAAACTTGCAAATAATCAAATCCATGAATGCTAAACCTGCAAATACGGAAGGCTGACTGTACTCATGAATGTCTTAATCATAGAATCATAGAAACGAATTGCTGGAAGAGACCCCGGGGCCATCCAGTCTAACCCCCTGCCATGCAGGAACACCCTCAAAGCACTCCCTTTGACAGATAGCCATCCAGCCTCTGCTTAAAAACCTCCAAAGAAGGAGACTCCACGGAGGCAGCAGATTCCACAACCAAACAGCTCTGACTGTGGAATCTCCTTTCCTGCAGCTTGAATCCATTGCTCCTCGTCCTAGTCTCTGGAACAGCAGAAAACAAGCCCTCTCCTTCCTCTACATGGCATCCCTTCAGATATTTAAACATGGCTATCAGGTCCCCTCTTAGCCTCCTCTTCTGCAGACTAAGATGCAGGCAGGGTCACAGAAGGTCTTCCAGATAGCTTGGACTTGAGTCAGATCAAGAGAGGTACTGCTACTAGGGTGGGCAAAATAAGAATAAGAATTCTACCCGCACCATGAAATTCTCCTTCAGCCCCTAGTTCCTAGCATTCGATTTAAAACTTTGGCGGTGCATTTAGAAGTTCTGCTTAAGCATCCAAAGGAAAGGGGCAGGTGGAGCGACCCAGGGAATACAAACACAGCAGACAAGACAGTCTTCTTCTCTGCAGTGCCAGAAAATTGGGGAGTGAAGGAAAATTTCATGGAGGGCAGAATTTTTACCAGGAGGGCAGTGCCTTCATTGATACACCCCTGCATATAAGGTTTTTCACAGCATAGCCATCAACCAGCAAAAGGCCTGACTCACATAAAAGCACACTGCCAAAACTACTCCTGGTTTCTATATCCCGGTGTTCTGCTCTTAAGTACACATTTTGGCTACCTATCATGACATGACACTCGTTTTAATCACATAACCCTGCCCATTTTCTGGACATCCAAGTCCACAAACTACCCCAAGGTGAGGCTTTTCAGCTACTCTTTGCTCCTTTTCTTAGCTGGTTCATCACCTGCTGCCCAAATAGACAATTCATCCACTAAATCCCAACAAGTATTCACATGAGCAAAGTGGCACTATAGTCATCCTCTTGTCACAATGGCATCACTTTAAGATACCTTTTCAAGACCTCGTGCAGTGTCAGAGACATTCCAAAGCCCCATCTATCCATCCATCCATCCATCCATCCATCCATCCATCCATCCATCCATCTATCCATCTATCTATCTGTCTATCCATCTATCGATCTATCTATTCTTCCTCCATCATTGTCACAGGCCAGAAAGCCTCAGTACCAAGATAGCTCTGAAAATACAAATGCAGGCCACCAAATTCCCATATTGCCACCAAGCAATAGCTGCACGCCCGCAACACCGACTAAAAATTTTCTTGGTTGTTCTGTAAATCAACCTAGTGTTCTCACTTGTTCTGTGGCACAGCAGCCAAAGCCAGAGACATCTCCGAAATTCACTGGTTTCTTTCAAGATCAAAAGAAGCTCCAGATTTTCCAGGCATGCAGTCCTTCTGCACTGGGCAGAGCTCTACTGTAAGTCTTTTCCACAAGCTCTCCAGTTTGCATTCTCAAGTGTCTGTCTCTCGCTGCCGTGGTCCTCTCTTGACAAACCTGAGACCACCAGCAAAGAAATAATTTGCTCTATGTCTCTTTGCTTTGTCCCGGAGTTCTCTGTTTCCATTCAGGGTGTCAAATGGCTCCTGCAGAGCTCGCCAGCATTGAACGGTTTGCAAGACACAAGCAGGGAATTGCAGGCACAGATGTTGGCAAATAGGGACATATGTTCATATGTGGTGGGAGTGTTACTATGTACAAAAATTTTGGTTAGAAATTATCCCAGAGATAAATGAAACAATGGGAAGAAGCCTCCTTCAATAAAGAGATCTGTTAATTTTGAATCTCAGAAAATTGGGATTGAGTAAATTAGAAGACTACATATTAATTTTTTTTTAAGAGCTGGGGTGTTAAATAAATAATGTTAGGATAAAAAAAATGGATGCATTATTTAGAGGAATCTCTCCTATTTGACTTTCAAAGGGAAAGGAAAGGGAGATATAATGGGCAAATAAATGCAACAGATTGGTGGGATAACTGGGGCTTCTGGATTGAAAAGGTTAAAGGTGAAAAGGGGTACAAAGAAGTGACAGAAACTATGCGTAAGATATTCCACATTTTGGGTTATCAAAATTTCCCTTTAAAGTCATCAAAGGGGATTGAGGGAGAGTGGGAGAGGGGACTGGTAAGAAAAGATTATTATAATTTGCAATTTGTAATATGTAATGTATTGTAATACTGTATGTTTACAATTTAAAATAGAATACATTACAATGCAAAAAGAAAAAGAAAAAGCAAGACACAGAGGAAAACTGCTTCCCCGAGAGTGGCAAATGGAGTCTCCGCATGGCAGCAGGGTGGTGAATCCATTCCAGGTTTTGGATAGAGGAAAAGGAGCTCTCTCAGGTGCTGAATCTGTTTAGGAACTGGGTTCAGAACGTTGGAGAGCTCCATTAAAGTTTCAGTTAAAACCTGGATTCACCACCCTACTGACACGGGAACCAACCCCCACCCTGCACTGAACTCCTCCAAGAGAGAAGGAGGTGTAAAATTAAAAGCCCAGTTCAGTGGTTAAGATCTCGTTGGTAATGTCCACTGTTGGAAGGACTCTTACGCTTGGTCTTTGCACCTTCTAGACCACTGCATGAGGGTGATATCCTGATTACATTAGTGCAAGCAAAATTCCACAGGTATACCTCTTGTATTTTTCAAGGTGGTAAGTGTGCCCTCTCGTCCTAAAGATCCAGTGTGGTGCAGTGGCTCATTGACCCATCTACTCTCTCCACCACAGCCCCACTTCTGGCGTTTTTGAATACTTGCACGGGAAAATGGTGGTGGAGGTCCTTTGGTGCTACCCCTCAAAAGAGCGCCGAGAGAATCGAGGGAGCCGGTGCTTCTTTGGGCTCTCCTGGGATGGATTAAACTCTTTTCTTTTGGCGTTCTACTTAGAGAAGGGGATGGTTCCTTTTTGGTAAGAGTTAATACAATACCTTAACCTTTATCAAAAAAGAAACCATCCCCTTCTCTGAGCAGAGTGGCAAAAGGCTTTTCTGAATGGCTGGGTGGGAAAATGGCAGTGGACAGCGGTGGCCAGTGCCCTGACATGTCGCCGCTTTCCCTTCTCCATGGAATGACCCTCAACTTGCCCATGGATTGTAACAAAATCCATAATTTTGGCCCCCAAACTTGCCCTTGACTTATATATGATGTCAGCTTATATACGATTATATATGGTAATATATATGCGATTATATATGGTAATATATTTATTTAAAAAATTCTTACTGCATTTGCCCCTGCCATGGTAAAAAAATATGTTCTCTCTAGGAATCTCTAGTTCTCCAGTGCAATTCTATGGTTCCCTTCTGCTGGTAGTTGACCATAGAATCATACCGGAGGACCTAGAGAGTCCTAGACAAGTATTCTTAGGTTAAGAAAACATAGCATTCATGATTTTGATTTTTATTCACATTTTTCCACTTTCATGGGGGTCTTCTGCGCCTAATCCCTGCCAAAGTGGATATCTGCTATACTCAACAAAGACATAAAGTTCCACACTGAATTCCAGTCACAAATATTCTTTAAAAAATGTATTTTTGAAAATACTGTCAGCTTATATTAAAGCATAGGTCCATATCCTATGCATATTCTATACAATATATCCCTTCCTCTCTTTCTTTTCACTTTTGCTTCTTTTTTTCTGCTGGGATCCAATTTTAAAAAATGGAAAATAAATGTCGCCTTCAGTCTCCTCCCAGAAGAAAGGTGGGATATAAACTGAATAAATAAATAACATACCTCATAAAATAAATAAAAATTAAATTTAATAACCCATGCATTAATGAAGGCAGGGTACAAATTGAATGAGTTACAAATAAAGACAAATAAAATAAAAAACAAAACATTAATAAATTCATGTTAAAATTATACATTAGTTGATTAACTTGTGTCTGAGTAAACAGGCACAGGTTTGGGCACGGTGGATCTTCATTGATGCTGGATTAATTAAAAGCTCGGTCAATTAATGCTTGATTAATTAAAAGTTAAGAGCTACCACCCAAACCTGTGTGTGGTTACTCAGAGGTAAGTCCTCTTGTGTCCTATGGGATTTCCCCCCAAATCTCAGATGGAGCATAAACTGTCTAGGAGAATACTAAAAGTTGCAAGGAGGAAAAATAATATATCTTGCTGGAGTTGAACTTGGGACAATCTAGGCAAAGGTAGTAAATCTCTACAGTACTTGGGGGGAAAAAACCCACGCTTGGCAGGTTTGAAGGGAAATTCCCTTTTGCAGAATCCCAGAGAGAAAGCAAAGGGATGGCTTGCTTTCTCCTTTCCCTTCTTCTTCCAGCCTTCTCCCATTTCCAGGTATTGGGGTTGTGGGGGGGGGGATTCCCATTGTCTGAGGCTCCCCCCTCTTGGGCTCTCTGTCTGGCCAACCGAAAAGCAACCCTGGGAAGCCGCCAGCCGGCCTGCAGGAGGAGGGGAGGAAGATATTTGGCATGAGTCAGGCTGCGCCTCTGCTGCAGTAGTTGCTTGCTTGCTTGCTTGCTTGCTTGCTTGCGTGACAAGGAGGCCACTTGGGGAAGAAGGGAGCCTTTGCATGACAAAAGATTCCTGCCCCCCCAACACACACGCCAACACACACAGACACATCCTTCTCCTTTCGCCACCTGCCAAGGAAATGACTTTGGAGAGGACTCCTGCAGGCAGGCAGCATTGCTAGTCCTGCTGTCTCCCACCCTGAGCTGCACACTCAGCAGCTGACAACAGCACACTGGCGTGTGCAATCTGTCCAGCCGGGCATGTGGGCACCGTGCCACAAAGCCCAGCTGCACGGCAGCCACGCAAGAGAGAGGCCAGGGCTGGTGAGAGGAAGAGGGTGGCCTTCGGAGGTGTCCAAGAAGGAGAGAAAAAAAACCCTTCCCACTAGGCAGTGCTGCCTACCCTGGGGGAGTTGAATGCTATAGGATTTTCCATATGGGAGGGGAGCATAGCCTCACAGGCAGAGAAGGACACACACCAAAGGCTGAGCCATTTATGCCTCTCCCTCAATGCTCAGCTGCATTAAGGATTCCCTTCTCGCTTCCCCTCTTCTTCCCCCCCCTCCTTCTCTCTACACCCCCTCTCTTCTCAGAGGGAGGTGGACGGAATGGCAATGATGACATCACCAACGCCCCCCTTCTCCAGGGGAGGCCCCCTCCCATGACATCATCTCTGCGGAACTGGAACTTCCCTCTCAAAAGTCCAGCCAGCATGGGGGGAGAAAGAGCGAGAAAGCAGCCAATGGGGGCGCTCGCTTCATTAACCCTTGCAGACCCGGTGGGTGGTTCCCTCCACCCCGAGATTATTTGGGGGCGGTGCTCCAAGGGGAAGGGGGTCATCGATCCATTGACGTATCTGTGCTTAATTTTTTTTCCACCAGCAAAGGCAGAGAGCAGCCAGACAGAGTCTTGGGAACACCGAGGAGAGAAAAAGGAAAGCACTTTTGCAGAAATGGATGCCATCGATTGCATCAGATTATTGATCCATCTAGAGCAGGGGTGGTCCAAATGGGGCCCTCCAGCCCCCACAGCTGTTTTGTGGCTTTTTTTGGCCTTTGGTGCTTTGTGACTCACAGGACCATCCTGGTTTTTGGGTAGGAGGAAAGGGTGAGTTGCTATTCTTTGAAATTTCCAAGAGCATCAATTCACCTTTGAAATCAGTCTCAGGAGTGAGCTCAGGACCATTTAACATTTTAAAGAAATACTACAGTCATCCCTCCACTGTTCTATAGGGTTAGGGGCACAGGACCCCCGTGAAAGTGGAAAAACCAGGAATAACTCTAGGCTCTCCCAAACCATATTTAACATACAAAAAAAGCATGATCATCACATTCGACCCACCGTGGATTCCTTTGGGGCATCAGGGTTCCTTCCCAAGGCAGAAGCGGGGGGCTGGTGGGGCTTCCGGCCCCCTCCGCTGCTGCCCCACACTCTTTTTAAGAGGGACTTAGAAGCCTCGTTCACAGTTTCTCAGTCTCACGAGGCTTGTAGTCCCTATAAAAAACACCATAGCGAGGCAGCGGAGGGGACGACAAATAATCTGCGAATAATCAAATCTGCAAAAGTGAAGCTTGCAAATGTGAAGGGCTGACTGTATTTTTCCCCCAAAACCAGAATTCCCAGTCAATTCTGTGCCTTCCCTCTGTCCTTCTTGCATTTTTGGCATGCTCCAGGGGCAGACACTTAGCCCTTGATCCAACGCTGTTGCTCACCCCCAAGCTAGCACACCTGTGTTTCCATTGAGGCCTCCGAAGTCACTGTCCCGGGGCCAATCCTAACCAGTCCATGCAAGCGCAGAAGGTGAAACGGAGCATCAGCAAGCAAAAGACTGGAAATGGAGCATGGACAAGTCCTTTCTGAAAAGTGTGTGTGTTTGGATAAATCAAGGTGTTAGTCCCAACCAGAGTTGTCCCGTTGAATCAATGAAAACTTGATACATCTCCGATTCCATTTCCATTGACTCGACAATTCTTATCCAGTTGGGTAGTAACAACTGGGTGGACGGTTACTCCTAAAATCTACCAGTTGGCATGGCCACTGCTGGGTGCTGTAGTCCAAAAACATATTCCCCTAAGTAACATTCCCAAACTCTGACCAGAACCGCTTTGCGCAAATCTGCCTTGCTGTTGTGCCAAGTTACCAAATCCATCATCCTGCTTCCAACAGAGAAGGGGTCTAGATAGCTCAGTGAATTTCACAAAAGAGATCACAAATGCAAGACAGACCCTACTGGGTGCTCAAGGCTCGACTGAGATGGAAAAACTAACTGCATTATTGAAAGATGGAATGACAAATAATCTCAAAAAGGATTGGGATAGAGTTATGGCATTCTTTATTATATATTGGGGGCAAGGTTATGGAATTTTAGGGTTTGAGTACAGATAGTGATTACCTATAATAGAAGTATATTTTTAAATTTTACAATAGTTTTCCTCTACTACATATTATACTATTTTTACAGTTTTTTCTCCATCATATCATTCTATAATTACACTAATATATATTTTTAGCAATGTTGAGGAAAATTGCTTTAGCTTGTAACCATCAGCTGAGAGGCTGAAAGTCA
This sequence comes from Iguana delicatissima, assembly GCA_948472985.1. Lineage (NCBI taxonomy): Eukaryota > Metazoa > Chordata > Lepidosauria > Squamata > Iguanidae > Iguana > Iguana delicatissima. Next base: position 432,862 of record CAOKZL010000359.1, on the reverse strand, counting down.
ACCCAATCTTAATCCCATGTAATTTTCTGTAGATTTAGTTGTTTAGTTTAGTTCAGTTTTATGGTTAACTTCCAATATGTGTTTTTTGTTTTTTGTGAGTTACTTTGTATACGCCTATTTGTTGTTTTATGTATCTACTTCTTTTGTCTGTTTAATAAAAATATTTTAAAAAAATAAATGTCAGGCAGACCCAACTAGATCAGACTCAGGCAGGGATGTGGAAAAGAAAGCCCTCTCAATGCTTCTGGATTTTAACTCCCATCATCCTCAGCTAAGTGGAGTGGATGGGAATTGCGGTCTAATTCCACCCGGAGGTCCACACTGTCTCTACCTCCAGACCAGGGTAATCATGGCATGACATTGATAGTGGAACTTCTGCACTCAGAAGCAGCCTACCTGTGAATACCAGGCACTAGAGACAAAGAAATCTTTGAAAAAATTGTCTCTTTGGGAAAACAAGAGCTTTCTGTTTCTTTGGGGGACTTGCAACTAGCCATCGTAGTCCCCTAAAGAAGTAACTTATCCAAGATCTGCAGAGAACACACGCATGCATTCACGCCATCCATCACATTATTTGTATTCCGCCTTTCTCCCAGGCTCAAGGTGGATCACCAAAGGGTGGAAAATTCCGATAAAAGCACATTACGGTTAAACACATACCAAAGTTGAGGTCGAGACAGTATTAATAGCAGAAACAAAACCATCCCTACTTTAAAACAAAGACTAAAAACAGTACAGCCACCGTAAACACGCCTTTCTTTTGTTAATGGTCAGTTCCCAAAGGCTTGCTGGAATAGAAAGGACTTAACTTGCCACTGAAAAGACAACTGGGAATGAGCCGTCCGAACATCCCTAGGAAGGGAGTTCCAGAGTCTAGGAGCTGGCACCAAAAAGGTCCTGCCTCCTGATTTCTCCCCAGTCATGCCTGTGAAAGGGGGGAGACGGAGAGAATTGCCTGGCTAAGGAGCTCAGAACTTGGCTAGGCACGTACGGGAAGGCACAACTCCTCTGATCACTTGGCCCAGAGCTGCGTGCTCAGTTCGTATTCCCGAACTGGCCACGGTTGCTGAGAACTAGACCAATGCAACCTTTGCTCCGATCCAGTCTAACAACAATCCATCCGTTCCTGGCCCCAGTCAGAAGTCTAACTAATCCATCCACGGACATACAGACACACGGATTGGGGGGACTTACTTGGCTCCGGCTGTCAGGAAGCAGCTACCCTTGAGCATCGCAGCTAACATCGTTTGCCACACTCCCCTTGCAGTTACCCGGTTAACTGTGGCCCAAAAATACATCCAGAGTGGGGCTTTTCTGCACCCCCCAAAGAGGCACCACCTAGTTCCAGAAACCAATATCCCAAATGTCCAGTTCTCCCCGAAGCAAAGACATCAGATGTCACCGACGGAGGATCGCACGGTATTGCCGTCTCTCTCGCTGTCCCCACCCCAGCTTGGGTTTGCTGCACAGCTCCCTGAGTCAGGCCTACTTTAGCTAACTCTGTCTCCTCCGCCCCCAAGCTAGACAGGAAGCAGCTCTGTAATCATAATGGGAGAGGACTTCCTCTGTGAATGCACAGGGCCACAGGGCGGCGGGGCCGGCTCAGTTGTCTGCTGGGAGTTCCCGGCAGCTGTCTTGCTCTCCGGACCTGCATGGTGCAGAAACAGCGGAGGGGGCTGAAGACACAGGCCGCTCACATCAGAGACAGGATGGACGCATCCTCAAGCGAGCGCGTGCTCTGCCAAGCATCACCCGCTGCACATTTGTCTGTCGACATGAATGCTGCGGCCATGGAACAATGGTAGGAGCCCCGCAGGTCACCGAGTCCAACTTCCGGCTCAGTGTGACAACTCCAGCTAAGCATTGCCAGCAGGGAGCTGTCCAGACTCTTTATGGCCAGTTGCCGATGGGAGTTGTAGTCCAGAGAAAGAGACCCCCACCACCTCTCCAAGTCACTGGTTCCATTGCCAGAAAAGTTCCTATTGTCAAGACAGTCTTTTAAAAGTTCTCGCAAAATCTACCCACCAGGAACTTAAAACCATTAGACTTGGTCCTACACTGTAGGCCAGCAAGGAATAAACCTGCCCTCACCTCTCTATGAAAGCCCCACGGATATTTAAAGAATACAATATTGTCATCCCTCCATCTTTTCTTTGCCAACTTGCTCAGCTCCCTAGACTTGCCTCAGCTATTTTGCTCTCCATACTTCTGTTGCCCTTCTCTGAACCTGTTCCAATTTGAACTAGATCCTTAAAATGAAGCACCTGGAACTGAACGCAAGACTCCAAACGAGGCCAGGCTAATGCAGAATACAACAGAACTCTCACTTCTCCTGACCTGGAAACTATGATTCTATTCATGAAGGCAAAAAACAGTATTTGCCTTCTTTGCTGCAGCGTCACACAGCTGGGTCAGGTTCAACTTATGATCGACAATAATCCCCAGGTCCCTTTCCCCACGGATAACTGCTAAGCCAACATGGCGTAGCTCTTCGAGTGTTGGACAAGAAGTCTGGGGGCCAAATCTGGGTGACCTGGGGCAAGTCACACTCTCTCAGCCTCAGAGGAAGGCAAAGGCAACCCCCCCCGAGGAAATCTAAAAAAAGCTAAAAAACTGGTGAGGGGTTCACTGGAAGGCACGCAACAATAAACAGTTAAGCCAAGCTGCAACCACAACTTCCCCAACCAAGTGGTCTAGTGTAGTGGGTCAGAGACACACAATGCACAGCATAGCACAGCATAGCTATGTGGTTAAAGCACCCGGATGTTATGATATCTGCACCGGGCAGGGCTTGGTTTCTAGCTGGTCGCTCTCTTAAGCCCTATTTATTGAGTGTGGGTGTGAGAGAGAGAGAGCAGTTCATTCACATCTGGACCAGGAAAAGGAGAGAGCCAAATGGAAAACAGCCAAGGTCTTTTGGAGAGGGAGGCCGAGATCTAGTTCTGTGCTGGATGTGTGAAGACTGCAATCAAAGCCAGGGATTCAGGAGGCACTCAGATTAATTGGGGGCAGCAGGGCCATGATCCTGCGCTGACCAGCTGCTGAGGCAGTTAACGGCTGCCCGTCCCAGCCATCCACGAAATGGAGACTGGGGGAACCGGGAAGCCAGAGCAGCCGACCTGTCTGGAAACAGCTGAGCAAGACTTCAAAGAGGCTCCATCCCCTTCCTTCCCCAATGTATTGCCATGCCTGTGGGAACATATGGGGTTGGAAGAGGAGGAGAGGATGGGAAAGAACTGACTCCTTGTTTGGCCTGGCTGGTAAGCCTCCGGCTCTCTCAGCCTGCTACTGTGACACGCAGCTTGGCTCGCCTACATGAGCTATCTGTTTTGGCACTCACAGTGACAAATCGGAATAAAAGATTCTCCCTCCCAAAAACTGTCTACCCACAGTCTTTCGAGGGATCAGGTATAAGAAGGGTTGTAAGCTCCCCAAATCGACAATTATCAAATGCTATTTTTGAACAATTCACAGAAGTGAAAGGCATTCCGTGTGCCGTAGTCTCAAAAGCCACAGTTCCTCATTTGCAGGCAGAAAAATCAACTTCCAGTTTTGCAGCAACAAACCAGCACCAAACTAAGATGTGTGTCCTCCCCTTGCAGCCCTGTGAAGTAAAATCAACCCTCCTCCAATTAAACAACAACAAATCAGTAGATGAAGAGATCAGTTAAAACTGATTGAACCTAGAAAAAAGGTCCAATGAGCATAGTAGGACAGTGGCAGAGATCCTGAGACCCACGGCCAACATGTGGCCCTGCAGTTTGAACATCCCACTAGTTTGTGGCTCATGTTTCTGTGGGGAAATGAATCCAGCCCTGGCACAACCCATCTCGGATAAATATCCCTCCTCCCAGCCCCACGGCCCATTGCCATCCCCAGAAAGGTCCAACCTGAAGCAGTCGGCGTGCCAGTCGGCGTTCAAGGCCTGCAAGTATTGGCCGTCATAGATGCTGTGGCTGCAGCTGGCGCATATCGGCAGGTCACTTCCTGCAGGAGGAAAGGGACAGAAAATGTCAGATGAGACAGGATCAGAGCACCACAAAAGTGAAAAACCATTTCCATTCACAGGAGAGAACAAGCCTGCAAGGTTGCTTTCCACTGGCAGGGTCTCTTTCCAGAAGAAGGCCAACTCTACAAGGTTGCTCTTCATTGGCAGGGCCTCTTTTCCAGAAGATCAACTCTGCACGGTTGCTCTCCATTGGAAGGGCTTCTCTCCAGAAGAAGACCAACCGTGTAAAATTGCTTTCCAATGACTCCAAGGCTTTGGAACAAGCCTGACTGAGGAGACCCCAGAAAGGGACACATGTCTGTCTTAGAGAGATCCCCTTAAAACACTCTTCTCTCCCACTTGTCTGTGCTCTGCTTGCAAAAGGAGAGCCAAGGCCTGTCAAACCGTGCCTCCAAAACTGAGCAGAAAAGAGAGTGCCTCTGAGGATGTGCAGAACTGTTTCCCTCTCTCCAACCCCTTCTCAGTCAGTGTGTACTCAGCTCTCTCTCTCTCTCTCATTCTCTCTCTCTCTCTCTCTCTCTCTCTCTGAGCAAAGGACCAACTTATAACATCCCTCCTCTGGGTTCTTTCTTCAGAAACACAGTGGCTGCCATGTCAGCAGGGCTGTGACTCTATCCCAGGTTTTCATTTCAACCTGAAAGGCAATATCCAAGGTGCTTCTCATCTTTTGGCAGTGCTGAAGTGCCTTGGTGAGCACCTTTAAAGTTCAGACTAAAACCTGGTACAGATTCCCCAAACTGCCACACCACCAGAAATGGAGAAACTCACCACCCTTCCCCTCTGCTCCCAGAGGAAGTTGAAGGAGTTTCCTCCACTTTAATTAAGCAGAAATGGAAACAGATGCCTGCTTGAGGGTGTAGCATGCGCCCAGCTGGTCATGGATGCCCAGAAGCCAGAACAGCCTCCTGATGGGTGACCACACTTGCCCTCCACCCTTTTTCCAAGGGCTTCTGCTCATCCATTGATCCTGTGGTTTATATAACAGCAGAGGCGTCCCTCGTTTCACTGTCTGGGGGGCAGGAAGGGACATAGAGAAGTAGGTAGAAGCCAGGCCAGCGGGGAGGGGCGGAGGCTTTATTTCGGTTGCCCCGTGCCAAACTTAGATCTGGCAAAACTGTTTCATTAAGAGGTTTCAATTGGAGGGTGAGGAATTCTATTTTCTGGATTGCAACTCTCAGAATCCCCCAGCCAGTTGTGCTTGTTGTAACTCAGAAAGAGAAACTTTTCTAACCTCTGGTTTCAATCCTGACATATTTGAAGCAGTCACCAAGGAAAAGGGTGCCTTTGGGCATGTACAGAGTTCCTTTCTGGCCTTACTTAATGAAGAGCATCTTGTCTTTCCTGCTGTTCACCTCCCCTTTGGCATACAAGGAGTGTTATGAAGTACCCAAATTAATTAATTAACAACAACAACAACAACAACAACAACAACAACAATAATAATAGATGATGTAGGCCGGGGGGACTGGAAAAAAAATTTCCTCCCCACCAACCCTGCTGGTGGCTTTGTACCTTATTCTCTTCTGGTTGCTTTAATCCTCTCCTGATACAAAGAGGTACACAAAGCAAGGAAGCCCTTGCAAAATCCAGAAATGAATTTTTAAAAAATGAATTATCAAGTTTAAGGACCCTTCATTCGTGTATTAACTTAAAAGTATGTAAAAGAAGAAGAATGACATATGAGAAGATGGGGCAAGGTTGTCTTCTGCTGCTCCAGAGACTAGGAAACGGAGCAATGGCTTCTAACGACAGGAAACGTGATTCCACCTAAACACTGGGAAGTAATTCCTGACAGTAAGAGCAGCTGGACAGTGGAATGCATTGCCTGGGAGTGGGGTAGAGTCTCCGTCTTTGGAGGTTTTTAAGCAAAGGTTGGATGGCCATCTGTTGGGAATGCTTGGATGGTGTCTTCCCGCAGGGCAGGAGGGGGGCTGGACTGGATGGCCCTTGGAGACTCTTCCAGCTCTAGGATTCTGCCATCGTCCCCAAGCTTGTAGCAGATTCTGTATCCTCTTCCTTAGCCAGTTATGGGCTGCTGCTAGTAGACAGCAGGGTTTCTAAGGAAACGGGCCACGTAGGGCCCACAGCCCCATTTGGGCCACCAGCTTGAGCACGGGCATGCCAGCCGGCAAACAGGACCCTGGACAGCACCCAGCCAAACGCCCGCTGGGCCAACGGGGGCAATAAGGTTCCCTTCTCCAACCTGCGACCTGGGGAAAAAATTAGCCCCAGAGGAAGGGAGACGGCAAGGGCGCTCTGCACGCGCTCAGAGACCCCCTCGCCCGTCCCCAGCCAATGCCAACTAAGTCAGGGAGGAGCCGAAGGGAGGGAGAGGGGTCGATTTCCGGAGGCTGTGGGTGCAAAGTCGGGAAAGGACTGGAGGAGGGTGGAGGGGAGAGAAGGACGCGTGTCCGACGTGCCAAGGACACTGAGCCTCGCCTTGCCAAGGAACAATACACACACACACACACACACACACACACATAAGCAAGCAAAGCGGGCCGGCAAGGGGGTCCCCTCTCCGGGCGCACGTGTGAATGCGTGCCCGGCGTCGCGTGCACTGCAGCAAGAGGAGGGGCGGCGGAGGAGAGCCGAGATGGAGAGACGCGTGTGCGTGTGAAGCCTCTCAAGGTCATACGCTCCGGGGAGGAGGGGGGGGGTTGTGGGGCGGAGAAGGGAGGGCAGGGAGGGCGCCCCTCCCAGAAAAGGAAGCCCGAGCCTCTGGGAGGGGCTCCCCTTCCCTCCCCACCGGGCACCCACCTTCGTCCTCTCCCATGGGCTCCTCGCTCCAGGTGCAGCACAACAGCATCAACCGCATGCAGCCGCCCCGCCTGGCCTCCGGCGCCGGGCAGCTGGGGACGGCAGCAGCGGCGGCAGCAGCAAGGAGGGAGGCGGCGGTGGAAAGAGAAGCCGGATCCTCCTCGGAGAAGCAAGCCAGCAAGGCAGGCAGGCGGGCAGGCGGGCAGGCGGGCGGAGCTTCGCGCGGTGGTGCCGCAGCAGCGCTTGGCTGGACCGGGCCGACTGCAAGGCAGCCCTGGGAAAAAAAGGGAGGGAGGGAGGGAAGGAGGGGAGGGGAGGGGAGGGGAGGGGGCGAGGGAGGGGAGGGGGCGGGTCCAAAGCGGAGAGGGAGGGAGGGAGGGAGGGAGGGACAGGGAGACCCCCGCGCCTGTGATGCTGCGTCCGCAAGCGCAAGAAGGGAGAGAGGCTAGGCGCCTCCCCTGCCTCTTTCGGGGGAGGATTGGGGATGGAGGTCCCAGATCCCTACTGGGTTGGAGGGGGATCGCGATCTACAGAGTCCCAGCCCTTGGACTGGGGGAGGAGGCTCTTGGAAGGCAGAGGAGGAGGGAGAAGGCGAGGGGGCTCCCGAGGGCGTGCAGGAAGCCCAGCTGCAAGGGGAAAGGGCTGGGGAAAATAAGAATTCTGCCCTCATTCCAGCGGAACGTTTTCCCTTCCGTCCCCTAATGTCTCCGTTTTGGGGGAGGCAGGGGGGTGGAGGTCGCAGATTAGGACTGGGTTGGAGGGGGATCGCGATCCAGACATCCAGCCCTTGGATAAGGAGGAGAACGCTCCCAGAAGGCAGGGGAGGGGGAGGAGGAGGAGGGGAGGGGGTTCCTGAGCATATGCAGAGAGCCCAGCCTCAAGGGAAGGGGGCTGGGAAATAAGAATTCTGCCTTCACCGCCCCCTGGAACGTTTTCTCTTCTGTCCTCTAATTTCCCTGTTTTTTTCGGGGAGGTGTCCCAGATAGGCAGATCTGGACTGGGTTGGATGGAAGGGGGAGGCAGCTCAAGCACCACCCACAGAAGCCCAGACCCTGGGATCAGGGGGCGAATGCTCTTGGAAGACAGGGGAGGGTGAGGAGGGAGAAGGCAAGGGGGCTCCTGAGCATGTGCAGAGAGCTCAGCTGCAGGGGAGGGGGCTTGGGAAATAAGAATTCTGCCTCCATCCCGGTGGAACGTTTTGCTTTTCAGTCCTCAAAATTGCTAGCCTAGCAGGAGCTTCACACTGCAGCTGAGCATTTGGAAGTGGAGTTTAGGGGTCCAAAGAAAAGAGGGGGGGACAGGCAAAAGGACCCAGGAAATGCTAATACAGAATATCTACGGGCTCTAGGTGTGGGTGATTTTCAAAGTCTCACTCTGCAGTGGTTGGAAATTTATTGTGGGACAGGGGAAGAATGTATATTGGGGGCAATGTCCAATTTCCCCCCATAGCTGCATCCCTAAAATCCAGGGAGGAATGTTCTTGAAAACAACCCGGCCTCCTTGCACGAAGGATGGGTTAGGGTGGCAAAGGGGATGGGTTCTACTGAGGGTCGTGTGGGGCAGTGGTTAGGGTCAGGGCATGGGGGCCCTCTGGAGGTTGTTGGATTGTGAGCCCCAAGACAGCCAATGAGAGGGATGATGGGAGCTGAAGTCTGAGAACATCCTGCTGACCTCATGGTTCCTGTTCCTAGGTTTGTTGGTCTAGGACTGGGTGAGGAGTGCGAGTCATCCCACTTGGCTGCTCTACTTCATAGGGTTGTTGTGAGCATGAAAACAAAGGAGAATGAGGACCATGTATTGTAGCTTGCACTACTTGGAGGGAAAGATTGGGTATACAGATAATAAATACATTTTAAAAGCACCACAGTCTATCTGGTCTTGGAAGCTAAGCAGGGTCAGCCCTGGTTAGGACTTGGATGGGAGATTGCCAGCAAATACCAACAAAAGCCATGTTCGCTCTTCCTAACAATAATATTCTTTTCTTAATGTTCACGCAGGCCAATGGTGTGATGATTGCTTCTAGGTCCTTCCAGAGTGTCATGCTAGTGGGCAGTTGTCCCAATTTTCTCCTTCCTCATTCCCAGTTTCGGAAGACTGAGAACAGCACGGCCCCAGTTTCACACAAGACTTTCCTTGCCATTTGTGGGTTTCCCCAAAAACGATAGGTAGAGGGTTGAATCCAGTTTGGATTGTGCTTAGAGCAAACTCACAGAAATGAGTGGGACTTCTGTGAGTCTTCAGACCAAATCAATCCCAGAGGCTCTGAACTTACTGTCTCTTTCACACCATGCAACTGTGTACCACTTGAACTGCTGTGGCTCAGTCCTAGACAATCCTGGGATTTGTAGATTGGTGTGCTTGCAGTCCCTCCCTGAACTACAAATCCCAGGATTCTCTAGGGTGCAGTGTGGCAAGGTAAAGACAAGGTAAAGACACATCAAAAGAGTGCTAAGGTAATGGCACGGTGTGAAAGAGAGCTACGCTTTTAAGTTTCTTCGGTATCTGAAGATGAGATTATTAGTGATGCATTTAAATCTTTTAAACTAAACCTCAAGTCAATTCTCAAGTCTCTACCTTCAGGTCTCAAGCTGAGTCTCAAGTCCTTGCAAGATACTTTCAAGTCAAGTCTCAAGTCTGGGAGCCAACTTTATACCCAACCTATATTCCAGAATTTCTGAATAGAATCGAATAAAGTCAGTTTTAACAATTTAAGTAGAGATGGCCCTCCATATTTGCAATTTTGCCATCTGCAGCTTTGGAAGTGAGGAATAGGATCGTGGCCTAACCCGTTTGCTGTTCCGCTCTGAGAATGTACCCATGTTCGGCTTGAGACTGATGGTTGTGTGGCCAGTACACAAAAAGGGGTGGAAGTGTTGTTCAAAATGGTAAGATTTCTGGATGAACGAGTTATGTTACTGAACCAAGTCATTGAAGCCACTTGAGTCCGAGCTGAGTCTGAGTCCATTGACTCATGTCTACATCACTGGAGAAAATTCTTTAGAAGGTTCAAAGCTACTTCTCTCAATTCCAAATTTTGGCTTTTGAAAGTTTTTGGGAAATAGGTTCTGGAGCTAATCATGTTGTATTCCCATTGGGTAAGGATGTCTTCTCACATAGGGAGGGGTTGTTTAAAAAAGAAAAGGAAAAGGACGACTTAAATTTCCTTTAAAAAGTTATTTATTAGTCAGGTTTTTTAATTATTTAATTCCATTTTATTTTTTGTTTTTATTAACTTTTTTTTTCTGGAAAGCAGTTTACTGTTCTTCTTTTTTTTTCTTTTTTTTAAAAAAACACAACCACAAATAAACACGTCCCATCCCAGTTTACATCGAAGTGATTAAACAAGGAAGACGTGGGAGCGGGTCGGTGGGTCGCCCGTGGACGGGAGAGATCGTGTGGCACAGACCCCGTTCGGCTCAGATCTAGACCGAGGCGACGCCGGAGCCCGCGAGCCGGTTGTGCCAGAGACGCGGGCCAGACGGGCTAGTCTGCCACAGGGTGGATGTTGTTGGGGGGCGGCGGGGGGAGAGATTGCCAGCTGCGGCGGAAGGATTAAGGTCAATCCCATTGACACTGAAAGGCCGGGCCGAGCTGCTCCCCGTAGATGGAGGCAGCCGCGGGAAGGAGAATGGAAGCGCACTCAGCCAAAAAAGGTTCATTGTAGCATAGTCATGACGCACAAACCCCCCGGCCCCAACACGCTCACACACGTACTAAAATCCAAAAGGAGAATGCGGAAACTGACTCGAAAGCAGAGGCATATCTAGGGTGGGGCAATGAGGGCAGGTGCCCTGGGTGCCAGTGCCAGGGAGAGCATATCCGGGCTGGAAGATTTAGATGAAACGGCCTTGGAGGCAGGGGCGCAACTTCCACGCTTGCCCCAGGCGATATTTATGCCAGACTGCTCGAAAGGGCCGAGGGGAGAGCGGAGCCAAGGGTCTCAGCGGCTATGGGGCCTATGGGGTTGAGAAGCAGAGGCTAAAGTGCTTGGGCAATTTCCCCCATCCCTCCGAAAGCAGCCCTCCGCAGCTGCAGCACCAAAAGGAGCCCCAGGGGTGCTTTCCTCCTCCTCCCCCCGAGGATGGTTGTCGTAGCACCAGTGAGAGCGGGGGGTCTGGCTGGCGGGCTCGGGGAGCAACTGTGCGGGGCAACAAGGTGGCACAGGTCGGTGGAAGAATGACAGTGGCACGGGTCGTAGTTTTGGTGGAATTTTGGCTTTTCTCAGGGGTGATGGCGGCGGCGGCGGTGGCGATGGTGGGCGGGGGTACATTCGAGACCAGGCAGTAGCACCAAAGTTCATGAGGTGAATGGTAGGCCGCTGGTCCGGGCTACTTCCGTTTGCGGCCAAGAGCACCTGCAGCGGAGAGGTAAGAGAGAGAGAGGGAAATTAAGGGACCTTTGTGTCCTAGCCCATTTCTGCACTAAATTGTTATACTGCTATTGTTCCACTTTCAACCTCCTGTAGAATTCTGGGGTTTGTAGTTTCCTGAGGCCCAAGAGCTCTTTGGCTGAGAATTCTAAATGCTTCTCCCTAAACTGCAAATCCCAGGATTCCATAGGAGGTTGAGAGGGGAATCATAGCACTTTAACAGCATAGTGCAGAAATAGCCACAAAGTTGTGGCGACCCTCTAGAACAGAGGTGGGGCAAATGGTGGTCGGTGGACCACATGGAGCTCCTAGGGCCACTTTTGTGGTCTCCAGGGGCCCCCAGAGGTCAAAATTCCATTTTTTTTCTTTGCTTCAAATTGCTCTGTAAAATGTTTGTGAAAATCAGTGAAACTGGTTCAGACCTTTCCACTTTCAGATAATAAAAATAGCTTCAATTTGAATCCAAAATGATGCGATTTAGACCCAAGGGCTCATTGTTCTTGCAAAAATTCTGCACTGTCCCCATTTCTGTTTCGAAAATTTTAAACAAAGGATACCCAAAAGTTCTAGATCAGTTCCACAAATTATAGGGAACCCTTGAAATTTACACTGAGTGCTTTGGGCCTCTACATACTCTAAATCCCAAGTTGGCTGACTTCTCTAAGAGTAAAACTGCATGCCCAGACAAGGGGACCTCTCTAGCCAGGGCTTGGGAAAGTTACTTATTTGGACTACAACCCCCAGAATCCCGAGGCTGACTCAGAGGCTTACCGTATTTTGCTGCTTTTGCAGCTGCCGCTGCCGCAGGACTCACTCCTGAAAGAGAAGAAGATGGGGAGGAGGTGAAACAGGAGTGAAACCCCCACAATGGAAGGACAAGATCCAGGCCCGAATTCTGTTGCTGTCTTTGAGGAGGCCCATTAGATCAACAGGATTTACCTAGATGTTGACTGACTGCATCAAAAATTGATTCTTGTTGAAAGAACCCAACAGGATTTGCACCGCAGAGGCTAGCTACACTAGACAGTTAGACTAGTTTGATCCCTCTTTAACTGTCATGGCTCCGCCCTATGGAATTCTGGGATATGAAGTCCAGGGAAGGAGCCTCAAAATATTGTGTTAGAAAGTTTCTGATCCGCTTCCCCCAAATGCAACTTTTCTCAAATATTCCTGTTTCACTTTGGCTTTCACACAGAAGCAAAATCTGGTTTGGAAAAGAAATATGGAAGCTCGCCTGGTCACTCCTTGTCCGTGTATTTGCTGTATTCCAGAAGAGTGCTGACCCAAGGCATCTTGCTGCCTGAGGCAGACTAGCAAATTGTGCCCCCTCTCCATCCAGGTCCAAGGTTTGTAGCACCCAAAACAAACTTTAGTACAGGAGTCATAAAATCCCTCTTCTCCATCTCCGGCAGTAAAAAATAAAACTTGGAAAAGTTGCTTTTGGGAGCATAATCCCTAGACATCAACCAACCATGATCCACGGATGGGGGACATTTCTAGGAATTTTTTTTTTTTTTGAAGTAACTTACAGAGTGTAGGAAATAACTAAGCCTATAAGTCTCCTTTTTTTCGAGAATAAGAACAGCAAGACTGGTCTGTCTAGCCAGGCCAGTAGAAATCTCTTCCATGGCATCTTCTCCTAGCGTGATGGGAAAGAGCGTCTCCCACCTCATTTTGCTCGCAAGGTAGAGTGCACCTGAGCATGGAAGTTCTGAGATTGAAATGGGAGGGGGAACATCTCCTTTTGAAACCAAAAGACTCTTCCAGCCTGCAGCGTTGCCTCCTACCTCTGTATCCCAGCACTCCTAGGGCTCCGTAGGGTTTGGGGGGCTTTCCTGCAAGGAGGGGAGTGGGGAAAGGGCGGGAGAAAAGGGGTGAGATCTTTCCAGGCTGGCTGACCAGTGGCAGACATGGACTCCCATGTCAGTGGGGCAAATCCATGCCAGGCTCTGGTTTTACAAAAATTACTGTTGTTTCCTTGTATTGCATTTAGGGTGTCCTTTTTGGGGGATCTCGCTGTCTTGTCGGTTCATGTTTTGTCTTTCGATGTAGTCTTTTGAATGATAGAGCCTTCTATGTTTGTTTTATATATGTGTTTAATAAAACTCATTTTTAAAAAACCCGGAGCGGGTCTACCGCTCCACTGACATGGAAGCCACAGTCCCCCCCCGATTTGGCTACCCTGTTAGGTCCCTTTGCCTGCCTGGTTTCCCTGTTTCATCCCTCCGCAACAAAACTGCACTCACCAATATAGGGTCCTTGACCTAGAAAGGCAAAACAGACAGGAATGCAGAGTTAATACTTGCCATTTTCCAACCCCAACCCCTTCTGCCCCTCTATACCATCACTTTTAAACCGTGGGAAGAGGCCCTTCTAAGGGAAGACTCTTTCTAATATTTGTCTCGAGGATTTTCCTCCAGCAAAAACAGGCTGACACTGGGCTATACTCATAACATCTTGGCCAAATGGCACTTGCCACTGAACATACTTGTAAGAGTAATAATAAGGGTTGGATTGCTCTAGCATGGTGTATGTTACCTAACTTTATGTATATTGAGCTATGGAGCAGAGGCACTGAGGGCCACCATGAGTGAGTTGCAAAATGCTTACCAGAATACTGGCAAGACTTTCCCAAGGGACCCCGGGCTCTACCAATGCACATGGACACACTCCCAGCTGCTGTGCCTGGGACTAAGCACAGAAGGACTGCTGTGCATTCCTCCCTTCGCACGTTGGTCCCTTTGCCAGCTCCCCTACGTAGGAACATCACAGCAGCCCCTTAGTGGATATAGAGGTTACGGAACTCCCCAGTTCAAATCCTCCCACTTTGTGAACTTACATCTGTGGGGATGTAAGTTCAAATTCCTGCAGAGGTCAGTCCGCTTTGACCTAGACCTACGGCGACCCTAGTGACGAAAGATCTCCAAGCCACCCTATCCTCAACCGCCCTGCTCAGGTCTTGCAGACTCAGGGGTGTGTCTTTCTTGACCAAGTCTATCCACCTGAAATGCAATCTTCCTCTTTTTCTACTGCCTTCCACCTTCCCAAGGATTATTTTCTTTTCTTGGGAGTCATGTCTTCTCATGATATGGCCAAAGTACAACAGCCTCAGTTGAGTCATCTTGGCTTCTAGGGGGAGTTCAAGCTTGATTTGCTCTGGAACCTGTTCCTTCACCTTTTTAGCAGTCCAGGGTATCATAAGATAGACTCTTTGGCCATCTCACACAGAAAGCATACAAAAACTAGGAAACTAAAAAGCATAAGAGGGAAAGGAGGGGCTGAGTCCAGAGAACTAGATTGAGCCATCTTGTTGGATGGATTGCAACCTAGTTTCTGAGACTGTTATCATTATTAATTGCCATCCAGTTGACTTGGACTTATGGCAATAAAGCTGAACATGAGTCAGCAGTGTAATGCAGCAGCCAAGAAAGCCAATGCGATTCTTGGTTGCATCAATAGGAGTATGGTGTCTAGATCAAGGGAGAGAATAGTAACACTGTATTCTGCATTGGTTAGATCTCATTTGGAATCCTGTGTCCAGTTGTGGGCACCTCAATTCAAGAAGGGTATTGATAAGCTGGAGCGTGTCCAGAGGAGGGCGACCAAAATGGTGAACGGTCTGGGAGCCATGAGGCTCTATGAGGAGCATCTTAGGGAGCTGGAGATATTTAGCCCGGAGAAGAGAAGGTTAAGAGCGGACATGATGGCCATGTTTAAATATTGGAAGGGGTGTCATATCAAGAATGGAGCAAGCCTGTTTTCTGCTGCTCCAGAGACTAGGACAAGGAGCAATAGATTCAAGCTGCAGGAAAGAAGATTCCACTTGAACCTCAGGAAGAACTTCTTGATGGTCAGAGCTGTCCGGCAGTGGAAGACGCTGCTGTCTCAATGGAGTGTGGTGGAGTCTCCTTCCTTGGAGGTTTTTAAACAGAGGCTGGGTGGCCATTTGCTGGGGGTGCTTTGAGTGTGTGTCCCTGCATGGAAGAAGGGAGTTGGACTGGATGGCCCCTGTGACCTCTTCCAACTCTATGTTTCTATGATTCTACAACCCATGCCTTACATCAGTATCAGTTCGCCAAGCTCTCATTGATTCAACGGGTCTACTTGAGCTGGGACTAGCAACTGGGATTTAGGCCAACTTAGTTTGGTTTTGGGCTTTTTGGCCCAAGTTCTCAAATGTGCAGCTTCTCAAATGGACACAGGGTATATCTGTTTCACAACTGTTTTGGGATCAGGTGAATCGAGGAAATCAACCCAAACATAAAGATCAAAATCGATGAAGCCATCCTCCCACACCTTTCCCAAGCAATTTCTGATGGGTGCTGAACCCTGAAACATACCTGGAGAAATCAATCCATTAACTGTAAAGAAAAGAACAGAGTGAGAACAGTCCAAAGAAGTGGCTGTAACTTGTAAGCCTGGTTCCCCTGTTCCAGATGAATCTGGCATCTCAGGATGACACACCCTTGTGTGAACGGGGCCCTTTCAGCTCATACTTGCCTCTTCTCATCTCCCCAGCGAGGCCAGATCGCATATAATACCAGCTGCACATATAAGAATGCACGTAACCATATACGGGAGCTGCAGCCATCAGGGGCTCCCATGTCAGTAGGGCGGTCAATCCACGGCAGGGTTTGAAGAGCTCCAAAGGAGCTCTCCAAGATGTTGAGGAATTTAGGAATTCAGCACCTTGGAGTGTTCTTTTAAAGCCAGAACTAAGTTGTAAAGCTAGGATGGGATTTTTAAATGGTAAGCTGCCTTGAGTTCCAATTTTGGAAAGAAGGTGGGGTATAAATGAAGTTAGCAGCAGCAACAATAACAATAATAATAACCCCCACATCCTCCAGGAATGGATTTCCCACCCCACTGAACAGGGAGCCTCTGGTCAATGTCGTATGGGATGGAGACAAAGCAGAATGGAAAGCTGGAGATGTGAGTTCGGATCTCATGTCGGACACCACTTGAGGTCTGTTGAACCCAGAATGAGGGACTGTGACTCTTAAGGACTGGAAATCAAGGTATTCAACAACACTGGAGGATTCTGGGAGCTATGGTCCCTAAAAAAATAAGGGCTGGAATTCAACAAGTGGGGCAGTGAACCGTCTTCATAAACTTATTCAGCACCCTGGAGAACTTCAACAGAAGCTAACTAAAACCTGGACTGGATTCACTGGCCCACTGACATGGAAGTGGGAGTTGTGAGAACGGATTCCTCATTACAGATTGGATCCATTTTTTCTGTTCTGTGAGTGGCTAAAACCCACCTTGATTCCTTCTCCAAAATGAGGGTAGCTTGCATGTCAGTGGGGTGGTGAATCCAATCCCTGTTTTAATGTAGACTTTAAAAGAGCTCTCCAAGGGGCTGAAACTATTTAGAAATAGGGTCCGGCACCTTGGAGAGCTCAAGTAAACAAGTAGCCAAAACCTGGAGTGGATTCAGTGCCCCACTGACATGGAGCTGAGAGGTATGAGGAAGGTTTTCAGATCTTTGAAAACACCATTCTTTCAAACCTCTGGGGAATCCATCAAAGGGAAAATCAGAAGCCACTTTTTCTTCTTTTTTCTCCCCCCCCCCCCTCTTTTTCTGCCTTATTTATCTTAGCTTTCTATTCTCGTTTAACCAATATCTCTAATTCTCAATGCATTTTTTTAAAAAAATCTTAATAAAAATTATTATGAAAAGAAAAGGAATTAATTTCTCAGGCCACAACCAGTTTTCCATTTTTCAGTCAACTCACCAGCTTGTGGAAATCCATAACCTGCACGGGAAAAAAAGAAAGAAAATATAAAACCCCACACCACTGGAATGGGTCCCATTTTTGAGAATTTGGAAAAGATACTTTTTAGAAGAAAAAAAAGACACCTCCCAGAATCCCACACGCCCACCCAGCAGTGGCCATCCAAAGCAGGGGATGCTGGGTGTTGCAATCCTCATTTGCCCATCACCATTTTGAGAAGGACGGCAGCGTAAAATGGAGGAATCGGGCAGACGGCATGGGGTTCTGGAATGATTGTCGAAATATTCTGGGGCATTTTTGCACATTTGGGGGACTTTCTGTGTGGTGTTGGGGCAAAAACTACCTGATCATTGGGCCGATGTTTCTTTTCAGGGAAAACTGTGAGTTGGAAGGGGGCTCTCTGAGACGCCTGGGAGGCTTCCGGGGGCCACAAAATGGCCTGTGGGTTACATGAGGCCCACCCTGCCCTATATCTTGAGATATGCCATGTTTTTTTAAAAAAAATTAAAATATTACCTGGTTTGGGCGGTTTACCCCCAGCTCCTGGATACACCAACCCTGTGAGAAGAAGGAGAGGAAACAATAGCAATTCCTGACACAAAAATGTCAATTTATTTGCTCATTAAAAAATTCATATCCCACCCTTTATCTGAAAATTTCAGGGCAGCGTACATTAGAACCGAGCTAACCAAATTTGGAACAGTAAAGAGAGCCAGAGCAGTGTAGGGGTTTGAGCTTTGGACTACGGCCCTAGAGACCCGAGTTCGATTTCCCGATCAGCCATGAAAACCCATTGGATGACGGTGGGCGCATTGCACTCTCTCAGCCCCAGAAAACCCCGTGATTGGTTTGCCTTAGTGTTGCTGTAAGTCAGAAACGACATGAAGGCACACAGCAAGAGCCATGGGTAATTAAAATAATTCCAGAAGGCCCAAAACGTATTGAACAATTAACAAATTAAAAGCCAGTTTGGAGTGGTTCAAAGTCTTTTAATGTGAATTGGAACCACACACAGTTTTTTTTTGGTAGAATGAATTAATTTTTTTTGTAAAATCAATTCACAAATGCTTTTGTCAACCGGCCCGTTTTTACTATTAATCCTATAATTAACGATAGTATCTTCTGATTGTTGAATGTCTGCCGTTAATCATTCGATTTTACCTTTCTAATCTAGATTACAGTCTATATTCTAATCTATATTCCAATATTATATTTTTATATATTATATTATAATTATATAGACTGATCTATTTTACTCAGACATAGTTTAATATCCCTAAAAACACTTATTCTGACAATATCTTACGATTCCTAGTTCACATGAAATCATCATAACGTATTTCTTGATTAGACTCATTTTTTGTTTTGGAATTTCCCTTTTAACATCCAAGTCCTTTTATCTAATCCTTTGTGCTCTGTTAGTTTTATCAGCCAGTCTTCTATCTGTGGAATTTCTTTGTCCTTCCAAAATTTGGTATATACAATCCTGGCCACAGTGATCACATGTAATATTATTCCCCAGTGTTTAAAGCAGTGGTTCTCAACCTGTGGGTACCCAGATGTTTGTGGACTTCAGCTCCCAGAAGCCCTAGCCACTATGGTCAATGCTCAGGGCTTCTGGGAGCTGAAGTCTACAAACATCTGGGGACCCACAGGTTGAGAACCACTGGTTTAAAGTCTTGCAGGTCGGTCCAGATCAAGTCAACCAGCTTGTTTTTACTGAGCACTCAAATGGCAGCAATGTCAGAGCCGGTCGGGCCTCCGGGGGGAGAGGGTGTCTCAGAATTGGGGTGCAACGGTAGAAAAGACCCTGTCCTAAGTCATAGAATCACAGAATCACAGAGTTAGAAGAGACCCCAGGGGCCATCAAGTCCAACCCCCTGCTATGCAGGAACACCCATCAAAGCATTCCCAATAGATGGCCATCCAGCCTCTGCTTAAAAACCTCCAAGGAAGGAGACTCCACCACACTCCATGGAGGCAGCAGCATATTCCACTGCCGGACAGCCCTGACTGTCAGGAAGTTCTTCCTGAGGTTCAGGTGGAATCTCCTTTCCTGCAGCTTGAATCCATTGCTCCTTGTCCTAGTCTCTGGAGCAGCAGAAAACAAACCTGCTCCCTTCTCAACATGACATCCCTTCAAGTCCTTGCATAGTATTTTGCTCTGACGGATGGAGGGCCCTTAAACTCGGAAGCTGCCTATATACAGAGAGGCACAACTTCAAGTATCAAAGTCCTGTCGTAAGTAATCAGATTCCAGCAAAAAGGGCACGTTTGCCACTCCGCCTTTATGCCTACGGAGTCCCTCTGCTTACCAGGAGGCAGACCGCCAGCTCCAAGTCCCCCAAAACCAGCACCCCCGACTCCAGGGACCACAAAGCCTCTTCCACCAAGACCTGTGAAGCGCGGGAGGGAGAGAAGGCAGTTAGGATCATGGCCTCCTCCCCACTGCCCAATACTGGAGAGAAGGAGGAGTAAAAAAAATTCATTTTTTTTTCTTTTAGAAGAAAGAATTTCCCATAAAACCTGAAAATAGGAGGAACAGGGACAGAGAGATGATCCAGAGTCCAGCTGGCATCTTACACATGTGTAAGACGCTGACAGAAAGTGGTTGGTCATATTTCTCTCATCCAAGTACAAACCAAGCCCAACCCCGCTTAGCTTCTGAGATCAGACGAGATCGGGCACGATACACCTGTAGGCACAGCACCTTCCTTGGATGCAGAGTTGCTATAATTTGCATGCAGAGGCACTGAATGGAACTGCACATGGCACACGGCTTGGCGTATATACACCATGCAATGAGGCAATGATGCACGAGCAAGGCAATGTGGTGCAGCCACCAGGTTCCAGGAAGGGTGTTACCCATGCAACACTGTTGCACATAGTTGCACACAGTGCATGATTGTCCATTTGCATTGTGCATAGAATCATAGAGTTGGAAGAGATCCCAGGGGCCATCCAGCCCAACCCTCTGCTATGTAGGAACACACCACTCAAAGCACTCCCAACAGATGGCCATCCAACCCATTGCTTAAAAACCTCCAAAGAAGGAGGCTCCACTGAGGCAGCATATTCCACTGCCGGACAGCTCTGACCGTCAGGAAGTTCTTCCTGAGGCTCAGATGGAATCTCCTTTCCTGCAGCTTGAATCCATTGCTCCTTGTCCTAGTCTCTGGAGCGGTAGAGAACAAGCCTGCTCCCTCCTCAACATGACATCCCTTCAAATATTTAAACACGGCTATCATGTCCCCTCTTAACCTTCTGTGCAATGAATGTGAACATGCATACGACTTTAGTTTTGGTCTCTTCCAAGTCAAGTGCCGTTAGCTTTACAAAGGACCTGCCCCGGAGGGAGGTCGAAACAGCTAGAACCAGTTTCGTGCCGTGGATCTGCACAGCTGCTTGCATTTAGCAGATTCCCCAGTTCAGCCTTGTCCACTACCGCACCCCGCCATGTCCCAGGTTCCCCCCATTTCTGCCCACTCTACCTGCCACACCAGCACCCAGTCCAGCTCCTGGAACACCTGGAAAAGAGAAAACAGTGAGCTTAGGGAACCTTCCATTACGCGATAAATATTATTCTCTCCTGTAGACCAGTCATCTTCCATGTGTTGCATTGCATCTCCCTTCTCTTCCCCTGAGATGGAGATTTGCTTTCCTTTCTCTCTTCTCTTCCAGTTAATTCTTACCCTTTCATTTCCTAGCAGGCCTGTGTGTTTGTTCTTTGGTGGGGAGGGGAGAATCAGAACCCAGGTCTTTATTTATCGATCTCTTCCAGGCACGAAAATAGTACCATTCGGGTAGTTCCTGGGAATACCAGCAAAGCTTGGGCAAGAGGGCTGGCAAAACCCCAACTTGGTGGATGCTTTCTTGGACCACCCCTGCATATTTAAAGGGTCATCCAGAGGCTATTTCATCTAACCTGTTTGCACATGTTCCTTTCCCAGTGCTTGGGAAAATTCAATTCTTTTTCCAAATCCCAGACCCACCCACCCACCCAAGCCATTTTGCTGGCTTGGAAAATCTGGATTCTGAAGTTGAGAAAAGGAGACTCTTCCAAGACTTTTTCTCCAAGACTACCAGAATGAGAGCAAGCATGGGGTAGTGGTTAGAGACCAGGGTTTGATTCCCCATGGAAACCCCCTGGGTGACCTTGGGCGCCTGACACACTCTCAGCCGCAGAAAACGCCCAACAGGTTCACCTTAAGGTTGCCATAAGTTGGAAGCAACTTGAAGGCACACAATGACAACAAAGTGGAAGGCAGTAGGAAGAAAGAAAGGTCGCATTACAGGTGGGTCAACTCCATCAAGGTAGCCATGGATGCCCTGATTTTGCAAGACCTGAGCAGGGTTGTGGATGACTGGAGCTCTGGGAAGTTATCCTCTTCCTAGGGTTTCTGTAAGTCGCAGCTTACTTGATGGCAAATAACAAAAAACAACAAATATAGCCCCATGCCCGACGTACCGTATTTAGGTGGCTTGGCCCCCGGTTGTACTCCAATTTGAGGGATTCCTGGGAGATAAAGAGAAAAAAAATGCATCAGGATCCAACTGCCTGGAGGTCCATTTTGGGGGCCAAAAAGCAAGGGAAGCTTGACCCATATTAATTCTCCCAAAGGAACAGAAGGCAAGAAGTAGCCAAAGACGTTGTCACCTGCTCCAGGAATGGCGCCAGGGACAACTCCGCCCCTGGCACGACTCCGCCTCCAGGGACAACTCCAACCCCTGGCACGACTCCGACCCCTGGCACGACTCCGACCCCTGGCACGACTCCACCTCCAGGTACAACACCTGCTCCTAAGAAAGGCCAGAAAGGTTTTTTTCCCCTAAAAATGGGTCATTCATTTGGAACAAAGACAAGGATGAATGGAATTCTCCATTTTTGGACCTTTGTTGATGGACAGGGTTACTGATCCCTGGCCTCTGCTCCTCTCAAATCCCAGTTTAACTTTTGGAAATCCTAAAAATAGTTCCATATATGCACCATATCTATTTTTTTTTTTCATTTTTAAAATTTCTGTCCCATAGAACTTACAACCTGTGCTGCCTCATTCTGGAACATTATACCGGCAACCTCATGACACGTATCCGTGACTCGTCACTCACTCTGGCGTGGAATATCTGTGGCTGGCGTGGGAGCGAAAGTGCTCTTCAAAACAAGCAAACTCGGGTAGCTGAATCAGAGCGGGAGATACAGAAAGAGAAGACTCACCATATTTAGCTGCCTTTGCTGCCGCTTTAGCTGCCGCTGCTGCCCCAAGGGTCCCGGGTACTAGCAGAAAAGACAGAAAAAGTTTAGCATGTGGGTTTTAAGAGTCAGGAACCCATCGGGAGATGTTGGGGCCAGATTTTCATTGGAATTATATGGATGCTGCCTATAGGCATAAGTCCACCTTCCAATGCATATATATTTTTGAGGGTCATGCATATATATCCAATGCATATATATTTTTGAGGTTGCAGAAGCTGGTATTCATTTCTATCCTCTGCGATGACCAAAGGAACCCTTGATTCACAATTTAGCTGCTGCCGTTCCCTCTCCGCAGGCCACTCAGCGGCTGCTGGAGAGTGAGGGGATTGGAAATGCTGGCAAATTCTAGCATTCCAGCCTGTAAGACTTTAACTAATCCTTGATACGTGCACCAAAATTTCTCTGGCAAGGTATGAAACGTGCACCCAACTCTGATGCTGCAGTCTCAGCAGTGTTTGGAATTTACCGTGTTACTTGCTTTGCTGTAATAAACTATTCTGTTTGAAACTCTGAGCAAAGTTTCTGAGAGTGAGCCAGCCAGGACACGAAATCAGGGAATTAACTGGGATTCTCCCCCCCCCCAAATTGGGACAGTGGCCATTTCCGCACTAGCCTGTTATAGCGATATTATTCCTCTTTCAATATCCTATGGAACCCTAGGGTTTGCAGTTTAGGGAGGGGTCTTTTGCAAACCCCAGGATTCCATAGGATGTTGAAAGTGGAATAATAGCACTATAACAGGCTAGTGCGGAAATGGCCAGTGAAAGGGAGTGCGCTTGCGGTGGGAATGTGAGGCTCTCATGTGGGTGAACTTTTTCTGCGTTCGCCCACTTACCTCCAGCTCCAGGGACTGCCCCAATGCCCGGCACAAGCCCACCAACTCCTGCACCGATGCCAACGACACCCCCGACGCCTGGCACAACACCGCCGACTCCTGCCCCGGGAACGAGGCCTCCAGCCGCACCAGCTCCTACTTGGGCAAAAGACCCACACCGTGAGAAGAGGCCAATCCAAATGGGCTTGCATGTCTGTGACCCCAAAATGGGTGCCCATTGAGGATGGAAATCTTTGGCTTAGTTCATCCTGAAGAAGAATGACTAGTTCATCCTCCAAGAATGGACCATTTCTGCAGTTTTCTCCTTGCTATGGCAGAAAACAAGTAACTTTTTTTTGTGTGTGCTGTATACTCCTCAAAGTGATGCACCTCAAAGTGTGCCAGGGAACTTGTGGTCTTGTTGCACCCAAAACATGGATTTTGTGCAGAAAACATGTTTCCTTCACAGGGAATAACATTTTTCAGTGCAGAAAACTGATCTATTGTACCAAAACAGGGTACAGGCATGCCTCAGTTAACAAAGACTCTGACAAAAAAGCTGCTTTTTTTTTTGCAAAGTCTTTTCACACCTTCCCAATCCCCCTTCTTTGCTCCTCATCCTCATTCTCACTGGAATTTTTTTAGCAGCATCAGGACTGAGAGAATGGTGAAGTGACTTCCAGCGTCAGGGTTGCAGCAGCATTCTGGCAGTACCCACTGCAATAAAGCCTGAGATGACAAAGAAAGTAACTCTTCTTGTGCAGCATGCTCCTCAAATCCAAACCTCCCAAAGTGTTCTGGGTAATTATTTTGCACAGAAACACATGTGGCTTGTCTGTACCCTGAGGTCTGTGCAGAAACCATGTTGCATCAGCAAACAGGATAATTTTTGTCAAAATGTACAGCTTCCAACCCACAAGGGTTTTTTTCTGTGCAGAAAAACAACATGCATTTCTGTACAGAATAATTCCACTTTGGAACATGCAAGTATCAAGAGAAAACTGCACAGAGGCTTGCTGCTGTGTTATTTCCATCACTACAGTTTTTTGAATGTCAGCAAACACCCTCTCCCCAGTTTTCTTTTTGGCCAGGAATTAAATAATGCTGAATATTGTTTTTCTCCCTGGTTTCTATGGATGTCTGGATGGAAAGACGCTTCCGTACCGTACTTCGCTGCCTTGGCGGCTGCTTTTGCAGCTGCGGCGGCGGCGGCTGGACTTCCCGGAGCTGAGAAAAGACGGAGAGGCACAGATTCAATACCACCAGATTCTGATCACGTCCCTCCCCTCCACCCACCTGAGCACAGGCTGGTAAGGAAAAGCCACCCTCGACAATAGCCAAACCAGGGCAGAATAACCTTCAAGCTCCTCCACTACGTGGGGGAACTTGGTAATCTGAGAATCTTAGAACTCAAACTATTGGGAGATACAGATTTTGGGAGTCTGTATCTCCTACCTGTAAGTATTGGGAGATACAGACTTTTCAATAGTCCAATATACTGGTTTCAGTCGCTTGGGCTCCATTTCAATCCACCATCCTTTTAGATTACCACAGAAAGAGAGTTCTGGGCTGATACTTCCACCTTGTCTTTGAGGAACCTCTAGAGCTGAGGTCAGTTTGGGACCTCTTGAGATTTCCTACATGGTCACACCTACTCTTCCAGGACACCGTCATCAGTTGGTAGCTGCTCATTTTTCAAAAAAGGGTTTCCCCCCGTTCTAGAAGGTTAAAATACCTTAGTTCTTGGCAGTTAAGAGTGGTAAGCTAAAATATGGATGGTGGCTTGGAGCTTCACCTCCTTTGCTTTTGGCCTTTCCCGTCACATATAAACATATCCCCTGGACGCAAAGTTTTGAAGGAGCTTTCCAAGATGCTGAAGTCTATTTCCAGCACTTTGGGGAGCTCTGTCCCTTGGGTTAAAAGCAGTTCCCCACCCCTTGATTTAGAAGACACTGATCTCCTACCTATCCCACCAATTCCAATGCCTCCGGGTCCAACGCCAACAGGTCCAACTCCGCCAGGTCCTACGCCACCAATTGCTCCATAGCCAGGGGCTACTCCTCTGCCTGTTGAGAAGTCCCAAAACAAGAGGTCAAGGAAGGAAGCCATTCAGTTCTTGTCTACATCATTCAGCAAGGCTTACCAGACATCATGGGCACTTCAGTTGCCCCCACCTCTGCTGGCGTTGGCCAAAATCCAACACAGCTCTGCTAGCCTTAGTCAAAATCCACACACTGGTGACGGATAGCTCTCCTGTCAGTGGGACAATGGAGTCTCTACAGGTTTTAATGCAGGTGTCCTATGTGTGCTCTCCAAGCTGCTGAAGCCAATTCCTAAATACATTGAGGACCTTGGAGAGCTCCTTGGTGGCTTGCATTAAAACCTGGTACGGATGCGCTGATCCAGTGACAAGGGGGGGCCCAGACACTACTGGACATATATATCTTCTTCTCCTCCCACATGGAAGATGGAGGCTCCCAGCTCCATTGATTAGCCAGTGTGTGTGTGTGTGTGTGTGTGTGCATGCCACAACTGTCCTCACACATCCAGGGAAAGAGAAGAAGCAGCTGCCCATCTCACCAAGTCAGAAGCTGCTTCCCCATTCCTGATTGTGGAAGGATATCTGGATGCCTCTCACATGTACCCCACCCCACGTGCCCTTGAAGTAGCCTGGGAATGGACAGAGCTGAGTTCCGAGGTTCTCCAGAATCCCTTTCAAATCCTGTGCAAATGTGTTGGGTGGGGCGGAATAGTATACCTTCTTCCACAACATGATTATTTATGCTGACATAATAGTTAAGTCATTTAACAGGGTTAAGAAATAACAGGGTTCTTCTGGCTTTTAGAGAGGTATCTTGGCATACTAGAAAAAGGCACACCCTCAAATTTCTGTGGCCCCCATGGCCACATCTACGGCTGTTGTTTTGGGGCCTTTCCACACTACATCGTTACAGTGCTATTATCCCATTTTCAACATCCTATGGAATCCTGAGCTCTTTGGCCTCAGTAAACTACAAACCCCAGAATTCCACAGGAGGTTGAAAGTGGAATAATAGCACTAGAACAGTGTAGTGCAGAAAGGCCCTTTGTTGTTGTTATGTGTGTTCAAGTCATTTCTGACTGATGGCAACCCTAAACCATGCTGGCTCTCACATACTACATAAAAAAGACGAGCTACAAACAATAAAATCTTTAAAAGAATAAAGTTATTTTCCAAGATAGTATCTTGACATAAACTTGTGAAGTTTGATGCCATTCTCTTATCGACTCCAACCAATTCCACTCTCAGAAAAGTCAGAGAAAAAGGAAGCAACAGGGAATGGAAGTAACTTTTCCAGCACAGGAATGATTAACACCTCTTTTTTGAAATGCTGCAACAAGTCACAGGGCAGATGCCTTTTTGAAAAGGAACTTCCCAGGCTCCGAACCAGATCTGATCTGACAAATCAAAAGGATTCTGGGCCAGGGGGGACTCCGTAGATGACTTACCGTAGGCGGCAGCTTTGGCGGCTGCTTTAGCCGCTGCGGCGGCGGCTGCTGAGGTCACAGCTCCTGTTGGCAGAGATAAAACCCAAGTCAAGGTACAGGGGCAGGATCTGTCCATTGGTGGACCTGGTCTCCTCGTGTAAACGCACCTGGGACTGCTGGCAGGCCTCCAGGAACACCTCCTGGGACGCCTCCGGGAACACCGCCGGGAACTCCGCCTGGGACGCCCCCAATGCCGCCTGGCCCTAGACCTGCACCGGAGAGGGGAAATGGCAGAAAGCATGAAAATCCACACTCGAATCTTTCCTGCCCTCCAGATCAAATCTTTGGAACCCTTTCTTCTCCGCTCTGTGCAAGAATGTGGAGGGAGGCCGTGCAAAGTTTCCACCCTTAGTCCAGTTTGATTTGTGCAAAAAATTACATTGTGGGTTCCCCCCGGATAAAGAAAATAAAAATAAATGTAGGCTGGCTTTCTGTTGGGGACTTAATGTGGACATAAGCGGCCTCACCCATGTAGGGAAAAGAATGGAATGGTCGTGCAATGCCTGCATTCACTGAGGGGCTGCCGTAACATTCCTACATAACGGTGCTCCCTGCAGAATGGTACCTGTACCTTGTGCACAGGGTTGTATCAAATGCCAGTAGCACACCAGGGCTCTCTGGTTGGTACCTGCTATGCATTTTTACAGTTCAGACTGACAGGGTTTTGCTGGGCCTCTGCTACTTAGCTATGGATGCATAAAGTTATATTCCACAGACCATGATAATTTTGGGTCCAAATGCACGTGTCTAGGTCTGTCTATCTATCTATCTATCTATCTATCTATCTATCTATCTATCTATCTATCTATCTATCTATGGCCGTTTCCACACTAGATTGTTATAGTGCTCTTATTCCACTTTCAACATCCTGTGGAATCCTCGAGTTTTCAGTTTAGAGAGGGGCCTTAAGAATTCTCAGCCAGAGAGCTCTTGGGCCTCTCTACAAACCCCAAGGATGTTGAAAGTGGAATAATAGCACTGTAACGTGCTCCTGTGGAAATGGCCTATATCTCAGCACAAGCTGCTTGGCAAAGAAAACAAAGCCCCACTGGAATTTCCTGTGAAGAGATCTCCAAATTTGGCAAGCAAATTCATGAGCATTCTTCACATCTCAAATTGCAAAAATGCGACATGGATCCATCGATGTGAATGAAACCATATGTTTCCTGTTTCAAACCTGCCAAAATGTGCCCAGTGTGATTCTTTGGGGCTGCTTCATGAGGGCCAGGAACTTGAAACAGAAGCTGAGCTAAAAATGTTGCTGTATGCCATACTGTGCATCCATGTGGACGGGTGCAACCGGTGGCTGCCGTGTGCAGTTGGGCGGCAAAGCCACACCAGGCTTTTGAGAGCTCCTCTCATCTCTCCAAGGTGCTGAACTATTTGGTGGATAGACTTCGACACCTCGGAGAGCACCTCTGAAGGCTGCTTAAAGCCTGTCACGGATTCCACGTTCAACCAATGTGGAACTACATGTGGAGCCACTCCATGTCCCCACCACCCCTCCTTTCTCCCTGCAAGACTGGGTGACCAGATGTACCATATTTGGCTGCCTTTGCCGCTGCCGCTGCCGCTGCCGGACTCAATCCTAAGAGACAGAAACAAAGGAAGAAAATAAGGAGACGGTGAAAGAGGGATGCCGTCTTTATCAGCAGAGGCACGGTGGGGACTTCGAGTTAAGAGTCTTGGGCCTTATTACAGTGGCTGTTGTTTATAGAGTATGCAAGTTTAGGCCCCAAATCTTCTTGTTAGCTCCATCTAGAGTTTGTTGCTGTGTACTTCCAAGCTGATTCCAACTTATGGCAAATACGTCATGAGGTTTTCTTGGCAAGATTGAGTCTTCACATCTTGAATTGCAAAATGCAACACAGATCCACGGATCCTCTCCCAGCTTCTTAATTAATTTCTGTTCTCACCTATTAGTATCTCTTGCCATTTAGGAATATCTGTTGCCATCTAGACCATACACTGATGTTGTTTGGCCACCTTTGTTCCAATTTTCCCCTCTGAGGGAAAGGAGTGGGAGTAGAGGAATAGCATTACAGGTCTTATAATATATTTTGCTTTAATTGTTTACTTGGTAAAGATGATTCAGCAAAAGGATCTCTGCAAGGTGCTGAAACCGATCCCCAACTACATTCAGCACCTTGGAGAGCTCCTTCAAAACTATCCAAAGTCTGGAATGGATTCTGCTGCTGGATCCATTAGCTATTCTGCCCTTCCTGGTTCTCCTCCTCCTCATTCCCATCCACCTCTCCTTAAGCCATCCATCCATCCATCCATCCATCCATCCATCCATCCATCCATCCATCCCTTTACCTCCTACTCCTGCTCCTGGGACTGCTCCGACTCCAGGTCCAATACCAGGCACACCACCGACCCCAGGGACCCCAACGGCACCGGGGATCCCCACTCCACCAACCCCAGCTCCAGGAAGTCCTCCAGCACCTGTAGAGCCAAGAGGGAGAGGAATGTCAAGACTCCCCAAAGAGAAGGAGAGGAATGCAAGGTCATGAATGTCAAAAGAAGGCCACGGGTGGGCGACAGTTCTGACTACACGTTATGAAGATCTTCCAGATGGCAAGAGCCACTCAACAGTTTGATAGTGGTCTACCTTACAGGGGGGTTGGACTTTTTAAAATTGGAGATCTTGAAAGATTGGTGGGATGCCCACCTCTTAGGGGTGGTTTAGCTTGGGTTTGCTGGAGGTTTGACTAGATGACCCTTGACATCCCTTCCAACTCTATAGTTCTATGACGGGGGAGTGTCCAGTTACAGAAACCATTGCCTTCTGAGTTCCTGTGGCCAGAGTGTTCCACCAGAGGGCAGCATTCTTCCATTATGATTTTCGTCCCTCCTGGGAGTTGGGCCACAGAGACAGAAACTGGCAAGAGTGACACACACCCTGAACTTCTGGTTTCAGCGGAGACTTTCCCATTCCACTCCCTGAGAGGAAATGACATCCAGCCTTAGAAAAAATCTGTGGAAAAACCTGAATTTCCCTGCCATCGAGGAACGTCTCTTTGGCTCCCAACAAAAGCACCAGCAAAGACTGATATTGCTGCTCTTCTTCAGCTCGGACTTTCCTTTGCATGAAAAATATAGCCAATTTTTAAAATGTAAACATTTAAAGGTGCAAAGTGTTTGCATGAAAGTCAACAGACCACCAAGGGACTGAAAAGTGTTTTTGCACTGCTACTCCCAAAATCCCCAAGCCATCACGGCCACTTGCCTAGGAGATTTGCGCACTGTATTTTTTAAATCCCCCCACTCCCAAGGAGGCTGAGAGGGCAAATTTGCAGCCAACAAGAGAGGGAGTTATGGGGAAGGATTTGGGATGAGAACTCTCTCTTATGACTTGCATGATTTAACAGGGAGTAGACACTATTTTAACCAGTTTTGGTCTCAGCCATTTAACCATTCTCTGTGCTAGGCTGGGACTTGGGAGATCTGAGTTCAGGTTATGCCCTCTGCGTATGCTCCAATGGTCCTGATTTTCCAGTTCTGATGCCTCCTCCTTTTAAAGCTGCATTTAAAGTGTCCCAGTTTCTCTCTCTTTCTCCTGCTTTTCCTCTTTGTCCTCACCATAACATCCATTATTGCAAACAGAATTCAAAGAGGAAAAACAGTTTGCTCTCAGTTCAGCAAGAGGGAGAAGAGATGAGGAGGGGGAGTCTTGCCCTTCCCAGTAGACTCCAGCAAAAGCAAACTGCTGCAGCCTCTCCCAGCTTCTTCATTAATTTCTATTCTCATCTATTAATATCTCCTGCCATTTATTAATATCCGTTGCAATCTAGACCACACTCTGATGTTGTGTGGCCACATTTGTCCCAATTTTCCCCTGTGAAATACTGGCTCTACTCCCTAGAGCCAAAAAAATTTGTTAAGTGACCTTGGACTGGTTACGTCGTCTCACTCCTTTTATATGTGTTCTACCTTGCAGGGTTGTTGTTGGGAGAAAAAAGGAGAAAGGGAAGAGCAGAGAATGAAGCCACAAGCTCTCTGGGGAGAAAGGTAACCAGCAAATAATTCTCAAGAGTACACAAAGTGCATATTTATGTGTCACGACCAAATACTGGACGACGGTATACACAGCTGGGATGCAATTTTATGCTTCAAGTAGTGGTAACTTCTGAGGCCATTTCTGCATGAGATTGTTATAGTGCTTTGATTCCACTTTCAACCTCCTATGGAATCCTTGGGTTTGCAGTTTAGGGAGGGGCCGACCGGCCCCTCCCTAAACTGCAAACCCAAGGATTCCACAGGAGGTTGAAAGTGGAATCAAAGCACTATAACACTCTCGTGCGGAAAACTCGTGGGTCCCAAGCCAGGGCAGAACAGTGAACTTTCCCAGAATTTTTGTCCAACGCTTCAAGGATCTATCCAAGGTGCTGAGCTAGATCCCCCAAATAAGTTCAACAGCTTTGATTTAGCTCCACTGAAATTCCGACCAAAGCTTGGAACAGATCCACCACTCTGCTAAAGTGGAAGCCCCTGCCAACTTCTAGCTTCAGCGTTCCAACGCAGGATCAACTTTCTTCTTCTTCTGTTTGCCGAAGATGGGAAAAGATTTCAAATGCACCCCACTCTGCTCCCGTCTGGAGAACCTTTCCTTCGCAAGGCAGCGATTGAAGAGGCCGTGGAACAGCAGAGGGGGAAAGGAAGCAAATTCTAGGATGCCTGATTTGATTTCCAGGCAGGCTTCAAATTCTTTGCTTTCCCAGTCTGAGCCACAGCGAGAGGCACCAAAAAAGGGGGGCACAACACCCTCCCTTTTGTTCTTTCATGGCATGAAAGGGGGAGACTAGGATATAGTACTTTCTAGCACTCCTCTCTCTTGGTCTCAATCCCTCTCTTCCCTCCCTGGAAACCCACACACACGCCCCACTGAAACCTGACCCCGTCGCGGCTTCTCTTAAATCCCACAACTGGCCATAATTTCCCCCATTTCCTCCCTACCATCGCTGCTCTCCTTCTGCTTCCAATCAAAACCAGAGAGTGGAGGCCTGGCTGGGACCCAATCCAGGGAAATGGTATCTGACAAAGGCAGCAACGCTGTGCCCGGACTCCATGCTCGCCGCCAATGCCCAGAAGCAGTTGGACGGGATTCAGGAGGGAGGGTATTTAATATCTCAAAATGGGTAGCTTAGCTAATTCTCTTCCCTTGCTGTTGGTGTTCTGTCTTTCTTCAAGTCATTTCTGACCTATAGTGATCCTAAGAGGGTTTTCTTGGCAAGATCTGTTCAGAAGGGGTTGCTTTTGCTTTCTGCTGAGGCTGAGAGAGTGAGACATGCCCAAGGTCACCCAGTGGTTTTCCATGGCTGAACAGACATTTGAAACCGGGTTTCTAACATCATAGTCCAAGTCTGGGCTGCATCAATAAGGAGTCCAGTGTCTAGGTCAAGGGAAGTGATGGTACCCCTCTATTCTGCTTCGGTCAGACCTAAACTGGAATAATTCTGTTTCCAGTTCTGGGCACCACAGTTCTGGGAGGATGTTCGCAAGCTGGAACATGTCCAGAGGAGGGCAACCAAAATGGTAGAGGGCCTGGAAAAGATGAAGCCCTCTGAGGAGTGACTTAGGGAGCTGGGTATTGGAGAAGAGAAAGTTAAGAGGTGACATGATAGCTGTGTTTAAATATTTGAAGAGGTGTCATATGGAGGATGGAGTAAGCCTGTTTTCTGCTGCTCCAGAGACTAGGACATGGAGCAATGGCTTCAAACTTCAGGAAAAGAGATTGTATCTAAACATTAGGAAGAATTTCCTGGTGGTAACAGCAGTTTGACATTGGAATCTGCTGCTGCCTCAATGGAGTGTGGTGGAGTCTCCTTCTCTGAAGGTTTTTAAACGAAGGCTGGATGGCCATCAGTCGGCAATGCTCCGATGGTGTCTTCCCCTATGGCAGGAAGAGGTTTGACCTGATGGCCTTCGGGGTCTCTTCCAGCCTTAGGATTCTGTGATTCTTGGCACAAAGCAAACTCCTTGGAAGTTCAGTGCAGAGTTTGTTGAATGTCACATTTCTGCACTTTCCAAATTCCAGTTCAGTGTCCTCTTGTCTCTCCCTCCTTAATGTAGGGGTAACATTTCCCAACCCAAATGCAACAGGCTTTGTATTTATCTATGCATGATTTTTATTTTATTTTATTAACTAGCCAGGTTGGTATCCAATCCAAATGTTGGCTGACCTCAAGAAAGCAAACACACTTACCATAAGCTCCTGCTTTGGCTGCTGCTTTGGCAGCTGCAGCAGCAGCTGCTGCTGGCCCACCAGGTACACCTGTGACCAAAAGAAGCACGTCAGAAATGGGGAGAGGCCTTTTGGAAGAACCAGCGCCAACGTGAAAGCTGAAATTCTGGTTTCTAGGGGTCCATCTAAACATTAAAGTGCATGCGTATTTCCTACAGTTAATCTGTTTTCTCTCCCACAAAGAGATTTCCTCAGAATCACATGCTCCAACAATCCAACTTGCAGATTCAGCCTGTGTTTACCCTCGAATGACCAGTGGGTAAACGCAAGATGTGCAGGAGAGGAAAATCACGGACTGTGATAAACAGATATCTTTCACCACTTGGGGGC
Organism: Iguana delicatissima; assembly: GCA_948472985.1. NCBI lineage: Eukaryota > Metazoa > Chordata > Lepidosauria > Squamata > Iguanidae > Iguana > Iguana delicatissima. The sequence goes on along the minus strand of CAOKZL010000359.1, from coordinate 399,813 downwards.
GCACACCCACCAAAAACGTGATAAGTGTATCATCTTGTTGTTGCAGAAGCCCTACATGGAAGCTTGCTGCTCTAAGGCAATGATCCAGCAAGGCATGGTGGGCTTATCCCTACACAAGCATTTACCTATTGCTCCTGGAACGCCACCGGCACCAGGCACCAAACCTCCTCCAAGTGCCCCGACTCCTGGAATTCCGCCTGTCCCAGGCACGACCCCAGCACCTAGGGAGAGAGAAACAGAAATGGATATGAGCCCAATGTGTTTAGACTGAAACAGGAGTGATGAAGCCTTTGGCTCTCCAGAGGTTTTTGCCTACAACTCCCATCAACCCCAGCCAGTCAGGAGTTTTGTGAGCGCTAGTCCCAAACGCCTGGAGGGCCAAAGTTTGTCAACTTCTGGGCTGGTTCTGACACCAATCTCTGGCCCCATTTTACCACGTGACTTCTAGTCCTTTCGCCTCTGACTCCACCTTGCTCTTCTGTGAGTTAAACCATCAGGATCAGGGGTGCAAATTAGGAAGCCCAATTCAAATCTTTGGCAGTGCGGTATAGCAGTTTGCGCATTGGACGAGAACTCTGGTAGACCAGGGTTGGAATTCTTGCCCAGCCATGGGGACTCCCTGGGTGACCTTGGGCTGGTCACACTCTCTCAGCCTTCGAAGGCAGCCATGGCAAAATCCCTCTGAAAAAAATCTTTCCAGGAAAGACCTGAACCAGCCACTCTGCTTTTCCAAGAACAGAGACTCTGTGGCAAGCAGGGATTTTTCCATGGTAGCCCCAAGGGGGAAAAAGGACACTTCTGAGGTACTCTTACCAAGTTCAACCCATCAGGGCCACTCACCATATTTTGCGGCTGCTTTAGCAGCAGCTGCCTGGGCCCCAACGCCTAAGAAAGAAACAAGACACAGATGAGACTTTTGCAAGGACAACCAGTCCACACCAACCTCCTTTTCTTCCAAAGCACACACCTCCCATCTTTGACTTATCATTGAATCATAGAATCCTAGAGTTGGAAGAGACCCCAGGGGCCATCGAGTCCAACCCCCTGCTATGCAGGAACACCCATCAAAGCATTCCCAATAGATGGCCATCCAGCCTCTGCTTAAAAACCTCCAAAGAAGTAGACTCCACCACACTCCATGGAGGCAGCAGATTCCACTGCCGGACAGCTCTGACCATCAGGAAGTTCTTCCTGAGGTTCAAGCAGAATCTCCTTTCCTGCAGCTTGAATCCATGGCTCCTTGTCCTGGTCTCTGGAGCGGTAGAGAACAAACCTGCTCCCTCCTCAACATGACATCCCTTCAGTATTTAAACATGGCTCTCATGTCCCCTCTTAACCTTCTCTTCTGCAGACTAAACATCCCCAGCTCCCTAAGGCGTTCTTATTTAGGGCAGTCCCACCAATACGGACCAGTCAGAACACTCAGGACGAGGACTTGGGAAGTAACCCCAACCTCTTCAACTGGCACTGGCTTCGGGTCAAGAACTATTTACCTGTACCAGTTGGGTACCCGGCCTTTCCTCCACCAAAGACTCCACCGGGTCCAGCACCTAGAACCGCAAGGAAAAGGGGGTTTGCTGCGAAATCATCCCTTGCACTTTTGCCCGATGTAAAACTCAAATGAAATTTCATGGAGCAAGAAGGCTGAGTGCTTGGGCAGAGAGAGGTTAAAATCAACCCCCAAGATGTTGAGATAGCTCATGGTGCTTGAGTGGAAGGGTTCACCTGTCCTTTGGCACGTGGGATCAGTCTGAAAACCTCGGCCTTCAGTTTTCCAAATCTCTGGGCCTGGCATGAGACTGAGGGCTTGGAACTTCTCTCCAGTCCCCAGGGTGTGGGGAAGGAATCTCAGGGCAAGACTGTTGCCTTGCAAGTAGGGGGTCTTCACTTGAGGACAAGAGACTCATTTTTTTTCAGATATGGTCTCTCCCCCCCCCTTTTTAATGGAATGATGTGCTCAGCACAACCATGGCTGATGCTCAAGGAATGCTTAATGACATCCCCAGGGCCTTGTAGCCTCATCCGTTTTAAAATCACCAGACCCTACCCCACAGGATATCACTAGGGGTCATCTCTAGGTTTCAGGGCCTGGGAATGTCTTGACCCTGAATTCCTACCACGATGAAACTGGACCTGTTTTCTGTCAAATCTGGTTATCTTTGGTGCACTGCTACACATCTACCACTCAAGAGGTACAGCACCTACACGACCTGCCGAGAGGACTCACCGAAAGGAAGCTTTCCATAATAACTACCTGGAAAGAGAGAGACAGAGAGAGAGACAGAGAGAGAGAGATGGATCAAAATGTGAACTTATTCCTTTCCACTGGAGATGAAGCTGTGTCCCCTTCTCTTTCCCATGCACATGTCTTACTGACTGGTACAGGTAAGTGGTTCTTGGCCTAAACCCCCAAACCCCAAAGACGCATCAGAATAGCAGCTTATCTCCTGAATGCTTGTACAAATAAGCAGGTTTCAACCACCCTCTTTGTAAGATGTGTGCACGGGAGAGAGGAGGGGATTGCTTCCTTTTGTGGTCACCCACGGTCTCTCTGCCTCATGGGAGGGCTGGACCTTCAGAGAATCTGTTAGGGAAATTCTGAATCGAGACTCACCTGGGAGTTTGGGGGCCTTGATCGGATAACCCAGAGGGAGCCCTGGTTGCTGGCCACCAAAGCCTCCAAAACCTATGACAGCCAAGGGAGAGTATAAACAGAACAACGCCCACAGGAACTCCATGGGACTCCAGTTTTCCAGATCCTGAAGCCCCCAAAGTCCTGCAAAGCCTCCCAATGCACCCCCTCCCCATTTTTTTTTAAATTATCCAATCAATTTTTACCACAAACATACAAAAGGGTGCAAAAATATCACCCTCCCGAGAACACATCATCAACCCCAAGTACCTCTCTTTTCATCACAGTCCTTCGCAAAATGGCTGCCTTCAGGTCACCATTTTGAGAAGGACTCCAAACAAAGGAGCCAAGATAATTTGGCACACTCAGGAGAAGCAGCCAGGCTAGCCCTCATTCCTCAATAGAGTTGTGTACCCTTGTGTTAGAGAGTCCAACCTACCAGGGATCCCGGCAAAGGCACCTCCTCCTGCCCCTGAGAGGGGGAAAAAAATGAAGAAGGGAGAATTAGAAGCAATTGTCTATCTACAGACGGAGGATTAGGAACCAGATCTTTCAAACACTGTGCCAAAAGATGTGAATCCCTTGGACAAGGAGAGGAAAGCATGGCTGTGGCAAATGGGAGACAGATTTTGGTGGATGCCACAGAACCCTTTCAGTAGCATCATAAAGAATTTCATGACAGCTAATTTCTTTCCTTCTTTCTTCTCTCTGTCTGTCTGTCTTCCAAAACCTCGTGTGTGTGTTTTCTAGCTCACAGTCTCCTCTGAGCTTTCAGTTCGGTTGGAAAAGCAGAATGTTTGAAGGTTAAACTATGACGCTGGGAGACCAGAGTTCAAATCCCTGCTCTGCCCTGGAAACCCAATGGCAAGCCACACTCTCTCAGCCTTGAAGGCTAGGGCAAATCCATTCTGCACACATTCTGTCAGGAAAAGCCCCGTAATAGATTCCATGCAGGGAATGGCTGTAAGGCCATTTAGGCCTGAATATGTTGCCAAAGGGATGCCAATCTCCAATTTCTTGCTGTGTAAAAGCTTACATTCTAGTACAGAAAATGAGTATATTTGGGAGACATGTAGGATCCGTAATACACTCGGTGGCTTATTTGAGAAGCAAAGCACAATAAAATCCCATCTTGTCTGCACTGCAGAATCATAAAACCTCGGCATTGAAAGGGACCCCAAAACCTATCCAGTCCAACCCCTTGCCATACAGGAATATAAAACTACTCCTGAAAGATGCCCATCCAACCTCTCTTTACAGCTTTCCAAAGACGGAGACTCCACAGTCCTTCAAGACAATCAATTCCACTCCTGGAACAGCTCTTACAGTCAAGATGTTCTTCCTAATGTTTGGGTGGAATCTCTTTTCTTGTTATTGCAATCCACGGCTCCTGTCCTTGTCTCCTCCGGATGACATCCCTCCAAATATTTAAACATGGTTATCATGTCCCCTCTTAACCTTCTCTTCTCCAGGCTCAACATACGGAGTTCTTTCAGTGGTTCCTCCTATGGCTTGGTTTCCAGACCCTTGATCATCTTTGCATTGACTAGGGGTACATGTGCTAAGTCACTGGGGAGAATCGGCTTACCTGGGACTTTTGGCTTCACACCAGTTCCAGTTGGCACCCCTGGCAAGACCCCTACCCCAGGGTAACGGATCCCTGAAATTGGAGATGTATGAGTTAAAGGACACAATGCACAACGTAGGTATTTGGAGTGCTCTCAACAGGACTTCTCGTTCAGCCCTCAATCTGAAATCCCACCAACACGAGAGCTGTTGAGGTGACTGCTGAGGGGTAGCTTGACACTGATGTAAATCCCATTGATCTCAAATGAGATAAGGAATTGGATTTAGGCCACGACTGAGCAATGGGTGGGCCGCAGGCCATGGGCCACCAGCAGCCCTGGGCCATTTTGTGACTCCCCCAAGACCCCCTTTCTTCCAAACAGGAAATGTTTTAAAAATAAGGCCTCTCCTGGGCTTAAAAACATCCAGGGCCCCAAAAGCATGGTGAAAATGCTCCACACTGCCCCAGGGAGTATTGATTTGGGACAAAAGAATTTTGATTTTTCTTTTTTTCTTTTTTTCTTTAATTTTATTTTTATTAAAGTTATAACAAACAATATTTACAAATAAGCATTCTTTCTTTTTATAAATATATAAGAAACAGAAAGCAAAGAAATATATACACTCAAATTTATATACCTATATACTTATAAATTTATATACCTATCCAACATCTAATTCTGTTTCTATGTCTTCTTTTTCTATTGATCTTCTGTCTTAATCTACAGAAATAGATAGATAAATAGACCATTTCCCTTTTTATGTGACTTGCCATATAATTTTGAAAATATATTTTTCAATTCCCTAAGGATTTTGATTTTTCTGCAAGGGGCGCAATTCTCCCAGGTCTGCTGGGAGGGGGAATGAGACCCCCTTAATTTCTTACCCCTGTTTTAAGCCTTGGCTTCTTCTTTTGCAGAGTTTCTCAAACCTTGAATGTTCAATTAGAAACATCCAGACATCAGAAACATTTTTTTTTGCTAGGTATTAATGGATAAGGAACTGGTTAGTAAATATGGACTGTTTCTTCCTTATGCGAGGACACTGTTGGCTCAGATTTGGCAAGCGGCTAAAGCAAATGGAACAAACGGATGGCTAAGGTTGCTGAGTTTTCCCAAATGGCCAGACTAATGTGGGTCTTCCAGGAGAAGCCCACTGAAGATGTCTTGGAAAATCGGAAACCGTTTGGGGACTTTTTGAGCAACAAGAAATCTAATGATGGAATAGTTTGTGGGTATGGTTACTAGATAGTGGTTTGAGCATTGGACTACAACCCCAAAGATCAGGGTTCAGTTCCTCACTTGGCCATGGAAACCCACTGGGAGACCTTGGGCGTGTCACACACTCTCAGCCCCAGAAAACCACTTGACAGGCTGCCCTAAGTTGGAAACAAGTTGAAGGCACGGAACAACAGCAACAATTCTGGTAAGATTGTTTAGTTGGCTCTTTATTGGTAGAACAATATTTTCTTTTTTCTCTTTCTCTTTCTTCTCTTTCTTATTACAGTTTGGTTTTGGGGGTCGTCAGGTCCCTTTAATGTTTCAGCAAGTTAGTGTTTAGATAGTAAGTTAATGTTTTAGTGAGAGTATTCAGTGTTTTTAGTTTATTGTGTTTTCATTTTAGATTATAGAATCATAGAATCATAGAAATGTGGAGTTGGAAGAGACCCCAGGGGCCACCCAGTCCAACCCCCTGCTATGCAGGAACACCCTCAAAGCACTCCCGACAGATGGCCCTCCAGCCTCTGCTTAAAAACCTCCAAGGAAGGAGACTCCACTACACTCCGAGGCAGCAGATTCCACTGCCAGACAGCCCTGACTGTCAGGAAGTTCTTCCTGAGGCTCAGGTGGAATCTCCTTTCCTGTAGCTTGAATCCATTGCTCCTTGTCCTGGTCTCTGGAGCAGCAGAAAACAAGCCCTCTCCCTCCTCCATATGGCTTCCCTTCAAATATTTAAACATGGCTATCATGTCCCTTCTTAACCTTCTCTTCTGCAGACTAAACATACCCAGCTCCCTAAGTCCATCCTCATAGGGCATGGCTTCCAGGCCTCTCACCATTTTGGTCGCCCTTCTCTGGACTTGCTCCAGCTTGACCATGTCCTTCTTGAATTGGGGTGCCCAGAACTGGACACAGTATTCCAGATGAGGTCTAACCAAAGCAGAGTAGAGTGGCACCAGTACCTCCCTCGATCTAGACACCATACTCCTGTTGATGCAGCCGAGAATTGCATTGGCTTTCTCGGCTGCCGCATTACACTGCTGACTCATGTTCAGCTTGTGGTCTATGAAGACTCCTAGATCCCTTTCACACGTACTGTTAGCCAGCCACGTGTCCCCCATCCTATATTTCTGCATACCATTTTTTCTACCTAAGTGTAGGACCTTACACTTCTCTCTGTTGAAGTTCATTTTGTTAGCCTTGGCCCAGCTCTCCAATCTGTCCAGGTCCTTTTGAATTTTGATCCTGTCATCAGGCGTATTAGCAACCCCTCCCAATTTGGTGTCATCTGCAAATTTGATCAGCGTGCCCTCTATTCCTTCATCCAAGTCATTAATGAAGATATTGAACAGCACCGGGCCCAGGACAGAACCCTGTGGCACCCCGCTAGTCACTTCTCTCCAGGATGAGAATCTGCCATGGGTGACCACCCTTTGGGTACGGTCAGTCAACCAGTTACAAATCCACCTGACAGTAGCCCTGTCCAGCCCACATCTTACTAGCTTCTTTGCAAGAATGTCATGGGGAACTTTGTCAAAGGCCTTACTGAAATCGAGGTACGTTACATCCACAGCATTCCCTTCATCTATGTTAAAAATGTCAGTTTGTTTTTATGTTACTTGGTGTTTTTTTAAAGTTATACATTTTATTGGAGCAGAAATTTCTTACAGAGCTTAAAAAAGAAAAAAGAACAAGAAAAAATACAAAGCACTTAAAACAAGTATCACAATTTCTTTGAATTTGAACAGAAAATATTTTTCAAACCATATCAACTGACGTTGTATCTAGTTCTTCTTATAAAAGTCTTCCCTGTTTTCCTTCTTACCCTAACATGGAGTTATATTCCTCTTTGTGTTTTTAATCAAATTCCTTGTAATACACTTTCCTTTTTGTTTATGCTGCCTATTATTCCTCCTCCCCATTTCCACTGCTAGTGTCATTTTAATCCATTTAGTCACATTAAAAAGTTATGTCCATCAGTTATATGTAACCTATGATCACCTTTTGCTGTTTCTGTTTGAGGAAGTTGGTAACTGGAGTCCATTCCTCTGATACTTTCTCAGACTTTCCTTTCATACATTGTGAGAGGGGCTCCAATTCTATCATATCATTATTTCGTGTTTAAATTAATACGTACATACATACATACATATATATATATGGTATATATAAATGTCCTGCCATGAGCCATTGGATAAATTTTAGCGCTACAGAACCCTGAAGTCCTCACGGGACACTGACAGATAAAGACACAGGTGAACCCCTCGGAGACCAAACTCACCTGTTCCAGGAAGGACACCTCCAGGGAAGACGCCTGGTATGCCGACACCCGGTATCCCAACTCCTGTCAAAGGAAAAACAGAACCAGGGTGACTCTGCATCCCTTTCTTCCTGTCCCCTCCCTCTGTCCTTCTCTAAATTCCAGCAGGAGCGGAACGGCAGAGGCCTCCTGTGTTGTGTCTTCCTTCGTCATGACCGACACGAAGGATGCTGAGCGCTCACACCCCAGCGGTGGTCCACTGAGAAGACCTTCGTCCCACCAGACCTGCTCCAGCTCCTCTTTGCCATGCATGTCTCTTCACGCAAGCGTGCCATGCTGTCACCCGGATTCCCAAACAAATACTGTCCTTAGGCTTCAGTCAAAGCTGTACCACTGCTTTCTCCTCTGCTCTCCAGATTGGTAATTATCACCCAAACCTGGCGAGTCCTCTGTCCACAGCTTTCCTCCCTTTTCCTTCGCTAGCACTGGTGTGTATGCGTGAGTGTTTGGATCCTGAGTGCACGTGTGAATCTTCCAATAAAACATAATCTATCTTACTTTGGAATCCCAGCTGGTTCCTTCCCGCATGGACACCGCAAACATTGGTGGAGAGATCTCGTTGAGTTACCCCCCTTCTCACAGGCCTCCTGAGCTAAATAGTTCCCCATAGTCACGTGGAGGTACTGGCATCAAGGGTATATCCCTGAGTCACCCACATTTTGGGATAACACCCCAGGTTACTCCTCACTTCACATCGCCTGAGGCATTTAAAGAGCGCACTGATATCGCCTCTCAGTCTTCTCTTCACCACGCTGAACATGCCCAGCTCCTTCAACCTTTCCTCATATGTTTTATTCTCCATATCTCCTATCATCATTGTTGCCCTTCTCTGAACCTGCTCCAACTTGTCTATGTCCTAAAATGATGCACTGGGAACTGCATACAGTACTCCAGGTGAGGACTGATCAGTGCAGAATATAGAGACGCTTTTACTTCTCTTGATTTGGAAACTCTTAATGCAAGCTAAAATAGCATTCGCCCTCTTTGCTGCAGCAACACACCATTGCCTCATGTCCGGCTTATGACCAACAATAATCTCAAGGCCCTTAGTGCCATCCAGAGCAGACTCAGTAATTTTTACCTAAATAAGTGAACCATTGATTCCATGGGTCTTCTCTACTTGGGACATACCAAGGAAATTCAGACCCAGGTTTAGTGTTCAAGAAAAAGCATGATGAGATCTTGTTTTAATTCAAAATCCATCCTATGGGAAACTGAGGACCCACCAGGGATTTTGCCGGGCTTGGCCCCAACGCCGGCTCCTGGTGCAACCCCCGTCTGTGGAATCACACCGCCTGTGGGGAGGGAGACAGAGAAAGAAATTGGCACAGCAAAGGTTTCCAAAACATATTTCATCACATCCATGGCCCAAGGAGCAGAAGGTACAGGCAGGAAGAATCTCAGGGGAAGTTCTGAAAAGGGTTCCTTTGTCTGAGTGCACAATTGCACAATCACAAAGCCAGGGGAGCAGCCAAGAGTTGCAAAATCAGACAGAAAGCAACGTTCTTTCTCCAGTTCCAGAAACAAATGAAAACCAACAGGGATATTCCTGCTCTTCGACAGGGAATGCAAAGTGACAGGATTTTGGTGACCAACAGCAGGAAAAAAAAATCAGAATTCTATGTGCTTCACGGTCTAATTAGAATCATAGAGTTGGAAGAGACCCCAAGGGCCATCCAATCCAACCCCTTTCTGCATGCAGGAAGACACCATCAAAGCATTTGCAACAGATGGCCATCCAGCCTCTCTTTAAAAACCTCCAAGCAAAGAGACTCTACCACACTCCCAGGCAGCAGTGTATTCCACTGTCAAACTGCTCTTGCCCTCAAGAAATTCTTCCTAGTGTTTAGATGGAATCTCTTTTCCTGAAGTTTGAAACCACTGCTCTGTGTCCTCATCTCTGGAGCAGCAGAAAACAAGCTTGCCCCATTTTTCATACGACATCCCTTCAAATATTTAAGCATGGCTATAATGGAAATAGAGGGCATTTTGAAGCAAACTCCACATGATGGTACCGTTGGGTTGCAAGATGCCATCCCAGGGCTTCAGGCACCAGAAGTCCAGTCCAGCCCACCCCCCTGAGTAAAACAACATACCTCCTGGCACACCCACACCGGCTCCAGGGATACCAGCTCCAGGGACGCCACCTACACCAGCCCCGGGCACACCGAGTCCAGCACCTGGTTAAGGAGAAGCAATACACAATAGACTCCGCTTGGAAAACAGAGGCGATGAAACCGTAGAGAAATGGCGGAAGCATGTCTGGGATCCTTGGTGGCTTGAGAGACTATCAGATAATATAAGAAGGGCAACGGGAGATACAAACCAAGACCGTTGTATTGAAAAGCATTGTTCATTGACTTTATAAATACAGCAACGGGACCAGCGGGATTGGACTGGATGACCCTTGGGGTCTCTTCCAACTCTATGATTCTAGGATTCTATCTAGCAGGCTCCACTCAATAACTAATTAATACTTTCTGTGCTACTGGACAGCTGCTGTTAAGGGTTGGCCACAATACTGCCAAGGACTCTAAGGCCCTTTCCGCACTACACTCTTATCGTGCTATGATTCAACGTTCAACCTCCTGTGGAATTCTGGGGTGTGTAGTTTACTGAGGCCAAAGAGTTCCCTGGCAGATGCATTGCTGCTTTTATAAAGTCAATGAATAGGAGCTGCTTTTCAATACAAGAGTCTTGGTTCGTATCTCCCGTTGCCCTTCTTATATTATCTGATAGTCTCTCAAACCACCAAGGGCCCAGACATGCTTCTGCCATTTCTCTAAAGTCTAAAGCCCCCCCCCAAACTGCAGACTCCAGGACTCTGTAGGATGTTGAAAGTGGAACGATAGCACTGTAACAGCGTCCTGCGGAAAGGCCCCTAACCCCCTTTGCCCCGTGGCAGGGACCACGCACACCACATCCGGAGAAACGACAACCACACCAACTCACCTGCTTTAGCAGCAGCTTTGTAGGCGGCGGCGGCGGCGGCAGCTCCTGCGGGGGTCCCGGCACCTGGAAAGACCCCTCCTGGATAGACTCCCCCAGGATAGAGGCCACCTGAGGGAAGGAAAGAAAATGGCCCTCAGTAGCTCCACTCTTTTTAATCGGGATCGACTCCTTGCCACAAGGACCAACCAAAGGAACATTAAGCCTGTTGCATTTTTTTAATTCTTTTTTTTTATTAGTCTCCCATAAGAAGAAGTACAAAACATATATAGCAAACATATAATCGATACACAAATAAATAAAACATTGCAGGATAACAGGGGTATATTCGTAGTTCAAAAACATAATATCCACTTATCTCCTCTGTCATTCTGCCAATACTTCCTCTTACCCATTACCAAAGACATTGTTCCTGTTTATTTAAACCTCAAAGAAACCACCCTTTACTGATTTTCCATATTCCCTATAACTTTTTTTTCTTGTTCGCCTACAATTGAATTGCGTATCACTACAATACTTACATTTTCAATGAAATACCAGTATACAGGTCAACACTTATGATATATCTATTATTCTAGCATAATTTTCCCTATGGTAGAATTCATGCTTGTTTCTCTGAGTAATTCATTTGATTTTAACAAAAGTTTAATTCAGTAAGTGCTAATGCTAAGAGTGTTACGGACTCCATCAGTTACTCTTTATTACAGTCTGTTATTTTATTTTTCATTTCTATTTTGGGAAAAATTCTGTTTCTTGGTTGAGTAGTGAGTCACCGGCAACCATTCTTCTAGTTTGTCAGTTGGCTTTCCGGTTGATTGCCTGTAGCATTGTGTAAAATCCCTCACCACCCTTTGTGCCTCCTTGCATCCCAGATGAGCCACTTAACCAACCTCGGCATGGCTGCGGAGGGACAGAGCCAAAGCTTTCTCCAAATCCTTCCAAAATATCCCATGAATAAGTGAGTATTACATGAATAGATTGATGCCCAACCCCGGAATACCAAGACTGGACACATAACATTGGGTAATTAAGGGCCACTTTATTTGATCTAAAACTATTTGCAGTGCATTGGTTTAGCAAGGTAGCAAGAAGCAGAGAGAACAACTTGATGTGGATCTAGCTAAGGTGTCATTCCTTTGTTTATCCCCTCAGCTTGCCCTTGGGCAACACACCTGGGCCCTGAGAGCAATCATAGAATCATAGAAATGTAGAGTTGGAAGAGACCCCAGGGGCCATCCAGTCCAACCCCCTGCCATGCAGGAACACCCTCAAAGCACTCCCTTTGGCAGATGGCCATCCAGCCTCTGCTTAAAAACCTCCAAGGAAGGAGACTCCACCACACTCTGAGGCAGCATCTTCCACTGCTGGACAGCCCTGGCCATCAGGAAGTTCTTCCTGAGGTTCAAGTGGAATCCCCTTTCCTCTAGCTTGAATCCATGGCTCCTCGTCCTGATCTCTGGAGCAGCAGAAAACAAGCCCTCTCCCTCCTCTACATGGCATCCCTTCAAGTATTTAAACATGGCTATCATGTCCCCTCTTAACCTTATCTTCTGCAGACTAAACATCCCCAACTCTCTAAGTCTATCCCCATAGGGCTTCATGGCTTCCAGGCCCCTCACCATTTTGGTCGCCCTCCTCTGGACTTGCTCCAGCTTGACAATGTCCTTCTTGAATTGGGGTGCCCAGAATTGGACACAGTATTCAAGATGAGGTCTAACCAAAGCAGAGTAGACTGGTACCAGTACCTCCCTCGATCTAGACACCAGACTTCTGTTGATGCATCCAAGAATTGCATTGGCTTTCTTGGCTGCCGCATCACACTTCCGGCTCATGTTCAGCTTGTGGTCTATGAAGACTCCCAGATCCCTTTCACATGTACTGCTATCCAGCCACGTGTCCCCCATCCTATATTTCTGTATTCCATTTTTTCTACGTAAGTGTAGGACCTTACACTTTTCTCTGTTGAATTTCATTTTGTTAGCCTTGGCCCAGCTCTCCAATCTATCCAGGTCCTTTTGAATTTTGATCCTGTCCTCTGGTGTACTAGCAACCCCTCCCAATTTGGTGTCATCTGCAAATTTGATGAGCATGCCCTCTATTCCTTCATCCAAGTCATTGATAATATATTGAACAGCCCTGGTCCCAGGACAGAACTCTGTGGCACCCCGGAGTCACTTCTCTCCAGGATGAGAAGCAGCCATTCGTGATCACCCTTTGGGTTCGGTCGGTCAACCAATTACAAATCCAACTAACAGTAGCCCTGTCCAGCCCAAACCTTTTGGTTGCTACCCGGCTGCTTGTAGTTGGAAGCGGAAGCCAGTGGACTCTCAGGACCCTGAAAGTGAGAAAGTCGAATCCCAGATTATCCTCAAGGGCTGCTTCCTTCCCTGCCCCCTGGGCCTCAAAGAGGAAGTTTCGGAGCCACACCATACACTCAATTTGGTGCCAAAAGTGTTCACTAAAGACTTCCGTCCTTTCCCAGTACCTGTGGGTTGACCACCTAAATTAATGCAACCACTCGAAGCCAATCACTCCATCTCTTCAAATACGGGGTAGAAAATAAAAACAACCCCCGATAAACTCAGTTGTTCATCTTTGCCTGCAGTGATAAAATTAAGCAAGGATTAGATGTCTGCTGTATACGTGGGAAGATGTGAGTGCCGTTTCTGGAGTCTGGCCCAGGAGAGGGGCCCAAAGGGAATGTCAGGTCGTTCAAAGGAACTTAAACAAATGGCAGGCTTACCTAGTGGTGCTCCAGCACCTCTGACTCCTGCAAAAGCGGGGGGAGAAGAAGAGTCAGGGTGGAAGATGGAAGTGCTTAACCAAACGGAGACCCAGGTGGAAGGGAAGGTTTGAGATAATCTGGCACCCCCACCTACATGCTGAAAGGGGAAATTAGTCATCCATGCTCCCGCACTTTACGATGCAAACGCATTGCAAGAACAACAGATACTGAAAGGCAGGGACGACCAATAACAGAGAAGAAAGTGCACGAAAGGTGAAGCCTGGGTAGAGTTCTTTCCTTGGGCCTGAAAGAGGAAGTTTTACTGGGGGAGGGACTTGCAGCTGGCGGGAAGACCACTGACCTGGTTTTGGAGGTTTGGCTCCTGCACCTAATCCTGTGGAAAGAAAAAAGGCAAATGTTAAACAAGCAAAGGCAGGAATTACAAGGCATTTTGCTAGGCATATGTCTTGACAAAAGAAGAAGAGAAGCCCAAGGGTTGTGCTACAGTTAGGGTTGTGCTACAGTTGTGACCCAAATGCCTCAGTGTGAACCTCACTAATCAGACACAGGTGCCATTGCACTGCAGTGGTTGCTGGTGACCCCCATGTCAGTTGGGCAGTGAATCCACTCCAAATTGCAACCCAAGCTTTTCAGGAGTTCTCCAAGGTGCTGAACTCTATTCCCAAATAGGTTGAGCACCTCGGAGAGCTCCTTTAAAACTAGCTCAAACCTGCAGTGGCTTTGCGGCCCCACTGACATGGGGGGGCTGCCAACCACCACCCTTACATTCAATTCCAATGTGCGGCCCCCAGCTATAGATTACTCAGAATTGCCCAGCCTCTTCCACTGGAAGTGGTAGCTCCCAACTTGACTGGCCAACAATGGCCCTAACATCCATGGGTTCACTTAGTCCCTCTTTAAGACCACCCAACTTGGCAGCCATCACCACATCTTGTGGTGGTGAGTTCCACGGTTTAACAAGGCATATGTCCCCAAATTTCCCACCATTTCTGCTTCTACCAGTGACCCTGTTGAATTCTAGGATCATGAGAGAAATTTTATATTATATTATATTATATATTATATTATATTCATTCATCTTTCCCTCATGGGAATCCAACATTTAAAATCAAAGTTTAGCTAAAAATGAAAGATTACAAAAGTTTTTAAAAACCCAAAGTTCAGAGTAAAAACTGTTTGAGATACTTTTAAAACATCTTGTTCTGGACTCCAGCTGGTTGCTGTTCTAGGGTTCCCCAAAACTTTGTTTGGTACAGAAAACTGACTCATACACCAATGCTATAAGGTGACATTTATTGGTGGTAAATGGATGCAGCCAGGGGTCTACAGGGGAGAAAAATATCGCAACCCTTTAGATGATGGTATCCAGCATCTCCTTGGAGCAAATTCTACCTCAGCTGTAACTTGACCAACCATCAGTTCCCCATGGCTGGTTAACAAAGTCCCTGGGCTGGGGAAGACGGAGGGAAGATGGACTCTCAGGATCTATATCATGCAGAAGCAAATAAAGGAAACTGAGATGTGCAGGCACGACCCATTTCTCATCCCCTCAGCCACAAGGATGGCAGAAACAGGTTGCTAACAGGAGTTCATGATATCTGTAGAACTCTCTTCCAGCACCACATTTCAGACGAGTGGATCTTCCCCCTGTAAGCTTTCTTCCCTGTCCACGGCTACCGTAGAGCTGAGAGCCTTTGGGTGTGATGCCAACAAGGACTCTAAAGCCCATTTGCCTAGGGAAAGAGTCCCTGCAGGGAAAGGCAAGGGCCAAATCTTCCTGTTAGCAACCTGGAAGATGGGCCATGCCTGGCTAGTTCAGTTTCCTTTGTACAGTTCTGCCCTGCAAAACTCCTGAGCTCTGTTGTCTTGTTATTTCACCAGTGTGTGGTGTGTATGTGTGTGTGTGTGTGTGTACCCCAGCTCAGTGGGGGTAACATTATCCAGCCATGGGGATTGGGAGCATTTGCCCCAGGATGGTCCAGGTAGGCTTGGTTGCTTAAGGCCCTGAATCTAACTCCTGCGACATGGGGATGCTGGAATCCATCAAGTAAAAGCTGGGATGCTTCGCTTTGCTGGAGACCACCTGCTGTGTCCATTTCCCACCAATAAACCCTATCCTATAGCAGGGGTGGGTGTCAGTTTTTAGTACTAAACAAAGTCTTGGAGAGGCCAGGGACGGTGGACGGTTCCAGCTCAGAACAACCAGCTAATACGGTCATCTCATTTCTCACTTCTCCTTCCAAATCACTTACAGACAAGTTTAAAAAGCACCAAGTCCCAAGAGAAATGACTCATTCTCTCTCTCCTCCCCCCCCCGGGGTTATTGGCCTCCTCTGCATTGGACAATTTCATTTTAAATAATGCTCCCCACCATTTTTCTCCAGAACAGACATTTAAGCAAAGTGGCTGGCAATTTCCCGGAATTCCCCCGGATTTTGTTTTTAAAAATTGGTGTCTCGTTGGCTCTTCTCCAGTCCTCGGGTACAGAGGCTGGAGTTCGGGAAACGGCGCATATTTTAGTTCGAAGATCAGATCTTTCGCCTCTGAGCATTTTAAGGAACTCTCAGATGGAGACCATCTGTTTTTGCTCTTTGGCTGGGCTTGAAAACATGAAGTGTTGCATGACGAAGAAAAAAAAGCAAAAGAAAAAAGGAAATCCACTACCAATTTTGATAATGGGTGAAAAATCATAGAATCATGACCTGGACGGGACCGTAAAGACCATCCGGTCCAATTGCTTGCCATGTAAAAAAAAACTGCAGCCAAAGCAACCCCCGGGGTCATGATCTCTAATACAACATACTTAAAAGCAATACAGATTAAAAACTATACCAAAACTTCAATAAAAACATAACTATACATGGGCAATTTAAAAGACAAACTATGAAGTTAAAAACATTACAATATATTAAAAGACTACATCTTTTGTACAGCAATGAGGGAGTCGTTCTAAACTCTCAAGGGAAGGTGTTTCAAAGTCTGGGAGCAGCCACGGAGAAGGCCCGGTCTCCCTTGTTCCCCCCAAATGAGAAGATGGTGGGACAGGATGGAAATGTGCCACCATCAAAACTCAGAAGAAAATAGTGCTGAAGAAACGTGTGGGAAGCAGGTGGTAGACTCCCAATTGCAGAATCAGAAGGGAGGTTGTCTATATTCTCCAGTCCAGCCAAGCCTGAGTAGTGGGGATGGAGAATAGATGAATAGGATTGGCACATCCATGGGGCAAAGTCTGTTTTGCAGCTCCTGACAGTGGCAGTGGAACAGGCGGCAACTTGTGAAAGAGATCTGTATGTTTTCAAAGGTTATGGTGCATTTTGGAAAGGGAGAACGAACCCTCCGGAGAAAAGAATGTATACACATTTGCATACACATAGGTCTGAGATATTGCATCAAGGTGATATAGGATAACTTTTCACAGAGTTACATGGCAGTTGCACAACAAGTTGCCTTGTTAGTGCATTGTGATGCCGTGCAACTGAATTCATGATGCAATGTGCAACGCAAATGCTCACTGAGGCACAATGCAAAGCTGCGCTAGTGTGCAATGCACAAAGGTGCCAGATGTGCATCTCCCCTTCCGAAGCTTTGAGCCAGCTACGGCCTTTCCTCACTGGACAAAAATATTGAATTGCTTCTATCAGGGAAATTACACATGGGTAGGAAATCCACACTATCCTGGCCCTTGAGAAAATTCAATGAATGACCCAGAATGAGAATGCATACCTTGCAAAGGGTTTGGAAATACCCTTTTTGTCGATGGGGGAGAAAATGCAGATGTTAGAAAAACGCAACAAAAAAAGGGTGTTCTTGTCGTTGTGTGCCTTCAAGTTGTTTCCAACTCATG
Organism: Iguana delicatissima; assembly: GCA_948472985.1. Classification (NCBI taxonomy): domain Eukaryota; kingdom Metazoa; phylum Chordata; class Lepidosauria; order Squamata; family Iguanidae; genus Iguana; species Iguana delicatissima. The sequence continues at coordinate 382,536 of CAOKZL010000359.1, read as the reverse complement.
GTAACTCTAAGGCAAACTTATCATGGGGTTTTCTGGGGCTGAGAGTATGTGATACACCCAAGGTCACCCAGTGGGCTTCCATGGCTGAGCAGGGAATTGAACCTAGACCACACTGGCTCTCAGAAAATGTACATTTTGAGTAAGAAGCATATAAAAATACACATTTCAGTGTGTAGAAAGAAATCTTTACACCCTGATAAGCAACCAGCAAAGAATGGGAATGCGATGGTTGTATAAAGAGGAACCCAACAAGAACGCAATAAGCTTGGAAAAATTACAACTCCCAGAATCCCTCAACTTCATGACTGCTGGATTCTGGTGGTTGTAGTGAATTTTTTCCCCCTCAAGTTTTGACTAGGAAGCTTCCACGTGACTCACCTGCTCCCCCGAGTCCGCCCACTCCTAGACCGCCAACGCCAGCTCCTGTGGAGAGGAAGAAGAGCTCAGTATGCTATCTTCTCCGAAAGCACCAGCTTTCTGTCTCTGTCCAGCTGCCAGAGCTCAAAGCACCCGCAACCCCAAAGGAGAGTAAGATAAACCGGTCACCCTGCAAGACTGACTGTGCGAACCTGTGGCTGTTGGGTTGTGAATCTGCTCCAGGTAATGGCTGGCCTTGTGGGAGCTCTCCATGGGGCTGGAGCTGCCTAGGACCAGAGTTCAGGACCCTGGGGAGCTCTTTGAAAGCCTAGATTGGCTGGCTCGGTATAACAGAACCCATCAGCCACGTCTGCTGCTAGCAGCAAAACTCAAGGCCTTTCTGCACTACACTGTTATAGTGCTATTATTCCACTTTCAATACCCTGTGGAATTCTGGGTCTGTAGTTTACTGAGGCCAAAGATCTCTCTGGGTGAGAATACTAAAGGCCCCTCCCTAAACTGCAAAGCCCAGGATTCCACAGGAGGTTAAAAGTGGAACAATAGCACTGTAACAGTATAGTGCAGAAAGACCTTCAGTCGGCAGTGGATATGCTTTGTAATGATGGTTGTGAGCGTGTGTCCTGGGTTCTAGTTTCTCCAAGCTGCTGAACCCATTTCTCCAGTGCCTTAGACAGTTCCTTGAAAGCTGAGGTTTAAACCCGGAGTGGGTTTACCGTTGCACTGGCATGGAATTTGTCAGACAACACTGGCTAAAGTGGACCAGACAACCCTTTCTTTAGAAGTTGCACCAAATCTGGAGGGATTTATCCCAAGAAAGGGCAGCCCCGAAACAGTTCAGTTCTTTCTTCAGAGCTTGGGCCACGTTTAGGGTTATTTATTTATTTATTATCCTCAAATGCCGCCTTTCTCCCGGAATGGGGCCCAGGGTGGCTTCCAAGAATAAATTGAAATATAAAAACATTTAAAACAATTAAAAACATTCAAAGCACATAAAATCATTTTTTAAAACACTATAATAGCCACTGGATGAAGTAGACTTCAGTTATGCTGCTAACTTCTTTCCTTCCAAGGTGCTACAAGATCCTATTGTGTAATTATTGTTGTGTGTGTTTCAAGTCATTTCGGACTTACAGTGACCCTACGGCGAACCTATCATGGGGTTTTCTAGGGCTGAGAGTGTGCCCAGGCTCAGCCCATGGATTTCCAGGGCCGAGCAGGGATTCGAACCCTGGCCTCAACGGTTGTACAATGTTCAAACAACTACACCACGCTGGCTCTCCTTTGCATGATATCCATCTTTAAATATCTTCAGGGATCTCAAGTTGAAGGTGGAGCCAACTCATTTTCCGCTGCGCCGGAGACTAGGACTAGAACTAGGCACCTTTTGTGGCCCCGTCCAACTCTAAGATTCCACAACGCTCTGATCTCTGACTTAATTCAAGCTGGCAACCAAGTCATCCAGAAGCAACTACTACTAAGTGATTAAAAGCAATTTTTAATAATTAAGCTAGCATTATTCCTACTAATTGACTTAGAATTATTAGTATTTTTATGATTGCTATTATTTTTTGGTGGTTGATAACTAACTCATACCAATACAAAAAATATAGAATCTGTGCTTATATTTTAATATAAGGAATTTTTCTTAATGAACTAACTTTGTACAAAAAGAACAACTGGCCACAAGTACTAACCTTGATAGAAATTTAAGGATTTAATAGTTACTTGTAACTGTTCAATTAATATTTGTTCCTTGCAACAAGGGAGGGAACCAATTTTTAGTTCTGTGGAGTCTTTTTAGTGCGTCATAGCTTAGTTTAATCTTTGTAATTTTGTTATGTATTGTTTGTTTTTCCTTTTGTAGTATACTGTTGTGTGTTTTTGGGGGTTTTTTTTATATTACTTTGTAATGTTGTTATTTGTTTTGCAGTGCTCTGTAGTGTTGTTATTTGTTTTTATTCAATAAAATTTTATTTTAAGAAAGGAAAAAAGAAACCACCAGTCATTCAGCTGGTCGCCTAGGGTGAGTTGGAATCGCATGCAGGTGAACAACAGGAACAAAAATCTTTTTTTTAAAACCAAAGTTGGTTTTTCATTGACTACGAATGACTAGGAACATGCAAAGCAAGCAGGGAAGCAAGCAAAGGAAATGCCCTCGTGAACCCTTATCAGTAAATGGACTGATTTACCAGGCTGACGTCCAAAAAAATGTCTTTGGAAATCTCAGGCCATTTCCGCACTAGACTGTTATAGCGCTATGATTCCGCTTTCAACATCCTATGGAATCCTGGGGTTTGCAGTTTCGGGGCCCCTCCCGAAACTGCAAACCCCAGGATTCCATAGATGTTGAAAGCGGAATCATAGCGCTGTAACGGCCTAGTGCGGAAATGGCTTCAGGCTTGGGCAGGATTTTTGCAAGCGCCAGACAGCTTTCTTTTCCCCCTCCGTGACCTATTCCAAGGCTCGGAAAGGCTGCTTCTAAAACTGCAACTCCCACAAGACCTCAACCAGCATGGTTAGTGACCGTGCCATGTGGAGGGGATTGTGGATGCTGCAGTTTAAAAAGTAATTCTCCCAAACTGACAGCGTTCAACCAAATGTCTCTCAGAAACTCACAAATAAGGGGCAAAAAAGGCGACAGCTTTTCCCCTAGCAGGTAGTGTGCCTCTGTACCTGGAGGTTTCATTTGGCTTTCATTGCTACTGGCTGCTGATAGATCTGTGAATTTGTCTAACCTTTTCTCTCTATTCTTTAAGATAAAAAGTCCTCATATCTCCCACTTTCGCCAAGCTCAGGGTGACGGTCTTCTTTCTCTCTTTTTTTAAACCCTCACAACAATTTTGTCAGGGAGATCTGGCTGAGAAAACATTACTCACCCTAGGTTCCTTGGGAAAATTCCCTGATTTCAACCAGGGTCTTTTCCCAGTCTTAATCCAAAACTTTAACCCCTACATAATGCATCATTTTAAAAATACCACCTAGGAGAGGTGTTGTTAGGGTTCCCAGATTTCTTGGCCTCATCCTGAGTCTCTGGGCCACTTATTTGATCTCCCAAGTGAGAAGGAGGTATCTCAGGGTGAGAGAGCTGCCTTGGAAAGCGGATGCATATACTTGTTTTCCTCATCTGTTAGACACGGGGTTTTTCTATTCGAACAGTGCACTCTATGCAAGAGTGGCCGATGCTTAAGTTCTCATTCTTAAGACCCACCTGTATGATATCATACCAGGACCTGACTGCGGTATCATCCCTAGATCTCAGCTTTTGGCCTGGGATATTCTTCACTTGGCAAACCTTGTGGCAATGAGTTCCACTCATTAACCACCAATCATGCAAACAAGTGTTTTCTTCTTCTCCACCCAAAATCTACCCGACAGTCCAACTTCACCAGTGATGTTCGGTCATCAGGGATAGGGAGATCAAACTACCGGCATGCTTTGTTTCAACCCTGATCATGCACGTCAGGGTGCCCTTTCCATTCTTTGGGCCCGTGCACTTACCTGGACCTCCGAGTCCCGTTCCAAGTCCCCCCAGGCCTCCCACACCAGCAGCTCCTGCGGAAAGCAGCAAGTTTTCAGTAGGCTGGGAGAAGGGGAAGAAGGACCCAGAACTGGCTGGCAGCTCCCTTGTCAGTGGGATGGTAAACCCATTCCAGATTTTGTTGCAGGCTTTAGAGGAACTCTCCAAAATGCTGATCCTCATTTCTAAATAGGTTCAGGACCTTGGAGAGCTCCTAGAAAAAGCAGTCAAAACCTGGCACGGATTCACCATGTCTCTAACATGGAATCAGCACTTGTTGCTGGAAGGACCTTTGATTCTTCTCAGGCATTTCATGCAAAAATATTTCTCCCCTTGGAAGCTCAGCGGGTGCTCAGGTTGCTTTCGTCTGTGCTCCAAATTATCTGCCGTTCACAGGTGCCTTTTGCAGGGGAGGCTACCAAGCTTGTGTTGGATGTTGTGGGTTGTATTTTTGTCAGAGCACAACAGTTTTTCAGTGGGTGGTTCCCATGGACATCCATTCTGGTTTTTAGCCTGAACTTGAAATGATCTGTTCAAAGTTGTGAACTTAGTGAGGGCAATACAACAATGGTACCTGCACCCAGCACCCTCTACTGGTGGTTGTGAGTCTTACCAGGAAAGAATCCTCTTCCGGGAATCCCGACTCCAGCACCTGGGACTCCTGCAAAGGAAAAGAGAGCAAGAATCAGACAGGTGAACGTTTTGGGGAGTCTAAGCAGAGTTAGAATCATAGAATCATAGATCTGGAGGAGACCCCAAGGGCCATCCAGTCCAACCCCCTTCTACCATGGAGGAAGACACAATCCAAGCACTCCCTTTGGCAGATGGCTGTCCAGCCTCCAAAGAAGGAGGAGACTCCACCATACTCCATTGAGGCAGTATATTCCACTGTCAAACATCAGGAAGCTCTTCCTGATGTTTAGACAGCAGCTCTTTTCCTCAAGTTTGAATCTGTTGCTCCATGTCCTAGTCTCTGTAGCAGCAGAAAGCAAGCTTGCTCCATCCTCCATATGACATCCCTTCAAATATTTAAACACAGCTATCACATCCTCTCTTAACCTTCTCTTCTCAAGGCTGAACCTCCCCAGCTCCCTAACCCAGTCCTCATCGCGCTTCGTGGTTTCCAGGCCTTCTACTGCCCTCCTCTGGACACATTCCAGAAGCCCCCCATCACCTCTCCCATCCCCTGCACGGCAGTTTTTTGCTTCTTGGGGAGCAGTTACGCCCCCCAAAGAAGCACTTGGTTAGGACCCTGCAGTGAGATGCAAAATGACTACACCAGCAGTGGGGCCTCCAGAGAGACCTCAGCCGATGATGTTTATTTCATGCTTGCCTTGCAAGGACCTAGCTGTTCAGATTCTGCTTGCTACCAATGAAGCATCAAATGGTAATTTGGGGGAGGGGGCAGCATCAGAGGCTGTATGATAAATCTGGGGCAGGGGCTTGGGACACTGCGGAGGCACGAAGGGAACGCCAACCTCCGCAGCTGTCATTTCCCCATCCCAGGACCCAGACAGGACCCTTTGCAACAGCCAAACCCCAGAGACACGGGAAAGACAGTATTTACAGCAGCCAGTGTAGGGGGGAAAGGGAGAGCCCAGGAATATCAGAGCATTTATATAAGAAGGGGCCGTTCTGCACTACACTGTTACAGCACTATTATTCCACCTTCAACCTCCTGTGGAATTCTGGGCTTTGTAGTTTCCTGAGGTCCAAGAGCTCTCTGGCTGAGAATCCTAAAGGCCTCTCCCTCAACTGCAAACTCCAGGATTCCTTAGGAGGTTGAAAGTGGAATAATAGCACTATAACAGTATAATGTGGCAAGGCCAAAGGACTCATTAATTAGGCCCACTGCTAGGTAAGACGCTGAGCCTATACAACAAGAGTCAAGAATTCCATCAGTGGATGCAGCCCAGTTTATTCCTGAATTCCTTGCTTGTGCTCCTAGAACCCCTGACCTTCACCTTCACTATAGATTTTGCCATCGGACTCTCTCTCTCTCTCTCTGGATTTACAGTAACTTGGACTGTCCTCTCTAAATCTACTGCAAACTCAGACTGCCAAACGACTAAGACAAACTTTGCTAGCTAGCTCCTGATAACAGGCTAATTAGATAGCTAGAAGCCTTGGCTGGCTGTCGTCACAGGACAGCAGCACCCCAAAAAAGGCATCGTACACCCCTAAGGGCAGCCCATGTGTTGTTAACTCAGCTAAGTCCTTCTCAAAACAGGTCAAGATGCGTAGTCCCCGTGCGGATGGAGCAAAGCTTTGCTAAACCTAGGTGCATCCGTGCATGGCAGAAGCATCCTTGGAATGGAGAGATGTGTGGCTGCTTAGCTGAGCCAGGTCAGTTCTGGTTCATACTTGGATGGGAGACTGCCAATGAATAAACCAAAATAAGGCAAGCCTGTGTGTTAATAAATGTAAAGTAAAATGGAATGCTATATGCACCAATATTGATGATATAGAAATGAATGGAAATAATTTTACTCTGCTAATAACAATGATATAAAGGCTTGGTACCACTGGAAGCTTACGGACCATTGTGAATAGGTGGGAGTATTTCATACATTTCCTATAAGTCTTTTCTACAATACATTGGATCCTCTGTAGGATTATAGGATTCCTCCACAGCTTTATTTATGGTATCTGTTGATACCAATAAGCCTTTATACCATCATTTCTGTTCTTGATAGTGTTCCTATAAATCTTTGCATTGCTTATTCAGTGCCCATAGGGTTTACGGTTGTCAGTCGTTGTGTAATATAGTCGTTACTAGCAGAGTAAAATTATTTCCGTTCATTTCTATATCGTTAATACTGGTGCACATCACATTCAATTTTACTTTACATTTATTAACACACAGGCTTGCCTTATTTTGGTTTACTCTTCGGACCTATTGCTGTGAAAACCAGGTGCTGTGGGCTGTATTTCAGAGGAAGAGAGGAAGGAGCTGGCAAAACCAGCTCTGAGAGTTCCTGGCTAAGAAAACTCTAGGAAATCTATGCAGTTGCCGTAAGTCGGCAGGCAAAGGCACAATGCGGGCAGAGAGCCGCTTGAGCTCTCCCGCCTGGACGCATCTGTGCACGCACGTCTACACCCCCGCAGCTGCTCCGGCCTGCCCTGGCAGCCTGGCTCACTCACTGTTGAGCTGTTTCTTGGCTCGTCTGGATGGACCTCTGGTTTGCATCTGACCATCTGGGCCGATTGTGCAACGGAGACTTCTGATGGCACAGGCAGCGAGCATGCATGTTTGTACGTGCGCCTCCCCGTTGCCTCCACGCTGCCTTTATTGCTTCTGCGCTCTTAAATAAACACTTGCATTTCAAGCTGAGTGTGCCGCTAGCCAGGGGAGAGAGAAAGAGGGGAAGAAACTGGGGCTGACTATTTTTCTGTAGAAGAGGAGATGTCAGCATGGCCAAGGAACCAAAGCTGGGAAAATTTCCTCTTCAGTCCGTTACTCTTCATAGTTTTGGGAACTCATGAGGTTTTCCGTTAGGTTCTGAAATTTGAGAGACTGTTCCTTTTATCCAACAAGGAAGGCCAGGGTACCCAAAAGTTCATAGTGAGCAAATTGTACAATAAACAGGAGCTGGTGACTCATTTACTAGTGGACACAGGGATCTGCTCTGGGTTTCAGTCTGAACTTCAAAGGAGTTCCCCAGTTGCTGGGCCTACTGTAGAATAGAATGATAGAATCCTGGAGCTGAAAGAGACCCCAAGGGCCAGCCAGTCCAATCCCATTCTGCCATGAAGAAAGACGCCATCAAAGCATTCCCAGTAAATGGCCATCCAGCCTCTGTTTAGAAACCTCCAAAGAAGGAGACTCCACTGTACTCCCAGCATATTCCACTATCAAATCATTTTTAACATCAGGAAGTTTTTCCTCATGTTCAGATGGAATCTCCTTTCCTGAAGTTTGAAGCCATTGCTCCATGTCCTAGTCTCTGGAGCAGCAGAAAACAAGCTTCCTCCATCTTCTGCATGACATCCATTCAAATATTTAAACATAGCTATCATGTCCCCTCTTAATCTTCTCTCCTCCAGGCTAGATATACCTAGCTCCCTAAGCTGCTCCTTATAGGGCTCTGTGGTTTCAGAGCCTTCTACTTTCTACTTCTGTTTTACAGTCATGTAAAACATTCACCGAGGAAACCTATGACTTTGAAGAATGCTTCCATTTTTATTTTTATTTTATTTTTTTTTGCCTACTGGTCACGCAACAACCGTTCTCAAGTCCAAAGTGAGGATGCATTTCTTGGAAGGGAGCAGCAAATGGGTTAGGCAGTGGGCTTGAGGTGGGCTTGAGGTCTTTTCAGCAGCCTGTCCCCACTGCATATTGGAGGAGCCTTCCAAAACTTTTCCTAAGAGCAGAAGGCAAGACTCGCACCCAGATACAGGATGTGTTTCTTAGCGGGAACAGCAAATGTATTAGGTAACAGGCTCGAGGGGGAAGGATCCTTCCTTCTAAAGCCCTTGAAGCTTCAGGAGGTAAGTAGGACCCTATTCCCCACTTCAGAAAAAGCCTCCAGCTTTGGGAATGAGAAGAAGTGAGAAGGATCCTATTCTCCATTTCCAAAGCTGCAGACTCTTTTATGCCCATTGACACAAAAGCCACCAGCTTCAGGAATGTTTGTAAGAAGGGTCCTATTCCTCACTTCAGAAGAAATATGATTAACAGCACTGCTTTGTTTAAATAAAGCCTTGCTGAACCTGCCTTTGATAATTTAATTGTGACCGTGTGCACGTCTTCTTGATTTTCTAGTTATTGGAACTTCACTCCTCCAACACGCCTTTCTTCCTGTTAAAGTTGGCTCCCGGACTTGAGACGTGACTCGGAAGCATCTTGCAAGGACTTGAGAAGCAAAGGTAGAGACGTAAGACTTGAGACTTGGAGTAAAAGCCAACGCAATTCTCGGTTGCATCAATAGGAGTATGGTGTCTAGATCGAGGGAGGTACTGGTACCACTCTACTCTGCTTTGGTTAGACCTCATCTGGAATCCTGTGTCCAGTTCTGGGCACCCCAATTCAAGAAGGACATGGATAAGCTGGAGCAGGTCCAGAGGAGGGCAACCAAAATGGTGAGGGGCCTGGAAGCCATGCCCTATGAGGACAGACTTAGAGAGCTGGGTATGTTTAGTCTGCAGAAGAGAAGGTTGAGAGGGGACATGATAGCCATGTTTAAATATTTGAAGGGATGTCATGTCGAGGAGGGAGTGGGCTTGTTTTCTCCTGCTCTTGAGACCAGGACAAGGAGCAATGGATGCAAGCTGCAGGAGGGGAGATTCCGCCTGAACCTCAGGAGGAATTTCCTGACAGTCAGGGCTGTCCGGCAGTGGAATGTGCTGCCACGGAGTGTGGTGGAGTCTCCTTCGTTGGAGGTTTTTAAGCGGAGGCTGGATGGCCACTTGTCGGGAGGGCTTTGAGGGTTTTCCTGCATGGCAGGGGGTTGGACTGGATGGCCCTTGTGGTCTCTTCCAGCTCTACATTTCTATGATTCTATGAAATGCATCCCTGCATGTCGCTATGACAAAGATATCCTTCATCCCAGACCACAGCCTGCCCTTCCACCTGCATTTTGCCAGATTGCAGACCTCTGAAAGAGTCACCTCCCTGTATCTTGCTGGTTGGAGCCATGGGATTTCCATCCGCAGCCTGCCCCGAGAGGCTTTGAAGCTGAGCATGTTGACAGAGGGAAGCTTAACAATTTCTTGGAAGGGAAGAGCAGGGCTGAAGAATGCTTAAACAAATAGTTTAATCTCACCCTGATCTGGTTGCACTTAGCAGAAGGGCCCGGTGACTCAGCCGCACTTCCTCGCTGGTTATCGGGAGAGAGGAGAGGCCAGCGAGAGACTGCCCTGCCCTGCTTTTGCGCGTCCATGTGCCTCCATTCAGCACAGATAACGGGTACATTGTCCCACCACCCCATGGCAAAACAGTACAAATCAGGAGAACATTTTGAAAATATTCCAAAAAACAAAGATGGTTGGAGAAATAAATGTTTTTCTTGAGTTTCTAGAATTCCTGATTAGAAGAATCCTGGACGGATGAGAATTTTTTTTTCATTTTTGCAATTTGGGACTGATTCTAAGCAAAATTTGCATGAGGTTGTTTTATGCAGAAAACAGTCTTCTGTGCATAAAGTATTTCTTTAGAAAAGTTGCTTTCTGCTCAAGCAAATAATATTTATGTGCAGAACTATCATGTATTGAAAAAGTGACGTTATCTGTACAGAAACAGTTTCAGTGATGGAACTTCTTTCCTGTGGAGAAAATTGTGTTTTCTTTGCAGAACAACCACATGTGAAGTTTGCAGAGAATAAGCCTCAAGCAGCTAATTGTCTCTTGAAAACTGCAGTTTTCAAAGACTTTTTTTTTTTGCAATGAGAAGGAAATTCCAAAAGATACTTGTTCCTCCTGTTGAGAAGAAAATTAGTGAAGAATTATAGCCTTACAAAACAAGAACGGCACTTGTAACTGAGAATATAAAAAACAAAGGGTTTGTATTCCAGATATCACAGAGATGGAAAGAATATTGGAAGATGGAAAGTTGCAGCTCACCTGTCCTTCCCCAAAATACACCACAAACAAGCCCCAAACAAAGCTGTGAGACCCCTGTGATTAAAGGAGAAGGTCAATGGTGGCAAAGATTCACTCACCAAGATATTTTCCTACGAAAGGCTAAATATAAACCAGAGTTTGCAATGCTGCATTTAATGCTTCCCCCGCCCCCGTCCCTGAAACAATTTCACCTGCATCATCTCAGCCATCCCTATGGTAACAACAACCTTAGAAGGTAGGCCTGCTATTGTAAACGGAGTGGACGGAGGAGCTGAAACTGAAAAAGCGGTTGCTCATCTAAGTCTTTTCAGATCAGATCAGTCTGACACTAGCCAGAAATGGGTGGCCGGTGGCCACGCTGGACGGAGGATGCTGAGAGCTGCCATCCAAGAGAGAGAAGGAGAAGAAGGAGGGAAGAAGACATAAGAGGGGAGACAGAGAAATGCTCCTAACCTCTGTTTTCTCTCCTTCTTCCCCCGAAGTCCAGTTCCTCCTTGCCTGTGTCCCCCAAAACCATTCTTGCAGGAGGAATTTTCTCTATAGTTCATGCCATTTCCTCCCAAGTAGCAGAGGGAGGCTTGCGGACTGCTTGTGAGCATTCCGTGGCAGCCAAATTATCCACAAGCATTCTGTGACCGGCCCTTTCCAACCGTCCTGCAACCTCCTCCCAAGACATTCACAGATATTCCCTGACACTTCATGAAGGCTTAGTGATAATGCAGCTTTTCACAAATGTTCTTTGGCACCCCAATTCTTTGCGGACATCCCACGAAAACCCCAGTTACTCGGGAATATTCTGGATATCCTAGTTGGGGAACACTGAATGACAACCCAGGTCTCTGCAGACATTCTGCGGTGCCCCAGTGGTTTGTCCACGTTCCGTGGCGCCGCAACGCTTTGTGAATGTTTTTGTGTCACCTCAGCTGTTCCACGAACATTCGGGACACCCCAGGACTTGGTGAATATTCAGTGAGAACTCAGGTCTTTGAGAACAGCCTGCGGCGTCCCAGCCGTTTGTGATCATTCCGTGACACGCCATCTCTCTCTGAACATTCCCGGCCATTTGTGAGTCTTCCATGACTCCATGGCCACTCAGCCAGCGAGGGCAAACAGCGGTGGGTGGAGCGATAGCAAAGAGAGATGTGTGGTCTGGGTTTTTGGGTTTTATTTTTAAATAACTTCTGCTTCCTGGAGGACTGGAGCAAAGAACTGCACTTCTACAGAAAGACTTGGGTTGATGAGGCCTGCCTGCTTTCCATCTGTTCCCTTCCTCAACAGCTAAGAGAACATGTGTGAGAAGGAAAAGGGTAAATTAAGTGTTACCACCTGAAAAATCTGAGAGAGAGAGGAAGAGAAAAGAGAGAGAGAGAGAGAGAGATGGTATCTAATAAAAGAAAGAGCCAAGTGATTCATAGATCAGTCTTTTTTAATGTGTGTGCATGCATCTTAAGTGCATATATGTACATGTATATGGATATATATAGGGTTTTCTTTTCCCTTCTGACCAGTATAGCTATCTCCGGATCAGGATCCAAACCTGCTTCCAAGACGCCAGCATTCCTGCTTAATTGGCTCGTGGATGGCAGCCAAAGTTCAATCAGCACAAGCCAGAATCCCCCAGACACACGAGCCAGTGGCTGATTGAGAAACCGACTGGATGGCTAGTTGGACGCGGGGTTGAGAAACACCAGCGGAAAACAGATTAAATAAACACCCAGATGCACTACACAAGACAGAGCTGGGCGAGCACGAGGAGATGAAATTGTAGATACTCCCTGTGAGGATTGCTAGACTGTTGACCGGACCAGCATACAAAAAACATAGGACGCAGTTTTAAAGGAATTGCGCTGTCTGCCAGTATGTTTCCGGTCTGAACTCAAGGGGCTGGTAATGACATTTAAAGCCCTAAATGGCTTGGGACCTTGATAGCTGGAGCAGCGCCTCTCCGTATCTGCGTCCCATCAGCCAGGGCAATATACTTTGAGGTCCTCTGGCGGTCTCGGCACTGCTGTCATCATTTTGCGTCTGGCCGCAGGGACGTAGCCGGATGCTGCTCCAATCCCATCATGAAGCAAAAAATGGCCACAGAATCCTAGAATCCTAGATCTAGGAGAGACCCCAACGGCTGTCCAGTTCAACCACGCAGCCATCAAAGCATTCCCAACAGATGGCCATCCAACCTCATGTCCAAGTTGACTTGACAGCTAATAGCAACAGAGGAGATTTATCACTGAGGCTGAGAGAGTGTGACTCACCCAGTGGGTTTCCATGATTGAGCAGGGATTCCAACCCCAGTCTCCCAGGGTCCTATTCTATAAATTAATACACCTTGCTGGTTCTTTACGGGGAGAAGGATATTGTGGAGAAGTAATCACTGTCACACCCATCACAGGGAAATCCACAGCATTTATTCACCCTTGCTTATGAGGACATGCAAATAGTCAAATATTTCTCTCCCAGCTGGAAACATATCTGCTTGGGGTTGCCAGTGCAAATCCCACAGGACAAAATGTGAATAATCACAACCCCGAAAGAGCAAAACAGTACCTTGGACCGGTCAAACTTTGCTTATGTGCTCTCAATCTATTTTGTCTTGGATCAAAAGGGGACCCAATGCTTCACCCACTCCACTTTTTGGTTGCTCTTCCCACTATCAGAGCTCGGTTGGGCTGCAAACTCTTTCCCTCGGTTCCTTTGTTTCTCCAGCTGCCGTGCAGAAAACCGGGGATCCGCCAGCAGAGGGTGCTGACGCAACTTCAAGAAGACCAGGTGCAAAGCCGGAGCAGCAACTTCACCCCTGCACAGCTGGTTTTGCTGAATTTTTTTGGTTCTCTTTTGTATTTCATTTTTAAAAACATATTTTGTTTACTTCCCAAATTTCAGAGTGGCCATGGGCCAGCGCCTTGCATGCCCGGCCTTTGGATCATGGTTGTGCTTTTGCTGTGAAAGAGACGTTGGAAAACATCCCATTCCGAGGCCTTCGTCTTTGATGGAGAGCAGAGCTGCCAGGTATCCCTTATTTTAAGGATTTGAGGGCTGGGAAGGTTGTACTTGATGCGGACAGAACAAGATTCCCCAAATCTTGCACAGTAGTCAGCATGGGTTAGTGTTCTGAGCATTGAATACAACCTCAGAGACCAAGCTTGAAATATTTTCTTTACAAGGAAAAACTAAAGTGTTTGAGAATTCTGCATTCACCTTGAGGTCAAGTAAGATTCTTTCTCCAAGTAGAATTTCAGCTTAATTGTTCTCTGAGCTTAGTTATCTGCTGTTTTGGAGCATTCCAGGCTATAAGGTGTTTTTTTTTCTTCCCAATTCCTTACTCCATAAATGGAGTGATAAGAGGAACAGATTTTTCTGTACATCTAACCAGCTCTGAGGTTCAGGTTACTTCGCAGAATTTTTAATATGATTAAAACAGAGGCTGAATATATTTTAATAACAATAAAACTGGATTTTCATAACAACAGAAGTTTGAGCATCATGTAATTTATGTCGAGGAGCTTGCGGAAAAAGTTAATTTTATAGAGAAACACATGGCCAAGTTGACTTTTATTTGGTATTCAGACAGAGCACACCATGTTAATAGCTGCTTCCTGATTATAAACCATATGAGTCATGCATTTCGACTGTTCCTCGTTGTTATTTAGAAACCTGGCAACCCTAGTCGAGGGGCTGAGGGCCATTCTGCCTCTGGAATGCTTAGCACTAGTGGTTGATCAGAACCAGAAAAACTAGGGCTGAGCATGTACAAAGTGCAGGCTACTTTTTCCCCAGCCAAAGCTAAGAAGGCAAACAAGTCAAATCCTGAATTAAAACTGGGGGGGAGGTACTGGGAATTATGTCATGGTACTGTAAGAATGTTGTAGCTTTGCTTGACATAAATGCTTTTTGCAGATGCCAGCCCATTTCTCAGTGGCGGCCTGTGGCTTCCGTATCCATGGGAGCCATTGGATCCACTCCTGTTTTTACTCTGAACTTCAAAGGGGGCTGTGCAAGAGGCTGAGCCTATTCAAGAACAGCAGAGGTTTGGCAGTTCAGACAGTGCTGTTAAAGTTTGGAATGAACCTGGAGTGGATGTACCGGCATCAGCCACCACAATTTCCATGAAAGCTTATGCCAAACAAAACCTGCTAGTCATTTGGGTACCATAGAAGAATCTGTCTGTCCTTCCTTGGAGCATTTCCTAGGCGTGTGGCCAGCGCATGTCTGCACCACGATAGAGCAAATGCAACCATTCTCCTGTGCTAAGGAAAGCGGACAAATCCTAAATCCCTCCCTATTCGGATTAGTGGATTCTCTTTTTTCAACAATTGACCGTGAAATCACAACGGTTGCTAAACCTCCTCCTCCTCCTCTGGGGGTGAAGATATGCACCCCCCCCCCAAAAGTCACACTGTCCATTCAGGATCTCTGTCACAAAGCTCATTCTTTTCCCATGCTCACACAGGTAGCAAAATCAATGACGAACCAACTCTTTCCCGATCTGTAACATTTCCAGGTTTCCGATTGAATGGGAACAGCACCGGTGTAACGATTAGGCTTTAATTAAGACTGGGGAGACCCAGGATTTGAACCCCATCTCAGCCACTGAGGGTCCTTCAGGCCAGCGACTCTCCTTCTCATCTAACCTACCTTGCAGGGTTGTTGTGACAGGAGAGACTCATATGCTGTCTTGAGGTGATACAAGAGAAGGTCGGACCTAAATGTAATCAAGTACCATCATATTTTAATGCACCTCCCATGCATTCCCAGGAAGCTAACACATTTCAAGGAAAGCAATTAGTAGGGTCTTTTCCCTGCCGTGCCATTTTTTTCTCTGTATAAAATACTCCTATTTGACCCTGCCATAGCTTCCTTTGAGTTGCAAATATATGCACACACAAAGCTTGGAAAAAAATATTTTTGGGGATCGCATCTCCCGAATCCCACAGCTAGTTATTTTGCCAAGTTCTTTTTTGTTGTTGTTGTACTCAAGATTAGAGGCAGCTCACGTCCGGTTCCAGATTTGTAAGTAAGCAACAAATTTCTTGGGGGAGGTTCAACCGCATTCTGATCCGATGTCAACCCTGTCACTTTTGAGATCAGTTTCCAGGGGTGTCGAGTCTTGCAAACAGATATGGAAAGGGAGCCAAGAGACCCTCAAGCTACTGAGCTCAGCCATAGAGACAAGGAAACCATAATAGAAAATCTGTTTTGCCGGACGAGGGTTTTTCCAAAGGTGATACCGTCAAGCATTTCATCCATCCACACTCTCTCTCCGCAGGGATTAGGAAGCTGCCGACAGACATAACAAATCCCGAAACGGCTGCCATTTGGATTCCGATTTCTGCCACGTTTTTGCACTGATGTACGGCAAAAGCAGAATCATCCGTCTGTGCCCTGGTGCTGAATGGTGCAAGAAAACAAGTAGCGCACCGAAGGCGGCAGGTCACTAAAGTGGGTGGTGGGTTGGTTCAGGTGGGGTCCTCGTTGGCATGTGAACAGTGGTATCTCAGCTAAGAAACCCTCTGGCAAAGAAGCTCCTTTTTACAGAGTCTTTTAATGTTCCCAGATTCCCTTTCCTCCTTATCTTCTCTCTAGATGGAAGTTTTTCAGCAGCATTGTCACGGGGGGATAGTGAAGGAGGGATGGAGAACCACAGATTTTTACTGTCACGATGCAGTGCCTTTCTTCAGTAAACTATCAGTCAATATATTTATCGTGATAGCCAAAGGCCATGACAAAGAGATTAATATATGTACGATACATAAACCTTAAAGATAAAAAAGTACGAGTGTACAGAAGTACAAAAAACACCTTATACATTTACATACCATAGCCAAAATTATTACTAAACTAATATAAAAAGTAAAAGGTCTACATTTCTAAGATGTCAATATGAAAATCAATCAATTTGATACTTTGAGTCTCTGTGACCATTTATGGCAGTTTTATCTAACTCTTTCTTTTGGATCTTTTTTGCACCCAAGTGAATAAAGAACCACCTTATTTGTTATGTGGTCATTTGTATCGCTCAATAAAAGTTGAAGTGCATTTACTACAGAGTTTCTACCTCTGTTTATCAGCAAAGGTATCAGAAATCTCTCCTTCAGGTCAGCATACATCGGACAAGTTACCATGTAATGCACAATGTCTTCTACCCATCTTTGGCGGCAAATACATGGTCCGTTTTCAAATGGCACCTTATTACAGCGTCAGTCGAAAACTGCGGTTGGCATTACTTGAAACCACAGTTCTGAGAAGGCAATTCTTAAAAGAGATGGCTTGAGTTTGATCAGATATCTTGCTCTAAAATGTTCTGTTTTCAGAAAGGCAAGCCATGGTGAAAAAATCTGAGGTCCTAATCAATCATAGATTCCTTATTGAATCTATCCAAAATAGCCAGTCTCTTAATTCCCTCTTATTCATACCCAATTTCAATCATATCATAAATAGTTTTGATTGCACTTCTTCCAAGACTGCATTCCGAACATTAGCCCCCGAGAATCTTCTGGGAAGGGCCAGGAATAGGTTGTGAAGATCAACATCTAGCGGAAAGCTGGCAGAATGAAACTTCCCCACCAGCTTACACTTTTGCACAAACGGCGGTGCAAAGCAATTCTGCAGGAAGCTGTGCACTGGTTGTACAGGAAAATGTCACCTTAAATCTGAGTGGCTTTGAAGGGATATTCCAAGACAACATGTATATTCTCTCTGACCACACATTTCCCAATGTAATGTTACTTCAAACATGCATGTTCAAGAGGATTCGGAGATATCTTTGGAGCTAAAAAAATCTGTGCAGCAACATTTGGAAAAATCTCTGAGCATGCAGACGGCCACATTCCAATCCACCCATTAGACTTAGAGGTGCAGGTCAGGTCAAATTGGGTCAGCGTTTGGAATGAACACTTTGCTCAAGGCTCCCTACTCCTGAAGAAGTGCAGACAACCCTATTTTCAGCATCCCAGCTGGCTAGGATTGCCAGTTTAGGATAGCACCAGGCCCCAAGATTTCCAGACTGAAACCTGAGCCTTAAGGAGTGCCCCGGTGGATGTAATTAAACACGACCTTTTAAGCACCAGCTATCGTTGCTCACGTGCAAGCACATGTAGGAACACAGGGTATGTATTTTCCTGCTCAGAAATCAAGACTGAAGTCTTTGCTAAAGAAACTATTCTCAGATCAAGACAAAATGGGAGGGACTATTCCTTCTTAATTACTTAGGGAAATAGGCACATTCAATCCAGCCTACTTGCCTAGTGTAGTGGTTCGGATGTTGGACTACAACTCTGGAGAACAGGGTTGTTCCCCACTCCACCATGGAAACCCACTGGGCTACTTTGGGTGCATTACACACTCTCAGCCCCTTGGAAACCCAGCGATATGTTTGCCTGACAATCTCTGTAAGTCGAACATGAGTTGAAGGCACCCAACAACAACCAACACTAGCTTCTAGCCAGAAGGTGGATGCAGAGCAGAGCAATGGTGAACCCTGAGACAAGGAGGTACTGAGCGAACCACGGAAATATGGAGACCCTCCGAAGAGTCTTTGCAAGTTGCAGCAACCCACTAGTTAAGCTTTGCAAATTGTAGCAAACACTTCTCTATGAGCTGAGCTGGAAGTTGGCACCCAGCCCTTTTGTCCCGCCCAAAACTAAGCCCCCCGAAACCTGGAGAATTTAAACCTTTATCTCCTTCCTGGAGACTCAGGACCAGACTCTGAGATCTGGCAACCCTGGAGGTGGACAAAATGTGGCTGTTTTTCCTGCCCTCGACCTCTCCAGATTCCACGGATCTGGCAAAGAAAGGTTGGTGATGAATTATTCAAGGAGCCGTAATTCACCTTTTGAAAATAGACTGCAGACACCTCACCATCAAATTACAACCTGCTTTCCTAAACCCCAAAGTGGATTTCTGTCCACTCCTGGGCTTCTTTTGTTTGTATCTAGGGGTATTTGGGGCCCTCTCCACAGCGCCTAGAAGCTCCCGGGGCAGACAAATCAGCCCCTAGATCTGCCCCAGCCGCACATCTCAATTGGACCAGTTTCCTCGGAGCGCATCGGCGGAGCAATCCTTCCTCCCTCGCCCGGAGGGGCAACTGCTGGAGTACAAAACCACATGGCTCTTCAATTTCCCGGGGATTAGGACGATGACACACAACAGGAGGCAGGGCGAGCTTCAAGCCCAGGTTTTGGCAGGCGTTGGAGACAAATGAGACCCGAGAGAGAAATCAATCAGTGGGGGCTCTCTGTAAAGGCCTGTCGGTGGAGACGGGGCCCTGTTCTGCACCGACACGGCTCTTTCTCGGATGCTTTTAAATCCCTTCCTCACTTCTTTCTTGCTCAGTTGCTCTTTCTTTCCCTCTCTCTCTGCCCCCTCTCTGGCTGTCTTTCTCCTGCCCTCCCTTCTCCATGTTACCCTCTTTCTTTTAGTCCTTCCCTTTCTTTTACTCCCTCTCTCTTTTTCTGCCCTAACCCCTTGCTCTTTCCCTCCTCCGCTCTCTTTGCCCGCTCTCCTGCTGCTTCTTCAAAGGAGCCTTCCATGCTACTCTGTTAACAGCACTATGGCCATTTCCACACTGCATTGTTGTACGGCCATGATTCCACTTTCAACCTCCTGTGGAATCCTGGAGTTTGCAGTTTAGGAAGCAGCCTTTAGAATTCCCAGCCAGAGAGCAATTGGGTCTCAGGAAACTCCATACCCCAGAATTTCACAAGATGATGAAAGTGGAATAATAGCACTGTAACAGTGTAGTGCAGAAAAGCTCCATGATTCCACTTCATTTGCCTTGACAATCTTTTTGGTGGAATTCTGGGGCACTTCAGTGAAGTACTTTAGTGAACTTTGTACTTTAATGAGGGCCAAGAGCTCTCTGGCTGAGGACTCTAAATGCTCTACCCCAAACTGCAAATCCCAAGATTCTATAGGCTGTTGCCATGGCAATTAAAGCGGAATCATAGTGCTATAACAGTAAGTAGTGTGACGGGACCCTCTTTTTCTCCCGCACACGACACACATGCACTCTCTGTCTCTCTCTCTCGTTCATTCTCTCTTCTTCTTGCGTGCTCTTTCCCCTTCTGCACTCCAAAACGGGCAGCAATAATATGCAATTCCAGGAAGTGTGGAAGCTTTGCACAGCAGACTTGGCAAGCCGAGGGCCCTGGCAGACGCGCAGGCCGATTTATGTGTTTATCGTTCAACTTGCATCTCGCGTCTGGGCCCGGAGAGCCCGGCCAGCAGCCGCGGCAAGGTTCTGCACACAAACCCAAAGCCCAGTTCGGAGCAGGGGAACCAGGAGCCTTGTGGCAGAAGAGAAACGCCCCCACAACCACAACGGTTCTGATTTTAAGGCAATTCTGACCAACTTTTACACTTTGGAACCGATACACAAAATTAAAACTCCATTACCCTTCAATGTTTGCATTACTCCTGATTTTGCAATGGCATCCCCTAGGTTTTTTTTTTAAAGAATGGAGTTCCAATCCCATGGGTTGACCCCAAGTAGAGTAGACCCACCGAATCAATTGAGGCAAGTCAAAGATACATGTGCAAATCCTGTTGATTCAATGGCTCTTCTCTCGTCAGGACTGACAGGTTGAAGATGGAGCCAGCCTGTTTTCTGCTGCTCCAGAGACTAGGACATGGAGCAATGGGTTCAAACTACAGAAAAAGAGATTCCACCTAAGCATTAAAAAGAACTTCCTGAAGGTAAGAGCAGTTTGACCGTGGAATACCCTGCTGCCTTAGCAAACCACGAGGTGAACATGAGTCAGTGGTGTGAGGCAGCAGCTTAAAAAGCCAATGTGATTCTGGGCTGCATCAATAGGAGAATAGTGTCTAGGTCAGGGGAAGTGATAACTCCATTCTATACTGCTTTGGTCATACTCCACCAATGTCCTGTTCTGGAAAGTTAGTGAGAAGCTGGAACGTGTCCAGAAAAAGGTGACCAAAATGGTAGAAGGCCTGGAGACCATGTTTCCCTGTGAGGAGAGGCTTAGGGAGCTGAGTGTGTTTAGCTGGAGAAGGGAAGGTCAAGAAGTGATATGATAACTATGTTTAAATAGTGGAAGGGATAAAATATGGAGATGAAGCTAGCCTGTTTTCTGCTGCTCCAGAGACTAGGACACGGAGCAATGGCTTCAAACTTCAGGAAAAGAGATCTAATAAACAGTAGGAAGAACTTCCTAATGATAAGAGCAGTTTGACAATGGAATACACTGCTGCCTCCATGAAGTGTGATGGAGTCTTTTTCTTTGGAGGCTTTTAAGCAGAGGCTGGATGGCCATCTTTCAAAGGGAGGGCTTGGATTGTGTGTTTTCCTGCATGGCAGAAGGGGGTTGGACTGGATGGCCCCTGGCGTCTCCTCCAACTCTATGACTTATGATTTTAATACTTGTGTGGAACACTTTCACAGCTCAGTGACATCAGTACACACACACACACACATCGCTGTTTCGGACCCCCATCTCCGGCTGGCTGGTTGCCTCCTCTCCGAAATAACAAACCACAGCTCGGCCACTTGGTATCCCACAAAGCAGCAGGAGGGATTACCAAGGATGAGTTAGAAGGTTATAGGAATACAAAACTCTAGTCTGCCATAATAATTTATGGGCCGTTTTTGAGGTGAGGCCAAAGAAAAGGCTCCCAGATATTACAAATTGTCATGTAGATTTGGGCTGGAGGGGGCCGGACTGGGAGTTGGAACGGAGCAAAAGAGAACTTAAGAATTCCTTTATGAAAAGTAATTCAATCCTACGACACTTCAGAGTCTTTCAGAAACCATTCCTATGTTGTTATTTGCAGCCTGGTTTCAAAACAACCTTGTTGTGACGCCAGCTGACTTACTCATTAATTCTTCTTGGTTTGGTTGAAAAAGAAACCCCAAAAACCTCTAGATTTCCAAGAGAATGGCATAAAAAAGGGGGAATTTTTTTTTACCGAATGCCTTTTAAAATCAAGGCTAAAAACATAATTAGAAACAGTGACTTGTCATCGTGCCAGAAAAGGTAACTTTGCTTCCACCTAACCTGTTACTTGGACAGTTCCGCACTACGCTGTTATAGTGCTATTATTCCACTTTCAACATCGTATGGAATCCTGGGGTTTGCAGTTTAGGGAGGGGCATCTTTGGCCTCAGTAAGCTACAAACCCCAGAATTCCACAGGATGTTGAGACTGGAATAATAGCACTATAACAGTGTAGTGCGGAAATGGCCATAGCTTCCGTAATGTCCTCATTAGCATTAACCACAAAAGCAGGGGAAGTTCATGGCAGTTCTAGGGCAGAGAATCCATTCTGGGTTTTAGTCTGAAGTTTAAAGGAGCTCTCCAAGGTTCAAGCATTTCAGGAATGCCTTACAAGCTGAGGAAGGCTCTCCAAAGGAATTCAGGTTTTCTTCGGTGCTGCTTTTATAAGTTGCCAAGAAGAGCAGAATCTCACTCAGGGTGTCTTGTCCTTTGACCATGCTGGGAAAAAACAGAAATTCTTCCCTTCTTAGAGACAGAGGGTCCCTTTTGGAATAGGGGAACAGGCACTAAGAACCAGCAACCTCGAGGTGCCATTGATTTCCACACTCCAAGGCCAATTTTTGGGGTGGACAACACATCCATTCCCCAGCCTTTACAAATCGGCCCTCTGATTTATAAGCTGCGAGCTAACAATCCAAGCAGGGGTGGGTGGAATTGGTCAGGAACTCGAATACCAAATGTTTTGGCCCAGGAGAGAAAAGAAAAAATTAGATGTTTTTAGCACCAACGGTTTCTCAGATCTTTGATGCCCAGCCTCAAGGCCAACAAAATGTCATGAGCATCTGGGTTGGAAGGGTGAATAATCGGGCTTCTAGAGACCACCTCTCAACATTGGTCCGGCAACTTTGAGATGAGAGGAAGCGCTCGGTTCAAAGGCAATGACAACCCTTTCTTCCAAATGGGTGTCGTAATCTCCCAGTGTCCCACTCCATCATTCAAACTGCTCCACCATGCTGGGTCCTCCTAGAGTCTTACACCACGCTGGCTCTCTATCCCAGGGGTTTCTTGCCTTGTTTTCTTATACAATCATAGAATTGTAGAGTTGGAAGAGGCCCCATGGGCCATCCAGTCCAACCCCACTCTGCCACGCAGAAATACACCACCAAAGCACTCCTGACAGATGGTGATCCAACCTCTCTTTAAAAACCTCCAAAAAAGGAGACTCCACCATACTCCCAGGCAGTGTCTTCCAATGTTGAACTGAAGTTCTTCCTCATGTTTAGGTGGAATCTCTTTTCCTGAAGTTTGAAGCCATTGCTCCATGTCCTAGTCTCTGGACCAGCAGAAAACAAGCCTGCACCATCTTCCATATGACATCCCTTCAAAGGTTTAAACACGGCTATCATGTCTCCTCTTAATCTTCTCTTCTCCAGGTTAATCATCCCCAGCTCCTTACGCTGCTCCTCATAGGGCTTCTTGGTTTCCAGGTCTTCAACCATTTTGGTCACTTTGGACACATCACAAACCCTCAGCCCCAGGGGAAAAAAAAACATGATAGATTCACCTTAGGGTTGCCACAAGTTGGAAACAACTTGAAGGCACACAAGAACAAACAGTGCAAAAACACAAAAACAAACCAGGAATTTCCTCTTAATATTTAGCTCAACTGGGGGCGCTGACTCCCCCAATAAGAAGTCTGCCTGCAAAAATGAAATTTTCCCTTAGTCCTCAATTTTACAACGCTGCCGAGAGTGAGCCCTTGAAAAACATCCATGCCTAGAACTTTTCTCTTGCTGTACAGCAGTCCTTAACCTGCCCCGGGTTTGAATCCCCACTCAGCCATGAAAATCCACAGGGTGACCTCGGGCAAGTCACATTCTCTCAACCTCAGAGAAAAGCAAAGGCAACACATTTTTCCAGGAAAACCCCCACGATAGGTTCACCTTAGGCAGTTTTCAAAAGGAGAGAGACAAGATGGCTAGAAAGAGCCTCCCTCTCTCAGTGGCAATTTGTTGTCATGCCCCTTCAAGACATTTCTGATTTATGGCAACTCTACTATTTCTTTTTTTTTGTTGCAAGATTTGTTCAGAGGGGGTTTGCCTTTGCCTTCCCCTGAGGCTGAGAGAATGTGACTCACCCAAGGCCACCCACTATCTGAGCGGGGATCTGAATCCTAGCCTCCAGAAGCCATAAATAAATAAATAAATAAATATTCAGATATTTAAATATTTAAATCTGGAGTTAAGTCTTGGGGAACCCCAGCAACAAACTGCATTGACCGGGGAGGGGGGGTATCTGGAAAAGAAAAGGCAAAGCACCACTGATCTAAGAGATACTTCTCCTTCCCAATTTTATTTTTAGATCATAAGTTAAATCTTGGGGGTCTCCAGCAAAAAATTATATTTGCAGGGAGTCCCTAGTAAAGCAAAAAATTACGAACCGCTGCTATACGGCCTCTGTATTTTCTTCCTCCCTTTGCCTCCCCCCTTTTTTGGGGAGGGGTCTCTGCTGTGTTCGCAAATGCCCAACTGAAGTTTTAAGGGATTGCAATGCTTGAAATTTGGGGAGCGATGGAAAATTTCATGGGGAAGCCAGAATTCTCCTTTGCAAAGTTCTCTTTTCCCAGCCCCCTGCAGTGACACCATAAAGACAGAACCCAAAGGGCAACGCTGGTAGCAACTGGGAGAGAAAAAATGTCGGGCTTTTGTCCTCTTTCAGCGCAGGGGGCAAATTACACACATCCTCTCATTGTCACTTTTGGAAGCCGTTTCCCTTCAGGGTCCAGAGGTTTTTGTTGGATTTTTGGACAGGGACGTCTCGTGGCGCCGGATCCAAAGTCCTGCCTGAGGGGAAAAGTCCCAGCAAAGAGACTTTGCCTTCTAAGTGGCATTTTGCAGCCCCCCGCCCCGGCCAGTGTGTGCACGCATGCAATTTGCAAAGCAGACTCGGGGATTTGGAATTAATATCCAGACTCCTTGGGTGGGAAAACTTCCCATTTGGCCTTGGCCTATTGACCTCAGCATTCATGATCTATAGAATCCTAGAGTTGGAAGAGACCCCGAGGGCCATCCAGTCCAACTCCCTTCTTCCATGTGGGAATACACCAACAAAGCATTCCTGATAGATGGCCATCCAACCTCTGCTTAAAAACCTCCAAAGAAGGAGACTCCCAGGCAGTGTATTCCACTGTCAAACTGCTCTGACCCTCAGGAAGTTCTTCCTAATGTTTAGATGGAATCTTTCTTCCTGAAGTTTAAAGCCATTGCTCCATGTCCTAGTCTCTGGAGCAGCAGAAAACAGAATTGCTCCATCCTCCATATGACATCCCTTCAAATATTTAAACATATCTATCATGTCACCTCTTAATCTTCCCATATCAGCAAGAGTGGGTACCATGTTGGGCCCCAGGGGAATCTGTGTGCCCTGAAGACCCTCATCCAGACCACACAAGATGTCCACCTGTCTTCCCACATTTAGCCAGAAATAATAAACACCATGCCTAGAAGCCACTAGGATGGATGACCCTTCTTTAAAATAAGGGACAGCTCACCTCTATCTTTCCCCCAAACACCTCAGAAAGGAAGGGTGCTTTTTAAACAAAATTGGTTGAGAGAGAGGGCAGTCAAGGGAAAAGACACTTTGTTCATGCTCAGGAGCACCATTCCAATGCCAGAAAGGATTCAGGGGCAGCCAAATTTCTTTCTTTGCAGCCAGTTCACTGGCTACCAATCCATTTCTGGGCAAGTTCAAAATGTGGCTTCTGAACTTTAAAGCCCTACATGGCTCAGGTCCAGACCTTTCAACTGTCCCGATTTGGCCAGAAAAGTCCCAATTAACCCTCTGCCATCCCACTTTTTCAGCTGCTTTTGCAATGTCCCAGTTTCTCTCTCCCCTTCTCACTTTCCCCTTGGTCCTCAGCTTACTTCACTTGCTGCAAATGGAGTTCAAAAAGAAAAAAGAAGAAGTTTGCACTCAACAGTGCAGAAGAGAGAAGAGAGGATGGGCCTGCATCTTGCTTCTTTTCCTTTTCCTGAAGTTTGAAGCCATTGCTCCATGTCCTAGTCCCTGGGGCAGGAGAAAACAGGCTTGCCCCATCCTCCATATAACATCCTTGCAAATATTTAAACATGGCTATCATGCCCCCTCTTAATCTTCTCTTCTCCAGGCTAAACATCCCCAGCTTCCTAAGCCATTCCACACAGGGCTTCATGGTTTTCAGGCCATCCACCATTTTAGTTGTCCTCCTCTGGACATATTTCATCTTGGCAGCATCCGTCCTGGACTCTGGTGCCCAGAACTGGACACCAGTTTCCTCCAGGTGGGCACCCAGAGGCCATCTAGCTCAGCCCCCCACTGATGCCGGAATTGAAGAGGTCCTATGTGCACTGCATCTCTGCAACCCACATGAAATGGTGTCAGCCTTCCTACTCATGGAATACCAATTCCTAGACCAACAGGAAGTGCTCATGCAGAGAAAAAAGAGCCAATGTCTGAGAACCGCAGATTCTGCTCCTCAGACGCGGTGATGCAAAAGGCGCTTTGGAAGGGATTTGGGATGGAAACCCAGACGATGTTCGAGTCACGAGGTCTGCCTATTGTCTCAAGAAGGAACGGAGGAGGAGGAGGAGGAGGAGGAGGAGGAGGAGTTGGGGATCTGCTGAATTCAAACAAAGCTCCAGCAAGGAATGTGGCAGTTTTTAGCTTTCACCTGGAATAACCCCTACGAACGCTGGGAACAAGAAAGGCAGCAAATGTTTGAGGCTCCGCTTTTTAAAAAAACAATTAAATCCAGCTGTGAACTCAAAACTGTGTCCGTCCCAGGCTTCTGTCTCAGCAAGACAGACCAAAGAGAACTTAGAAGAATAACAAAGCTGGTGATCATTTTTAGGGGCTGGACAGAAAAATGGATGCCCAAAAAAACTTGTGCATTTTTTTTACAAAATGCTTTTCACCAATTTAATCTAGGAAGCCATGGATGCCCTCCACGTTTGCAAAACCTGACCAGAGCCATGGGTGACCGGGACACTTGAGGTCTCTCGTTTATAAGGTCCCCAGAAGCCAAGGCTGCCTTCATGGCAAAAAAAATCAGCGACAATTTTTCCATAATGCGTGTGTCTTTGGACACATTTGTTCAAGGAATGGCATTGCCAAATCCATTGGCATTTTCAGAAATCAAAGACTATTGTGGTTCTGGTCTGCATCTTATGCCTCGAGGAAGGGCAAACTAAGTTGGTTTGTATTAAAATGTAATACAAAAAGCATTTGTCCACTTCATCATTCTTATTCACACATCCTTCAACTGTCCCGATTTGGAAGGGACGGTCTCAATTAATCCTCTGTCTTCTCACTTTTTTCCACGGCTTTTAAAAGATCCTGGTTTCCGTCTCCCCCTCCCACTTTCCCCTTTTGTCTTGAGCTGGCTTCAACTGCTGCAAACTGGATTCATAGCAAAAATTTGCACAGCAGAGGAAGAAGAGAGGAGGAGGTGGAATGTCACCTTTGTTGCTGTTGGAGTGCCTTCAGTTCATTTCTGACTTACGGCAACCCTACCATGGAGATTTTCTGGGGCTGAGAGTGTGTGACATGCCCAAGATCACACAGTGGTTTTCCATGGCCAAGCAGGAAATCGAACTTTGGCCTCCAAGGTCCAGGGTCCAGTCCTCCAACCATTATACCAAACCAGATCTCAACAATCAGTCTCATGGCACTGAATTCAGTTGGAACTAACTGGTAACTTCCAGGCCACTGAGCTCACACAGATAATTGAGCCACTGATATTTTTAAAAAATCAATATTTTCATAAAAGAATCAGTGGTGGAATGCAGACCGCAAGTTTAACACCTTCTAGCTTCTGAAATATCAATTTGGTTCGTGTCCTAGTCTCTGGAATAACACAAACCAAGCTTGCTCCATCTTCTACATGACATTGTTGCGTGTTGTTAAGTTGTTTCCAACTTATGGCAGCCCTAAGGCAGACCTATCATGGGGCTTTCTGGGGCTGAGAGTGTGTGACTGTCCACCCAGTGGGTCTGCATGGTTGAGCAAAGAATTGAACCCTGGGTCGTAGTTCAACGCTCAGATTACCACAGTGGCTCTCACTTTTGGGCATGCAACAATTAGAGGGTACGGCCTCACCATCCAAAAATAAAAATTGGCCCTTGGAGCAAAGCAGCTGCCGTCTCCCACTGGATGAAGGAATGCCACTCCCAATTTAAAATCCCGGTCCTGGAAAAAGTCAAGGACCCAAGAATGAGGGATTAATTTGGTGCCTTGGTTTCAATCGGCGCATTATTCCCTGCTTCGTTTCTGATCTGGGGAGGCAGGGCTAGCTTTAGAAAATGACTTAACGGCTTAACAGGAGAGTTGCCAAGTTTCTGAAGCTGTCATATTTTTTCCCCTCAGGCACTAAGTCTAAATCCCAACACCTTCTCCCCCTAACCCCTTGCCTGGTTATAGAACGAGAATAAGACCTAGCAGGAGCCCTAATCTTATCTCACAGGCCTCTTTCTAACAAAAGAGGTTTCATAAGGACACGGTCAAGAGAAAAAACAACCACCACCAGAGCCCGTGATAAAGTGCAAACGCTAAACAACTGCTGCTTAATGTGGCTTAGATTCTCCAGCTTGTCGATTGGCTCCGAGCGTTGCCAGGTTTATAAACTTACAAGAGTAATGTGCGGCAGAGAGGGGGCCCGGTTTTCTTCTCACCTTACCTCCCCTTGTCCCATACAGGCCAATATCCTGTTTTCCCCATCCCATCCCTGGTTGGAAGGGTCTCGGGGAAGTTTGCCCATGGAGCACAGAGGTGGCGGAGACAGATTTGGGGTTTCTCCCGAGTGGTCGATGCTTGAGAGGTACACAGCACCTATAGATGGAAGCTCAATTCTTTACTGTCTGGAGCTGTCACCAATTACAGGTAGACCTAGGCTCGATATTTTCGTCTCTTTCTTTCTTTTGTTTTAAAAAAGGCCACCTAACTGTGCCTTTCTCACATCTTGTGGCTATGACAAATACATATAAATGTTTTCTTTGGTCAGCCCTGGAGCAACTTCCGCTTTAACCGACTCTGAATTCTAGCACCCCGTTTCAAACAATATGAACAGCCGCCCTCTTCCAAGCTTAGTCACTTCCTCTCATTTTTCCCCTTGCTCTAGACTAAACCTCTCCAACACTTTTTTGCTTTTCCTCGGAAGCAAAGATCTTCTAGGCGTTTCATGTTCAATTCCCCTTTTCTGTACCTCTCCAGCTTCTCCAATTTCTCCTTTTCCTCCCCTTTCCTTCAGAGGTGGAGGAATTGGAGCTGTAACGGCGGGATAGAAATCATTCCCTGCGCTCTTTTCCCATTTGTCTGGCCTGTCAATTTTAGGCTAAAGTCAAACTGTGTCAACGGCAGGCTTACTTCCATTCCCCTTCCAAATCGTTTTAACCACGGGTTTTTTTCGGAATCGTGTAACAACCCTGGCTTTGGCTCTTTTGACAGCCAAGCACTTTATTTTTAAAATAAAAGCACGGGTCACAAATGTTCGGATGTCACATTTGGGAGGTCCACCAGTGCAGGCTGGAACACGTTGAAAAGACTCTGCAAAAAGGGCAGAGATGACTTCATCCGAAAAACAATCCTGTCAGAGTATCAGAATGAATAAGCAGGCAACGTGCCTCCTAGTAACTCCGTCTAGCATTGTTTTCATGTCACATTCTCAGTGATTTAGCCCTTGTAGTTTAGTTTTCTGATACTTTTACCCTTGGGGTGGATTCTGATTTCCTAGGAAAACATACTCCATGCACTCTGGGTTCAAGTCCAGTGCTGTTGACGAGACCCTTTGCTTCTGGATGTCTTCTACACTCGGCCCTTCATGTTCACGGGTCTAATTTTCATGGATTTGATTATTTGCAAGTTTCTC
This sequence comes from Iguana delicatissima, assembly GCA_948472985.1. Classification (NCBI taxonomy): domain Eukaryota; kingdom Metazoa; phylum Chordata; class Lepidosauria; order Squamata; family Iguanidae; genus Iguana; species Iguana delicatissima. The sequence continues at coordinate 353,228 of CAOKZL010000359.1, read as the reverse complement.
CAACCCCTGCTTCCCTACCCCGGGCACTTCTTTTCTGGGGGAACCTTCCCTCTCGGAGGTTGTGATCAAGTTGTGAAGCACTTTCAAAACCCACCTCTGATTTTCCTCCTCTTCCACCAGTTGCTGCCTAGCCAACTAAGTCCATTTCCGCACTAGGCTGTTATGGTGCCATGATTCCACTTTCAACCTCCTATGGAATCCTGGGGTTTGCAGTTTCGGGAGGGGCCAGGTGGCCCCTCCCAAAACTGCAAACCCCAGGATTCCATAGGAGGTTGAAAGTGGAATCATGGCACTATAACAGCCTAGCGCGGAAATGGCCTAAGGATGGATCACACCCCAATTTCTTAGCACCACAAACCCTCTCCCAATGACACTTCACACACGCAAGGAAGGAGATGGGAAAGAAAGAGGAAACATGCCCATGCACCCCTTTTTCGTCTTTCCCTGACCTAGTTTCGACCTTGGGTGCCCTCTCTCCCCACCCTGCCTCGGCCTCCTTTCCACAGACACACACACACATTTTGATATTTGCATTTTTCTCCATTTTTGCAGGAGTTCTGCACCCCTATCTCTAGTGAACGTCAAGGGCCAATTGCATTCTGATGGAACTACTTGTTGGCGTGTTTTCTCAAGTCATTTCTGGCTTATGGTGACGCTAACATGCCCGTATCACTGGTTTGTCTTAGCAAGATTCGTTCAAAGAAGGTTGCCCAATTGCTTTCCCCTGAGGCTGAGAGAGTGTGATTTGCCCAAGGCTGTCCAGTGGGTGTGCAGGGATTCAGACCCTGGTCTCTTAGAGACTTAATCCAGCGCTCAAACCACAGTATGATGCTGACTGTATACATCTGTTGTCAATATGTGCCTTCAAGTCAATTCCCACTTACAGCAACCTTCTCCTTGGGTTTTCTTGGCAACCCTGCTTCAGTGGGGTTTTGCCACTGCCTTCCTCTGGGGCTGAGAGTGTGTGACTTGCCCAAGATCACCCAGTGAGTTTCCACGACCCAGCAGGGCTTTGGACCTTAGTCTCTCGGATTCCTGGTCCAACCATTGTGCTGGCTGTCAAGATTTCTGCAGGAGAGGTTTGTCACTGCTTTTTTCTGAGGCTGAGAGAGTGTGACTTGCCTGAGGTCAACCAGTGGATTTCCATGACTAACAGGGATTTGAACTCTGGTTCTGGAGTGCTTGTTCACAGCCCAAACCACCGCACCACACGATTCCTGCCTCCTATTTGAGACGGGAGGAACTAGAGAAGAACCTCAAGAGTAAAGTCAGAGGATTTTTGGTTGCCATGTGTCGCCACACATGACAGATAAAAAAAAGTGAAGAAAGCTGAATGGTACAGAATAAGCTGGAAATACAGTGTTGGAAGAGAGTCCTACAGAGATCAGAGACCTCCAAAATGACCAGTGAATGAGACTGAGAGCAAACCAAGCCTGAAGTCTCCCTAGAAGCCAAGACATCTCATGCTTTGGACCCATCACGAGACAGCCTGAGACTTAAGAGAAGACAATAATGCTTGGGGAAGAGGAAGACTGCGGAACAAGTGACAATTCCTATCAAATTTGCAGATGACACCAAATTAGAAGGGATAACAAACACCCCAGAGGCCAAGATCTGAATTCAAAATAACCTTAACAGACTGGAGAACTGGGCCAAAACTAACAAAAATGAATTTCAACAGGGAGAAGTGTAAAAAATTACGAAAGGCACAGATATAAGATGGGTCACACTTGGCTTGACCACAGTACATGTGAAAAGGATCTCTGTTATGATGATGATGATGATGATGATGATGATGATGTCATCATCATCATTTATTTCCTGCTTCTTTCCTGGTAAAGACTCAAAGCAACTTGCAGCAATTTAAAGAACATTGTCCAAAATCAAAGAATGCAAAAATTAAAAAATGCAATTTAAACAATCAGATACGGATTAAAAACAAAGTTAAAATACATAATTGAAAAACAGACGTTCATAAGATCTAAGGATAGCTAGCAGCTTTGGTCAGCCAGGCCGTAAGCACATATTAAACGCCTGGCGAAATAAAAATGCCTTTGGTTGTCTCCGGAAAGAAGGCTGGGAGGGTGCCAGTCAGACTTGTCCGGGAAGGGAGTTCCAGGGCCACCGCTGGAAAGGCCCCACCTCCTGTGTGCCCAGCAGGTCTACCTGGGAGGACGGTGGTGGGACTGGAGGGGAGGCCTCACCAGCAGATCTCAAAGCTTGGGGATGGTTTGTAAGAGGGAATATGGTTCTTCAAATAACCTGGACCTGAGCTGTGTAAGGCTTTCAAGGTCATCACTTGCACTCTCAACTGTGCACGGAAACAGATCGGCAGCCAGTGGAGCTGTTTCTAGGAGACCGACCAAGACAGAACAGAGTGGGACCATCCCTTCCCTTGACCTGGACACTGTACTCCTTTGACGCAGCCCAGAATTGCATTGGCTTTTTTAGCTGCTGCTTCACACTCCTGACTCATGTTCAGCTTGTGGCCTACTAAGACTCCTAGAGCCTTTTCACACGTACTGAAAATGGGAGCAATGGATGCCACATTGGGTCCCGTCCTGGGAGAAAAGACAGCATATAAATTCAATCAATCACTCAACATCTGCCTTATTTTTCAAGGGATGTCCTTATTTGCCTCTGGCACACAGTACTACCAGTTTTCAGCTATTCCAAGGTGGCACCTAAAAATTTTAGAATTCCAAAAAAATTTCAGATTTTGCAAATGGGAGAGAATGGAGATTTCAGACGCCATGCACCATGGTAAAATTAGCCAATGCAACAAAGGAACAGCCAGTTCAATATGGAAAGCAGAGGCTAAGAGGACAGACTAACCTTTCCCCGATCCACTAGTTTGGGTCACACAAGCTCCCCTCCCGTTTGCTTTTCCGTGCAACCGAAGAAGAAGTCAACTTTTCTGAAAACTTGGCAAGAAGAGGCTGCTTTGGGATCGGAGGGGTAGAAAGCAATCGTAATTCAACTTTCTGAGCTCCCAGGTTCCTTCCTAGACTGAGGAACGTTTAGCTGGACTCCGAGGAACAATTTGGAAAAGATGCAAAATTCAGACTCCCGATAATTATTGACCAATTTTAACATTACTGAAGTCCTGCCAAGTACAGTATACATCCTGTTTTTCTAAAGCCGTGCTCTTCCTTTTCAGTCTCTGGTGTGCTTACTTGGGAGTAAGTCCAATTGCATTAAGTGGGAGTTACTTCCAAGTAAACATAACAATTTAAATTCCTCCTGTAGGGATTTTTTTTTCCGGGACTTTTTCTGTTAATGGATACTTGAAAACCAAACTTACACAAACACACATGCAGCCACACAAAGTCTGCACAAGAAATATGCACCAGCCTGGGGCTGCAATCCAAGGCCACTTTACTTTGGAATATTTTGGTTTCGGCAAGAATGCACACCCTGGCTTTGAGGTTTTCAGACTGTTCCTCAGCCTAACCTACCTCGCAGGGCTGTTGTTTCAGGAAAAAAACAGAGAACGGCAAAACCATTGGGAGGAAAAGCAAGAGATAAACCTTGCTGATAATGATTGTAAGGAAAAAAATATACCCCCATTCTCCCCCATATGCAAGGAACTGTGTTGACTGCGTATGATTTGAATTCGTTTCCATTTCATCACCCATGTAGCCAGATGTAATACAGCTGAGCTGAGGAAGCAAATACTCATATAAAAGGACTTTCTGTTTACAAAATATCTATCTTTCTATCCATCCATCCATCCATCCATCTATCTATCTACAGAGAAAGAGAGAGCAAGAGAGGGAGATAAAATTACTGGCCCTTATCACAAGTAATTCACTAGCCTCAGGAATCTGTCGCACATTGACACCCGTGAAGGTGGGGAAAAAAGAGCCAAACTCCTGGTTGGTTCACAGTTGCTGCTTCCCTCGAGGTGATCAGAGCCCATGGCAGGTGAGTAGGCAAAGAAGTGTTTACAAGCCCTGGTTGTCTTTAACGTGGCTTCCTCTCTCGCAGGAATTGGAAAGCAAAACAGCAAAACTCCCCTTGGATTTTCAGGACTTCTATAGAATATGGAAAGAGGTTGGGGGACAATTAGCAGGTCCCTCATTGCATGAAAGTGGGAGGTGATGGAAGTCACTCAGTGCCAGCCAAAACCTGGGCAGACTTGCCAAACGTTATCAACCCAAGAATATGCATTTTGCAAGATTGCACAGACTCTGGTTCTGATAAATGGTTCTGTTTGAAAAGTGAAATTTGGCAGTACCAGCCTGGGAAGAAAGACTGATTTGGACTGGTTTGCATTTACTTATATGTCACAAGGAACTGAGGCTGCTTTGCCTTTGCTTGCCTCCTCCGCACGTTCACTTGGGAGCAACCGATTTGGCACATGCAAAGACCATGCCAGTGCAAAAGGATGGCACGCGCACGGCAATGTGCACACAGCGTCTGCAACGCTGCTTGGAAAGGCTGCAAGCGAAGGCTGGCATCGGGTTCGTCTGGAAGTTCTCCCAAAGGATGAACAGAAGTTGCACAAGAGAGCAAAACACACACATGCGCAAACAATCCAGGGGTGTGGCAAGGCGGGGGGAGGAATGAGGACATTGCCCCCTCAAGGAGAAAATGTTTCTTTCGTCTCCAAATTTTTAGCATTGGGGAGAGTCAGACACTGAAAAACCTTCACACTCCAAACTTTATGCCTGTTTTCCTTTGGTGGCTTTGCCCGTTCCTTTACTTTGGCTGCCTAAACTCTCCCCTCAAACCAATATATATATGTGTGTGTGTGTGTGCATGCATTTCTTTTCATGCAAAGCTTTTAATTCTACACATTTTCCAGGTATTTTTGATGTAACTTCCACATCAGAGGCCTTTAAAATGTAGGCACAGGTGTAGCTACAGGTGTAACAGGGAAGAATGAGGACTTGGCCCCTTAAATTAGAATCCTTCCCTCTCCCCAATGAAATTTTCCTTCAGTCCCCAAATTTCTAGCACTGTGGAGAGCGAGGCACTGACCATCCTTCACACCCTGAACTCCGATATTTGCTGTGTCTGCATTCCCTCGGTCCCTTTGCGTGACCTTTTTCTCTGTGCCGCTAAATGGTATTTCTCAATGCTCAACGGAAAGTTGAAGTGATTGCAATGCTAGGCATTTGTGGATTGAAGGAACATTTCATTTGGGAGGCAGAATTCCTTTTTTTTTTTAATGGGTAACACTCTCATTTTGACATTTCCCTCCTTGCAACATGCCTGAAATTTCTCCAGCCCTTGCTAGAATGGAGAGATGAGTCCCACTGTACTCACAGAATCTAGACCCAGCAAAACCCAGTAGGACTTTATATTCACATAATGGGCTATGGGATTGGGGGAATCCACACTTGGATGCCCTCTAGACATTGTTGGACTGCATCTCCCACCAGCCACAGTCAGAGAGGAAACTGCAATCCAACCACATCTGAAGAAGTGCATAATTTCAACCCCTGGCCCATCCCATCCATTTCTTCCCTTTCTTTTAACATTTTTTTTAAAAAAAACATGCAAAGTGTAGGGAAGAGAAAAGGAAAAAAATAGACCTTAATCCCGTGAGGTGTCACACGCAATAAGGCAGAGCTAACAAAAGTTACTATAAGGTCTAGAATTCCCAAGCCAGCAAAGCCCTGCTTTGAGGGATCTGGTGTTCCAAAAACAAGAGGGACAAATTGAACCCCAAGGATGAAATGGTTAGAACACCCATCCCAGATTTATCAAGGAGGAAAGCTCTTGCAGCAGGCGATGGCAAAATGGAACCTCCATGATCAGAGGCAGTCTCACTGACAAGCACCAAAAAGAGGGGTGAAGAGGGCAGTTTCCTTCCCTCCTTGTGGCACCTCAACCCACACTTAAGACATCCAGATGTTGTTGGATCTCAGCTCCCCAAAGCCCCACTCTCCGTGGTCAGGAGTCAAGGATTCTGGGCATTGTAATCCAACAACATTGGGGGAGCCACTGTTAGGAACTGTTTGGAAAGAGGGTGCTGGACTGTGGACCACTGTCCCCCACAACAAAACAGGGTGTTTTTTAGGGACACCTAAACAAGCTGACCTGCTTTGTGGGGTAGAACCCACAGCTGTCTCATGGGAGGCACCTTTTTACGGCATTGCTAAAGAGGCTGAGTTGACACCCTGCATCCCAGAAACTTCTCATGCAACTTTGCATCGGTGTTTTTTTTTTCTGCTGAACTCACTGGTGGTCAGATCTGGTGACCCCTTGAGGTCACATCCAGCTTTGTGGTCCTTGGAGCTGTTTCTCCAACTGGGCTGAACAGCCAGTGAAATATTTCAGGAAGGGTACGAGCAAATCTCTTAGCCAGTGAAATATTTCAGGAAGGGATCAAGCAAATCTCTTAGCCAGTGAAATATTTCTGGAAGGGTTCGAGCAAATCTCTCCATCTCCCTATACGCTTGCAGCTCACTTGTTCACAGAGGGGAGATGCACCTTGAGATCGATCGAGCCAGCAAGCCAAGCCCAACGGCCAAACCCTCCGCAGAAAGGTTTCTTTGCCTAGCAAGCCTTTCCTGTCCCTCTAAGATGCAGTCCGTCACATCCCAGTCAACCTTATCTGGTGGATGCCTCCAATTAGATGTGTTTTTCTTTGGAACCTGACCACACGCCACCCAACCGGCTCTCAAAAGAGGGGACCATTTTGAGGCCTCCAGAGGAAACTAGGGGAGTAAACAGGAATTATAAACTATCTCAGACAACTGTGGGGAAAAAATCACAGGGTTGGATTCATTATGATCTACTGCGATTGCCATCCATGCCCTCACTCCAAGGAGTCACTGTGTTCTGAGAGAACACGCAAATCACAAATAGATGTATGACATTTGGTGGGACGCAGACGTTCCCAAAGAGAGAATGAGAGAATCTGTCAGCAGCAGGACAGATCTGAGAGGCACAAACCATCTATCTTTGGATCAGGAGGGAGACGGTCTTCTTGCCGGGAGTCTATCCTGCCAACATTTTCCTTCACCTTCAAAAAAATCAGGCAAAGTTTCTGCCATGACGCGACATGTCTGGGGTTGGGGTGCATGGATCAGGACCAGAAGCATGGGTGCCTCTTTGGGTGCTGGCCTTTCCCTTGTGCAAAACCCAGCCTCACACAAACAGGCACACCTTGATCAGGTAAATACAGGTTTTGGGACAAACCCTTGGACTTGGAAGCCCCCTAACCAGCGGTGCACAAAGCCTGGCTAGGATTGCTGGAGGCACTCCACACATGCTCGGAGTCACTCCATAAATGCTCGGAGGCACTCCACACATGCTCAGAGGCACTCTTGCTTCTCGATCACTCTCCCATGATCTCAGGGCTTAGGTCCACATTTGGAAAGAGCTCCCCAGATCTCAGAGAGGGCTGCTTTACCTTCCAAACTCTGATTGCTTTCCAAAGACTTCCACCCCGCTTCTTTCCAAATCTACGCCTACCCCTCATTTTTAGGCATGCTACAGCTCTGAGGGTTTAAGTTTTGGGAAGGCAACACAAGCAGCTCTCTGGAGACGGGTGCATTCTGGTTGCTACCTCTCCAACGCACACCCACCACCCCAGGGCTGAGCTCCACTTTTGGAGACTGCTCCCCAAACCTCAGAGTGCCCTGCTCTTTCCCTTTCAAACTCCGATTGCCTCCCAGACTCTGACAGACTTCCACTTTGTTTCCTTCCAAACCTACACGCACACGCACACCCATTGCAAGGCACGCTACGGCTCTGTGGGTTTAATTTTTGGGAAGGCAACGCGAGCGGCTCTCTGGAAGCTGGGTGGCATCCCGGTTGCCAACTCTCCAGTGCGCACCTGGAGAGGTTCTGCGAGACACCTTCCCAAGAGAGAGAGGGGGATGGAGCAGAGAGTTGGGAAGTTTTGGTCCCTGTGCAATGACCCCCTAGGACAACTTGCGGCAGAGGTGAAAGAAGGCGCGCTTGGCTTGTAAAAGGGAAAGGAGAAAGAAAGAGGAGAGGGAAGCAGCAGGACGCAAGATCCCCGGGGGAGGAGGAGGAGAAGATGGAGAGGAGGCAGGGAGGCTCAGCCTCAGCCCCTTCCCTCGTTCGTGGAGGAGCAGCATCCCGAGGCCAGGGGCCGCTGGCTGGAGCCTTGCGCCCGCCGCCGCCGCCGCCGCCGCCGCCTCTCCCTTTCCCTCTTACCTCCTTGCCACGAAGCCGGGAGGCTGGAAAGCAGGAGGCCGACGACGACGATGACTCCCGGGAGGAGGGAAGAAGAAGTCCAGAGCCCGGCCATCTCTCCGCAGCAATGCCCCCGTCCGCCGCCGGCCCGAGCGGTTTTATTCCCCCAGCGGTGCAGCTTAATTGTGGCTTCCAAAGATGTTAGGGGGAAAAGCAGGGGGGCTGGAGGGAGGGGAAGGGCTCAGGACACGACGTCATTGGGAAAGGGCAAACAAACACGAGCCTCTTCGAGAGTTTTTTGGGCTGGCTTCCCTCTTTTTTTCCAAAAACTCTTCTCGCTCTGGTCGCTCCAGTTGTGGGGAGAGGCTCGTGCCAAAAAAGCAAGCGCAAACGTGCCAAGAAGAAAAAAAGACAGACTTCGGGGGGAAAGAAGGCGCTTGGAGCTCCCTCTAGCTAGGTATTGCAGGGCTGCCCCTGGCTCTGAAAACTCAGGGCTCAGGAGGGCAGAGCAAATGTTCCTCAGTGGTCCGACAGTCAGGTTGGGGGACTCTCAGAGGAAGACAAAGGTCTCTGGTTGGGACGCACAGTCAGGGAAATGGGTTGTGTTGGCAGAAATGGAGCACAAGGCGACCTGAAAGTTAGGGCAAGTGGCTGGCAGGTTCCCCCTGTCCCCACAAAGGTGGACCTATGGAGCTCAAGAAAGAGAGAGGGAGTTTGGAGATAACTTATCTCCAAAAGGTTTCTCCTTTTTCTTTCTCCCTCATTTGCTTCCAAACAGCTGAGTCTGCGAGCCGGAGCCAAGCGGGCCGAGGGCCAAAGCGATTGCTAAAGTTGTTTGTGCTCCGATATCCTACACCTGGACCGGTGCTCAGCACCGCAGGGAGAGCAGCCCAAAGAGGGTGCAGAGCCAACAAGGGGAGGAGGCCGCGTCCCTCAATGCCACCCCCAGCTGGGATCCCAGATTGTGTAGCCCAGCGACCTTGGTCAAACACAGATGCGCTCGGCCTTTTATACAAGAGAACAAAAGAAACATCCGAGCTGCAACAGCACATCTGAAATGCACAAATTGACTGTAGCACAAGATTTAGTGGATCACAGAGCCTCCAACATTTCACAGACGAAAGCAGGCCATGAAAGATCAGAGAGTGGTCAAAACGGCAAACTTCCTTAATGGTGAGAAGCAGACGAACAAGGAGAGGCGGCAGTGGCTTGCTTTTGAGCCAGCTGGGAAGGGCAGGCCTCCATCCGTCTTGTTCTTTTCCCCCTGCTGAGTACACTGAATGCAAACTCCCATTGCAATTTGCAGCAACTGAAGGAAACTGAGGATAAAGGAAGAGAATAAGAAGAGGAGAGGGAAACTGGGACGTTTTAAAATATGCTCAGAAACTGGGATGGCAGAGGATTCATTGAGATTGCCCCTGCCAAATTGGGACAGCTTTAGCATGTGCTGCCAGCGTGGTGTGGTGGTTTGAGCCTTGGATTATGACCCTGGAGACCTGGATTCGATTCCTTGCTTAGCCATGGAAACCCACTGGCTGACCTTGGGCACATCACACACTCTCGGCCCCAGAAAACCCCATGATAGATTTGCTTTGGAGTCGCCATAAGTCAGAAATGACTTGAAGGCACACAACAACAATGCATTAACAAATACAGTGTCACATAGTGGTAATTTTTAGAGAGCCACCATGGGTTCGATTCCGTGCTCAGCCATGAAAAGCTGCTGAATGACCTTGGGTGTGTCACACAGTCTTAGCTCCCAGAGAACCCCATGATAGGTCCACTTTAGGGTCACTATAAGTTGGAAATTATTTGAAGGCACACAACAATGACAACAAAATACATCAGAGAGTCCTATAGATATCTATTGTTCTGCTTGGGAAGCTGAGATGCCTAACCTTTTGAAATTTCCAGCTGTCTTTCCCCCCTCTTTCTTTCTCTCTTTAAACTTTTTTTTAAAACTGTACTACTGAGGAAAGCAATGCAATATTAGACACGGAAAATCAAGACAAACAAAATGTTTAAAAACGACCCCAAAGAAAGTGAAGCATGGCTGCAACTCAACTGTGAATCCTCAGCTGCAATCCTGAGCCCAGTTCTAGGCACCATGGTTCATATTCAAGAAGCTGGAAGGTGTCTGGAGAAGGGTGGCAAATTGGGTCAAAGGCATAGAAACCAAACCATCTGAGGAGCAACTGAGGGATCTGGAGATGTTTAGCTTGGAGATGTCATTGTCAAAGGGAATGCTTGAATGATGTCTTCCTGCATGGCAGGATGGGGTTAGACTGGATGGCCCCTGAGGTCCCTCCAATTCTATGATCCTTTAAAACTCATGTTAGTTTGCCAATTTGGGCTAACTCGGCAGTCTTAATAATCCAGCGCCCCACCAGAATGGGGTTGCACTCGATGGCTCTTGTGGCTTCTTCCAACTCTACGATTCTACGATCTACATGAGGCATTTCATTTATTTGAAGCCAAGTCAATGCCACAACTTCCTCATGGTGCCCAGCTGGGCCCCTTTTCCCAATTTTGCACCGTTAGAACTCGTACAATGAAAATTTCCAAGATCCATCTTTCAGGTTCCAAAACGTATCTCAAATGCCAGGCTTTAGGAAAGCGGAGGTTAGAGCGTGGCTGGCCACATTCAGCTACTGGCTCAGGCGACCTTTCTTTTTCCCTCTGGTCTTGCCCCACTTACGATGAGTGATGATTTTCAATCTATGTGGAAACAGGCCATGACAACCAAAATCTCATCCCTGGGCTTTTCTCCAGGCCTCCTGCTCAGCATGGGATGTGACCAGGCCAAAGCAGTCATTAAACAGCGTGTAGGAGATGCAGAGCGTCTATCGAATCTAGCTGCTTTCGAATGCTAACCCCAATACAACATCAAGGCATGGTGCCTAAAATTTGTTGGACGAAGCGTTACAGACTAGGTCTGACGAACATAGAGGGGCCTTTCTGCACTATACTGTTATAGTGCTTTTATTCCCCTTTCAGCATCCTGTGGCATTCTGGGGTTTGTAGTCTCCTGAGGCCGAAGATCTCTCTGGCTGAGAATTCTAACTGCCTTTCCCTAAACTGCAAACTCCAGGATTCCACAGGATGTTGAAAGTGGAATAATGGCACTATAACAGTGTAATGTTGAAAGGCCCTAGGTTGCTATATTCGCATCTTTTGTAAATTAATGGATATAGTGTTTCACATATTAACCTCAATGCTTAGCAATGCTTACATGCATGTGTATGTGTGTGTATTTTATCATCTATGTTTTTAAGTGACTCTACCCCACCCTTCTTATGCTGATCTATGACCCTAATAAAGGTTTGTACTGTGCCGTGTTGTACAGTCAGCCCTCCATAACTGCGGATTCTGCATCCACAGATTCAACCAACCACAGCTTGAGAATATTTTTTAAAAAATCCAAAAAGCAAACTTTGGTTGTTTCCATTTTCTATGAGGGATGCCATTTTACTATGCCATTGTACCTAATGGGACTAGAGCATCCACAAATTTTGGTATCCATGGGAGGGTCATAGAATCATAGAAATGTAGAGTTGGAAGAGACCCCAGGGGCCATCCAGTCCAACCCCCTGCCATGCAGGAACACCCTCAAAGCACTCCCGACAGATGGCCATCCAGTCCCTGCTTAAAATCCTCCAAAGAAGGAGAACCAAGCCCTAAGGCATCCATATGCATCCACATTATGCGCCCTCTGCTATAGACCTGTTTACTGACGAAGGCTTGTGAACATCACTGGATGAAAAGAGTTCGCCTCCCAAGCATGTATGCTATGCCTGTGCACTAAAATAGCTGCTCGCTTTGAAACGACACAAAACTGTCCCCATTTTGGAAATGCATAGAAGGGGATCTTATGCATTTTATACACGGGGACATGTTGCCAAATGATTTCTTTTTCTCTTTTCCAAACCTGGCCATGCACAGATTTCCGACGGCAAACGGCTCTCCGTGTTCATAGTTTTGTCTGGCTGGTATAGAATTGGGTCAATTTCTGTTTTGCTTTAAAAAAAAACTCAACAGACCAAATTTCTCGCACATCTCTCTTGCACCACTCCACCCTGTGCGACCGACACCTTCTCCACCCACTTCACACAGATAGTACCTGTCTGTCCATTCCCTTTCTGTCCCAGGCATGTTGCTTTCTCTCCAATTGTACATAGTTGGCTAGCATTGTGCAATCCATCTTATGCTTTTGCTAGCCTGGAATCAGTTTAGAAATCCAGAGCATGTTTATGCGCTTGGAAGAATGATGTTGCATGAAGCTGTATTTTTTTTGAAAGCCGAAGAATTTCTTCTGATATTAAAACTGAGGGGGTAGAGATCACCCTTCCCAGTATTGTAGAGGAAACATACATTTTGAGGAAGAATTTGCAACAAAATATGGCCTCAGATTTCTTGTTGCTCCAAATAAACTATACCCATTGAATCTGTGGGACTGATGATGTTGTTTTTCCTGCTAATTGTCATCAAGTCAACTTTGACTATGAATGAGAGATGAAGGTCCCTCTGTTATCAATCGCCTTGCTCAGGTTTTGCAAACTCAGCTGCCACGGCAGATTCTATCCACCTGAAATGAGATATTCTTTCCCTACTGCCTTCCACTTCATTACTTGCCCAATGCCATGTTGTTAGTGGTTTGTGATCATAGAATCATAGAGTCATAGAGTTGGAAGAGACCCCAGGGGCCATCCAGTCCAACGCCCTTCTATGCAGGAACACACATCAAAGCATTCCCAACAGATGGCCATCCACCTCGGCTTAAAAACCTCCAAAGAAGGAGACTCCACCACACTCCTAGGCAGCATATTCCACTGCCGGACAGCTCTGACCATCAGGAAGTTCTTCCTGAGGTCCAGGTGGAATCTCCTTTCCTGCAGCTTGAATCCACTGCTCCTTGTCCTAGTCTCTGGAGCAGCAGAAAACAAGCCCACTCCCTCCCTCCTCGACATGACACCCCTTCCAATATTTAAACATGGCTATCACATCCCCTCTTAACCTTCTTTTCTGCAGACTAAACATCTCCAGCTCCCTAAGGCGTTCTTCATAGGGCTTCATGGTTTCCAGACCCTCCACCATTTTGGTCGCCCTCCTCTGGACACGTGATGTTTCACAACTGATGCTCAATGGAACATGTAAGCACACCTTGCACAATGATGTAAATGCACAATTATTCACAAGGCAGAGCCATGCGAAGGACAAAAGTGCATTGTGCTTCCTCGTGTGCTCTCTGCACCCATGAGCAATGCACAGCCATGTGCAGCGTGTGCCCAAAAGCACCCCATGCAAAACTCTGCTTCCACAATCTTGCACTTAATATGGTATTTCTGCCTTGGAGAAAAATACTGAACCCCTTCTCTAGGGGAACTTTGGCACCAGTATGGAACATATTTGCACGCTGTTGACAATCCAGCCTGTCAGAATCTTCATGAGCTCATGTGCCGCATACCTGACAGCTTTGCCACAAGGGGGTGCAGATGCCATTATGGGTCACAGCAACTCTTTTGGGTGAGAGACGTTCTCCTTTCCTTCACGCTGAACTTCTCAATATCCCATCGGCATCCTCTTTCCTTCCAGCTTCTGTATCAGGTTGCAAGGAGGCCTTCCCTCAACTCTGCAAAGTATTTTGCTATGCATTTAGTCTGCAAGACCTGCACTTTTGTAAACCATGTTTGAATGTTCATAACGGAGTCTAAAGGTGTTTTTTTTCCCATTCATAGTTTGCAAGGGACACTGCAACAGAGGCCATCCAGATCCAACCCTCAGATGCCAGCGCACAAAATTCCCCGTGAAAATCTACTGATGCTCAGTTCCACAGATCTAGGCCTCTGCAGTCTTGCACACTTTTAATGATGTAACAATCTGTGGTTATGGTCATTAGTAATTCTAATAAGTTGAATGTAAATCTAATGGTAGAATAAGACACTTACTTTTAATCAGTTTTTCTTTTTCATTACACTTTGTGGGTGCATGCGTGCCAGAGCTCTTTTGTGTTTTAGTTAGTGTAGCTACCTTGCATTTATGGTAATAGTTTAGTGTTTTAGCAATGTCTTTTAGTATTTTGTTTGAGTCTTAGTTTACTTTAATTAAGTTTAAGTTTAGCTTAGCTGTAATTTGTTATGCATGTCTACTGTTTATATGTAGTTGTTTTCTCTTTCTTGTTCTTCTTACTTTTGTGAATTTGTTTGTATTAAAATTAATAAATAAAAACTCAAAGAAGGAGAAGAAGAAGAAGATCTAAGGCTCTGTAATCTTGTGCTTTCTTGAGCTCTGCACATGGTTTCATGGGCTTTCTTTTTTACTCTCCAAAAAGCGTTTGAAAGGGCTGGATTTCCGAGGCAAGATGGAGGCTGTTTGTTCCACTGCTGAATGACTCTTACCATTAAGACGTTCTTCCTGGTGTTTAGGTGAAATTTCCTTTTCTGTAGTTTGAATCCATTGCTCCTTGTTCTAGTCTCTGGAGCAGCAGAAAACAAGCTTGCTCCATCTTCAACATGACATCTCTTCAAATATTTAAACACAACTCTCATGTCACCTCTTAACCTTCTTTTCAGCAGGCTAAACATACCCAGCTTCCTAAGCCACTCCTCTGAGGGCTTCATGGTTTCCAGACCCTTCACCATTTTGGTTGCCCTCCTCTGGATGCGCTCTAGCTTGTCCATATCCTTCTTCAATATTTCTCAAACCTTTTGGGGCAATGCTGCTTGGAGCACAGAATCCCCAGTAAGAATTCCTGAATTGAGGAGCAGCCAGAGTTTGGAAAGGTTCTTTTTTGGACCACAATTCCCAAATCACCAGCCAGCAGACTTCATAAAAGAAGGAACAGTAAGAGTTGGGTAAATTTCTATTTTGGACTAATGCTCCCCAAACTCACACCGTTCCCACAGTGAGATATAGCAAGAATTCGGACAATTTATGTTGGGGACTTCAGGTCACTGTATCCCTCAGTCTGCAGACTTTATACAGGCAGAGTTTGGATATTTTTTCCTCCCTTTCAGGCTACAAATCCCAGAATCTCGAGTACTCATGCTGGCCGGGACATTTTGGGTATTGTAGTCCCTATGCCAATAAAAGAAGTTTGCCAAGTTTTGGAGATGGAAATGAATAAAAAGGAGAGTCTGCAAAGGAGCAGAGTGGCCACAAGGGGAACATGTATGTACAGAAAACTCAAAGCCATAACGGGTCAGCGGGGGCTCCAGCGAGAGGGCAGGACAAGGGACAACGCAGTTCCAGGAATCATGTGTGGTGGCACATTCCTTCCAAAGCCAGCATCAACCTTTTTTTTCCCTAAAGGTCCCATCGGTCTTCCATTAAAGATGACATTTTCCCCAAAGGCTGATGGTGGCTATAACAGCCACCAGATGTGGCTTCCCTGGAGCCTCCCCACACACAGAGACTGGAGGCTGGGGCACTCCGCCAGATGTTTTCCTCCATGGAGAGGGAGGTTGGTAGGAGACAGCATGACGGCCGGCTTGCCCATCTCCTCCTGGCCCTGGTTTCCCTGACCTTGCAGATGGGCCAGACTACACCTCCCATCATCCCCCGCCTGACTGTCATTGGTCAACATAGGAGGGGGAGTTGGATGACTTCCCAGCCATGTCCCACATTCATTTGTTGTTGTTGTTGTTGTTGTTGTTGTATGCCTTAGAATCATGGAGTTGGAGAAGACCCCAAGGATCATCCAGTACAACCCCTTTTTGCCATGTAAAAATACACAGTCTAAGTACTCCCTTTGACAGATGGCCATCCAGCCTCTGTTTAAAAACCTCCAAAGACTCCACTACACTCTAAGGCAGTGCATTCCACCATTGGACTGCTTTTACCCTCAGGAATTTCTTCCTAATGTTTGGGTGCAATTTCTTTTCCTGAAGTTTGAAGCCACTGATCCATCTCCTAGTCTCTGGAGCAGCAGAAAACAGGCTTGCTCCATCTTCCATATAACACCCCTTCAAATATCTATACATAGCTATCACGTTGCATCCTAAACATATCCATGCTCCCTAAGCTGCTCCTCATAGGGCTTCATGGTTTCCAGGCCTTCTACCTTTTTGGTTACTTTCCTTTGGACATATTCGAACTTCTCAACATCCTTCTTCAATTGTGGTGCCCAGAACTGGACACAGTCTTCCAGGTGGGGTCTGACCAAAGCAGAATAGAGGGGTACTATCATTTCTCCTTCGACAACAGATAGCTAGCTGTTCCTTATTTCTGAAAATCAGACTCTCTGGGATTGAAAAAGGCAGAGTGTGCTTGCAGTTTTAATGCCAGCAGCTAAATGGGAAAAGAGTATCCTGCAGCCCTTCAGATGCCAGAACTCTGCTCTCAGCAGCCCTCCCACCAGCACAGCCAAGGAGAAGGGACACTGGAACCTGTAGTCTAACAGTATTTGGAAGGCCACAGATGGCCCGCAGTGTCTTAGAATGGGGTGGGATACCTGCAGATTGCTAGATATTCCTGTATTGCCACTCCCAGCAGCCTATTTGGCATAGCCAAGGGTGAGGAATGCTGGAAGGTGAAATCCAGCAGCCTCCGGAAAATCACAAGAGTACCAGGGAGGCCACAAATGGCCCACCTTTGTTCTGAAGAAACCAGGCTTCAGCTATCGGAGAAATCAAGTATTTTCCCGAAGACCATTTCCTGTCTACCTTCTGCTCTGATCCTCTTTTCCTGCCCGTCCCTCGGTTTCTCTCGGCCCCAGTGCGTGCTGTATTTGGGGGGAAAATATTTCTGTTGCTGAGGTGCCCGCCTTCCGTTCCACCAGGAGGAATAAGACTTTCCAGGGGATGGTTTGGCTGCTGGCATCACATTTCGCGGTGCTCAGGCGAGCTGGGCAGGTGGCCTGCCGTTTTCCCCAGACACACCTACACGTCTGGGCCCAAATGCCAAGGGAGGGTGTGCCCGAGACAGGAAGGGCACAGCAGCCTCCGTTGCCCAGTGCAAATTTCTTTCCTCACCTCTTTTGGATTCAAACTGCAGGGAGAGAGGTTCTACCTAAACATTAGGAAGAACCTCCTGATGGTAAAAGCAGTCCAACCGTGGAATCCGCTGCTGCCTCCGTGGAGTGTGGTGGAGTCTCCTTCTTTGGAGGTTTTGAAACAGCGACCGGCCGGCCATTTAATGGCAGTGCCTCCACTGGACAAAGGGCAACAGCGTAGTGTAGTGGATTGAGCCTTGGACTATGCCGCTGGAGACCAGGGTCCAATTCCCCTACCCTAAGGCTCTCAAGGGTGGGCTACATTTGGCCCACCCATTAATTAAAACATTAAATGTACAAATAGCTGCATGTTTTAAATCACAGACTAAAACAACTTCTTGCAAATAGTTTCAAAACAGTGTCTAGGACAAAGGAGGTAATAGTAGCACTCTGTTCTTCTTTGGTCAGACCCCACCTGGAAGAATCCTGCGTCCAGTTTTGGGTACCAAAGTTCAGGAAGGATGCTCACAAGCTGGGACATATCCAGAGGAGGGCAACCAAAATGGCAAAAGGCCTGGACAGCCCTGTGAGGAGCAGCTTAGGGAGCTGGGTATGTTTGGCCTGGAGAAGAGAAGGTTAAGAGGGGACATGATAGCTGTGTTTGGATATTTGAAGGGATGTTGTATGGAGGATGGGGCAAGCCTGTTTTCTGCTGCTCCAGACGCTAGGACATGGAACAATGGATTCAGGCTTCAGGAAAAAGATTCCATCTAAACTTCCTGATGGTCAGAGCTGTTTGACAGTGGACTACTCTGCTGTCTCAATGGAGTGTGGTGGAGTCTCCATCTCTGGATGTTTTCAAACAGAGGCTGGACAGCCATCTATTGGGAGTGCTTTGAATGTGTGTCCCTGCCTGGCAGAAAGGGATTGGACTGAACGTTTCTTGGGGCCTTTTCCAACAGCATGATTCTATGATCCTATGATTCTAGATTTCAGCAACACCCCCCACACCTCTCAACCCACATTTCCTCCTCTAGCAGGACCTACAGCTTCAAAAGCAATTTAGCATCACTGAGAGGTGAATGAAAGGAACAAACCAGAAAGGTCTTCCTTTTCCAGCCTGCCTATGAAGACTCCAAATGAAGGTTCCTGGAGAGAAGGTGCCGGCTTCACGTGATCTTTGGCTCAGCTCAGTAGAGACTCCATGGGCAGAGGCAGTATACCTAGGAAAGACTGCCAGAGTTTGGGGGTCCACCAATAGAGAAGGACTCTTGCCTTCAGCCTCGCCACGGGCCGTGCACGAAGACATCTGCCCTGCAGCTGTTGGGAACAGGATGTGGGATTAGCCGGACCCTTGGACGGGACCCTGAAGGGATGTGCCAGCTTGGCCGTCCTCTGGTTCACAGGCAACAGGGACTGCTCTGGTGTCCAGATTCTTTTTTCAGCCTTACGGGAGATGTGTTTTGTGGAGTTGTCATGGAGGTGGTTTATGTGCAGCTTGTTGTGACCCGAGTTCAAAAGAGTTCCTGAAGGTGTTTTTTTTCCCCCAACTACAAGTCCTGCAGTCTCTTCCCAGCATAGCTGTGGATTGCTGAAGTCCAAAAGAGGAAGAGGAAGAGAAAGAACAAGAAGATGGAGGAAGAATGCTGAAAAACAAATCAAGACCGTCACCTCCTGTTTTTTTTTTTGTTTTTTTTGCCCAATTCCTCTCTACAAGCTTTGGAAAGATGGTGGGATATTGGATAGTTAAAGGTCGCTGAGTTAGACCAAACTGGCAAACTAATGTGAGTTTTAAAAGATCGTAGAATCAAAGAAGCATAGAATTAAAAAAGGTCACAAAGAGACCAACTTGCCAATATCATTTTTGGACTGTGGTGCCCAGAAATGGATGCAGAATTATTCCAGTCGGGGTCTGACCAAAGCAGAATAGAGTGGGACCATCACTTCCCTTGACCTAGAGACTATACTCCTATTGACGCAGCCCAGAATCACATTGGCCTTTTTAGCTGCTGCATCACACTGCTGACTCATGTTCAGCTTGTGATCTACTAAGACTCCTAGATCCCTTTCACATGTGCTGTATATACCCTATTGAAGAGCTTTTGAATGACTGGAAACCAGTGATGGACACTTTGAGCAACAAGGAATCTAAAGGTGCAGTCATTTGTGGCTGTGGTTGCTAGTAACTCTAGAACAATTACTCAGATAGATCTCTAATGGTAGAATAATATTTCTTTTCTTTCATTACAACTTGGCTTGATGGAGTCAGAACATTTTCGTGCTTCAGTAAGTTAGTGCTTAGCATTTTAGTTAGCTGGCATTCAGTGTTTTAGCTGAGTACTGTGTTGCAGTGTTAATTTTCTTCTTTTCAAATGCATATTTCCCTGATTGTGATTGTGCAGTTGTCTGTTTTAAAGCTAATAGATAAATAGACTAAAAAAATGGTGTGTGTGTGTGTGTGTGTGTGTATGAACCAGGAAAGGAGCATTTCTGTGTGCGCAACTTGTGTGTTCCTCTCGCACAGCCCCGGTGCACGCTCTGTCGTCCCACCTCGCCCCTCTCGGCACGCTTGTTTTGCCATGTTTTGTAATCCTGTACCACACAGCTGCGATGCAGGGTGGATGCACTGGGAGGGGGAGAGAGAGAGAAAGAAGAACAGAAGAAAGGAAGGGGAGGAAATAATAAGGAAAAAAAAAGACCGTGTTCATTCAGAAGCAAAGTCCGCATCCTTCCAGACAGACAGGCCATCTGGATCTACCCCGAGCCAAGTGGAAATATGATAGAAGAAACCGACTTGAAAAAGAAATACAGAAAGAAAGATACACACAAAGTCTCTCTCTCACACACACACACACTCACAAACACACACACAGACCAAAGCTGCCTCCAGACCCTTGAAGCTTGGACCCAAGAGAGACAGAGGCCTCTCCCTAATTGAGGCTGTTGCGATTGCTTCTTGGTCAGTGACCTGGGGAATCTGGCCAGGCGCGGACCACAGCTGGATCCCAAACATCTGGACGGGGTCCTTCTCAGCCTTTCGTCCTTCCTCCTTCCCCATGGAGATGGTGGATTTCTCTGACAGGCTGTGCTTTATCACCTGGGGATGCAAGCCGGTGGCTTTATGCTCCTTTCTCTGTTGGGCTTTGATGGTTTCACCCCCTTCCAAGCTCCTTCTTCTCCCCCGATCTTCAGTGGTGGCCATTTTGGGAAATGACAGCAACGCTCTCCCTTTGGCTGTCCCCCTCGGCTGAAGAAAAAGGTTGTGTCTTCTATCTGCGCATCTCAGACATCAAGGCTCACCAGTCTGTCCCAGATCGCAGGATCAATAAGGGAGGAATCTCAGGGCGAGAGCTCTGCCTTGAAAAGTAGACTATGAAATGCACGAATATAAAATGGCCGACATGTGAAAGCAGCCCATGTGAAAGTGCTCTGGAGATCTTAGCAGACCACAAGCCAAACATGACTCCACAGTGCAATGCAGTGGAATATAAATAAACAAAATAATTAAATATTAAAGCCAGTGCAGTTGTGGGCTGCATTAACAGGAATATAGTGTCTGGACTGAGGGAGTCAGACTACTGGAAGCAGCCTCATGGACCATTGAGTCCAACCCCCTGTTCAGTGCAGGATCTTCAGCTAAGCCAACCCCGGCAGGTAGCTCTCTAGCCTCTTTCCAAAGACATTCAGAGAAGGAGAGGTCTGCCAACACTCCAGGCAAGTAGTTCCATTGCCAAACCACTCTTACTCTCAAGAAGTATTAGTGCCATTCTGTTCTCTTGTGGTCAGACCTCACCTGTAATCCCGTGTCCAGTTCTGGGCACAGAATATCAAAATGCTGGAACCAAGGGCCACTGAGATGGCCAAAGGTCTGGAAACCCAGTCTGACTGAGGGAGCTGCATATGGTTAGCTTGGAGAAGAGCAGATCAAAAAAGGACATGTTGTTCTTGTGTGCTTTCAAGCTGTCTCTGACTTATGGCTTGGGTCTTTCTCTTGGTCCCGCCACAGTCCAAGGCTCGCCTGGTGAGTCATGGGAGACAGAGCCTTTTTGGTGGCTTCTCCCAGCCTGTGGAACTCTCCTCCACAGGAGGCTCGGCTGGCCCCCTCCCTGCTCTCCTTTCACCGGCAGACAAAAACATTTCTTTTCAAGCAAGCTTTTAGTACATGTGCAGGGGAGTATTTTATTTCTTTATTAAGCTGTTTTTTATAGGTTTTTAAAATAATTTTATATGTTTTTAGTTGCTTTAAATGTTGTAAACTTATTTGTTTAAAACTTTTGTTTGAAACATAGATTGTTTTAAACTTATTTTGGAAGCCACCTTGGATCCTACTCTGGAAGAATAAATATAATCAATCAATCAATCAATTGAATATGATTAATCAATCAATCAGGCAACCCTAGAGTGAACCTATCATGGAGTCTTCTTGGCAAGGTTGGGTAGAGGGGGTTTGCCTTTGCCTTCCTCCGAGGCTGAGAGAATGAGACTTCACCAACGTCACCCAATGGGTTTCAGTGGCTGAGCAGGGACTTGAATGAACCCTGGTCTCTTGGAGGCCTCATCCAACATTCAAAGAACGAGGTTGTCCTGAAAATTTTATTTAGAAAGTGTTTGGTATGGTGCTCCTTGGAAGGCGTGAGAGAATGTGACTTACCCGAGGCCTCCCAGTGGGTTTCCATGGCCGAGCAGGGATTTGAACTCTGGTCTCCAGAGATGTAGTCCAATGTTCTAACCACACTGGCTCTGGGGTGACATGACAGTCGTGTTTAATTGTCTGAAAGAATGTCGTCTTTGGAGCAAGCCTTTTCTTCTGTTGTTCCAGGGACTAGGACACAAACCAAATGGACTGAAATGACAGGAGAAAAGGATTCTGCATAGCTTCTCCCAGCTTGTGTGTCCTCCTTCATTAACGACTTCATCCATCTTGCCCACGCGCTTGTGCTGGTTGGCCACACGTGTCCTGGTTTTCATCTGCGTAACTTTGGAGGGTGCGGCATGCATTAAGGCTCCGCGTGGGAGATGGGAGCCGTTTTCTCCACAAGCTGTGGAGGTCTTGTGTTGGGAGGACAAAGCTCTGTGCCAGCACTGTGGTTTCCAGCTAGGGGTGTAAATCTTCCTAATTTTCATTCTCTTTTGCAAGAATGGATTATTTTACCACTCCCCCCCGCCTTTGCTGTAAGAAGGTAATCCAAAATGGGCAGATCTTAAAGGCTGTTCAGTATGGGACTTGTGTGTGTGTGTGTGTGTGTGTGTGCGCGTGCACACGTGCATGATTGTGCATACGTGTGCCTTGTTTGTGAGCACCACAGAACTCCTTCACTTGGCCCACCTTCCTGGCTTTTAAGGTCAGTTGAAGAGGGGAATTTACAGCCATAGCAATGGTACCACGACTGTAAATACAAAACAGTGTCATGCCCTGGATAACTTGCTCTCACAGACTTTCGCTCAGAGTTTCAAATAGAAACGTTTATTTGGAGAAAAGCAAGCAACTTTCTTACAAGCTGCTGAGACTACAGCATCTAGCATGGTTACAGGTTTTATACCTTGTCATACAAATTTAGGTGCACACACTAAGGATTGGTTAAAAGTCATAAACATCAAGTCACCTCACCATCACAAGCGTTTTCCCAAGCTTTCTGTTATTTTCATATTTTTCATCCTGGGAGTGACTGCAAGTTTCCGAATCCTTATCCTTGCATAGCCTGTTCTCATAACACCTTCCTGCTACTTTGCATTTCTCCCCTTCTGACCTTCTTCTCTCTAGCCCAGATACAAAATGACACTGATTGTGACAGCAATGAAACATTTTGTAGCCTTGGGATATTTTAAGAGTTCCAACCGGATACATAGGGCCTTTCCGCACTACACTGTTATAGTGCCGTTATTCCACTTTCAACATCCTGTGGAATCCTGGCATTTGCAGTTTAGGGAGAGGCCTTTAGAGTTCTCAGCCAGAGAGCTCTTTGGCCTCAGGAGACTACAAACCCCAGAATGCCACAGGAGGTTGAAAGTGGAATAATAGCACTATCACAGTGTAGTGCGGAAAGGCCCACAGTTGCAGGTAGCAATTAGCCACGAATGCACAATAGTGCTTAAGCAAACTATAGCCCTATTGGATCTAGCAAAGCTATTCTATTATATACACTGATGCATGCATACGATCAGAGCCACACACCCTGACAGTTACAAAGCTGTTAAGTCTAGCTTACTGCACTGTAACTGCCTAACAGGGTGCCAGCCATGGTTTTTGTTTTATTTCTCTGCTGAACAATTCCTCCACGACTGTTCTGAATGTTTGAATACCAAGGAAACTTGTGCAAAACATTCTGGCCTGTTATTCTTCCCAAATGGGTTCCCTGACGGGAAACCATTTTTTTTGAACTGCAAATGAATAATTGCAAATGTTCTTTCCATCCCTAGGGGTGTGTGTGTGTGTGTGTGTGTGTGTGTGGTTGCATAGAGGATTTTGCTGCCCTCCAATACTTCACAGAGCAAAACTGGGACGCACGTGGCCAAGTAGCATCAGAGTGTTGTCAAAATGGCAGCAACGATTCATGAGGAAGAACAGGCAAGCTCAGAGAGTGTCAGCATGTGTGATTTCTGTCATGTGTACGCATTGATATATGTAATGATATGGCTGCTTTAGATCAAATAGGGCAATGCTTGCTAAGCCCTACTGTGTATCCCTTGCTAAGTACCACCAGCAACTACATAGCCAAACTTCCAAGCATCTCAGAGTTTCAAATGGTTAAAAATTGATTTATGTTCACCTTGCACTGGGGAAGAGAGGAAGAAGAGTAAAGGGGGGGGGGAAACGCTGAAGTAGTGAGCAGGTGTTATGGGAATCAGTTATGCATAGATAAGGAGACATGAGCCTGTTCCAGATCCCATGATGAAATATCTGGGAACGGAGGTGTGTCAACCAGTTCTGGATGGGGTCACACTCCCCCCGAAAGACTGTGTTTGCAGCTTGGGAGTGCTCCTGGATCCGTCTCTCCAAATGTCAACTCAGATAGTTGCAACAAGTGCTTATTATCTGTTTGGGATGGTGTGCCAACTGTGCACCTTCCTAGAATTAGATGACCTAAAGATGGTAGTACAGGCACTGGTAACCTCAAGGCTGGACTTCTGCAATGCACTGTACATTGGGCTACCTTTGTACCAAGTTTGGAAACTCCAGCTGGTTCAAAATATGGCAGCCAGATTGGTTACAGGTATATCCAGGAGTGAGTATATCACACCAATACTAAAATCATTCCACTGGCTGCCAATTAGTTTCCAGGCAAAGTACAAAGTGTTGGTTATTACCTCTAAAGCCCTACATGGTTTGGGTCCAAGTTACCTGAAGGATCGCCTCCTCCCATACAATCTGCCCCACACACTTAGGTCCTTTGGGGGCCCTTTATTTAAATTGCCTAAAACAAGACTGGCAACGATCACCCCAAGGACCTTCTCATCGGCCACCCCTAGACTGTGGGATGACCTGCCAGGAGAGATTCGACAGAAAAATAAGTTACCTGAATTTTTTTTTAAAAAGTACTAAAGAGCTGTCTCTTCCGGCAGGCCTACCCAGTCTATGTTTAACTATGATGCACTTTTAACTATGATATGTTTTAATTATGATATATTTGTATTTTAAACGGTTTTGTGTTTTTACTGTATTTTAACCACAATGTGTAAATAATTGGGACCTGGGAAAAATGCCCACGCTGGCGGGGTGAATTAACGTGCATCACTTTAACCAATCATTGCTATCCGCACCAAAATTTGTATGATAAGTTATAAAACCTGTAACCAATCTAGATGCTTTAGTCTCAGCAACTTTTGGAAAAGTGGTTGTGTTGCTTGCTTTTCTTAATAGACACTTCTGTTTAAAACTCAAAGTTATTGAGTGGAACTTAGCCAGGACAAGACAGAGAGGTTGCAGCAGTTGGCTTTTGCCTGAAGCCATTTCCGCACTAGACTGTTCTAGAGCTATTATTCCACTTTCAACCTCCTATGGAATCCTGGGGTTTGCAGTTTAGGGAGGGGTCTTCGAGTTCATCTAAAAGCCTTGGAGGCCCCTCCCTAAACTGCAAACCCCAGGATTCCATAGGCGGTTGAAAGTGGAATAATAGCTCTAGAACAGTCTAGTGCGGAAAGGGCCTGAGTCTACAAGGAAGGCCCAGATTCTGCCTTTCCTCCTCCTTCCCGACTGAATCAACCAAGTGAAAGCTACCTTGGTCCTTTGGACTCAGTTTGCAGCAACTGAAACAAGCTGAAGACAAAAGGGGGAAGTGGGAGGAGAAGAGAGAAGCCGGGACATTTTAAAAGCAGCTGAAAAAGTTGGACAACAGACGATGAATTGGGACTGTCCCTCCTAAAATGGGACAGTCAGGGGG
Organism: Iguana delicatissima; assembly: GCA_948472985.1. NCBI lineage: Eukaryota > Metazoa > Chordata > Lepidosauria > Squamata > Iguanidae > Iguana > Iguana delicatissima. The sequence continues at coordinate 327,800 of CAOKZL010000359.1, read as the reverse complement.
TATCCTTTCCACAGGGTTGCATGTTTCGGGCTCTGACAACAAGGAGGAAGGCCAGAAATGTGACCTGCGGCCTCTGGAGGGGATGTATTCAAGTCCTTGTTCTGCAGCTCCGAGTTCCTGCACTGTGAGTCACCCTTTGCTATGTTTAGAAGCTTTGCAGGACGCCGCCTGCTCTGTTTCCAAAAACATCTTTCCTTGCCCGAGTCAGGGCTCCAGTAAAAAGGGCGAAGATGAAAGCCTGGCTAATTCCTCGCGTTGTCCCTCCATGCTGGGGCCGGCAGGCGACCGGAGCTATGTTGACCTTGGCTCTTCATAGGCTTGGCACTGTTCTCCCTTCGCTCGGCATCGGCTTGCAAAGCTAATCTCCATCTCCCAGGCCGGTCCTGGCCTCCTCTCCCACCAAACCCCCGCCACCCCGTAGCTAAAAAAGAGAGAGAGAGAGAGAGGTGAGGAGCAGGACAGCTACTGGGCAGCATCCCAAGAAAGGGCAGGAGCCAAGACTGAAATCGTGGGCACCCAAATCCCAGCATCCTCTGCTGAGGAAGTGGAAGAACATCCCAGTCTGGTCACTGTTCAAGGCAGAGTTGCCTGGTGTCTCTGATCCCCCATGTGAAATACACCCAACAATACAACTTTAGCTGCAGGACTGTCAGAACCTTCAAATTACTTCTCTGCACAATAAAGCAATACCCTCCAGCTGTCCAAATGTGACAGGAACGGTCCTGATTAATCTTGCATCACCTCCCTTTTTCAGCATCTGTCAAGATGTCCCAATTTCTCTCTCCTCCTTCTCCTTTGCTCTTTTGTCCTTAGCTCACATCAGTGGCTGCAAACTGAGTTCAAAGTTCATAGCAGGGGGTTGGACTGGATGGCCCCTGTGGTCCCTTTCAACTCTAGGATTCTAGGGTTCTAAGTGAAAAACTTGTTGGGACTCAGTTAATTCAGCAAGGGCTGGAAAACATGTTTGAAAGCGTGCTGGCTGGAAGAATGTCGCCAGGTCAGAATGGTCAGCTTATAAATTCAGAGAGGATTAGGCAGGAAAATCCAATGCTAATGGGTTTGTGATAATCCTTTCAACACCTACACATTCCATGCGTACCCAAATACAATGGGAGGTGAAACTGCCCACGCGAAGCAGTCAGGGACTGTCCTGTAACCCTGCCTTACAGAAATCTTCCCTGTGCTCCCCTGCCTGTCCAAACATTAAGAGATTGTCATGACTCCCATTAATGTTTTACTGCCCAGGGTTAAGACAATCAGGCCATTCCAGACTCCCTTGCCAGTTCTGCTTTGGTTAGACCTCACCTGGAATCCTGTGTCCAGTTCTGGGCACCACAGTTCAAGAAGGATATTGACAAGCTAAAACATGTCCAGAGGAGGGCAACCAAAATGGTAAAGGGTCTGGAAATCTCTGAGGAGTGGCTTAGAAAGCTGGGGATGTTTAGCCTGACGAAAAGAAGGTTAAGAGGTGACATGATAGCTATGTTTAAATATTTGAAGGGATGCCATGTTGTAGACGGAGCAAGCTTGTTTTCTGCTGCTCCAGAAACTAGGATACGGAACAATGGATTCAGACTACAGGAAAAGAGTTTTCATCTCAACATAAGGAAGAACTACCTGATGGTAGGAGCCATTCAACAGTGGAATATGCCTCTGCCTTGGAGTGTGGAGGAGCGATCTTCTTTGGAGGTTTTTAAACAGAGACTGGATGGCCGTTTGCTGGGGTGCTTTGAGTGTGTGTTCCTGCATGCCCAGAAGAGGGTTGGACTCGATGGCCGTTGTGGTCTCTTCCAACTCTATGATTCCATGAGAAAGCCATTACTACATTGCCTATGCATCCTGTTTTCAGGAATAAGGGTATATAAACCCTAGCTTCAACCCCAGCAAATCATAGTACTTTGGATGTAATAGGTAGCGCCCAGATGGCTATTTATCACTGCTACCCTCAGACACGCTGTCTGAGCCATTTCACTCCAATCATCTTCTTCAGGACCAGTAACTATCACACTCTTCACCCTTAATCTCTCTCTGTCCAAACTTTCACTCCTCACTCTCCAACAGCCTCGTATGGTTCCTGAGCGTGTCTGATTTCTTGTGTATTTGTCAATCAAAATAAAATACTCTGCTAACTTTTAACTGGAGTCCTCTCTACAGTTAGTACAGGTATATACAGGTTAAAAGACCCTGCCATCCCCCCCGCCCGTCTCAGGCCTCCTTTGAGCCATAATTCCCCCAAATTCCCAGGAGAGGATGGCATTGCAGGTGGACCCCAACATCCACCACTTCTTCAGGTAACAGAACCTCATCTCTTTCTCCAAACTGCTCCGCCTTGCGCCCAGCCCCGTGCCAAGAGCCTGCCACAATGAACGAGGCCTTGGCAGAGGCCGAGGGTGATTTCACAAGAGCCTCCGTGGTGAACATGAATGGCTCTCTGTGTGTGAGCCTCCCTCCAGGTGTGGCATTCCAGAGCCATGTGGCTCTCCCGTGCAGGAAAGGGACACTGAGAACATGGTTGGCAGAGAGAGAGACGGCTCCTTCCTCTCCAGGAACCGCATGGGGCTGGGAAGGTGAGCCGCATCCATCTTCCTCCATGCTGGGCAGAGATGTTTGCCGAGGAAAAAGGAAAAGAAGAAAGAAAGAAAGGGGGAGAGCTTTCTCCAGCCATGAGAAAACACACACACACACACACAGACATGCTGGGTGACACATTTCAAAGAGACCCACCCTAACCAGACCACCTTTGGAGAGAAGGAGATGGACACACGGAAGGGGAGAGATGGCACCCCAGTGCTAGCATTGTTGCTGTCCCCCCGCTTCTGGGTTGGGTTGATTCGGTTTCTCTCCAGCCCTGGAACAAAGCAGGGGGCCCGTCACCACCACGGCTTATCCAGTTTCAGCTCTCTGCTCTTGATCTCCGGACGTGTCGTTCCAGGAATGCTTTGGCAGCCAAGCTGCTCCTCTTGACAACTGTTCTTAAGAAACAGAGGGCCACCCTGGGGTTTTCTCCACGCCAGAGGTCAGCCCCGCAACCTATGAGCTCAGCCCTGGAGCTTGTTTTTGAATCAGAAAGTCCATTTGTCGGAGCTTGGGAAGGTGCAAGGGGAGGTGGAGGCAGCTTCTGAGCATGCGCAGAGCTCACATCCAGCTTGGGAAGGGAGTCTTTCTCTCCCTGGGGAAGCCCGCTGGGCAGCAGCTTCAAACATTTTGCGAAAAAGTGGTTCTTGAGGAATACGAATTCCAAAATCTTTCCACTGAGCAGGCTGGCTGGGCGATTCCAGGAGCTGTCATTCCCCCCATAAGTAACTTCTCCCCCTCCCAAGTTCTGTTTTAGGGAAGGGATTTAAACAGCATTCCCCAACCTCCAGATGTGTGGGACCTATGCTAGTAATGATAGGAGTGGTTGTGCAACATACTCAGATTTTCAGTAGGATCGTTTGAGGTTTTTCAGACAATTTTTACCCCGATACACATACATACAAAATAGGAAGCTGGGCACATGCTTTTCTCAGACATCCATAAGGTGTTGGCCTTTTCAACCAGGCTTGAAATCTTACTGGAGCACTTGGCTGGTAGTTTCTGGACAGAAAGAGAATGGGCCATTGGCCTGGGCAAGCTAGCTAGCCTCAGATTTCATGTGGAAAGGGGGAATTTGCCAAGGAGAGATCTACACTCTTAGATCAGTTACGATGAGGTAGCTACAAAACAGATCCTCCATCTTTAGGGACAGTCTTCCCCAGAGTTCTGCACGCAAGGATCAAAGAATGGGATGACTCCAAGAGGGAAGCTGCTGTTGACCCTGCTTGGCAGCTTCTTAGAGGTGTGTGGTTTTGGTGGGAAGTGAGGTCTCTAGTTCATAGAATCAGAAAATCAAAAGAGACCTCGAAGGCCACTGAGTCCAACCTCATTCTGCCAAGCAGGAAGACACAATCAAAGCAATCCCAACACATGGCCATCCTCCCTCTGTTTAAAAAACTCCAAGAAGGAGACTCCACCACACTCCATTGAGGCAGCAGTATATTCCCTTGACAAACTGTTCTTACTGTCAGGAAGTTCTTCCTTAGGTTTAGGTGGAATCTCGTTCCTGAAGTTTGAAGTCATTGCTCCTTGTCCTAGTCTCTGGAGCAGCAGAAAACAGGCTTGCTCCATCCTCCATATGACATCCCTTTAAATATTTAAATATGGCTATCATGTCCCTTCTTAACCTTCTCTTCTCCAGGCTAAACATCCCTGGCTCCCTAAGCCACTCCTCAGAGGGCTTCATCGTTTCCAGGTCTTTTCCCACTTTGGTCACCAGCTTGTAATGAGCAAGGACATGGTTACTCCTGGACTGAGAGAGACGTTGCTCTTGGACCACTAGCCATGCAGGGCTGCTTGATGCCAAAGGCAGCCTTGCCTCTAGTCTTTTTCTTGACAGACTAGAGTGATAGGAGTGGCCACACAGCAGCGGAGGTTGTGCTTCTTGAACACAGACCTCTGAGTATTAATCTACACCTCTAGAATACATCTTTGCCTGTTTGTTTTGGATTACAACTCCCAGAATCCCCCACCTGGCCAGAATCCCACATACACACCTCTCAGAACCCTCCAGCCAGCATGGGACAATTCTGGGAGTTATAGATTAAAAAGGTAATGTTTATGAACTATGGCCTATTAGCCTTTCTTAGCTACTCTGGCAAAACAGAGCCTCCACATAAAGGCGCAGTGTATCTCCAAATCAGAGATATGGAGTCCAAGTAATATGAAATGGTTGTTGTCTTTCGCCCTTCCTGGTCAGTTACCTTGGAGGTACATGGCTAGCCACTTTGTGCTGGAAACAGAAGACTGGGTCAGAGATAGACGTTGGTTTCATTTAGCAAAATTATTCTCAAGTTAGTGGGTTTTAAGAAAAAATAAAAACTAGGACCAATTCACTCTTCTTTTCAGTGAGCCATTCCTTTCCCTCTTGCATATTTTAAATAAAAAATAAAAAATACCACCACCACCCCTAATATGTAGCACATGGTAAGATATTTCACAATGAGACACAACATAACCATTAATATAAGAAAATAGCCTTATGGCATTGAGGAGATGTCGGAGAAATCCATCACGATTGTGGACAAAAGCCAGCCGCCCAGGCAAAACTGGGCCGGGAGCAGAGATATTCGACTTCGAAACAAAACAAAACAACCCCGACAGGAACCTGGGAGTGGAAGAGAAAACCAAGACTTTTTTTTTAAACTAAAAGAAACACAACCCACTCCTTTTCCTGTGCTTAGAATAAATTGTTCAGTCTATACATGCGGGGAGGAATCGGCTTGGCTTGTATATCTGGGGCATGAGCAGGAACAGAGCGATAAACTGTGAAATGAAGGAGGTTTTGCTCCAAAGGAGAATCCAAAGTTCGCAAGTACTCATAACCCTAACCGGAAGGAGTCCAGCAACTGCAGGTAGCCAAAAATGACAGGAAGAGAATCAACTCATTTGAAACGGAGTGCTGGAGAAGAATTCCACGGATACCATGGACTGCTTTAATAAATGGGTCCTAGAGCAAATCATTCTCGCCAGAAGATAAGATGACTAAATTGAGGCTAAGGTGCTTTGGAGACACCATGAGAAAACGTGGCACGTTAGAGAAGACAACATTCCTTAGTAGAGAGCAAGGCAGTAAGAAAAGAGGAAGATGGCATTGCAGGTGGATAGGTTCAGTCAAGGAAGCTGTAGCTCTGACACCATTTCCGCATTACACTCTTATAGTGCTATTATTCCACTTTCAACTTCCTGTGGGATTCTGGGGTTTGTAGTTTCCTGAAGCCAAAGACCCCTCTGGCTGAGAAGTCTAAATGCCACTCCCTAAACTCCAAACCCCAGGATTCCACAGGATATTGAAAGTGGAATAATAGCACTAGAGCAGTGCGGTGTGGAAATGGCCTCGGTCTGCAACCCCTGTGTAGGGTCTTCCATTCGTAAGGTCACCATAAAGCCAAGTTGACTTGATGACAGTTAACAACAACAAACTCTAAGCAGAAAGAGAGTCCCAAAATTGTAAGCAGTCCTACCCTGTACCTCAATCTGAAGGAAAGTGCAAAATCCTTTAGGCAGTCCTAACCCTAACCCTAACCTTTAATGTGAAGGAGAGACCAAAAATTACACTCAGTTCTTACCCCAACCCTAATCTCAACCTGAAGAAGATTCCAAAAACTTCAGGCAGTCCTAATCCTAATCCTGACCCAAGGAGAGTCCAAAAATTGCAGGCAGTCCTGCCCCTAACCTTAACTTGTCAGGTTCAAAGCGGAATGGAATGGAGTAACAGTCAATGGTCACTCCATGAGACCTTCTTCCTCGAACAGGATTGCATGTTTAACCTTGCAATGCACCGGATTGCATTTTCCACAGCAAAATAAGTCGCCCACTTGGCAACTGTAGCAATTAAAAGAATATTTAACTTCATGCATTTCCCAGTCAAGAAAAGAGTTTCCCAGCACTTGAAAAACCCTGATAGGAAGAACACAGTAGGAAGAATTTTACACAATTGTATCCCCGAATTTGTACCTCCCGACAAGTTCCAGGGAATCGTTCTACAAAGAAATATCTCTAGGTTTTCTGCACATGCACTGAAAAAACACAGCTGGCATCTTGTGAGGTGTTTACATTGTTGTAAACTGAGTCACTTTCTTGTAAAAGTGAATTGCGAGATTGCACAACGCTCATATTCTCAAGAGGGGAGCAGAGACGCAGACGCAGCTCCGGGATCGTGGTGCAAATGGAGCCAGCCACGTGGCCATTGAGCGATAGATGTGACGTGCAGTGTCTCCCGATACATAATTCGGTCTGAGTCACAATGGGACACGTTGAGTGTGTTGGGATATGTTGTGCATTCGGATTCCAGCCAAAATGCAAGATCCCATTGCACAACAGGACATCTTGCACTGCACCTTGTCACAATCGACTACCGTGGCTGCGTATCATGTTAGCAATGGAGCTCCCTCACTGTAACGTTATGTGTCGTAACCTCTGAGGCAGGGTCTTAGATGTGTATTTCTACACAGAATAATCCCCAGAACACTGCGAAATGAATGGGTATGGGGCGAGCACTGCACAGAAATACCCATTTTTTCCTGGAGGAAAGACAAACTTTGTTGAAATAGTCAAAGAATTGCGTGTCCAATGAGATGTGCTATTAATTCTGTTCCAGGCACAGTTCCAAGTTCCAGTTCTGACCCCAAAGTCTTACCCAGCTTAGATCCAGTCTTAGGGCCTTTCCGCACTACAATTTTATAATGCTATTGTTCCACTTTCAACCTCCTGTGGAATCCTGGGGTTTGTAGTTTACTGAGGCCCAAGAGCTCTCTGGCTGAGAATCCTAAATGCCCCTCCCTAAACTGCAACCCGCAGCTTTCCATAGGATATTGAAAGTGGAATAACAGCACTATAACAGCCTAGTGCGGAAATGGCCTGAGTGGTTTCCAGTGAATGAAATAATTTCAGTAGGATAAAAAAAGTCTACTAACACGTCATTCCACTTTGAACATCCTGTGGAATTCTGGGGTTTGTAGTTTCCTTAAGCCCAAGAGCTCTCTGGTTGAGAATTTTAAGTGCCTCTTCCTAACCTCAGGATTTCACAGGATGTTGAAAGTGGAATAATAGCACTAGAACAGTGCAGTGTGGAGAGGCTCTATGTGAAAGACCATTTCTCCCTATATGAGCCTGCCAGAGTCTTGCAATCCCCATGGCCCATGGGGTTCAATGTTTGAGATGCATCCCTTCTCCACACCCTCCAAAAAAATCTCCTTCCAAAACTGTCAATCTGTCACCTTAACATCTCCTTCCAAGGCAAACTGTGCCTCCTCTTATCCGTGTCCAGTGGCCAAACCCCATAGCGGAAAGCCCTGGAGGGAATCGAGCCATTCTCCGCACCCAGCCCTTTCCGTTTCCAACGTCCCCCTGCTTCTGCTTTCGTGCCTGTCTGGGTCAGCAACGGCAAGGGGAGAGGAGGTGTCTGGCGGATTTTGGGAACGGCTGGGGGAACAGCGATAAGACAACCATTTTTCACACCCTCCGTTGGTGCCAAGGGAAAGGGAGCAGGGTGAAGAGTGGAGGAGAAGCCAGGAAGGGTTTGCCAAGAGGGGCACGAGGAGGAAGAACGAGGGCAATTTGAGTCACTGGAGGAAATGGGCCCCACAGCCAGCCAAAAAGGAAATGCCGTTTCCTATGGATAAGGTGCCAGGGGACGGAACGGCACCAGGCGCAAGAAGACTTGCAGGAATTTTGGGCCTGGATTCGAGCATGATTGCTGGATCAAAGACGGAACCATTCTCTCTGCAGGCATAAGAATTGGCACACATATCATACCTGACAACATTTTTGCAAATGAAAACTGGCACACCTGTGGCCACACAAATCTGAGCTGGTCAAGATGGACAATGTTTATTAATGTGAAGAAACACACAAGCTAGGAGAGGCTGCAGCGGTTTGCTTTTGCCTGAGCCAACTGGGAAGGACAAGATTTGCCCCCCTCTTCCTTTCCTCTCCCGCTGCTGAGTTAATTGAGTGCAAACTGCTTCTGCATTTGAACTCAGTTTGCAATGAGGGCAGTAAGCTGAAGAAAAAGGGAGAAAGGAAGAGGAGGAGAGAGAAACCAGTACATCTTAAAAGCAGCTGAAAAACTGGGATGACAGAGGCTGGGACTGTCCCTATGAAACTGGGACAGTTGAAACAGTATTGAGTTCCACTGCTCACCCATGCTCCAAATTTCCTTATTTTCATTTGGGACTGGGTGGGACTGATTTTCTGGCCCTCTGTCCCACTAGGTACCCCAGATCAATCTTTTTCTAGCCCCCCGCCCACTGGCCTCTCCAAAAACTTCCAGGTAGTGTAATTCACCTTTTATATCCAAGGATGGTAAGAGGTATGGAGAACAAAGCCTATGGGGAGAGGTTGAAGGAGCTGACATCTTTAGCTTTGGTGAAGAGAAGATGACTTGAGTGGACTCTTTAAATACCACAAGGCTGCCCCAAGAGGAAGGAACGAGCAAGGCTGTTCTCTGAAGCCCCAGAGAGTAAGACCAGGTATAAGGATTTTAAGATACAAGCAGGTAGATTTCAACTGAACATTAGAAGGAACCTTTTGATTATAAGAACTGCTCAGCAATGGAACGAACTGCCCAGAGAACTGACTATAGCGTTCTTTCTCTAGAGTTTCTCCATTGAGCAGTGGGTTGGACTTGCTGGACCTGCTCAGCCATGGAAACCCACTGTGTGACCTGGGGCACATCATGCCCTGTCAGCCCCAGAAAACCCAGCAATAGGTTTGCCTTAGGGCTGCCATAAGTTGGAAATGACTTGAAGTTGCACAATAACAACGCTTTCTACAGAGAAGGTTCAATTGCTCTGTGACATTTCCAGGTAAGGCTAGGATGAAACCTTCTAGGGTTGCAGGAGGTATTGTCCCTTTCATGCTGTTACCCTAATTTCTGGGGTCCCTTGGAGGACACCTCAATGTGCTCCGTGTGATGGGGAATAGAAACTAGTCAGAGCATGAACAATAGCAATTCAAGAGGCAGGGTAACCTAGTGGGGTCTTTTTACCCAGTTTTTATGGGGTCAGGCCAAGCCAAAAGCCAAACAAGAATGTCCAATAAATGATTTTATTAAATGCAAGTCTCATGCACCAACACAATCACACACACGCGCACCCAAGAGCTATTAAGAAACAAAAGAGAGGAAACTGGATAGGGAAGTACTGAAGGGGTACAGTTGGGGTAATACTGCACCTTTTCCTGAAGTCCTGGGTCTGGGAAGGCAGTGGAGAAGTGGGGCTCAGCGCAGAGAGGGCTGAGGGGATTACTCAATGGACAGAGAAACGGTCTGCTGGGATGACCAGGGGTGATCCAAAGAACCGCTCAAAAACCGGGACTAATTGTAGGGGAAAAAGTACCTGGAGGACTAATCCTTTCCCCGGGAGAACAATGGGTGTTGCAGCGAGAACGAAGCTCCACAATGGTAATTTCCTTTGTGTGATGAGATTACAAGGTGTTGCCAAAGTCTCAGGATCTTTGGCTGCATTTGGTTGTGGTGTGACTCCATGTAAATGGTCCTCGCCTGTTGGGATATTTGCTCAACTTGGGGCAAACACGCTAATCCCCTCTAGTCGGCATCTAGGGGCTGAGGACCTTTTGTTTATTGTGGGTTTACACATCTTGAGGTCTCCTGGGACTACGTGACAGGGGATTTTACTGGCATGACCTGGTTTTCGGTCGTTCGACCGTGCCTGCCTACATGCTCATTCGGGTGACCTCTCAGGCACACGGAATCATATTTAATATCAAAATTGTAGACCCTGGGATAGGGTTTTTCCATCAGAGTAACAGTGCCTCTGTGTTGGGGATGTTTGGAAGGATCTCTGACTGTGTCAGCATCTGCATCTGGGTCCTTGGACTGAGTCCTGACACCAAGAGCCTGGGAGAAGCCATCAAGAAGTTTCTCTTCCTTATTCCCACCAGATGTGCCTGTGACAGTGTGAGCAACAGAGAAAAGTTGGTTGATTGGTTGGTTGGTCTGGCACTTTAGCAGGACTTTGGAGCTGTTGAAGATCCCTGAGCATGCTTCTTGGTGCACACCAAACACATGTGCACCATCAGCCAAATTTGCACATGGATGTTGCGCATAGAAAATAGCACTTGGTCCTTGTAGAAAATGAATTTCCACACAGAAGTATTTTTTGCTGCAGAGAAAACAGTGTTTTCTGCACCTCCTGCCTAGAAAAATGCTACACATGATTGTGTGTATGTGTGTGTGTGTGTACGTGCACACCCGCAAAACACCTCTCAAACTATGAATAGTATTTGAGAATGTTGCAGTTGTCAAAGACTTTCTCACAGAGCGAAGACAATGACTAAACTTGCTTGTTGGTTCTTTCGAGAAGAAAATTAGTCATGAATTACATCTCTGCCCTGGAGCTCTCTGGAAGAGAATTCTAAATGCCATACAAAACTACAGATCCCAAGAGTCCATAGGATGGAGCCATGGTCATTAAAATGGCATCGAAGTGTTATGATTCTGCAGGGTGGAAGGGGGCCAAGACTGAATCCTTTTAGAACATGAATGCACCTGCTGTTATCTTGTCCAACATCTTATGGAGTAAAAATTCCCAAGGAAAGCTTCACCTCCGGTTCCTGCAGTGGATCCGGCCCTCCATCAGCTGGCTGTGGTCGGAGGCTGGAATTAAACACCATGTGCATTTTTTCATTGGCGTCCTCTGAACGGCTCCTCGTTAAATCCCGGCGTTGGATCCCAGAGGACGGCGGTGGAAATCCTTTTCGCTTGAATCACTAGAAAGTTGGCCCAGGAGGAACCCGAGGGAATGGAGTTGATGGAAGGAATGGAGAGACCGACTGCTGGGAGAAGAAAATGACCTCAGAGAGGCCATTCCCTTCTCTCCTCTTTGCCAGGTCCCAGAGACAGGATGATGGAGAAAAACCTGGGCAAACCATCCTTGTCTTTCTTGCTTGTCTTTCTTCCTTGTCTTCGTGCTTTGAAGTCCCAAGTCCAGGCAGAAACAATCAAAGGAAAAAAAATGAGGACCTCACTTGACCTGACCTGACAACTGAAGCAGATCCGGGGCTAATTTTCTCCTAGCAGAACTTTCTGGGAGGCCACAGAGAATGGCCAAAGAAGTCCAAAAAAAGCTAGAACCAGGGATAGAATTCTGTAGGTGTGCTAGTTCCCTGAGAATCCAGTGTGGTGCATGGTTGAGACCTGGATTCAGACGTCCTGGTGAGAACCAGGGTATTGAGAATCCTGATTCTAGCTCTGAGAAACCAGGTGCATGAGTTTGACCCAGACTTGGATGATTCAAACTCTTGGTCTCAGGTGCCCCTCAGGAAGAAAGCCATGGTAGCATGAGTGTTGCACTAAGACTTGGAGAGACCAAAGTTTGAGTCTCTGCTTTCAAACTAATATTCCTCCATTGTTTGGCCAGGGACCTCTACTTTCACTCAAACACAATATAATTAGGATTTTAACATCCTTCCAAAACCACAAGAAAAAGGGAAAAATTTCTAAAGGTCAAAAGATACAGAAAGATACAGAAAGTTTTGAAACTTTTAAAAAGTTTGGAAGTTTCTAAGGCATGGTCCCTGTAATGTAGGGCTAGATCTTATACCCCTAGGCCAATGGTGGGCTGAGACTCTGAGAGAAGCCTGGGTTTGTATCCTTCTTCAGGCATGGAAGCCCACCGAGCGACCTTGGGGAGTCACCCTCTCTCAGCTGCCTCTGAGGAAGGCAACGGCAAATCCCCTCTGAAGGTACCTTGCCAAGAAAACCCCACGTGTGGTGCAGAGGTCTGGTCACTGGACATCAAAGTTCAAATCCCCACTCAGCCATGGAAACCCGGTGGCTGGATTTGAGCAAGTCACGCTCCTCCTAGAATTGAAATCTATGAAGATTTATGTCCTTAGTAGCAGCCTGTAGTGTAGGATCCACAGACAGGCCAGTTTGCGTTGTTCCTCAAAGAGACGCAGCTCAGAGACCCGCCTGAGGACTAGAAACATGTTGAGTCCATAGAGGCCGGAGTGGGCAATGTCTGACAGTGAGGAGAAGACATGCCACACATGCTCTCTCTTTGCTGTTTCCTGTCCCGCACCACCCAGGCTGCCGGAGAGGACGTTCTCTGCAGCTTGGCCTCTAAAGCGGCCCTTGATCTGGGGAGGCCGAAATCAAACGGAGAGGTGCTAATAGAGCCGAAGACGAAAGGAAAAGGCTGAGCTGGAGAAAATGGCATTCCAGAAAACGCCAGGGAGCTGTTGAGTTTCTTGGAGGGAAGAGTCGGCAGCTGTGTGGGCCAAGGAGGCCGACTCAAGGAAGCAGAGAGGGTTAGCGTCCCGTGTTTGCTAAGTGCACCCTTAGAAACAGCTGTCAACAACGGTGTTGATGAAACCCAGTGCCGCTCTGGCTTACCTTCCAAGCAACACTTGCTGAGTTTGGGACGTTGAGTTGGGACGTTGCTTAGTTCAGGGCCAAGGAGTGCAAATGTTCCCTTCCAGCATGGCCACCTCCATCCTGTCTATCAGGGTAAGGACCTGGCGATGGAGATCAAAAGTAACTTCCCAACCAGCTCAAGGATAGCTGTGTTCTTGATGAAGGGGACAGGCTATCCCAAAAGCTGATCTCCGAACATTTCATTGGAACAAAAGCAGGAGGGAGTGGGTTGTCTGCTGTCATCCAGATGGGGAGGACATTCAAAAAGATTTGAAAAATGCTCAAAAACATGTTACTTGAACGTTGAGAAGAACCCTAGGCTGATGAGAATTTTCACAGTTCAAAACATGTTCTACGCAAAATTCGCACAGGGTTGTTTCTGAGCTGAAAGCAGCACCTTTTTTTTTTTCCAAACAGAGTTAAAAATTCAGTTTGTTTTTTCTGCTCCGAGAGCAGGATTTTTCTACACATCCTGCTCTGCACAGAATAGGCAGCCTACTTTTGCTCGGCAAACGTTTTCTGTGCAAAACAGCCACGGCCAATTTGTTTGTGCAGAATAACCTTCACATGTTTAGCTTGGAGAAGAGAAGAATGAGAGGCGGTGAGCTAAAGAGACATTGTGTAGAAGATGGAGTGAACCTGTTTTCTGTTGTTCCAGAGATGAGGACACAAAACGACAGATACAAATGACAAGAAAAGGGATTCAGCCTAACACTAGGAAGAACTTTTTGGCTCTAAGAGTTTTTCAACAGTAGAATAGACAGAAGAGGTGAAGATCTGGAAATCAAACCCCAGGAGGGACCATTGCAGGAGCTGGGTATGTTTCGCTTGGAGAAGAGACGACGGAGAGGAGATGTCTTTAAATACCTGAAGGGATCTCACGTAGAGTAGCTTAAATTTTTTACTTTATCATGGACCAGCTTTAAATATCTTTTGTTTCCATGGACCACCAAGATGTAACTCAAGATTTAAAACCCGATAGTGCACCAAATATTTTGTTAAAGTTGCTCACTGACGGTCTTCACATTTGGAGAGAAGGGAGAAACAAGTAAATGCACACCTTCCTCTTATAATATTTGTATTGGAATGATTCCATACAAATTTAGAATAATAATACCTGAACACCGAACCATGACCTAGTATTACTTGTTAATTTTAATTAATGAGAAGGCTGGTCCTGTATTATATTTACAAGCCTTATTACATCAGGCTTAATAACTAAAACTAGGGCCATTTCCACACTTCACTGTTACAGTGCTATTATTCCACTTTCAACCTCCTGTGGAATTCTGAGATTTGTAGTTTCTTGAGACCCAAGAGCTCCCTGGCTGAAAATTCTAAAGGCCCCTCTCTAAACTGCAAAGGCCAGGATTCCATAGGAGGTTGGAAGTGGAATGATAGGACGATAACAGTGGAGTGCGGAAATGGCCCAGTATTCTGAGTTCTGACTCTATATTTTTTTCAAATGGTTTCTGTGCTTATTTTTAAGATAAATGAGAGCAGAGAATGATTTTTTCAGACAAGTATGTCTTTATGGTGGGCATCAGTATCTCCACAGCCCTCTTTGATAAATCTGGGAAATCTGCCTATAGAATCACAGAATCATAGAGTTGGAAGAGACCCCAGGGTCCATCCAGCCCAACCCCCTGCCATGCAGGAACACCCATCAAAGCATGCCCAACAGATGGCCATCCAGCCTCTGCTTAAAAACCTCCAAGGAAGGAGACTCCACCACACTCCATGGAGGCAGCAGATTCCACTGCCGGACACCTCTGACCATCAGAAGTTCTTCCTGAGGTTCAGGTGGAATCTCCTTTCCTGCAGTTTGAATCCATTGCTCCTTGTCCTCGTCTCTGGAGCAATGGAAAACAAGTCCGCTCCTTCCTCAACACGAGATCCCTTCAAATATTCAAACATGGCTATCACGTCCCCTCTTAACCTTCTCTTCTGCAAACTAAACATCCCCAGCTCCCTAAGGCATTCCTTATAGGGCTTCCTGGCTTCCAGACCCTTCATCATTTTGGTCGCCCTCCTCTGGACACGCTCCAGCTTGTCTTGGAAGGGACCATTCCTTGAGCCGCAATTTCAGAGTAACATCACTAGATATCTCTCTGAGCTTGCCTTCCTGTGAGATTAGTCTTTTGTCCTTGTACAAGTTTATTTATTTATAACATTCTGCATTGTCAGTGAAATGAACAAATAAGAGCAGATGAACCAGTATGAGTAGAACATTTTCAAAACACATTAAAATACCCTTTACAACAGGGCCTCTGCAGATCTCAAACTTTGAGCATACTCATATATGGGGAGGTAGTCTTTCAGATATTCTGGCCCCACGATCCTGCCATCTTGATCACATTCTGGTGTTGTTTGGCCACACGTGCCCATTTTCATCTGTGAAATATCGGCGGAGCTATGCCAACAGAGGTTGCTTTCCAAAAAAGACCACTCGGGCCGACATTTGTATGCCCAGGAGGACTCAAAGCTGCCTTTCTCAACTCCAAGAAAAAGTGAATTTCCGCCACATCTCCCAGTAGCCGTTTTGACACCAACGGATTTCTGGCCGGGCGCACACAAATTTTATTGCGCCCCGGAGCTCTCGATGTATTTATTCATGGAAACTCAAGTTGGCACTGAAATTTTGCGAGCATCGAGGCAGACTCCAAATCCTTCTCCACGGCTGGGGCCGAAATTTCGTCCCAAGCTGATTTGGATCTAGTATAAAAACTTTCATGGAGGTTTTCTTTTTTCCCCCAAGGGAAGCAGAACTAGAAGAAAAGTTCCTTTTCAAAGGTGACTGAACAACAGCTCCCAGTATCCTCTATGCTTTCTGAGGGGATACGAGGAGTTGTAGTGAAAAAAATTAAGAACTTCCCCAAGCTACCTTGGGTCTCAGGTGGGAAAAAGGCGGCATATAAGTAAAGAAGAGGATGCCAGTAATGATAATGATGAAGAAAAAGATGGTGATGATGATGATGAAGGAGAAGAAGAAGAAGAAAAAGAAAAAGAAATTTATTTCCCATTCTTTTCATTTAGGTCAGATTACAAACAACCAGTTAAAAACTGACGATGTACAAAAGTTCAAAATGTAATTAAATTGTAATTAAAAAAATTAAAACCTATTAAAAGCACAACCCGCTGTACGGAAAACAGCAAAAGGAACATTTAGCCCATTATCCACAGCCCTTCAGCAATCAGTTAAAGCCTGCCATTAAAGAAAGGAAAAGTCTCCACCTGTCTGTGGAAAGAGCATGGAGGATGCCAGCCTGGCCTGTCTGGGAAGGAAGTTCCAGTGCCTGGGAGCAGCCACGGAGAAGGCCCTGTCCCCTGTGTTTCTACTAGATGGGACAGAGAGAAGGGCCTCCCCAGCAGATCTCAAAGCATGACCAGGTTCCTATGGGAGGATGCAGTCCTTCGCATAATGTGGACGTGAACCATATAGGCTCTTATAGGTCAGAACCAGAAGGTCCGGAAACCATGCCCTATGAGGATTGGCCAAAGGAGCAGGGTATGTTCAGCCTGGAGAAGAGACAGTGAAGATGGGACATGATAACCATGGATGGATATCAGGTGGAGGACAGAGCAAGCTTGCTTTCTGCTGATCCAAATGCTAGTACATGGAGCAATGGCTTCAAATGTCAGGAAAAGAGATTTAACCTAAATGTTAGGAAGAACTTCCTGGTGGTGACCACGGAGGAGGAGGAGGATGACGAAGGGATGACGCTGATGGTTATGATGATGGTGTTGGTGGCAGCGATGAAGAAGAACATGATGATGAAGCTAATGGCAATAATGGTGATGACAAAGAAGAAGGTGGTGGTGGTGGTGACTGGGATTGCGATGGACCACATGGTTGCTGCATGCTTTGAGTTGTTTCCAACTTACAGAGACCCTGAGGCAAACCTAACACTGAGTTTTCCTGGCAAGATTTGTTCAAAGGGGGTTTGCTTTCAGCTTCCTCTGAGGGTGAGAGAGTAGGACTCGCTCAGGGTCACCCCCTGGGTTTCTGTGGCCAAGCATGGATTCAAACCATGGTCTCCAGAGTCCTAATTGAACGCTCAAACCACTGTACCATGCTGGCTCTTGTACGCCACATAGAAACAAGATAAAAGTAAAAAAAAATTTTGCTAGAGTGTCAGAGATTTCTCCATGAAGGGGTTGCTGAGAGTCATGCACCCTTAAGGAAATGTTTTCTTGTGGTTGCGGGCCGTCGTCTTGGGGCCAACAAGGGCCCTATGCAAAGATCAAGCCCAAGAGGGGCAGAACCAGCGCCGTCAGGGTCAGGTCCTTGTTTGCCTTGTTTTTGGTTTGTGGTCTCCACTGCTTTCCTTTCCAAGAGAGTTGGGGATACTCTGTGTGTGTGTGTGTGTGTGTGTGTGTGTGTGTGTGTGCTTTTTGTCCGATTTCCAGCTCCTCTTGTTCTATCTCTCTCCCCTCTCTCTCTCTCTCTCTCTCTTCCCGCCCTCCCCTCTCCCCACTCCCAATGTCGCAGATCAATCTGTTCTCTCCCCTTGGCAAGACTTCGCTTTGTCTTATGGTGTTGACCTTGGCTGCCTCTCCCAGCGGCTGGAGTGGGATTATGCCATAAATTCTTGTCTTCTAGGAATCTAGCCTGGGAAAGCAAGGAGAATATTTGATTAAAATGCTTTACATCTTACCACATAACAGAGCCATTTGGCACGGAGAGCTCAAGCCCTGGGAAGGGGGTCTGCGGACAAGCCAACATAGAGGGGGAGGAACTGGGGGGCGGCAGGCTGGGGATTGGGGGAGAGAAAAGTGTGTGTTGTTGGCCCATATACTTCTGGGCACTGAGGCTCGGAGTCCTTGAGCAAGAGAAAGGGGTCAAAGATGGAAGGAGGCTGAAAGCTGGGGCAAGCGATGAGGAGTTTATCCCTACTTGCCAACATTTTGCACATGAAAACTGGGACACGTGTGGTCAAGCAACCTCAGGGTGTGGTCAGGATGGCCAAAGTTATTAATGAGAAAGAACAAACAAGTCAGGAGAGGCTGCAGTGGTTTGCTTTTGCCTGAGCCGACTGGAAAGGACAAGACTCTCTTGTCTTCTCCCTACTGCTAACAAATGTAGCGGTCATACTCAGGTTGCAGTGCTGAGACCCCTGCCTCAGGAGTAACTGAGCTAGGCTTTGCATGCCAGAAAAATGTGGCAGTGGTGCTCACTTCTGAGTGGGCAGGAAGTACAATCGCGCTGTGCTTTGTATGCCAAAAGCATGTTGCACCAGGGTTCAGTTCTGACTAGCCGTGTGTGACTGAGCTGTGCTTTGTATCCTGAAAATCTATTATGCTGGGATTCAGTTCTGAACAGACACAAGTTACAACTCAGCTGTGCTTTTCATGCCAGAAACCTGCTGTACCAGGGATCAATTCTCAGTAGCTATGAACTGCAAGTGAGCTGTGCTTTGTATCCTGAAAATCTATTATGCTGCAATTCGGTTCTGAATAGACACTAGTTACAACTCAGCTGTGCTTTGCATACCCAAAACCTGTTGCTCAGTTCTGAGTAGCCATGAAGTGCCAGTGAACTGTGCTTTATATACTGGAAATCTGCTACGCTGGGATTCAATTCTGAGCAGACACAAGTTACAATTCAGCTGTGCTTTGCATGCCAAAAACTTGTTGTACTGGGGCTCAGCTGTGAACAGATATGAATGACAATTAAGCTATGCTTTGCATGCCAGAAAACTGTGATACGTGGGGTAAGAAATGAAACTTAATCTTCCTCTGACTGGGTCTTTGATCCAGAGCTCTGATAAACTAATTTTTGGACCACAGTACGAATTCCACTTGAACCTCCTCATGTAGAAGGTAAGGGAGAAAATTTTTCAGAGATTCTGAAGAGCCAGTAGTGGGAAAGTGACAGAGCTTGGACAGAAAGTGGACAAGCTTCCTTTTTAAGAAACACAGTTTCTCAATCCTCCCTCCCACAACACCTGTGTGGGCCACAAGCTGAAATACCTCTATTTTCTCTCTACAATTCTTCTCAAAATGGCGACAGGAAATGATATTGTGCCCCTTCCTATCACCATTTTGAGAGGGCATGCGGAGAAATGGAGGTATTTGGAGGCCTATGAGATATAGAGATGCGTTTTGGGGTGGGGTGGGTTATTTTTGCATTTTTTTTGAGGGGGTTGAGGGACTGCACGGTCACAAAAGCTTGATCCACAGGCACATATGGCCTGCAGGGCACAACTACTCCCACCCATATTTTACCTCCACAGACTCACAGAGATGGCTGGATATTGTTAGTTTCCCCATTCTGAAGAGGGAGAGAGGAATTCTGATTAGTAAATCCCATCCAAACAACACCAACAAAGGCAATGGATATGCAGGGGTGTGTGTGTAATTTTTCGCACATCTGGGATCCGGGAAGGGAGATTTTGTCAGGCATGGAACTGCTAAGCATACCTGGCACGCTGATTGCTCAAGAATTAAAAGCGCAAGGTGGCTCAGCAGTCCTGAGCGTGCTCCAAAGCTGAGCTCAGAAATTCTGGGGCTAAGCCCCTGACGCATGCCGGTTCGAGTTAAACAGCCGAAAGCCCCAGAAACACAGCTGGAAGAGACTTGGCTGTGGGCACGAAGCAGATGAAGGGATCTGCAAAGGGAGAAAAAAGTACTGACATACTGATAACATGCCGACTCGCTTTGGATTTGCACCAAAGGTTCATTGGGATAGGCAGCAAAGATCTCTCAACCATCCAGTAGTTAGCTTTTAGATAGAAAAAATTGCCATGTTTGGATGGACTACAAGTCCCAGAATTCACCAGCCACTGCATACTGAGTCATGCTGAAAACAAGAACCAAAGATTTCTTGACCAGAGAATACTTAGATTTTGATGCATGAAGGCCATGTTTGGGGGCACTACAAGTCCCAGGCTCCCCCACCTAGCGAGGCCACACTGAATGTCTGGACGTTCTTCTTAGGACAGGAACCAAAGAGCTCTTATAGCCAGAAGAAGGACTGACACTTTTTTGAGTATAGCGTCTAGGTCAAGGGAAGCAATGGAACCCCTCTATTCTGCCTTGGTCAGACCCCACCTGGAAGACTGTATCCAGTTCTGGGCTCCCCAGTTCAGGAAGGATGTTGACAAGCTGGAATGTGTCCAGAGGAGGGCGACCAAAATGGTAGAAGGCCTGGAAATCACAAAGACCTATGAAGTGCGACCGAGGGAGCAGGATAGGTTTAACTCAGAGAAGAAGGGGTTAAAAGGTGGCACAATAGACACGTTTAAGTATTTGAAGGGATCTCATATGGAAGATGGAACAAGTTTATTTTCCGCTACTCCAGAGACTGGAATGCTTGGAGCAATGGCTTCAAACTTCAAGAAAGGAGATTCCACCTAAGCACGGGAAAGAACTTCCTGATGGCAAAAGCACTTCTACAGTGGAATGCACTCCCCTATAGTGTGTTGAAGCCTCTTTCTTTGGGTTTTTTTAAACAGAGGCTGGATGCCCATCTGTTGAGCGTGCTTTGGTGGTGTCTTCCTGCATAGGAGAATGGGGTTGGACTGGATATCTCTTTGGGGTCTCTTCCAACTCCGTATTCTATGATTCCTACGAGAGCCAGCATCGTATAGTGGTCTGAGTATTGGGCTACAACTCCAGAGACCAGAGTTCAATTCCCTGCTTGGCCATGAAAATCCACTGACCTTGGAAAGATTACAGAAAATAACGAAAAATGGGAATTCAAATTGTTGGAAGTGTGATGAAAAGACAGGGTCTTTTTTCCATATGTGGTGGACATGTAAGATAGCAAAAAAAAAAAAAAATTGGAAGGGGGTACATGACAAAATTCAAAGAATTTGTAAGCTGAATTTTGAAACGAAACCGGAGCTTTATTTGTTAAATATGCTAGGGTAACAAAGGGAAATAAGAAGTCATCAGAAGATATTATTATATCTAATGACTGCAGCAAGGTTGACATATGCGCAGCACTGGAAAGAAAAGAAACATATTGATACAGAAGAACGGAAGTTAAAAGTTCTGGATATGATAGAGATTGAAAAGTTAGCATTCTCTTTGAAGAATAAATCTATCCAGAACTTTGAGAAAGAATGGAAACAAGTATTGGATTGGGTAAGGATATAAATGTATAAGAAATCAAAGAAGAAATGATGTAACTGTTCTTCTTTCTGTAAGATGGAAATTATGTTTGTATAGAATGGAAATAAGCAATTTCAACTGGAAGATTTAAGCATGAAAGTGTGAGGGGAGGGGTTATTTTCAAGACAAACTTTCAATAAAAATTATACAAAAAAAAATTCCACTGACCTTGGGCATGTCGCACACTCTCAGCCCAAAAAAACCACTTGATAGGTTCACCTTAGGGTTGCCATACGTCAGAAAAGAACTGAAGGCACAAAACAACAATTCCTGTGAGTCCCTGGCTCAATTGCTCTGCAACATTTCCAGCTAAGGCTGGGATAAAACCCTTGAGGGCTGCTCCTGCCAACCAGAACTGACAATATCTGGTTAAATGGAGCACGGGCCTGACTCACGTGCCATGTCCTATGTTCCGATGGGGAGGGTCATGGGTTCAACCTCGCCTGAAATCCTGGAAAGCTGTGGCTGCCAGTCAGGGTTGGAAATACTAGAAAAACCACAAGTGTTGGGCTCAGTGGAAGGCCAGATTCTCTTGTTTCTAGGTTTCCAACTGAGAAAGGGGTAGACGAGGGGAGCCCAGCTGCGTCTAAGGATGCTGCTGCTGACAGAGGTCTGGAGGTCCAACGAGAAGAACGCAACAGCCTCGGTGGGGACCGGTGGGGGGCTTAAGACACTTCCTGCCCAAGGGTGCCTGCCAGGAATTCTCCCGGTCCACTTTCAAAACACACTGTCTTGTCTTGTCCTTTGCCAGGGGCTGTTCCTCCTGCTGACATTTGCAGGCCAGGGCGATCTGCGGGGCGGTCTGGCTTGTGAGACCACTCGCAAGGACAGGGAGCAATAACACTGAGCCCACCCTCTTTTCTACAGCTACCAGTCCCCCATCTGCACACAAACACACGCTCAAGAAACGAGGGTCCGATAAATGCAAGAATTGCGACGCAGGAAGGGTGGCGTGTGGCGGTTTGAAAAGCTGTACCGGCTCCGCTCTCGCCAAAGAGCTGGTGTAGAAGAACGGAGGCTAATTGATTCCAGAAGGGCTGGATCCGGGCAGACAAAACATGAGCGGGGGGGTGACTCAGAAGACAGGTCCCTGCCAGCTCCTGGTTGACAAGTCTGTACAGGCCAAGAGGGAGGGAAGGGGCTGGATTCTGTTTCCCCACCTGCCTTCTTGGGGAGCTGGGTGGATTCAGGAGGAAAAGAATATTCATCGATATTCATTCCCCAGCTGAGAAAACGGTTTCCCGACTCCCCCCGAGAAATGTCACCAAGAGAAATCACGCAGCAGTGAGACCAGGGCGCAGTATTCTCCCTGCGTCTGCACATTTCGCCATGTTCTGCAAAGAAATGCACGTGCCTTTTTGCACACAAAAAAACCCCATTACATTACTTGCCATATTTGCTAATGGTGAAGTTTTCTGTGATATTGTTTTGTGCCAAAATGAGTGTCCATTTTCTATACACACACACACACACACACACACACCCCTCTTCCCCATGTTCACATGTGGTGAAAAGTTCCAGAGAATTATTCTGAGCAAAAATTGATGTTTTTTTCTGTGCAAAGATAGATAGATGGATAGATAGATAGACAGATATACACATACACACACACACACACACACATGTATAGGTTTTCCTCCTGTATTTTCACATGGGGATTATTCCATGCAGAAATGTATGTGGTCTTTTTGTGCAAAACATGTAGGTTTTTCTCCCCGCCCTCATATTTGTACGTGGTATATTTGTACATTCAGGAGAACTTTCTGTGAAAAAATTTGTGTGGTCATTCTGCACAAAAAGTATGGTTTTCTTCCCATATTTGGCACATTGTGAAATATTCCTAGGAACTATTTTTCTTTACAAAACTCTTAGTATTCACAGAAGGCAGGGTTCTGGAGAATTATTGCTCATAGAATTTTTTTTCTGAGCAAAAAGTAGTTTTCTTCCCCTATTTGCCGATGGTGACGTATTCTGGGAAATTATTCTGCACAGAAACGCATATGGCTTTTCTACACACACAGACACGCACGCACAAATAGTTTTGCCCTCATGTTAGAACCATGAAATTGTAAAGCTGGAAGAGACCACAAAGGCCATCGAGTCCAACCCCTTTCTGCAATGCAGAAGTACACCATCAAAGCATTAAAGCATATCCATGAATGGCAGAGTGTCCTGGAGAATCACTCCTCCATGGTTTCCCTTTTAGACCCGAGTATGAGAAAAGTGTCCTGTTTTTGTGCTATAACTCCCAGGGCCCCCCATCCTGTGCCCATGGAGGCAGAGGGATTTGGGGAGCTGTAATCCAAAAAGGATCCCCCTGTGTTTTCGGTTTGTTTTGCCTCCACTTACATTCCCTCTGTTGCACCAATAACCCCCCTCCCCAAAGAAAACCCTTATCCACCACCCAAGAATACAAAATTGGGAGAATCTTTCTCCTTCTCTCCAAACTTTGGCAATGCCTCCCTTCACTCCTAAGACTTCTAGCTTGGCAGCCATGCTATTTCCCATGTTCTGACTTTTCCAGGCACGGAGGAAAAGTCAGAGTCAGAGAGAGGGCCCTGATTCATGGCAGGTGCAACTCTCTTGCCCATCTTTCTTTCCTCCTCCTCCTCTCTCTTTCTCTCTTTCTGTCCTGGCCAGCCAGCCTCAGCGATAGAGCCACATTCTTGTGGGTGGGGGGAACGGATGGGGGGGTTCAGCTTGCCCAAAAACTTGGCTGCCACCTCCCTTGCTCTCTCTCTTTCCCTGTGTGAAAGGAACTTGTGCCAGGGCCAAAGACTTTCATAGAAATAAACACAATTCTAAAAAGGAGGCAGGAATGAATGAAGTAACATGGAAGGTATGAGAGGCGGCCCCACCCAGCCTCACCCGCCCCCCCGCCTCTGCCTCCCACCCTCAAAATCAAACAACTCCATCTCAGATCCCAAGGCCTGCCCCAAAAGTGCCAGAGACAAGAGGGGGTGCAGAGAGACAGAACTGGGGAGCTCAGTCCTTTTATCTCGGAGAACTTGGAAGCTCTGCAATCATATCCTGAGTCATGTCAATAACTTGCAAGCAATGGGATTACTTGTAACTATTTACTTGGGGGAGAGGGTAAAGAGGAGTGTAACAACAGTGGGGCAAATCCTGCAAATCCTTGAAACTTGGTAAGTTTGGGAGACCAGTTTTAATCGAGATGTTGACCAGAAAAAGAGTTGACCAGTTGAAACAGTCTTCCTCACCAAGGACAAGAAAATTTGCAAGCATTCTTCAACCTTCTTATTTGTAAGACCTAATACCAGTTACCTACCCAGCAACCATTTTCTGAATAAGTTGCCATTTCTGAACTGTCTCCATGGGCTACCCCTAGTATGGCACCTTACAGTAGTCTAGCTCATAATTCACCAGAACATGGGAATCTACCGTCAGGCTATCAGGCAGGGCACACAACAGGAGAACTAGCTTAAGCTGGTAAATGGCTGCCCATCTCATGGAGGAAACCTGAGATCCGGAGAAGATCCTGGCTGAAAGGATCTTCAAACAGCTCTTCCTTCATTCAGAAAGAGAGCAACTTGGCCGAAAACAGAATAAAGGCTACTTCTTGTCCATTTGCTGGGAGAGAATGGAGGCTTTTAAGCAGCAGTTAGATGCCTTAGCAGGAGATCTCTACATGGCACTGGTTTGGACTTGACGATCCTTAAGTTACCTTCCAAATTTACAATCCCACAAGAGGAGCCTATTTTCATCCAAATGTGTTCGGCACATCTCTGATACTGGGGATAAAGGGCAAGACAGCTCACAGGGGATGGGAGAGATTATTATTCCAATATAAGGATCCCCTCTTAACCACAGTTTTGCTTCCCACACACCTGCAGCCAGTCTCTCACAGACTCAATGTCCCCTCTCCCATCCTTTGTCCCAGTCCGTCCCCTGGCATCCACAAGACCTGCTCTGGCTCTGGCCAGCCCCACCTTGCCTGACTGCCCGCTCCCCACTTTAAGCACCCTTCCGCCAACATTGTCACAGGGAACAACTCTGGCAGCAGCATCAGAAGGACCATAGAGAGTAGAGACCACAGGAAGGCTTCATGCTACCAGCCTCTCTATGATCCCTGAAAAGCTAGAGGGCTATTTTCAGTGAGAGATAGAGTTCGGTAGATCCGCGGGCTTCCCCAAGGGGTGGGGGGTGGTCTTGGAATATAACACCCATGGATAAGGTGGGATGATAAGATCAAGAGAGGAGAGTGCCTTGACTGATGTGGTGAAGACTGTCCCACTCTCAGAAGCACAATGTCGCAATCTATGAACCTTCATCTGATCCAGCAGGGCTTTCTTCTTAGCCATGGGAGTCTGCAAGTGGAACCGCCATGTTCGGAGGCAGCTTACCTCAGTCTGTCTGGGAGCTTGGCAGTGTAACCTCCATAGTATCATAGAGCTGGAAGAGACCCCAGGGGCCATCCAGTCCAACCCCCTACTATGCAGGAACATACATCAAAGAGTTCCCAACGGATGGCCATCCAGCCTCTGCTTAAAAATCTTCAAAAAGGAGACTCCACCACACTCCACTGAAGCAGCATATTCCACTGCCGGACAGCTCTGACCATCAGGAAGTTCTTCCTGAGTTTCTGAACCCACATCAAAGCACCCCCAAGAGATGGCCATCCAGCCTCTTTTGAAAAACCTCCAAAGAAGGAGACTCCATCACACTCCATTGAGGCAGCATATTCCACTGCTGAACAGCTCTGACCGTCAGGAAGCTCTTCTTGAGGTTTAGGTGGAACCTCCTTTCCTGTAGCTTGAATCCATTGCTCCTTGTCTTGGTCTCTGGAGCCATGGAAAATAAGCCTGTTCCCTCCTCGACATGATATCTCTTAAAATATTTGAACATGGCTATCATGTGCCCTCTTACTCTTCTCTTCTGCAGACCAAACATACCCAGCTCCTTCAGCTGCTCCTCATAGGGCTTCATGGCTTCCAGACCCTCCACCATTTTGATCACCTTCCTCTGGACACATTCCAGCTTGTCAATATCCTTCTTGAAATGAGGTGCCCAGAACTGGACACAGTATGAGGTTTGACCAAAGCAGAATAGAGTGGTAGTATGGTACTATTACTTTCGTCGATCTAGACACCACACTTCTATTGATGCAACCAAGAATCACGCTGGCTTTCTTGGCTGCAACATCACACTGCCAGCTCATGTTCAGCTTGTGGTCCACTAAGACTCCTAGATCCCTTTCACATGGACTGTTATCCAGCCACGTGTCCCCCATCCTATCTTTGTGCATTCCATCTTGTCTGCCTAAGTGTAGGACCTTACATTTCTCTCTTTGTGTTGGTTTTTGCCCATCTCTCCAATCTGTCAAGGTCATTTTGAATTCTACTCCTGTCCTCTGGCATATTAGCAACCCCTTCCAATTTGGTGTCATCTGTAAATTTGATCAGCATGCCCTCCACTCCTTCATCCAAGTCATTGATGAAGATGTTGAATAGCACTGGGCCCAGGACAGAACCCGGTGGCACCCCACTAGTCACTTCTCTCCAGGATGAAAAGCAGCCATTGGTGAGGAGCGCTCTTTGGGTTCGCTCAGTCAACCAACTACAAATCCACCAAACAGTAGCCCTGTCCAGCCCTCATTTTACTAGCTTCTTTGCAAGACTATCATGGGGAACTTTGTCAAAGGCCTTACTGAAATCAAGATATGCAACATCCACACATTCTCCAAATTCTACCTCTGAGTTTAGAAGTAGAACCTCCATGTTCTGAGGTACCTCAGAGTTTGGAAGCTGAACGTTCATGTTCTGTGGCAGCCTATCTCAGATTAGAAGTGGTCGCTCCATGTTCTGAAGCAGCCTATCTCATAGTTTAGAAGTTCAACCTCCCCACCAACCCCAAGCTTTGCCATGAAACCCCCATGTTCTGAGGTAGCCTACCTCTGAGGGGCAACAACCAGAGAAGGATATGACTTTTGCCTCCAGCTGGTGGGCATCCAAGAGGCACCTGGAGACAGATGCTAGACTTGAGTTTGGACCTTCTCGTCTTCTTGCTCCATCATCCCACCCTGACTGAGAAGGGAGAGGAGCAGATATGAGGACTCGGTGGGGTAGTGGGGAATTGAAAGCTCCCCGTGACTCTTCCCTTATCTCACCACCACCAGGAATTAGGCCCAGAAATTCAGGTTGCAAACCCTTCAGATATTCAGTCCTTGGTCACTCTGCAGTTCTGACTAACTGAGGTCGTGAGGCAGGGGAGAGAAAGGCAGTCAGCCATCCTATCTCCCCCGAGAAAGACGGGTTCAGCCTACATTCTTCTCTGCTGAGATCCGTCTGTCCCTCCCTGGGCCATTTGTCTCTGCCAGCT
Organism: Iguana delicatissima; assembly: GCA_948472985.1. Lineage (NCBI taxonomy): Eukaryota > Metazoa > Chordata > Lepidosauria > Squamata > Iguanidae > Iguana > Iguana delicatissima. The sequence goes on along the minus strand of CAOKZL010000359.1, from coordinate 300,388 downwards.
CCCAGGGGGACTGCATGATTTGGCAGACTCCCACATCTTTTGTCCCCCGGCCAGGCTCTGCCTGAGGTCTGGCTCAGGCCAGGGAGACCTCTCCAGCATCCTGTCCCTGAGGGAGGACACAGGCCCCCCATGTTCTCCTGCCTTTGGGCTAAACATGTCAGACTCTCCTCGGTTGGACTTCCTGAAGCATCAACATGAAAGCTAATCACACACACAGCCCTTCACAATTACACTTTTGGAAGGAAGAACCTTGTGAGAATTTCCACAACCTTTGGCTAGCAAGATGTTTCCCAAAACTGAGACCCATGAACTCATGTATGTTTCATTTAAAAAACAAAACATACAAAGTATTCTGTGCATGTTCTATGGCACTATGACCCAGAGCTCCTTCCTGGGTTTGTCTGGTACCACTCTATTCTGCTTTGGTCAGACCCCACTTGGAAGGCTGGGTCCAGTTCTGGGCACCACAGTTCAGGAAGGATATGGACAAGCTGGAACCTGTCCGGAGGAGGGTGACCAAAATGGTAGAAGGCCTGGAAACCCTGAAGGTCTATGAAGACCAGCATAGGGAGCTGGGTGTGTTTAGCCTGCAGAAGGGAAGGTTAAGAGGCAACACGATAATAGCTATGTTTAAATATCTGAAGGAATGTCATATGGAGGATGGAGCAAGCCTGTTTTCTGCTGCTCCAGAGACTAGAACAGGGAGCAATGGCTTCAAACTACAGGAAAAGAAATTCCACCTAAACATTAGGAAGAACTTCCTGATGCTAAGTGCAGTTCAACAGTGGAATATGTTGCTACCTGGGAGTGTGATGGAGTCTCCTTTGGAGGTTTTTAAAGAGAGGCTGGATGGCCATCTGTTAGGAATGTTTTGATGGTGTCCTTCTGCATAGTAGAATGGGGTAGGACTAGGTGACCCTTGGGGTCTCTTCCAGCTCTAAGATTGGCCAGAAAGGGCCAGAGCACAACAGGTCTACATAATGTACACCACAATGCCTGACATGAGACAGGAGCACTGAGTGCATGAAAGAAGTGCCCAAAGGGCAACTTCACCGTTCACTTGCAGGGTTTCCTTGCATTTCTTCAGCATAGTTATGGGTTCATGCAGTTTTGACTGTGATATAGGATCTTGGTGGTGTTTTCTGCACAGAAAAGAGCTGTACTATGTGGGAAACAGGGGCTGTGTGTGCACAGACACACCCCAAAAAACATGTTTTTCTCTACAGAATCATTCCTGTGCATAACTTTAGGGTATAGAAATGCAAGCAGAAAATTGCACACAATTTCCGCGTGGTCTATTCTACAGCCTGAAGGGGGGCTGCTTAACATTAGGAAACCCATTTTTCAACTTCGGGACTAATTACAAATATTCTTTTCCACCTCTCCATATGTGCAGATATTTGTTTCTGGAACTGCATTAGGAGAAATGTGCTATCTGCTCACAGTAGGGGAGTTACGTTGTTCTTGCTGAAAAGGATGGAATTCTAATTATTTTCAGAGTTTGGAAGGATGTTAGAATGAGAATACCTGTAACACATTATTTTGGGGAAATCCTATCCCTGATGTTATTCTTTAAAAAAAAAATTGGAAAAACAAAGTAACGCAATAATTGGCACCATTGTTAAATGTTTGCTTATGACTCCAAAAGCAGAACAATTTAGTGAGTCATCTTGCAGGATTTTTGGCCACTGCTAGCCATTTTGAAATTTTTACATGCCTTTGAGACCAATGGAAAATGTAACCCAGAAGCAATGTATTAGTAGTGACTAACATTTTCAGAGTCGAGAGTCACGAGTAATTTGTGTTTCTCATTCCTAGCCCATTACTTCTGGGTTACTCATTCGTTGTTTTTAAATGCATTTAAAAATTGAAAAAAATATGGTTAAAAACAGGCAGAATAACTCACCAAATTGTTACATTAAGTAAAGAGAACCACTTTTTCAGAGCTAGTGCTCCAAAGGTCTGCATAAGTTTAATTTTTAAAAAAAATAATAAAAGTAAAAATTGCAGCTTGGAGGAGATGCATTTGGAGAATTCAGTCTTTTAGGATTCTGATACAAAGAGCCCAGGGCTGCAAACCTGTTGGTAAGTCCAGTTGCAACTTACGACTCCTAGGAAACATATTCAGGGGTTGGCCATACAGCAAAACACAAGCGGAGCTCTGAAAGATTGCATGATGTGTTTTCCACATTTTGGTTGGTCAATAAAGGTGTTGCTCTTTTGTGGATTATAGATTGTGGTATTTTGCTTCAAACCTCCCAAAATGTTTCCTGCATCAATAGGAGTCTAGTCTCCAGGTCAAGGGAAGTGATAGCACCATTCTTTTGTGCTTTGGTCAGACCCCAACTGGAATAATCCTGTGTCCAGTTCTGGGCACCACAGTTCAGGAAGGAAATGGACAAGCTGGAATGTGTCCGGAGGAGGGCAAGCAAAATGGAGAAGGGTCTGGAAACCACGAAGCCCTGTGAGAAGCCCTATGGATTTGCTGCCCCGCTGGCATGGCAGACACCGACTGCTGCTGGGACAGCCCTGTTGGCCTCCGCTCTGTAATTTCTGGAGTTTTGTGCAAGAAACAAACTCTGCACGTGCATACAAATTTTTTCACACAAATGAAATTTCTGGAGGGGAGAGTTCTGAACTGTAAAAATTCATCAGGACTTCCACCAGAACTCTTACCATCTCATGCAACAGAGAGGGAGCATTTCAGATTATTTATTCTTCAGTGCAAAAATTAAATAATCCAGATTGACAGCCCTTGTTCCTAGAACTTTTTTAAATTATTTTTCATTTTATTTTATTGCACAAAACTGTCCCCATCTTGACCTGACCTTCCAAAAGGCTCAGCTTCACAACCATGTCCCTAAACTGGAAACTTTCCTTAGAAACTTTCCTGTTTTGGGATCCAAAATCAAGAAACCTCTCCAAATTTGGATCAGTCCGCTTGCATTGGCTCGTCCACCAATTAATGAGAAAAAAAGAAAGGTGTTTAACCTTTCGTTCCTCAGTTCACTTGACTACCTGCAAGGAAAGCTGAAGTAGGAGATGTCTTCCCCATGGCCTATGCCAGATTTGGAAGTCCAAAGCTTCCAAGAGGATGGTTTGATTTGGAATTTTTTTCCTAGCTCCAGTCTGGAGAACTCGCAAAACCTTTCTGTTCCATTCCTGCTTTGCGCCAGGCGTGAGCTTATAAACATTCATTCCAAAGCAATTTTGAGCTTCCCTGGCGTGAAGGGCTGTAGAATGGGGAGAGAAGTTGTGGTCTGTCCCCAAACTGGAGTCGCATCTCCTCCAGGTCAGGAACCCGGAGGGTGCTCAGGGCTCTATGGGGCAGCCGTCAAAGGAGGGCAGATCAAGGTCCCCGTGGATCCAGATGGCAAAGGTTGGCATCTCTTCACCCCCTCCTCCTGCCAATTTTCCGTGTTGTGATTTGAGCACATGCCTAATCAATGCTCATGCATGAGAGTGTGAGCATTTTTGTAGCACTTCGATGCTCTTCAGAAGAACACCAGCTTTATAGCAAAGAAAAAAATGTATTTCTTTGTCTCACAATCTGAGAACCCAACAAACTCACCATGAATGGTGTGAGATTCAGGGGTTTTCAGTTTAGAGTGAGGCATTTAGAATTCTCAGCCAGAGAGCTCTTCGGCCTCAGTAAACTACAAATCCCAGGATTCCACAGGAGGTTGAAAGTAGAATGATAGCACTGTAATAGTGTAGTGCAGAAAGCCCCTAAGTCTACCCGTGTACTAAGGCGATGTTTCCATTAAGCCAAAAGCTGAGATAATTCTCAATATTTTTCTTCCTGTTCGCACCTCCAGGAGGTTGTTTCCTTTGTGGAGCAGTGACTATGTTTTGCCTCCATAGGGGAAAAATGCCCCATTATGGTGTCAGGGCAACAAGGTTAAGAGGCCGCGGCTTCAGTGACCCACCAAGGAGATTTGGGATTCAAAGTCTTTTCCGTGTGGCTGCTCTGTCTTCAATAAGTGGACTCACGGAGTCGTTTATATAAAACTAGGGTGTCAAAACAGTGTAAGGTATCAAACCAGGAGAGGGAGAGCAAAGGCTAAGGAAGAGTAAAAACAGCATACAGGAAGAGAAAATAAGCAAGGGCAGATCAAAAGCGTCCATTCCTTCCTTCTCTGCTCCTGTTTGTCACAAGTTTTCGCAAACAAGAACGGTCTTGACCTTTTGGAAAACTCAGAAGAGAGGATGGGGCAGACAGACATTTTTGTTTTGCAAAGAGACACCAGTCACGATTCGAAAATAAAAATTCATCGGGACACATGCACTCAGTGATGGGCGTACAGGGACCCAGAGGTCTACTCAAGTGCAAAATCACCCATGTCTGGAACCATTCCCAAAACATCTTGGTAAGGCTGCCTTTCTTGGTTTCTTCTTCTTCAAATCTCTTCCTGCTAAATTTTCTTTTTCATTGGAGCAGAAACTCCCGTGAAACCAAGGTGTCATGTGAATCCCTCCTGAAACAATCCCACCAGGGGATGGAAATCCTGAGGCCATCCAGAATCTGCTTGGACTTCATTTCCCAAAAGCCCTTTGGATAAGTATAGGCAAGATTGAGAAATACTGGGAGTTGCAGTCCAGCCCCATCTGGGCGGCTGCAAGGGTGACTTTGGGCGTGTCACACACTCTCAGCCCCCAGAAAACCCTGTGATCGGTTTGCCTTAGGGTTGCCACGAGTCAGAAATGACATGAAGGCACACAACAACAATGCCAAATTATCAGGCAGAGGGGCAGAAAGTGGAAAGCATTTTTATTATTATTATTTTGATGACTTCAGTTGCCCTTTCTTGCTCTTGGTTGCCCAAGGATACCAAATTGGGTTCGCTGTGTGGCAGCGGTAACATCGCTTGTGAAATGCTAATAAAGAACAGCGAGTGGCTAAACTTCTTTGTATTAACTGCTAAGTGAAACATGCATGCATCTGTATACACTCAAAGACACAAAAAGTGCCGTCCTTGGTGCTTGGTTCACCTGGGCAAGAAATGAAGAAAAGGTTAAAGAAGCAACAATCTCTCTCTTCCTCTCCGTTCTGAGAAGAGTTTCCTGCTTTAAACTGTTTCAGAAGATATTATGTGCGCAAGTCTGGAATTATCCAAAGTCCAAGAAGGTGCAAAACAGGTCCAGCCACCTGATGCCTCTCTCCGCACGGCTTTGCCAGTTTGCTCCGGGACATCAGAAACCTTCCCACCGAGGAACGGGCTCCAGCTGGCCTCCTCTCCAGGTTTCTTTGGAGAGGAATGTGCAGAGATTTTGCTGGGAAACGTCCATGCATGAGCGCTTGGACATAACTGTTTCCATGTGAAGAAAAATATCCCTGGAAGAAGTTTGAGCCGCAGGGGAAATGACTCCTTCTACTCTTGGCATATTCCGCCCGGTGGATGTGCTATTTCCCCCCACATGCTCTGATGTCCATCAAAATTCTGGAATATCAGTCAACGCCATCCCTTCATTAGCAGGAGCTCGCATCATTAATCTGTGACAAAAGTCTGTGCGGACAGATCAGATCCAATGTGTGAGTCTTATTGTTGAAATGAAGGCTGCCCTCTCCTATCTGTGATCTTGTGTCTGTGACATTTCTTTCAGGAAGGATTTGTTATACGTTAGAAACCTTAACCAGAGCCTTAACCCGAGCCCTAAACTTATTGTTAACTGCTGTCTGGTCAACTTCAACTTATTGCCGAAGTCCTGTGTCAGTCCAAAGGTCAGGAATCCAGTGGGCAGCAGAGTGAGACATTCCAAAGGTGAGAGAAGGTGGGCAGATGGCAAGAGGGAATCTCTAGCACACATGAAGGCAAGGGCCAGCAAACATACCAGTTGTTTCTGTCATCAAGCCACTGTCCTCTGCCTTCTTTAAGAAGGCTGGAGCCAGCTGGCTCTCATCCCAGGCTGTTTAGCTCCTGGTGTGCTTGCGTATGCTTGTCCTCCTTCAAGGCTGCTGTTCACCTGGAGAAACTGACTCCTGGCTCATGATACTTATGGCAGCCATTTAAATGAGAGACCTCTAAGATCCCCAGTCATCTGCTGCCCTGTACTCAGATCTTGTAAACTCACACTTGTAATGTGTGAGTTGTAAACTATCCACTTGTAATGTGGTCTCCCTACTGCCTCCCACCTTACCAAGCATTCTTTCTTTTCCAACGAGTCATGCCTTTTCACGATGTGTCCATTGTCCAAGGAGGAGACCCTCAGTTTACAGTCCTCCCTCCACATTCATGGGTTTGACCTTTGCAAATTTGATTATTCACCAGGCACATGCTTGCCTTCCCCTCTCCACCCCATTCTCCTCCTCCCATTCCCTTGCGTTCCTCACCCCAGGCTTGCAAGACTTGTGTTTAAAATGGATGTTTTTTTCCTTTTGGGTGAGCAAAGCCTGCCCCTACTGTTGGAGGCATGTCCTCTCTGCTACATGGCTGCACATTCTGACATGTAATGGCTGCTGAGTGGTCAGCTGCTCTCTTTGATCCTACCTCCCCCGCCCCGCCGGGAGGAATCTCCTTTCTGAAGATGGTGACTGGAAATAGCTGGAATGCCAGAACTCAGTGCTCTGCTCTTCTCTGCCTCAGGGGAAAGTATCAGCCCTCTACGTTGCCTTTTTAATTCCTCCTGGGAGCACTGGGGTCAGAGGCAAGGGAATTGGAGGGGGAGCTCTGGAGGGGAATGAGAAGGGGATTGTGGGAGAGGGAGTTAGTCACGTTTTTTTCTACTTTCATGAGGGTTCTGCACTCTGAACCTTCATGAATGTGGAGGTGCCACTGTAGCTGTCTTCACTTCTAGAGAGACTTCAGGCTTGGACCCCTTGATTAGTCCTTTTGGAAGTCCGTGCTACCCAAACCTTAATCCTAACTCTAGCACTAAACCTGAAGAGTAGCCCCTAAACTACAAATCCCAGGCTTCCCATAGGATGTTGCCATAGCAGTAAAGGTGGAGTCACAGTGCTAACCTTGTGTAGTATGGAGGGGCTCAAGAATAATATAAATCGATACATGGCTGGCAGGTGCATGCAACATTTTTCGCTCTACATTAGGAAAAGCTGAGTTGGACCAGCACAGATGGTGATGAGTTTCCCTTTGCTTCTTTTCAGGAAAGAATTTGCAAATATTTCATCTTTGTGATGGAAAGAACTTAAATTTTGTTGTTATTGGTTTTTGTTTTTGACCTGAACATGGGAGGAAGCAAAATGGGCAGATTTTACTCTCCACTGTGTGGCCTTTAGTAATTTTATTATAATTCTTCACCTCATCTTCCTGGGATACTTTGGTGTCTGAAAACAGGATCTAAACATAAATAACAAAATAATTAACAACATATAAAGGAGGGTTTTAGAAAATCCAGGGATGTCTGAAGAGCAATAAAGTTAGATCTCTTTTCTTGTATCAATAACGTCATCTGCAAGGACATTTGTAAAAAAGACGGCCCGTGCCTTGCCTTCAGGGCTTGGAAAAGTTCTCTTTCGGTACTACAATACCCAGAATCCTCAGCCAGCATGGGGTTTGACCATATTGATTGGCTGGGTTTTTAAGAGCTTTGATACAAAAACATCATGTTCTTGAGCTCTTTTTGTTGTTTTTGTGTGCCTTCAAGTTATTTTCAACTTATGGAGACCCAAAGGCGATCCCTATCACAGGGTTTTCTGGGGCTGAGAGTGTGTGACATGCTCAAGGTCACCCAGTGGATTTCCATGGCTGAGCAGGGAATTGAATCCTGGTATCCAAGGTCATAGTCCAGCCACGACACTGTGCTGGCTCTCTCTCTTTTGCCACAGCATTGGACTCATTCCCAACTCTACATTCCATGATTCTCCCTTTTGTACATTCATAGAATCATAGAATATTGAGTTGGAAATGAGTCCAATGCCCCATCTCAATGCAGAAAATCCAGCTACAGTACCCCCAACAGGTAGCTGGAAGGCACCCAGAGAAAGAGGCCCCATCCTTTCTCTGGGTCATTGCTTCCATTGCTGAACCACTCCGCCCATCAAGAAGTTCATTCTAACGTTCTGTCAAAATCAACCCTCCTGTAACTCAAAGCTATTAGACCTAGTCCTCCCTTCTGGGCCAGCAGGGAACAAACCTACTCCATCCCCTCTTGAGATACTGAAAGAGGGCCATCATCTTGCCCCTCCAAATCTTCTCTTTGCATGCCCAGCTCCTTCAACCTTTCCTCGCATGTCTTTTTTCTCCATGCTTCTTATCATCCTTCTTGTCCTTCTCTGAACCTGATCAAAGTTGTCTATATCCACCAATATTCTCCAAGGAGTTCTTTCCTTCAGTGGCCACGCTGACTGAGGATGTTGGGAGCTGCAGTCCAGTAATGCAGCTTTCCCAGGCTTCCCCACTTTGGTTCCTCCAGGAAGTTCTCTGATGAGACTCCATAAGGACAAACACATGCTCCATAAACTCATTTCCACACCACTGTGACTAGTCCATTCCCAGCCATGTGAGTGGCAGATGACCTTTGGTGGCCCATCATCCACACATGAAGGACATCAAATGTTGGACGTGCGAGGATCCAGACTTTTTTTTTCTATGACCCCACAATGATGCTCCAACGAACATGGACCCTGTGCACGCTTCATGTTTATCTTCCCTCCCAGACATTGAGAAATCCCTTAATCCGATCTAGACACAACACGGAGCCTTCTGACACCCAATACTCTCCGGATGCCTTTCATTTAGATGTGCGTCTTCTGGAAATAATTAATCAGCTCGTCCATTTGGAAAATATTATTATTCGGAGAGGAGAGGAACCTGACATTAATGGGGAGGGGGGAAATCCCTGATGGAGGTGACCCCAATCAACCTCTCCTGTTCTGGACTGTGGGCTGACACGTCCAACGCTCTTTGAACACCATCCGTCACTTGGACTGCTGGCAGGCGGTCCTTATGACAGCGGCCAGGAGGAGGAAGTGACATCATGCCTGACAGGAAGTGGCTACGTTTTGGCTCTGGGGGGCATTTCTGGACTTGCTGTTTCTCCGTGGGGATCTGGGCTGATTCCACGGCATTAAGTCTCCCTCTCCCCACAAATAGCTAAAAAAATAAAATCTGAAGCTCATACAAGATCTCTTTCTCTTCTCCTGAGAAGAAACGAAGATGTTCTTGATTAAAGGAGTGAGCGTGAAATTAGTTCTAAACGGTTCCGCCTGTTGGAACGGAGAGGGTGCTGGCAACTGGGAAAGGAACTCGACCCTCCCCGATGTTCTTGAACACGGCTTTGTTACCCGGGACCTCTGAGATGCATCTTGAGGCTGCTGGATGGGGGGCTGACATCTGCAAACCGCCCCCCGCCTCTGGTTACCTTGCCACACCGACGGTTTCATGAAGCGAGCAGCCCCCAATTGGAGCCATCTGTGCCCCGTAAGGCCTCAAAAGCTTGCCTGTCATGCAGTTAATGGGAAGGACAGGACGATCCAAGGCTCAGTTCCATATCCATGCAGACCACAATAAATCTTAAGCCTTGGATTACTCTAGAGGGACAGGCAGCCCCAGCTTCTGCTCCCCACCTGTCACATGGAGGGTTGCCAGATCTCAGGGTTTGGCCCATAGTCTCCAGTTTTCTGGGGTCATCTCTGGGCATTGCTCCCTTGCCTGGAGCTGAGTCCCCCCCAAAACCAAGAACTTGCACCCTCTGGTAGGTTCTCACCAGAGAAAACAACCTCTCTGAATTGAAGAAAATTCCTCCCCGTCTGCACTGGCCAAATTGACTGGTAGAGCTATTGGGAAGATTGTACCTGTTTGCTCCATGCAGGTGTTAAAAAGACAAGGAGTTTCTCAGAGAGTGGAAGTAGAAACCTCAGTCCAGCAATACCATGGTCTAATATTCAGAGACTCAAAGCCAGACTTCCAAGAAACAAATGTTCAAAGCCTTTCTGAATGAGTCTTCTAGGGCAGCCCCACAGACAACATATTGCAGTAATCTAGCACAGATGTTATCATGGCACAGAAAACTGTGGTTGGGCTATCTCTGTCCAAGCACTGGGTCTGGATGAACGAATGGCCCAGCTTCAGTTTGTCTCACATTTCTACTTAAAAACATGTTAATAAATAGTTATTTTTTTTAAAAAAAAATTAGCTATCATGTCATCATAGAGTAGGTGTTGGATTCTCCCCAAAACTGGAACGACAAATCAGCACTAGGAGAATCTAGAATCTTAGAGTAGGAAGAGACCCCAAAGCCCAACCAATCCAACCTCATTCTGCCATTTAGGAATACAAAATCAAAGCACTCACAACAGATGGCCATCCAGCCTCTGCTTAAAAACTTCCAAAGAAGGATACTCCACCACATTCCATGGAGGCAGCGTATTCCACTGTTGAATGACTCTCACCCTTAGGAAGTTCTTCCTGATGTTTAGGTGATATCTCTTTTCTTGTAGTTTGAAACCACTGCTCCGTGTCCTACTCTCCAGAGCTGCAGAAAACAAGCTTGCTCCATCCTTCCTCCATATGGCATCCTTTCAAATATTTAAACACAGCTATCACGTCTCATCTTAACCTTCTCTTCTCCAGGCTAAATATTCCCAGCTCCGTAAGCCTTTCCTCAGAGGGCTTCGTGGTTTCCAAGCCTTCTACCATTTTGGTCACCCTCCTCTGGACACATTCCAGTTTTTCGTTGTCGTATTTGTCTTTGTGTGGCTTCAAGTTGCTTCAGACTTGAAGGTGAACCTCTCCCAGGATTTTCTTGGCAAATTTTGTTCAGAGGGGTTTTGCCCATGGCTACCCCTGTGGCTGAGAGAGTGTGACTTGCTCAAGGTCACCCACTGGGTTTCCATGATCCAGCAGGGAATTGAACCCCAGCTTCCAGAGTTGTTGTCTAACACTCAAACCACTACACCCTGTTGGCTCTCTGCTACAGACAGTTCAGTAAATTTGCAGACTACAACCTCCAGAATCTCTGGCTGGGGGAGTTTGGGCATTGTAGTCCAAAAGCAACATTTGCAAGCTCCATATACAATTATCCCTCTGAAGATCTGTTTCAGTTCGAAAGATGGGGATTGATTTTTTCCCCCACAATTTAGATTGCTTTTGAAAAGAGGTAGCGGAGGTATGGGGTAGCAGCGAGCAATGGGTGGAGGAAAACAAGGAGCAACAGCGGGGGAGAGGCCAAAGCAGGGGAAGATGGCCCAAACGGAGGTCCCCGTGGGGTTTTCTTGCCGTCACGTCGGCATTGGGCCTTGGCAGCTCTCAAGTGGGGCAGGGAGGAGGGAGAGGCCTGCGCCACTTTCAAACCAGCTCCCCCATCCTTTGGCCAGGGACCTCGACTTTCACTCAAACACAATATAATTAGGATTTAAACGTCCCTCCAAAAACCGCAAGGAAAAGGGAAAAATTTCTAAAGGCCAAAAGACACAGAAAGTTTTGAAACTTCTAAAAAGTTTGGACACTCTCGTGGCACGCTCCCTGTAACACAGGGCTAGCTCTTATCCTTCCTGGGCCAACACAGTGTGGTTGTTTGGGTGTTGGACTGAAACTGTGAAAGCAGCCAGGGTTCAAATCCTCGTTCAGGCACAGAAGCCCACCAAGTGACTTTGCGAAGTCACTCTCTCTCAGCAGTCTCTAAGGAAGTCAATGGAAAATCCCAGCTGAAGATATCTTGCGAAGAAAACACCAAGTGTGGTGTAGTGGTTTGAGCACTGGGCTATGACTCTTGCAACCAGGCTCAGCCGTGGAAACCCAATGGATGACGTTGGCCAAGTCACACTCTCTCAGCCACAGAGGACAGCAAAGGCAAATGCCCTCTGAATAAATCTTGCCAAGAAAACCCCAAGGGTCTCCATAAGCTACTTGAAAGTGATACAGTGGTGAAAGGAAGGTTCAAATCCCTGCTCAGGCACAGAAGCCCACTGGATGACCAACAGGCAAGTCACACTCTCTCAGCCTCTGGAAGTAAGACCTCCTCTGAACAGATCTTGTCAAGAGTACCTTCAGAGAGGCTTACAACAAGTCGAAGACGACTTGGAGGCATGTAAAATCACAAAGCCAGCACTGTACAATGGTCTCAGGGCTGGACTAGGACTTTGGGAGACCTGAGTGCGAATCACTGCTCAGCCACGGAAACCCACAGGGTGACCTTGGCCAAGTTACCCTCTCCTGTCTGAGCAAAGCCATGGGTTAACTTTCTCTAAAGAAATCTTTCCAGGAAACCCAGTGACGAGGTCACTGCAAGTCAGAAAAGGCTTGAAGGTACAACAATGACAATATTTATTGCCCCCCAATACTCCACACTTCATGGTACATGTCTAAAGATGCTAACAAAAGCTATGGGAGGTTTAGGAAGGGGAAGCAAACTACGCCTTCTTTTTTCAGAACTGGGCCTTAGCATACCACCCAACACATTCCAGATGAAAACTGGGATGTTCGTGGCTGAGCAACTTCTGAGTGCGGCCAAGAGGGCAACAGTTATAAAGGGGAAGAACACGCAAGCTAGGATTGGCTGCAGCAGTTTGCTTTGGCCTGAGCCTCCTGGGAAAAGCAAGATTCCACCTTTTCCTCTCTCCCCCCTGAATTAACCAAAAGTTAACTACTTTTGGACTTTGAACACACTTTGCAGCAATTGACGTAAGCTGAAGACAAAGGAGAAGAGGAGAGAAAAATCAGGACCATTTTAAAAGCAGATGAAAAAGTGGGATTGCAGAGGATTAATCAGGACTGTCCCTGCCAAATTTGGACATTGAGGGAGGTAACAGCTGATTTCCTAGACCCGAAAGAGGACCCATTTCAACCAATATCCCCTTCCCAGAGTTTGGAAACCTTACCACAGTTCCCAGTATCTCCCAGATGTCATGACCTCATCTCCGAGCCCTGGAACTACCTCGATTAGCTGGCAGTAGAGGAGACTGGACGTGTTTCTGCATTCAGGGAACAAAGCCAAGCCTGGGACTGCAACTCCCAGAATCCCCCTCTCAGCATGGGTGACGTATCTGAGCTGTGGAAGTACCCACGCAGCTGGTGTCCAGGGGGAGGGTTGGGTCCAGAAGGCATTTGGGGCTGTGTGAATTTGATGAAGAACGCAGGGCCTGGGACTGCAACTCCCAGCGTCCCCCAGCTGGCATGTGCAATGTAGCTGTCAAATCAAGACAGCCAACAAGGGACCAGAAGCAACTGCACCACTGATTTTGCTTCCTTGGTCCTCTGGAGGTCCAAAGTTTTCTTCATTCCTTGCTTAAATGGGGACCCCCCCAACCCCAAAGTGATGCTTCGATTCCCTCTTTGGGAAATGCAAGGCCGATTCTTCCGAGACCGTCTCCCCGAGTCCCAGCAAACATCTAGCTGGACGGGGTGCTCTCTTGTTGTTCTCTTTTCCTGAGCAGCCGTGGAATTGGCAAAGAGGGACGGAGCAGGGATGAGGCAATGGGACAGGAATGGCAAGAAGATTCCCCATGGGGTATGAAAACAGAACAGTCTGCCGGCACAGAGACAGCAACGTGGTCCTCAAAGCCAGAAAAGAGAGAAAGAGGGAGGGAGGCAAGAAGGGGGAGAGAGAATTGAGAAGAACACAGACCTTGGGGAAATAAATAAATAAATAAACAAGCAGCCGCTCCGGGGAACACTCCGAGCTGTAAAAGGGGGAAAGGCGAGAGGAGGCAGCATCGATCTGCAAAGCAAGGGGCTTTGGAAAGCCTACGAAAGATGGAGGTGCCGCAAGCCAAGCTGGAACCTGTTCAGAAAATTATCATGAATCGCAGACATGTCGGAGCTGTATAAATAGAAAACAAGGCCAGCCACCAAGCGGGGAACAATGGAGACGTCCTTTGGGTTCGGCCCAAAGGCATAACGAACGTTTCTGGGTTTTTGGTTTTGTTTTTTTCTTTCCACCTCCCCGTTTGCTACAGGACAAACTGGTGGAAGGGCGCCACGTTTCATGGTGCACGTCGGGGGGCGGGTGGAGGAAGGGGAAATGGGACCCTCTCTGTTTGGAATACGTGGTTTTGTTCTGTCCTAGAGAGGAGAACAGGTAACCGCAAGACAGATTTTGACCACAAAGTTATCTCTCCTGTCCAAAATTCTATTAAAATTGAGAGGAGGTTGGCTCCCCAGGGAACTGGAAAGGCCTTGATTTCAATATTTCCAAGGTATTATTTGTCTCGCTTTTGTGCCAGCGTAAATGAGCCCTCCTGGTATAAGCGTCTTGAGTATTGGGCTAGGACTCCAGAGTCTGAATCCCCACCTAGCTACAGAAACCCCCCAGGTCTCCTTGGGCATGTCGCACTCTCTCAGCCTCAGAAGGCAGCTCCCTGGCCCCCCAAGATCTTCATGGGTGGAGCCCCAAGGGGAGGAGGGACGCCCTAAGCAGGCGAGGGGGTGAACTCGTCCCTTTCTTTGGAAAAAATCGGCAGGCCGCAACAGCTGTTTGCTCACTCACTCAAAGCAAGTCGCAGGAAGGGGGTTAACAGATTGCAGATTTTGAGTGGGAAGAAGACTCTCTCTCAATCTCTCTCTCTCTGTTTCCACGACTGGCTTGTAGAACAAGCTCTCTTTCCCCTCTGGCTTCAGGCAATGACCTTGCAAGAATTTTAAATCCCTCCCTAAAAAACTCATGCCAACGGAATACATCCTCCCCTGTTTTATAAAAGCTAGGTTTCAGTATCATACTCTAAACCAGAGTTTGCTTTTTTTTCTCTTTCACTTAACGAACTGTCTGGAGGAGGAGAGTGCCTCTGGGCATGTGCAGAGTTATCCCTTTCCCTTCATATCTCCACTTGGGGACATCCAGACCAACAAGTGGTGTGGTTTGGAATCGAGGTAAGATAGAACTGACTGAGTGATTGTTGTGGTTATGTGCCATTGAGTCAGCTTCACTTTATGGTAACCCTGGCCTAAATACCCTAATGGCACCAGATCCCATCTGATCTTGGAAGCTAAGCAGGGCCAGCTGTGGTTAATACTTGGATGGGAGACCGCCAACAAATCCCAGGTGCTGTAGGCTCTGTTTTGGAGGAAGGAACTGGCAAAACCACCTCTGCGGATTCCTTACCCAAGAAAACCCTATGAAATTCATGGGGTTGCTGCAAGTCGACAGGCAACATGAAGACACATAGACACACATGCGCACACACAGAGAAGAGGCCATCTAGTCAACTTGCCGTGGCTTCCTTGACTTAATCCAGCCACCTGTCTTTCTCTTTTCCTATTGCTTTTTATTTTACCTTTCCTCTATGATCTTTTCCAGCGAGTCACAGCATCTCCTAAAGATTCCAAGATACAATGACCTTAAGTTGAGTCATCTTGGCTTCTCCGGAGAGCTCAGGCTTGATCTGCTCTTGGACCCACTGATCTGTCTTTTTAGCAGCCCCCGGTATCTGCAGAACGCTCCCCCAGCCCCACATCTCAGATCAGCTCATTTTTCTTCCCTGACAGCTTTCTTCACTGTCCAGCTTCTGCAACCATACATAGGCACTGGAAATACTACAGCAGGGATGATACTGACTTTGTACTTCAGGAGTCACGGCAGTAATCAGAGTCTGCAGACTTAAGAGCAATCCTGATTTACAGCAACCCCACAAACGAAAGATTTGTGAAGAAACCTTATTCTTAACAGCCCTACTCTGGGCTTGCAAATTCAGGACAGTGGGATGATAAGAGGATTAGTCGGGGCTCTCCCTGCCAAATTGGGATAGATTACACTACTGGGGAGGGGAAGGACAGAGATTGTGGCTTGTAACTGGTGAGGGCCATGTCCCCTTGTTTTGGTCCTGGCCTCCCAGGGAGTAAGCTATTGCCCTGGTGGGATAGGTAGGCAGGACTCAACAGAATCATAGAATGGGAAAACACACCAGAGGCCATCTAGTCCAACCCCGTTCTGCTATGCAAGAAGACACAATCCAAGTATTCCCTTTGACAGATGGCCATCCAGCCTCTGTTTAGAAACCTCCAAAGAAGGAGACCCCACCACACTCCACGGAGGCAGCAGCAGATTCCACTGTCAAACTCAATAAGTTCTTCCTAATGTTTAGGCTGAATCTCTTTTCCTGGAATCTGAAGCCATTGTTCTGTATCCTGGTCTCTGGAGCAGCAGAAAACAAGCTTGACCCACCTTCTGTATCTTCTATATGAAATCCCTTCAACTATTTAAAATTGGGTACCTGTCTTATACTGGCTAGCTTCGAGTTCATAGTTCATAAATCAGAAATGACCCGAAGGCACCCAGCAACATCAGATCTGTGTTAAATCCCTACCTTTTCCTATCACTTCCGCTATGTCACCCAAAGACTCCTGGGATATGTAGTTTCAAGACAGTGCTGCAGATTCTTAGATACTGTAGAATCTTAGAGTTGGAAGAGACTCCAAGGGCCATCCAGTCCAACCCCCTTCTGCCATGCTGGAAGATGCAATCACAGAACTCCTGATAGACGGCCATCCAGCTTCTCTTTAAAAACCTCCAAAAAAAGGAGACTCCACCACACTCCCAGGCAGCAGAGTATTCCACTGTATCTGAATAGCTCTTACCCTCAGGAAGTTCTTCCTAACACCGAGGTGGAATCTCTTTTCCTGGAGCTTGAAGCCATTTTGATCTTTGCAATTTTTCCACTTTTGCAGGGGACCTTTACCCCTAACCCTAGCCAACTGTTAATGCAAGAGTCCTCCCGACGAAGCATACAGAATAGAATCTTCTCGGAGAAGGTTTGGAATTCTGGGAAACTGACTTCTCGTGAGCAGATTTATTGCTTTCACACAGCAACACTAAAGCATTTCCTCACTAGACTTTTATAGCGCTATGATTCCACTTGAGACATCGTATGGAATCCTGGGGTTTGCAGTTTCGGGAGGGGCTGCGTGGCCCCTCCCGAAACTGCAAACCCCAGGATTCCATAGGATGTTGCAAGTGGAATCATAGCACTATAAAAGTCTAGTGCGGAAATGGCCTGACCGACCCCTATAAAGATCTGAAAAGACCTGTATCAGCTTACGTGGCTCTTTGAAAATTCAGGGCAAAAGTCAGGATTTGCATCTTTCTGGAACCTACTCCATCCTATCCCATTCCAACAACTGTATCAATATGCTTTATATCAAAGGCCTTAATACCACTTGGCATTGCATCCAAAGAAGTAGCTTTATATCCCTGAAAGCTATGCTAAAATAGAAAACCACTGAGTATTAAATGTGCTGCCACATTCCTTCCCCACCCTTCCTCCTGTTTTATTCTGAAAAGAGACTAACGCAGCTACTTCTCTGAAAGCAGCAAACAGAAGATTTCTAGGTGTGAATTATTTTCAGCACCTCCCTCTCTGCAGTGCTGGAAATTTGGGAACGGAAGGAATATTTCATTTGGAGGTACAGAAATCTGATCAGAAGGCAATCTCATCATTTTGTTCCTGCCTGCCCCTCCATTCCATAGCTACACCCTTGGCTCCTTCAGACGCTCGGTCATCCCGCTTTTCCAGCTATTTTACAACGTCCTGGTTTCTCTCTGTTCCCCCTTGGTCCTCAGCTTCAATGGCTGCAAAGTGCAAAAGTTGCTTGCACTCTATAAACTGAAAGAGAAGCGGGAGGTAAAACCTCCCCGACAAGTTTGCAAAAGCAAACTTCTGTAGCCTCTCCGAGCTTGTCTCTTCTTCCCCATTCATTGCTTTTGCCACCTTGACTACACTCTGGTGTTGCTCGGCCACACATGTCCTGGTTTTCTTAAATCTCTGAGGGTTTGGGAGCAGAATGCATACTCCTACACCCTTCTCTCAGCTTGGCCCAGAGGGGAAACGGTTTCTGGCAAAAAAAAGCAGTGTGTCCGTGACTCATGGCCATAAACCTCCCTAAGTCGCTGCGGCAGTCCTTCCAAAATATGTGAGACATTCCTGGCATGCTCAATTGCGCAGCACACCCTGGGCCCTCAGCTGCACACTTGTGCTCATTTGTTGGGGATTAGCCTCCTTGGCTAGGGCTGCAGGAGAGGGCAGGGGAGCCAAGGCACATGAGGCATGGCCTGGGGAGTTCAGGAAGATACAGCGTGGCTACAAACTATGGAGAAGCCATGGCTGGCTGGAGCCCAGCATTGAGGGATGTGTTAGCCCTGCTCACAGCTCAGGAAAATGACTTTGAGGGAAGGATACAGACCCTGGAATCTCCTAGCCAGCCATGTTCCTTGATTGATGCTATCCATCTGTAATGCAGTCTTCCTCTTTTCCTACTGCCTTCCAGCTTCCAGCCAAGCATTACTGTCTTTTCTAGAGAGTCAAGTCTGATATGGCTGAAGTACAACATTCTCAGTTGAGTCACCTTGGCTTCTAGGGAGAGTTCAGGCTTGATTTGCTCTTGGACCCCTTCATTGGTCTTTTTAGGAGTCCAGGGTCTTTGTAGAACTCTTCTCCAGCACCACATTCAAGAGACTGTAAAAAAAGATAGAGGTATCCTGAACCGCCCTGCTCAGGTCTTGCAGATTCAGGGTCGTGTCTTCCTTGACCGAGCCTGTCCAGCTGTAACGGGGTCTTCCTCTTTTCCTACTGCCTTCCATCTTCCCAAGCATTATTGTCTTTTCTAGGGAGTCATACCATCTCATGATACGGCCAAAGTATGACATCCTCAGTTGAGCCATCTTGGCTTCTAGGGAGACTTCAGGTTTGATTTGCTCTTGGACCCATTCATTTGCCTTTTTAGCAGTCCAGGGTATCTGCAGAACTCTTCTCCGGCACTTTCTAAGAGCTGATTTTCTTCCTATCAGCTTTCTTCACTGGCCAGCTTTCACATCCATATACAGAAGTGTGATACACAATGGCATAGGCAATCCTAGCTTTAACATTCAATGGCATATCTTTATAGGACAGGATCATCTTTCAAATATCTTGGGCCTGAGCTGTATAAAGCTTTATTGGTCACCAGCATAAACCATTTTCTCCCATTCTCAATCTCTCTCTCCCTCTGCCTTACCTGCCTTGCAAGCTCGTTGTTGAGAATGATGTGGGGAGGAAGAGAAAAAAAAAGCCACAGATTCTACTTCAAGGTCTTCCAAGGAAAGATGAAGTAGACATTTTCTGTTTTGGCATCTCCCGTTTTGAGTTGTTTAAATTGTTTTGGAAAGTTTTACGTTGACCTGAATTGTTCTAAGTTGTCCGTTGGTGTTTCATGGCTCGAACCACACCCTGAGATCTTGGGATACAACGCAGGACATAAAGATGTGAATAAATATTTAATAATAATAAATATTGCATAGAAGAAGCATCTCATGACAAGGATGGCCATAAATTTATGAAGTGTTGAGGACTGGAGTCAAGATACATTGGCCCCTCCGTGCCCCAGGCTGTTCCAAAATTTTATTCCTGGAAAGAGGGTGGAGACCTGAAAACCAGCCAGTGCTTGGAGAAGTTACTTTTGGGGGACTACAATTCTTGGAATACCCAAGCTAGTATTGGCCAATGATCTAGTTTCACATTCTCAATTGGGATTGTAAGTACGTATTTTGCATTGTCAAGATACACAGTCAAAGTTTGTCTCCTTTTCAGTGATGTAGTGGAACCGGGGCTTAGGAGGTCAAAGTTCAAAGACCTTTTGATGATCAGAGACTATGGCCATTTCCGCACTACACTCTTATAGCATGATTATTCCATTTTCAACACCCTATGGAATCCTGGGGTTTGCAGTTTAGGGAGGGGCCAGCCAGCCTCTCCCTAAATTGCAAACCCCAGGATTCCACAGGATTCCACAGGATGTTGAAAATGGAATAATCGTGCTATAAGAGTGTAGTGCAGAAATGGCCTATGACTCATCTGCTGGACTCACCTATTTTCCTTCCTCTGGTTTTAGCTGCCATCTCTATACTAGCCAGCAGTGATGTATTTCAGTCTTTTGCACCACATCTCAAGCCAAGTCTCAAATCTCTACCTTCAAGTCTCAAGCCAAGTCTCAAGTCCTTGAAGATACTCTCAAGTCTGGGAGCTAACTTTATACACCAACCTATATTCCAGAATTTCTGAACAGAGTCAAACAAAGTCAGTTTCAACAATTTAGTTGGAGTCAGCCCTCAATGGAGTCAGCCAACAATGGAGTCAGCTCTCCATTTTGCCCTCTGCAGCTTTGGAAGTGGGGAAGAGCATCCTTCTTACTTCCCTTTCCCCAAGTTGGAGGGTTTTGTGTCAATGGGCATAAAAGAGTCTGCAGCTTTGAAAATGGAGAATAGGATCCTTCTTACTTCCTATTTCCAAAGCTGGAGGATTTTTCAGAAGTGGGGAATAGAATCCATCTTACTCCCCGTTACTGAAGGCTTCAAAAGCTTTAGAAGGAAGGCTCCTTCCTCCTCAAGCCTGTTGCCTAAGACATTTGCTATCCCTCCACTCTGGGGATGAGTCTTGTCTTCTGCTCTGAGGAAAAGTTTTGGAAGGCTCCTCCAGTATGCAGCGGGGACAGGCTGCCGAGAAGACCTCAAGCCTACCTCAAGCCCATTGCCTAACCCATTTGCTTTTCCCCTCTGACAAATGCGCCCACACTTTGGGTTTGAGGGAGATTGTCATCTGACCAGTAGGCAGAGATGGATGCGTTGTTCAAACTCGTAAGGTTTTGGGATGAACGTGTTACGTTACGGAACCAAGGACATCAAGTTAGTCACTAAAAATACACAAGTCGCGAGCACAGTCAAATCAGCGCATCATTATTACTGAGTCCTGTCCGAGTTGTGTTACTGAAGCGACTTAAGTCCGACTTGAGTCCAAGTCAACCAACTCAAGTCCACATCATTCATAGCCGGAGGGGGAAAGGGGTTTCTTCTAGCACCAGCAAACTATTACAAGCTCTTACTTATTGAATCCAAAATATCTAGCAGCAGCTTGCTGTTGAGAGAGCCACCATGATGTAGTAGTTTGAGCACTGGACTATGACATGACACACATCTCCAGCCCACAGAAAACTCTATGATAGGTTCACTTTAGGGTTGCTGTAAGTCGGAAATGACTTGAGGACACACCACGACAGCAAGTTCGCTCTCAATTGGGCAAGAGCTGTGAGCTTTGTGAAAAACTTACTTCTGGTGTTGATGAAAGACAGACATCTAGAGCTATTTGACACTGGAACAGATGACCTCCGAAGGTGGTGGTGGACCCCTCTGTGTTGGAAGTTCTTGAAGAGCGTTTGGATGTTCACCTGTTGACTTCATCAGAATAGACCTATTGGGAAGGTCAAGCCCGACTTTCATTCGAGTCCAGACTTTGCAAGGAGCCATCTGAGATAATGTCCCCTTCCCCTACTCCCACATCTGGCTAGACATGGACAGACCTTTCAGGTGCTGCTTCACAGTTCAGACTAAAATCTGGATCTGTATGGACTCTCAGCTCCAGAAATGTTTGGATGTTGGGCTTCAATTCGCCTCACCAACAGCATCTCGAGAACCTTTAATTTGTGCTAATTGTCTGGATTTCATCACCTCCGAAGGATCCTCCAGATGGGGTGGGGACGCCAGGGATTTGCCTGGACTCCTCCGTGCAACCACGCTCCTGGCCTGGTCTGTAAGGTTTCCTTGGCAGGTCCCTCTGCCGTTTCTCTCTCTCTCTCTCTCTCTCTCTCTCTCCGCTTCAAGCGTTATTTGATTTCTGCCTTGAGCCATTTGTTCCTCAAAATTCCTCCTTGGCCCGCATCACAGGCCAGAACTCACACCCTCTCTTTTTTCTAACCAGGAGACCTCTGCCATTTTTAAAAAAGCGCTGCCTTTATCGCTCTGGCTTGAACCCGTGTGGTTTTATAATAGGCGGATCGTGTTCTGTATCTGGTTTTCCTGGAGACTCTGAGAAGGAAGTGTGGGAAGGCGGAGGGCTGAAGCTACAAAACCCCTCCTCAAAATGGTATTTTGGACAGCCATGGCTCTTCTTTTCCTCCTGGACCAACAGTGGACACAGGCAAGTGATACAAGCTGTGGGCCAGATTCAGCCCAGGGACCACCAGTCGCCGAATCCCTTCACTGAGGATGTGTCCTTATCGAAGCACCTTGGAGCAACGTGGATACCGTCACATGTCATCAAAGCCCCCTTCGGCCTACACACCCAACAAGACGGTTCTTGCTTATGATAGAATTGGAAAGAACCCTAAAGGCCATCCAATCCAACCCGCTGCTCCTGGAATTTTGCCCGTCCACTAGAAAAGACAAACTGCTTCAAAATCAGTCTAGTCTCCTGTTGAATAGGCTGGACTAGAAATGAGCCCCAATCTGGGGAAAAGATGGAATATTTTAAAAAGTGACAGGCAATGGATGGAAATTGTCCCCCCGTCCAAAAAACAAACAAACTCAAAACCCATTCTGTAGGTGCCCATATCTGCTCCATACTAGGTAACAAATGGCTGGAGTGGCCCAAGGAATATTGCTGCCTGAGGCAAAAAAATATATCCAAGATGGCACCACCTGTCCCATTCCATGTAGAAAAGTCAACTGGGCTGGAAGGGGGAATCATGCGTGAATGTTGGTAATAGGAGAGCATCTTCCACCACACCTAAAGGTGGGGGCCAGGCTTAGCAGACCACATCTTGCACTCAGCTATCTACTCCCACACCTTTTTTGCTGCCTCCAAGTATCTGCCGCCTGAGTTCACACACGCCAGCTCTCGCAGCTGAAGAGGAGGAGAGGTGTGGCCCTGCAACCTCCGAATGTGGTCAGAGGGTAAAAGATATTGACAAGAAAGAAGTCACAAACTAAGAGAAGCCAGAGTCGACTGGGAAGGGCAGGACTGTGGCCCCCTACTCTTCCCTCTCCCCTGCTGATTTGGCTGAGAACAAACTACTTTTGCAATTGGAAACTCAGTTTGCAGCAATGGTGAGGGGGAAACGGGAGGAGGAGAGAGAAACTGGAACATTTGAAAAGCAGCTGAAAAACTGAGGTTGCAGGAGATTAATCGAGACTGTCCTGATAGCTGGAGGCTATGGATGCTGTCTAATAAAAGGACTGAAATTGTCAAAAGTGTAGGAAGATCTTTGTTTTAAAAGTCTCCCTGCTTATCACACATGAATCTTTGGAGTCAGAAGGGGCCTCAAAAAGCACTAATCCAGAAATCTAAAAGTCAAAACACCCCTGTGAGGTGGCCATCTGATCTGTGTTTTTATGTGTGGGGGGGTTAAATCTCCAGAGAAGGAGAGGCTACTGACTTCTAAGGCAGGTTAGCTTGTCCTCTCAAATAGCTCTTACCATCGGGAAGTTCTTGCTAAAGTTAGGAAGGATATTCTGCATTCGTGCATGTAACCACATCTATGGAACGCTAGGTTTCTGTGTGCTTTATTTCAATTTTTTTTTTTTAGCTCATTCCTTAAAATAATAATATCTGTACCCTTCCTTTTTCCAGCTTTTGGATTGTAAACAGGATATAATAAGCACGGGCTCACACGGCGTACGTTGCACACAGAGACAGCAAAGGAACAGAACATTAAGAAACAAAACATTTTGGGTTTCTCGGCCGAGGTGTCTCAGCAGGAAGCTAGCCAGGGGGGCAACTGACAGTTACGGTCGGAGCTTGGGTTCAAAACAGGACAGAGGCGAGCCAAGGGCCAAAGGCAGGCAAGGTGCAGCTGTTTGAGAATGGCAGTAAAAGGCATAGATTTATTTTTCCACACTGTGAGATGCCAGGGGCCACCACGACTACTGTTGGAAACCTGTGGCTAGGACATCAGCTAGTGGATGTCCCAAGAGAAGGGGTAGCACAGATCCAGCTATTGATTCATGCCAGAGCCCCAGCTGGCCTCCAACTGTGGCCAGCCAAATCAGCTCAGGAAAAATGGCAACAGCTTTGCATAGAATCTCAGAATCTTATAGTTGGAAAAGACCCCAAAGACCATCTAACCCAACTCCATTCTGCCATGCAGGAAGAGACCATCACAACATTCCTGACCACTTCTGTTCAAAAACCTTCAAAGAAAGAGACTCCACCACACCTCCCAGGCAGCGGATTCCACTGTCAAACAGGTCTTACCCACAGTAAGTTCTTCCTCTTGTTTGGGTGGAATCTCTTTTCCTGTAGTCATTGCTCCGTGTCCTACTCTCTGGAGCAACAGAAAACAAGCTTGCTCCATCCTCCATATGACATCTCTTCGAATATTTAAACATAGCTATTGTGTCCCCTCTTAATTTTCTCTTCTCCAAGCTAAATAGACCCATCTCCCTAAAACCTCCTGAAGATCTTGAGGCCTAGTGAGACTCATGTAGGAAGACCCTATTAGAGTCAGCAACCTTTGCATGCCTATGCTCTCTAACTAGTAGTTAGGATCCTTCTGCACTACACAATTATTACATTATAATTCCACTTTAACTACCATGGCTGCCTCCTATCGAATCCTGGGGTTTGTAATCTCAGGAGGTACTGGAGCTCTCTGGATGAGACTGCTAAATATCCCTCCCTAAACTGAAAAACCCATGATTCCATAGAACAGAACCATGGCACCTAAAGTGGAATCATAGTGCAATAGTTATGTAGTGCAGAAAGGCCCTTACTATTTGCTTGTTTTATCACTCCCACTTGCTCTGGCCTGCAGTCATTTTTTCCCCTCTCTATCCTAGATAATATACAAAATATATATCATATAAATTATATAAAAATATTTGATTATGCACAAGAGATTGTAAGTACAACTAATTTTATATGTTTTACCAAAAAAAACCCAAGAAGCTTATTTCTTTTCACTTGCAGAACCCGTGGGTGAGTGCGCATGGGACTGGCTATTGTTCAGCTACTGCCTTGCCAATTGATTACTCTGCTGGAAAGCCAGTACTGTCTCCCACATTTTACAACAGCCTGCTAGAGAACCTGGACTTGAGCCACATAAGTCTTTGTAGCTTGTAACCAGGACTTTTAAGGTCTTCTAGCCCTACTTTGAAAAAACTTCAGACCAGTGCTACTCAAAGTGGTAGTCTGTAGTCCAGCGCTGGTCCACGAACAATTAGCTACCCAGCCCTGGAGAGTTTCTATTAAGGAAAGGACAAAAGAAACTGAAAATGAGAACTGTTCTATGGAGTCCGTAGAAGAAACAAGGGACACAACTGAAAAACCAGACACATTTCAGCTTGTGTGTGCTCTTATGGTCTTCTTAGGGGGCTATGTGAAATCACACAACGGCAGTATGTAAATAAAATCATTATTACATTGGTACGTTGCCTATTGCCTGTATGTACTTATTTGCAATCAAACTTCAGAAATTTCTAGACCAGGAATTCTCAAACTGTTTATTAGACAAGTGAAAACATGTGAGCAAAGGCTTACGAGGGCTGTTTAAAAAAAAAGAAATCTTGCAAGCAGATGGTAGGAAAAAACACAGATAACTTTGTGCCTAGTCAGACTGCATGGTTATAGCAGCCACGTTAATGCCATGCTGTGGAACCCTGGGAGTTGTAGTTTGGTAAGGGACTTGGAAGTCTTAGCCAGCATTGTGTAGCAATTTGAGCATCGGAGTACAACCCTGGAGGGTTTGATTCTCCGCTCAGCCATGGAAACCCACTGGGTGACCTTGGGTGCATATCACACACTCTCAGCCCCAGAAAACTCCATGACAAGTTTATCTTAGGATTACCATAAGTTAGAAACAACTTTAAAGCACACAGCAACAAACAACAATTCCCCTGAAGGATTGTATGACAGCTTTCAAAAGAAAAAAAAATCAAAATAGTTTAGGAAACTATGAATCCCAGAATGCTATTAGATGGATCTATGGCCATTCCACCACTGAACTGCTCTTACCCTCAAGTTCTTCCTGACGTTTAGATGAAATCTCTTTTCCTGTAGTTTGAAGCCATTGCTCCATGTTCTAGTCTCTGGAGCAGCAGAAAACAAGCTTCCTCCATTTTCTGTATCTTCTCTATGAAATCCCTTCAAACATTTAAAACTGGCTATCTATCATATACTGGCTAGCTTTGCCTTCATTGTTCGTAAGTCAGAAATAGAAGGCACACAACAACAACAAATCTGTGTTATGTCACTACCTTTCTCTGTCACTTCTGCTATCCTACCTAAAGACTCTTGGGAGATATAGTTTCAAGACAATGCTGGAAATTCTTCGGAAGTCTAGAATCCTAGAGTTGGAAGAAACCTTTCTGCCCTGCAGAAAGACGCAATCCAAGCACTGCCGACAGATGGCCATCCAGCCTCTGTTTGAAAAGCAAAAAGGTTGCCTGAGTGCTAGGAAGCAGCAAACGGGGGCCGGATTTCTGTAATTCTTCCGTCCTCCTCCCTGACTCCCCTCCTTGCAAAGAAGCACTGGAGTGACTGTGCGGGTTGAGGAGGGGCTTTTTCTCTAGGGATGGAATGGGGAACATCAAGCCATTGCAGGAAGGCAGGTCTGGATCCAGCCCATTGTGAGGTGGGGAGGACTGAATCCTGTATGCCATTCTTTGTCCCCAAACTGGGACTCAAGGTAATTTCATAGAAGAGACCACAAAAGCCACCCAGTGCAGCCCCATTCTGTAAAGCAGGAGTACGTCATAGAAGCACTCTCGACAGATGACCGTCCAGCCTTTATTTAAAGCCTTCAAAAAAGAAGACTTCACCACACTCGAAAGCAGCATACCCCACTGTTGAACTGCTCCTACTATCAGGAAGTTTTTCATAAGGTTTAGACAGAATCTCTTTTCCTGTAGTTTGAATCCAGTGCTCCATGTCCTACTCTCTGGAGCAGCAGAAAACAGGCTTCCTCCATCCCCCATATGACATCCCTCCGAATATTTATAGAATCATAGAGTTGAAAGAGACCCCAGAGGCCATCGGGTCCAACCCCCTGCAATGCAGGAATGCCCATCAAAGTATTCCCAGCAGATGGCCCTCCAGTCTCTGCTTAAAAACCTCCAAAGAAGGAGACTCCACCACACTCCATGGAGGCAGCAGATTCCACTGCTGGATAGCTCTGACCATCAGGAAGTTCTCCCTGAGGTTCAGTGGAATCTCCTTTCCTGCAGCTTGAATCCATTGCTCCTTGTCCTAGTCTCCGTAGCAGCAGAAAACAAGCCTGCTCCCTCCTCAACATGACATCCCTTCAAATATTGAAACCTGGCTCTCATGTCCCCTCTTAACCTTCTCTTCTGCAGACTAAACATCCCCAGTTCCCTAAGGTGCTCCTCATAGGGCTTTATGGCTTCCAGACCCTTCACCATTTTGGTCGCCCTCCTCTGGACACGCTCCAGTTTGTCAACATCCTTCTTGAATTGAGGTGCCCAGAACTGGACACAGGATTCCTTCCAGGTGAGGTCCGACCAAAGCAGAACAGAGCGAGACTATCACTTCCCTTGACCTAGACACTGTGCTTTTATTGATGCAGCCCAGAATCTTGTGAGAGACATTTTTTTTTTTAACAAAGTAAAGAAATAGGAAGAAAAGGAACTGAACAGCAAACAATTTCCCTAGAGGAGTTTGGAGGCATTTCAGGGCAATGAAATCAGACCTTCCAACATGCCCAACTGGGAAAACAGATGTGCCACATCCTTGTGACAATATGCTCTGACCTTCAGGCCTTCAGCTCTCCATTTGAGCTGCAAACTTGCACACCTCTCTCATTCTCACAGATCGTGGAGCGATCCAGCCGCAGAGCTGAAAGGAGACATTGCACAGGAGGGACTGCAAGAGATTTTAGTTGGGAAAGGTCTCAGCTCTCCCTGACCCATGGTACACATCCCCCCATCAGCCACGTTCTCAGTTTTGAGTCTTCACCTGGTCTCAATTTTCTTCTTGGTTACCAAGGCGTTTGTTTGTTGATCGGCCAGTGACCGGAGCATGGCTGGAGCGCCTCAGCGGACCGATGCTAGCTCAAAGGGGCAATTTGGGGAGCAGGCGAATGAGGTGGTGAGAGAAACACCTGCTGCGAAGTGGGGAGACCAGCAGGACTTTTCTTTTTTGCAAAGCTGCAACGGGGCAGAGAAGCCAACTCTCTCGACAGCCTCCAAAATTGCTCATTAAAAATAAAAAGTGGCTTTGAAAAAAAAGGCAGCCAGCCAATGGTAGTGGGTTACTACTCCCCTCGGGAAAAGTGGGGAGGAAAAATCCTTGGAAATGACTCAAGACAGGATTGGGATGAAATCACAGAATCATAGTGTTGGAAGAGATCCCCAAGGGCCATCCAGTCCAACCCTCTTCTGCCATGCAAGAAGATACAATCCAAGCACTCTCTTTGACGAATGGCTATCCAGGGTCTCTTTATAAACCTCCAAAGAAGGGGACTCCACCATACTCCCTGGCAGCACATTCCACTGTTGAACAGCTCTTATCATCAGGAAGTTCTTCTGATGTTTAGGTGAAATCTCTTTTCCTGTAGTTTGAATCCATTGTTCCATGTCCTAGTCTCTGAAACATCAGAAAACAAGCTTGCTCCATCCCCAACATGCCATCCCTTCAAAGATTTAAACAGGGCTATCATGTCTTAACCTTCTCCTCTCCAGGCTAAACATACCTAGGTCCCTAAGCCACTCCTCAGAGGGCTTCATGGTTTTCTCCTCATAGGGCCCTTCCCAAAAGGAAGAAAACTGCAATGGGGCCCTTCCCAAATTCTAGCAGAGACAATGGAGTCACTCTGAGGCTGAGATGTTACCATCAGCCCCATAATCCAGTGTGTAATTTCTGACTTACGACAACTCTACGGTGATCCTATCCCAGGGTTTCTGGGGCTGAGTGTCTGTGACGCGCCCAAGTTCATCTAGTGGATTTCCATGTCTGAGTGGGGAATCAAACCCTGGTTCTCCAGCGTCAAGGTCCAGTGCTCAAACCACTACTTCACAGTGGCTCTAGGTTCACCTTGAACTCACCGTGAGTGACAAACAACTTGAATGCACACAACATCACTGAAGTTAAAGAAAAAAAAAAGAGGGAGAAGAAGTCATCTAAGAAGCATCCATCTTCTCTTCCCATCTTCTTTCTTTTCTCTCCATTTCCACCCAGACCCCAGAAGCCTCCTTCATGCTACAATGGAGAGACCCACAGCAACCCAGCATCCCATGGGGCACTTCTCCAAGAACTTAACTCTTCCATCTTCCTGGATTGGAGCCACCCCATCTCTGCAGCACACTTAGTCACGCAGGGATATTAAATTTTACTGTTATAGATCGGGAAGGGGCGGAATAATAAAACAGCGAAGCTTCAGCGTGAGCAAATCTCTTTGTCTTTTCTGGTGGAACGTTACAAGGTTGTCCCTGATGATCTGTAGGTTCCAGGAGAAACTGGATCTCAGTTACATTTTAATCCCATTTCTCCTCCAGAGGCATGAAATGTCCCCACATTCTCCAGCCCTGATTGTACTTCCTTCACAAACAACCCTAGAAGGTAAGCGTAGGTGAGCAGGTGAGCAGGGTACCTCAGGTGAGCAGGGCAAGAAGAGGGTAGAGGCCCACTTTTCTCCTGTCCAAAGTCCCCGGAGCTGTCTCTTGTTACATGGAGGAAAGGCAGGTCATTGTTGAAGCTGTGTTGCTGGCCTGGGTTTTCCCAATAAGCTTTGGATTTCAAATAGTCAGGTCTGGTTTCTGCTTTATGTCTGCCTGCCATCACCACTTCCTCTGCAAAGGGACTTGGAGATCTCAGCTGGATCTGTTCTCCGCCTCCTAAACAGGCATCCTGAAATTTTCCCACTGCTGTCCCATTCATCATGTGTTAACCTTTTAGAAGAAAACTGTTGGTGAACCCTTAAAAATAAAACAGGACTTCAGTCACCCAGAGACATCGCAGTCTAACGGCTCTCCAGAATGATGCTGAGCCCCACAAAAAAACATGACTGGGTTGCCTTAGGTGGCCGTAAGTCAGAAACAACTTGAAGGCACACAATGACAATGTTGTTGTGACCAGAAGAGACGTCAAGCTACTTCTGATTTTGTTTGTGGCCAGTTGGGGGCCAATTCATTTCACTTTCCATTGTACGTGTGCGTCTGTGTTTGGCCATCTTTGTGGGAGCAACCCCGTCACAGTTTGGGGTCTGTGTGTGTGGTGAAAAGTCACCCAAGAAAAAGAAATAAATTGTGGGTGAAGGGAATGTTGGAGCTTTGGGGTCTCTCTTGGAAGTCCCAATTTCCCCCACCTGTCCCAGGGGAACAGGCTGCCTTTTGGGGTAGGGGGCCAACTTCACGACACTCTCAACTCTGTCCTCCGTGTCTGTGCATTTTGTGCCCAAACTCTTGGAGGGATTCGCCATCTGGGGCAGCTGCTTCATCCCACCCTTAGGAAGACTGGCTCCCCACCTTCTCAAAGTCAAACAACATCTCCCAAACTCTCCTCCCAAGGCCCAGCACTGTACAGCCAAAGTGGGTATTCCTCTGGAGCCTCTTTCTCTTTTTGGCACCTACAGGCATGCGAGAGAGAAACACCCGCAATGTTCAATTCTCTTGCTGTTTTGCCTTAAAGCAGAATTTGAGACCAATCTGGAGGAGCCAAACATCTCGCAGGAGTTTTGAGGGGAAAGCGGGAAGGGGGAGTGCGGGAGTGGAGGGAAATATTCTAATAAAATTAGCAAGATTTCCCAAGGCGGCTTTGAAAAATGAAAAAAGTTGAAAACCCTCAGCATTTTCAGGGCTGAACTGAATACGTTGGAAGAATGTGGCACATTTCAGTTCAATTTCTCCAGTTTCCAAGAAAGTGGGTAGAAAGAAGATTAATTTCTTCTTCTTCTTCTCTTGTTATAATTAAACTCCAGGCTCATCCAGTAACACTGATTGATAGCAGAGCGAGGGTAAATGGAGAGGAGAGTTAGATGACGTGGCCGGCTGGGGTATTCTGGAGACGTAAGAACTTGCGCAAGCTCTCAGTAGCCACCCTAGCTAAATGGAGCCTCCAAATGCAATAGTAGTCATAGAATCATAGAGTTGGAAGATACCCTAAGGGCCATCCAGTCCAACCCCCTTTTGCCACGCAGGAAGACACACTCAAGGCACTCCCAGTAAATGGCCGTCCAGCCTCTGTTCAGAAACCTCCAAAGAAGGAGACTCCACCACACTCCACTGAGGCAGCAGTGGATTCCACAGTTGGACTGCTTTTACCATCAGGACGTTATTCTTAATGTTCAGGTGGAATCTCTTTTCCATCGCTCCCTTTCCTAGTCTCTGGAGCAGTAGAAAACAAGCCCGCTCCCTCCTCAACATGACATCCCTTCAAACATTTAAACATGGCTATTATGTCCCCCCTCTTAACCTTCTCTTCTGCAAACTAAACATCCCCAGCTCCCTCAGCCGCTCCTCATAGGGCTTCATGGCTTCCAGACCCTTCACCATTTTGGTCGCCCTCCTCTGGACATGCTCCAGCTTGTCGACATCCTTCTTGAAATGAGGTGCCCAAAACTGGACACAGGATTCCAGATGAGATTTACCCAAAGCAGAATAGAGT
The DNA here is from genome assembly GCA_948472985.1 of Iguana delicatissima. NCBI lineage: Eukaryota > Metazoa > Chordata > Lepidosauria > Squamata > Iguanidae > Iguana > Iguana delicatissima. Next base: position 269,142 of record CAOKZL010000359.1, on the reverse strand, counting down.
TACCTCCCTTGATCTAGACACCATACTCCTATTGATGCAACCAGGAATCGTGTTGGCTTTCTTGGCTGCCTCGTCACACCACTGACTCATGTTCAGCTTGTGATCTACCAAGATTCCTAGATCCCTTTCACATGTACTGCTACCCAGCCATGAGTCCCCCATCCTGTATTTGTGCATTTCATTTTTTCTGCCTAAGTGTAGGACCTTACAAATTAAAAGCATTTATGGCATAGTTAAAAGCATAAAGCCAACCTTGAAATAGAACTAGCAATATTAAAACAGTTTAAAGTGCACACTTAAAAATGATAAAAAGCCATTTTGAGATGGTACTGTTTAAAACAACACAGCATCCTCTTTACAGCCCTTTCCTTAAAAACATTCAGGACTAAAAGCCTGCCAGACTAAACTGTAACAAAGAGGAGGGCGTTTTAGCCTTTCTAGAAAGGGAATTGCTGAATTTAGGGGCAGCCACTGAGAAGGCCCTCTCTTGTGTTCCCACCAACCGAACCTGGGTGCGTAAAGGTACAAAAGGCACAAAACTCTAAGAGAGGATGGGATTATCCTGCTTGTAGTTCACAAGCTATGCACGTTGGCTAGAAGGGGAGCCAGAATTTGGAGCTGGTGAGGTGGAGACAGAATTGGAGTTTGGGGAAATCATAGAAGGAATTTGGAAATTTGGGTTGGGGGAGAAGAGAAGCAAACGATGGAGCCATTGCATTCAGCAAGGCAGATGGAAATAATCAAAGCACCAGCCCCCACCTCTCTCTTTCTCCCCTCTTTCCCCACCACATCCCACCCTTGCGCCTGGCCTTCATGAACGGTTCCAAGGAAATTCGAGGAAACAGGGCTTGGGAAACTGTTCTGATGGCATCTCCTCCTCCCTCTCTCTCATTCTCGGGATATTTATGACCCGCTGTCAGCAAGACGGTATGGGAATGGATTCCATATTTAATCTCTCATTGTGACAACACAGCACTTGTAAAACTGGGTGCCGTTGGCCGAGCCGCCCAAAGACGAAAAGAGTTTTGGCACAAGTAGTAACTGTTGCACATCGTAGCACGGTGCCTATTATTTCCCTCTCAAAAGTTTGCAAAGCTGGTTGCTTCCAAACAGATTTTTCCAATGACATAGAGTCCCAGGTCCTGATTATAAATGAGCAAATAGGAGAGCAGAGAGCACCTCTGGGCACATGAGAGTGCATTTCTTTAGAAGTCAGCACTAACAAGGAACATAGTTACCTGTAACTAGTTGCCAGGGAGGGGAACAAAGCTGGAATGCAATTACTTTTTGAAATCAATAGAAACAAAGTTACTTTGGCAGTGCAGCAAAGGACATTTACTGCAGTAATTAGTGACATTTATCTGTCTCCTTGCCAAAGTTACTCCTAAAGGAGCTGAAATTAACAAGCAGTGTGAGTAATAAAATGAGTTACTTTTCTACGCTGCAACACACAAGGAGCTATTTTTCCAAACAGTAGGATGAATGACTTTTTCAACCTTCCTTTTAAAATTAAAATTTTAAAAATGCTTTTAAAATTACTTTTTAAAAATACTTCCCAAACATTGCTCTTCTCTGACCATATCTTCCTTGATTTGCTGTTTAGGAAATCAATATCCCGGCTTTTTTTTTCCCACAGAAGGCCAAGAGGTGATTTGGAAAAGAAACCAAAGTAATAAAAGCATGAAATAACTCACAATGGGTGCACATGAATGCAAAAAGAGAAGCGGGAGAGCAAACAGAGATGAGCCAGGACTGTCATTCAGTGCCACCAATCCCATTGGCATCAACCCTGTAACCACACTTTGATATGGTTTAATTGGCAAAATATGATTTAATTGGCCAACTACAGGGACAGCCAATTCCCCCAATGCTTTTTTTTTAATTAGAAATTTTTAAGGATTTTTAAAACTATATGCACAGGCATCAATTAAAACAGTATATCCAAAAGAAGCAAAAGAAAAAAAAAGGAAAAATAACATAGAAATAATAAGAATAAAATAAATAAACAATAAAAATAAATAACATAGAATAACATAACTAGACTAAAAATTACACATAACATTATAAAACATTGCAATTACTGAACAAAAATTGCAACATGTTTAAACTAAACTAACAGTTAAACTGCACTGAGCTAAACAAAAAAGAAAAAAATACAGCTAATAAAAAAATCATTAACATCCTTATTGCTAACATCTCCTACTTAATATAAAATGTACTTAACTTAAGGTCATTACTTAAATCTGTTTTTAAATCTGTTGCTCATTATGTTTATACTCCTAAACGATTTTAAATTCTTGGTTTCTTGCATTTCTATTTCAGACTGAAATCAACATTATTCATCAATGCAAAATATTATTTGATTCCATAAACCATTCATTAAGACTCAGTAAATCCATTACTTCTATTAAATAAACCATACTCATATTAAAGATATTAATAGCAACATCATATTTAGTTTTTGTAATGTCTTTCTCACAATGACAGTAAAATTCAAAAGTTTGGAAAGGCACAGTAGCTCGCAAGCTCGAAGCCCTAAAATCATTAGTTCACCCTCACCAATTCCCCCCAGTGCTGATGGCATTGGGGATGATGGTTTCGTCAAGAGAAACCATCTAATGCAGTGGTTCTCAACCTGTGGGTCCCCAGATGTCGTGGACTTCAGCTCCCAGAAGCCCCAGCCACTCTGGTCAATGCTCAGGGCTTCTGGGAGCTGAAGTCCACGAACATCTGGGGACCCACAGGTTGAGAACCACTGATCTAATGAGTGAGGAGGTTGTTCCTTTCTGAACCAAAACTTACACCAGAAAGAGACCTTCACAGGACTGAAAAGGAAAATGGTATCTGAAAAAAACTCCACTATTGAGGCGGACAGCTGCTGATCTCCTGAACCACATTCATCACACCTTGTGGGACAAACCCACACGGAATTTGAGGATCCAAAGACTTGAAACGAAAGAGTGGCTGGCATTCACTTTCCTATCATGAACTTTGATGGGTCCACAAGACGCCAAGACTTTTCATCTTGGAGGCCTCCATGTCTCTCTTTAGATATTATATCGGCTCTTTTGTTCACCTTCCTTTTTTTTTCTTCCTGGGCTCCTCTTTTCCTGGGCTCCTCTTGCCCATTAAACTTTGCCTCTCAACATCACTATAAAAAAAGAAAAAGAAATACGGTTTAATCAGCAAAATATATTAACTGGCATAAATATAAATTATACTCTGCTATGGCTAAATGGCCATACTGGATAAGAGGAAAAGGCTGGCCAAACACACGCATTGCAGATTAGGTTAGAAGAGTCCTCAAGACAGAGCAAGGTCATGTCAGGAAATCACCAAGAAACTCCAGCGATAATGGACTTACGGTTAGATTAACGACTCAACTTCTTAGACAATAGCATCGTGAAGATTCTCACAAGGCGGCTGATTGTCTTAACTCCTGCCCCTCCAACCAAGCAAGCTTCCCCTTTGTCCTCACACCAGTCTGACTGAGCTATCAGGACAACCATTAGCCCTTTGTCACCTAAAGCTAAGGCTATTAGCCCATTCTGGACCTCGTTGTCTACCCTGCGAAGTCCATTGTTTAAACGGCCAGAGAGCTATTAACACCCTCCAGGTAGGAACAGAGTATTTAAAGCCCAGGTCTGGGACCAGTCAGCCTGCAGTACACCAATTGCTGGTTGCCACTCTGCCACTCCAACTCCCACTTGTGTACTGTCCTTATACTTGTGTCTAAGCCACATTGCTGCTGCTTCGCTGCTCTTCTGAATTGGTAAATATCGCCCACTCGCTATCCAAACCTTTCCTCCCCGTTCCTTCAGTTAGCCCTGTGTGATTGCTTGACTGCTTAGATCTTGGGTGTGTGATTGCAGTTCCCCCACTAAAACACTATTAAGCTTACTTTTGCATTTCTGGCTGGTTCTTCCCTGCAGAAGTACGGTAAATATAGGTGTAAAAGATCTGGTTAGGTTACCCCACTCTTGCAGGCCTCCTCTTTGAGGTAATAATTTCCCAGTGTTTCATGGAAGTATTGGCATCACGGGTGGACCCCTGTGTCACCCACATTTGGAGGTAACAACCCAAAAAGGTAGGCTAGCCTGAGAAAGAGAGACTCACTTGCCAAAAGCCACCTGAGAAGGTTCATAGTTTGAACATGACTCAAGAACCAATGCCTTCTCCAACCTCCAGCTATGAAAAGATGGGGGTGATAATCCACCGTACGGGAAGAACACCAGATTGGAGAAGGATAGCCTGCCCAACACATTCTGTCTTCAAAGGATGGTATCATTATTGAGTTGAAAGGAATACAAGAATCATCTCGTCTACCAATGACGGAGGAATCCAAAGCTCACCGGTCCCGGAGAGGTGGCCGTCCAGCCTCTCTTCTGAACTTCCCATAAAGGAGAGTCCACTCTCTCCAGAATGCTCCTTTCTGCAACTCTCAGATCAATTTTTCATGAGGTATGGAGGAAGAATGGTGACTCTGAGCAAGTGCAGAGTGCTTTTCACCTACAGATGGGAAATTGGTTCTAAATCTAACCAAAGCTAGCGGTAGCCAGTAGTTCCTTTGTCGGTAAGGGCAGTGAATCCCCTCCAGGTTATGAAGGGCTTTTAAGGAGCTCTCCAAGGTCCTGGACATGCATAGGCTTGAATTAAGGCTTGGCATGGATTCATCGCTCCAATGACATGGGAGCCATCACTGGCCCCTTAAAACAGAGTATAAACGAGACCTTATGGTTTCAGAACAGCTTTCAGAAGAGCTCTGGATGGTTCATATCGAAAGGACAAACCTTGCCAGAACAGACTGAGATCTGAAAATTTTTACTTTTGAGCCTGGCCAGTGGGGGATTCTGGGAGCTGTAGTCCATAATGACTTACTTCCCCCCAAGCTCTGATGTCTTGATGGAGTCACAGTGCTCCTGTATAAGGAAGTTCTCTTTAAGTATGAGAAACTACAGAACAAGATCATGGCGAAGAGCCACCCACTATAATCCCTGCAGACGGTTCCTCCTTCGTGGATTTGCTGTAATCCCCTTAAAACTGTCTGAACCGCTTGCGCTTTGAAGCATCCTGAGGCGGTGAATTCCACAAGTTAATGAAGTGCCATCCAAAGGAGACCATTGTTGATTTTAATTTCTAAATCCCCTCTCTCTTGGTTGTGCAAACATGCAAGAGGGAGACATAGCTAAACGTTCTTGCGGCACCTCCGTTAACATCCTTTTTGGCTTCAGGGGGAAAATGTAATTTGCTCTTTCAATTTTTCCCCCATTGTCTTTAATTATCCACCACAATTTTGGATTTATTTATTTATTTATTTCGGCTGCAGGGATTCTGAGAGGTTCTTGTTCTCTCTCTCTCCATATTTATATGTGTGATTTAAAAATAAACACAGTGCTTCCAGCAGCTTTGTCCTAAATCCCACAAAGAGGCAGCTCATCATCATATATACATATATATATGTATGTATGCAAGTATGTATAGATAGATAGATAGATGTATACATATCTAATGCTAAGCAAAGTGATCCATAATTTTTGCTACTGTAACTACAACGCCGATAATAATAATAATAATAATAATAATAATAATAATAATAATGATGATGATGATGATGGTAATAATAATATATGAAAAAGCAAGAAAAGAGCATGTTGTTTTGGACAACAGGGGGAGAAGGCCATGGAGCTGACCAAATTAGCAACCAAGCTCAGAAAAAGTTACTTCTTTAGACTACAATGCCCAGAACAATCCTCCCTCCTCAGCCAGGATTTGGCAAAAGTTACTATGGATTCCACTTGATGTGTCTTCTGCCACTGCTGCCAAATTTTCAGCTCCAAATTTGAGTCTGGACAGTCGCATAGGGACGTGGGGGGGCGATTTGCCCCAGGTGGCAATGTTTCTGGGGCATCCTGACCCGCAGCCACACCCCGTGTGCCCTGGCCACGACCCGTCATGCCTTGGCCACGCCCCTTGTCATAGCCCCGCCCCCTCCCGCCCCCCTTCCACACACTCCAAGCTCCGCTGCTGAGTCTGGAACACCCAACATTGCAAGGACATTTTTCTTTTAGTAGATTGGGAGGGAGAGGAAAAGAGAGGTGGGGGTCTGTATTATGCTTTTGTTCAGGTCAGCACTGAGAGGCAGCATAGTACAGTGGTTTGAGCATTAGACTAGACCCTGGAGACCCGAGTTCAATTCTCCGCTCGGCCATGGAAACCCACTGGATGACCTTGAGTGCACCACACACTCTCAGCCCCCCGAAAACCCCATGATAGGCGTGAGGACAAAATGGAAAATCAGCAAAGGCCCTGCCTCCAGCACTGGAAGGCAGCTTTTTTGCTCCGATAAAAAACATGACCTCAGCCATTGTTCTTGGAGTCGGCTGCCTGCCAAGGAGGGAAGAGACGGGGGTGGCTGGCTTTTTCTTAGTCCTCCCTTGAGCCTGTCTGAGATCCCTAGCTCTGGAAAGAAAGAAAAAGAGGCCAAAAGCCCAGATCTGCAAGGGGGGATCTTTTGAATTAAACAATAATAATAAAATGACAGCCACAGCAACCCACGGCATAGCGATGCGATCTATGCAACATCTTCCCCATTCCTGTATAGAAAGCATCTATTGTCCTCCAGATGGATCTGGACTGCAACTCCCAAAATCCCTTGCCACTGGCGATGCCAAGTGATGGGACTTGTAGGCTTCCCCAGCTAATATAAAAAACCTGGAAGGTGGCATGTGAAGCTACTAACTAAGGTTATTGTTGATGATCAGCTGAACACAAGCCAGCAGTGTGATGCTGCAGTAAAGAAGGCAAATGCTATCTTAGCCTGCATTAATAGAAGTATAGCTTCCAAGTCAAGGAAAGTCATAGTCTTCCTATATTTTGAACTGGTCAGGCCTCATCTGTAGAAAGTGTGTTTGGTTTTGCATGCTTCATTTTAAAAAGGATATAGGCAAGTTGGAGCGAGTTCAGAGAAGGCCAGCAAGGAGAAAAGAAGTATGGCGAACAAAGCCTATGAGGAAAGGTTGTAGGACCTGGATGTGTTCAACCGCGTGGATAGAGGACCGAGAGGTGACATGATTACACTTTTTAAATATCTAAAAGACTTACAGAGAGGAGGGGGCAGTCCTGTTCTCCACCGCTCCAGCGGGTTGGACCAGGTCTAATGGTTACAGAAGGGTAGGTAGGTAGGTAGGTAGGGAACTGCAATCACACACACACAAGGTCCAAGCAGTCTCGCACACACACAAGGCTAACTGAAGGAAAAGGGAGGAAAGTTTGGACAGAGAGATTTTTAGGGTGAAGTAGGCGATATTTAGCGAAGAAGCAGTGATGTGGCTTAGACACAGAGTCTAAAGACAGTACAGAATAGAAATTGGAGCGACAGAGTGGCAACCAGCAACCAGTCTACTGTTAGCTGGCTAGCCAAAAACTGGGGTTTAAATACTCTGTTTCTCCCTAGCGGGCTAAAGTGTTAATGGCTGTCTGGCAGAATAAACAGGGGAGTCCAGAAAGTGGACAATGGGGTCCAGAACGGGCTAATGGTCTTAGCATTCGGTCACAAAAAGCTAGTGGGGGTCTTGATAGCCCCTTGACTGCTGGGCAGGTGGGACAAACAGGAAGCTTGTTTGCTCAGAGGAAGAGGAGTTAAGACAATCCCGTAGGAACAGACACTGTTGTCTCTTAAAGGCTGAGTCATCAGCGGCTAACTGCAAGTCCATTATCACTGGAGTTTCCTGGTGATTTTATGAAGATGACCCTGGTAGGCCTTGAGGTCTTTCCTGACCTGCTTTTGCAATGCACGTGGTTCAGCCAGCTTTTCCTCCTAGGCAGCATGGCCATGCAGCCAGCGCAGGGTATAATTTACATTCATGCCAATTAACATTTTCCCAATTAAACAAGATCAAAGCAGTCCTCTCCTCTCCCTGGAGTGCAATTGACTTCTGCCCTTTGAACTCAGTTTGCAGCAATGGGAGTAAGCTGAGGACAAAGGGGGAAGAAGAGAAGGAAACCAGGATATTCTGAGAGCATCTGAGAAAGTGGGAAGATGGAGGGTTATCTGAGACCATCTTTGCCAAATCAGAACTGCTGAAGAGCTGTGGACACGGAGAATATCATCTAGGGGAACAAACCACAGACCTGCATGAGCCACATTTCCAGAATTTCAAGTCTACAATCTTGACCAGGAAAACTTAAGGGATCAGTGGCTGGATATGTTTAATAATAATAATAATAGTAATAGTAATAGTAATAATAATAATGGCTTTTAGGACTTTACCCTGCTTTATCCATACTGGAGACTGGAGAAACATGGAGATAGCCATGTTTAAATATTTGAAGGGATGCCATGTAGAGGAAGGAGAGGGCTTGTTTTCTGCTGCTCCAGAGACCAGGACAAGGAGCAATGGATTCAAGCTGCAGGAAAGGGGATTCCACCTGAACCTAGGAGTCTCCTTCCTTGGAGGTTTTTAAGCAGAGGCTGGATGGCCATCTGTCAAAGGGAGTGCTTTGAGGGTGTTCCTGCATGGCAGGGGGTTGGACTGGGTGGCCCCTGGGATCTCTTCCAGCTCTACATTTCTATGATTCTATGATTCTATGATTTCCTCCCTCTCACAGTTTTACAACATTCTGCAGCTGGGTTATTTTTTTCCCCTTCGTTTTTTAATCTGCCTCATTTCATCCACATATATACATTTTATCTGATTTTCTTTTATTGCTCCTTTGTATATATCTGTTGTTTTCAATTTGTCCGCCTGCCTGGAGAACACGGGTTATTGGGTGCTTTGGAAACGTCGTGAAATGAACTTGGAGGGCAGCCGGCGTGAGGGAGCCAGCCCGCGGAGGGATCCGGCCCAACACGGCTGAGAAGGGGATGTTCGGCCCAATCCAGTGAGACGAATGTTCTGTTCCCACAAATGGCAGGGTTGATCTGAGAGATTTTATTGTGTGTGCTTTTTTGTCACCCCCCCCCCCAAAACATTGTGTTCTCCGAGATGGAACGGTTTTTTAGGAAGCCCTTCCAAAGCTCCAGAGGGGATGAAAGGAACTCTTCCCACCACCGGGGAGAGTTCCCTTTTTGGACTACAACTCCCAGAATCCTATGTATAGGCATGCAGAATTTGGGTGTCTTCAGTAAAGTAATGGTAGCTCCTTTCTGGATATGGATGTTGTGGAATTTCCAAATCCCACACACCTAAGCCCACTTACAAAGGTGCAAATCCCAACAGGTTGTCGGGTCTTTATTGTAAAGCGAGTAAACCCATTAACGGATGCACATTTTAATAATGCACTGCATATTCCCTGTTTCTCACTTTTTAATGGATAGGCTTTTAAACTGCTTCCAATTTTATTGATAGTGTAATTATCTTGGAAAAATCTGGCATATTTTCAACAACGTAAACTCTTATCCCCTCCGTTTTATTTTTCCCCCAGATTTGGGAACAAGTTTTGGCATGATTGATTGAGTGAATGGTTCATTTAAGATATGCATTTATGAATAAAACTGTTGCCTCTGAGCATGTGTAGAGTATTATTACCATCATCATCATTGTCTTTATTTGTATTCCGCTTTTTGCCCAATGTTGAACACTTGGAGCAATGGATACAGGAAAAGAGGTTCCACCAAAATATTAAGAAGGACCTTCTGATGCTATGAGCTGTTTGAGAGGGGAACATGTGGCCTGGGAGTGTGGTCGGGTCTCCTTCTTTGGGGGGTTTTAAGCAGAGGCTGGATGCCCATCTACCAGGAATGCTTTGATGGTGTTTTCCTGCCTGGCAGAATAGGGTTGGACTAGATGGCCCCTGGGGTCTCTTCCAACTCTAGGAGTCGCCAAATGGCTACAACCTTGGCTCCTCTCTCAACACTCTCTCAACACACCTGCATTTGAATTGGGGCAGGACAGAAGGCTCCAGAAAAAGTAGAGGAATTTTCTCCTTTTTTCGGATTGCAACTCCCAGATTAATGATGGTGGGAAGGATACTGGAGGATGCAGTCCAAAAAAGGAACTTTAGCAAAGCTTCGGTTGAGAGTGCTGCCTGGCACTGGCTGCTGTAGCCGAGAAAACCATTTATAGAGTCGTTTCTTGACCCCAAGGCTTTGCCCCTAACAAATAAACAGGGTTGCCAAAAATTCATCCTCATATTCTCATATCTCAGCTTCACAAAATTGTCTTTAAATTAACAAAAGGCTTCAGGGTCTAAATTCCTCAAGGTGCCCCTCATCCCTTTCCCTTTTGCAGTATTAGAATATATATTTCATTTTGTCCTGACGGGACCTCTTGTGTTTGTTGCTTTGGTTGCCATCTCTCCCTGTGCCCCCCGCCCCATCCCCAAAACACAATATCTCCCCGAAAGGCCAACTCATAAAATTCAACAAATTCAATTAAAGCTAAAACAGGCCATCACAGAGCTGGACGAATCCCGCCAGCAAGAGGCTAGGTGATGAAAGGAAGGATCTGTGTGCATCCTTTGGATGAAACAGCGTCGGCAGGAACGGAATGTTCCGCCTCGCGGAGAATTTTCGGGTCTTGTTCCAAAGGAGAGCCTCTTGCTTGCTTGCTTTTTAGTCTCTCAAAGCACCCCCTGGCTACATGAAGTAGAAGACTAAGTATCCCAACCGGGGACTTCGATGTTCACTGTGGGTACGTGACTTCACCATGTGTAGTGCCAGAGTGGCACGGTGTTTTCAGCATCAAAATAGGATTCTGTGAGAACAGGGCTCAAATCCCCACTCAGCCATGGAAACCCCCTGGATGAACTTGGGTGAGTCGCGCTCAAGGCAGCATATTCCACTTTCAAACTTCAAGCTCTTACTATCACAAAGTTCTTCCTAATGTCTAGATGAAATCTCTTTTCCTGTAGCTTGGAGCCATTGCTCCATGTCCCAGCCTCTGGAGCAGCAGAAAACAGGCTTGCTCCATCTTCAACGTGACACCCTTTCAAGTATTTAAATATGGCTATCATGTCATCTCTTAACCTTCTCTTCTCCAGGCTGAACATCCCCAGCTCCGTAAGCTGCTCCTCCTGGGGTTTTGTGGTTTCCAGGCCTTCTACCATTTTGGAGATCTCAGGATAACTTAGAATCCAAATCATCTCAATTTAAAACCATTCCAAATAAACAATGGACAAAATGCTGTATCAGCTGCTTAGTTAAATAGGCTTAGCTAAGTAACTTCTCCTGGCCTGACACCCCACCCCAAACATGATGGAAACATTTTTCAAATATGCTCTGATCATTGACAGAATTGACCTCTTTCTCCCTATACAGATTAAGCCCCATAGACTAGGTTGGGAGGGAGTTACAATCATGGATATAAAAGGAGTGCTTGTGTGTACAGAACAGTTACCAAGATTTAAGTCTCTGTAAACGTTTCATATTCCGAATCACTACTTAGTAGGGATGAGACGAATCCAGAATTTTCCAAATCCGAATCCAGATCCCTAGAAGGTTCTGAGAATCCATCAATCTCACAAATCTCGAATCTTTTTTTTAAAAAAGGGTTCAAAAACCAACTTTTTTTAAAAAAAAAATTAAACTTTTCAAAAAAGAACTTTTTTTAAAAAAACTATTTTTTTTGGTTGGTGGATTTGAAAGATTCGGCTCACCTATTTTTGCACAGGGATTCGGATTTGCGAATCTCGAATCCTTACTGAGGATTCAAGGATTCGACAATTCAGTTGGCCCACCCCTACTACTTAGTCCTGATTGAGACTTATAGGTCATTTCTGCACTAGCCTGTTATAGTGCTATTATTCCACTTTCAGCCTCCTATGGAATCCTGGGGTTTGCAGATTAGGGAGGGGGCTTTAAAATTCTCAGCCAGAGAGCTTTTTGGCCTCAGGAAACTACAAACCCCAGAATTCCAAGTGGAATAATAGCCATATAACAGGGTAGGGCGGAAGCGGACTAAGTCGGATAAAAGTGTACTAAGACGTCATCCGTTCCAAAGAGCATGAAAAGGCTGAAAGAGTTAAAGAGCTCTGTACGTGCGCACTTTAAAAGGAATAATGAGGTTTGTGCCCAGAGGTTTTCGTGAAAAAGCAACATTTTAAAGTGGTGCCTAAAAATTAGCACTATGTATTTATTTAAGGCAGTGATTCTTAACCTGGGTCCACAGACCCCCTCCCCAGGGGATGCAATGTCCTCTCAGGGGGTCCGTGGAGGCTTGAAGAAATATTAGGAGCTTTTGCAGTTAAAACAGAAAGAAAGAAAGGAAGACAAAATTGTACAGAATCATTCCAATCAAAATATTATAATAAGAGTGGGTGCATTTACTGATTTCTCCCTTCTCTCCAAATTTGAAGACCCTGATGAGCAACTTTAAATAAATATTCAGGTTTTTGGAGTTTTAAATAAATATTTGATGTACTTTGGAGTTTTAAATCTTGAGTTACGTCTTGGTGGTCCAAAGCAACAAAAGATATTTTGGTAAAGAAAAGGTTAAGAACTGCTGATTCTTTACTATATAGAGAAGTATTGTTTTAAAAATAACTAATGTTACCAAGGAATAGAATAATAATAAGTTAGTGATGACTAATATATAAGATAGAATGTGGTAAGAAAGACTCATATATTTGTTGTTAAAGTTAGTATATATGGTGTCAAGTTTAAGAACAACTTTCTTAAGAAATGATATTTCGTAACTGTAGAATAATTACTAAATGGTTAGAAATTATTATTAATAATGAATTTAGAATTATTAGCCATTAACTAATTTTGTAAGCTTATATTTACTGTGAAAGTAAGTAGTAGGCAACAAGTATTAACTTTAATTCAGATTCAAGACTCTAAAACTTAGTGGCTACTGCTTGATTATGAATTGCTTTTTGCAACAACGGTGGGAACCAATTTTTAATCATTCGTAGTTTTGTACACACTGTAGTTTAGTTTAATATTGGTAATTCTGTTCTCTTTTTTTGATAATATGTTGTCGTCAAGTTTATTTATATAGTTTATTTCCTTTGTATTGTTCTGTTGTGTACAGTGATAGTGTGTTTTTATTGTAGTTTTTCCTTGATTTTTTATTTAATTAAGAAAAAAAGAACTGCTGATTTAAGGCATCCCTCTGTCTCCTCCCTTCCCATTAGGATTTCCATGGAAATGTACAATGGATTAAAAAAACCCAGTCTTGGTGCCGATCAGACTTTTTTTTTTTTAATCCATAAATGGGGGAAAGAAGGCCCTGTCTCCCATTCGATATCCTGCTGCCGGTGATGGGGGACAGGATAGGGCCCCTCCAAAGGACCTAAATCCTCCGGTATCGAGGTCCCCAGTCGGCATGGAAAGAATAGTCGAAACTATTCAAACTATTCAAAAACCGATCAGAAAAAAAGTCTCAAGTCTCAAGAAGAAGGTCAAGAAGAAAGCCAAGACTCAAGAAGAAGGCTGGGCTGAGAAGAATCTTCGTACTTCCGAGCTTATTCTGCGCAAAATTCCCCCATGGTCGTTCTGTGCAGAAAACAGCAGAAGGACAGATGCTGCCATTCCTGGAACAAGATACAGCTTTCCTTTCTCACTCATCCCCTTTGCCAGGATGAGTCAGGTTAATGCCGGCAGCCAGAAACCACTTTTTTTTCCATCTCTTCTGTGTGTCTGTCTCGAATGTTTCATAACCTCTTTCTTTCGCTTTTTTACAAGCTTCCTTCTTTGCCTCCAAGCTCCACCGGTTGTAAATCTAGCCCATAAAGGCTTCAGAGTCAGCCTCCCCAGCACACCTCCACCTAATCCCCAGCCGAAAAGAAAAAAACGCTTGCCCAGCTTGAAAGGTCATGCGTGGCCACCCGGAAACTCCTGGCGCTCGACTGATCCTCTGGATTTGGGAGGGTTCCCGGAGAGAGCAGCACCTGCCAGAATGGCCTCCATCGTGAGTACTGTTGAGACTCCGGCGTTCTCTTCATGGAGAGCGCTGGGCACCAATCCCAGAACATCTTCTCAAGCTCCAAGGGTCCTGAAACTGGTCATGGTGGTCCTCCGTTCCACGCTGAACAGAGCCTCGGCTGGAGTCTAGTGTCCAATATGGGGCACCACAGTTCGGAGAAGATCGGCAAGCTAGAACACGTCCAGAGGACAGCAACCAAGATGGATCGAAGGTCTAGAGACGTCCTCTGAGAAAGGGCTTAGGGAGCTGCGTTTAGCTTGGAGAACATTGATCAGTTTCTGTTTTCAAACAATTTTTTTTTTTTTTTATCACGGTACGCGACCACGGCAGCAAGATTAATGCGTGGGCAGAAATGGAAAAAATGCTGTAATTCCGACGAAGGAAGACTGGCTGCTCAAACTGACTGACCTTGCTGAAATGGACAAATTGTCAACTCTGATTACAGAAGAAATTATTAGCATTGTTTTTTGAAAGGCCAGGAACCTTTGGCTGTCTTTTTGGCAGAAAGATGAGAGGAACATGTCAACTGTCGGTTTTGATAATTAATAGATTTGGTTAAGCTGAAGACGTGCATGAATAACATCACAGTGAGAGAAGCTAACTTTATATGGTAAAATGTTTAATCATCCTTAGGCAAGTTGGAAGTCCGTGTAAATTTCTTTTCCCAGCATAGTGGTTTGAGAGTTGGACTACAACCCTGGGGGCTGGGATTCGATTCCCTGTTCAGCCACGGAAACCCATCGGGTGAGTTTGGGTGCATCACATGCTCTCAGCCTCAGGAAAGAAAAACATGATAAGTTTGCCTTAGGGTCACCCTAAATCAGAAACAACTTGAAGGAACAGAACACAACAATGTCAACAAACTTATTTTAACTGATTTGCACTTGTTCATCATCTCCCAGTCCTTGGGGGCTGGGAGGCGATATAGAAATACTTTAGATAAAATATTAATAATACTAATAATACTCCCATTTAACACGTGAGGACAACTGACTTGCCCAGTTCCTGGGTGCCTGGGAAATGGCCCTGGAAGCATCATGGGGTTCTTTTGGGCACCTGGGTTTTCCATCCAAATCCAAATGAAATTTGAGATAAACCGAAGGACAGAAAAGCCGCCATTGCTGCAATCTTCCCACTGAAAGTATTATACCCTGGAAATCTCTTCTCGTCCAACTAGATGTTTGAACACATACACAGCTTAGGAGAATTCACCCCACCCAGCCATCCCCCCCCAAAAAAACCTCCCAAATTTTATGGCAGAAAATGGTTTTTGGCCCAACTTCAACTGAAACATGTTTAATGCGTTCCAGAAAAGGACCAATATCCTCTCCTCGGTTTGGCTGTCTGTAACAGATTCCAACCACAAGGCTGTTTTTAAAAGAAAAATCATCCTCTGTTCGTTCCCCCACCCTCCTCCAGTGCCCACTCCACAAAGATGGTGTCTCCTTTCCTAAATTTCGGTGTAAGTGGATACCTTTAGTCAAGATCCTGCACTGCCGAGATTACAGTGTAAGTGTGCGTCCATAAAGCTACGTGCACAAAACTGCTGTGTAAATGAAGGTTGCAAGACTGAATCATAGAATCATAGAATCATAGAATCATAGAAATGTAGAGTTGGAAGATACCAGTCCAACCCCCTGCTATGCAGGAACACCCTCAAAGCATTCCCGACAGATGGCCATCCAGCCTCTGCTTAAAAACCTCCAAGGAAGCAGACTCCACTACACTCCGAGGCAGCATCTTCCACTGCCGGACAGCCCTGACTGTCAGGAAGTTCTTCCCGAGGTTCAAGTGGAATCTCCTTTCCTGCAGCTTGAATCCATTGCTCCTTGTCCTGGTCTCTGGAGCAGCAGAAAACAAGCCCTCTCCTTCCTCTACATGGCATCCCTTCAAATATTTAATTTGCAAGCCATTCCACAAACGTCTGCAAATGCACCATTCGTCATGTGCATTGTGCCAATTACACCCAGTGGGTTTCCACGGCTGAGCGGAAATTCAAACCTTGGTCTCCAGAGCTGTAGCTCAGAGCTCAGACCTCTATACCACACTTGAGCCCCTGAGCAGGGCGGTACTTTACCAACTTTTGTAGAAGATGCACCTGGATAATTGTGTCTCCAGTGATGGGCATCCTTCACTAACTTTCTTCTCAAAGGAAGCAACAGGTAATTTTTATCCATTTATACCTCACTGCAGGAGACTCTTCAAAAACAGCACTTTTTGAAAACTATTTGCAATTCAAGACTCACTCTGTGCAAAAGAAAAAAAAAATCACCTGATTGTTTTGCATAGAAAACTGCATTTTCTGCACAAAGATAAGCTGCATTTTCTGTGCGGAGTCAACTTTCTTCCCTTTTTTTTTTTTTGGATCTTTTACAAGGAAGACATACCTTTGCTCAGATTTCACCCAAATGTTAAAAAAAAAATAGCCCAATGAAATGGTTCAAGTGCCCGTTTAGCATTCTCTTAATTTTATTTCTCATGTTGCCAAGGAATGTTGAGATACCAGAATGAAATGTGGCATAATTCTACAGTAGGCATAATTTACCTTGGGTCCCATGCTAAGTGAAAGACGGGGTATACATGTAATAGAGGAACCAATAAATAAAATATAATGCAACAGCCAGGTTCAAATACTAGCTTAATTGCACCTGTTTTCACCAATGGGAAGACAAGAAGAAGTCTAGCTATAATTAAATCTCTAAAAGGTATTTCACATACACACAGAGTGTTGGAATAGAATTCCAGGACAACAGGGTTCAAATTCTGACTTGGCCACTGAAACTCCCCGTGACCTTGGTCAAGTCACACTTTCTCAGCCTCTGAGAAAGGTAATAGCAGACTTCCTCTGAGTTAACCTGGCCAAGAAAACACCCACCTTCGGGTTCCCAACTTGAAGGTGCGCCACAGCGACAAATATAAGAAATATAAATGGGGAATCATATGCGTAACACAATTTTATATTTCACAGGGAAATACCGATTTGATGCCCTATGCTCATTTCCATGGGACTTAGGGGAATGGATAAGCACACTTCAGTGTATGTGTTCCTCTTTGATGATTCAGGGCTTTTTAAAAAATATATATATGTATGTGTGTGTATGTGTGTATTCGTATGAAATGTATTTAGTATATAAAACAACATATAGGGGATTACAAAGGCAAACAAATAAACAGACAGAGAAAGTCTAGCAACTTAATACTAAATTAAACTAAACCATAACTAAATTTTAAAAAGGGTCAAAAAAATACACAGATCTCACTTCTAGCTTTTGGTTCTAAAATAATCTACAAAATAGACTTCTTCTAGTGTGCCGGTCATCATCACACTACCGCCTAATATTTAATAATAATATATAATAGTGATTGTATAATAAGCATGATAGACATTATATACATCTTCCCATTATAGATTATATAATATTTATAATATATTGTTGGAATAGAATGTTAAGTATATAGATAAGATATATGTTTTTATACAACCAGAAAAAATGAATATGACAATAGAAATATGTATGTCAATATTTGTTATTTTTAATAATAATAATAATAATAATAATGTTTATTTATAATGCCCTTTACATCAAATCTTAAAAACCAATAGACTTCTTCAGATTGACGACAGGTTCAAGCGTCACATTGGTCCCTTGGGTTCGTTTTCTTCAAAGACAGGGATGCCACGCCTAAAGGGAGGGATGATGTTGCCGTCTATGGGCAGCTTCCAGCTACAGCAGACCCATTGGAACCGGGGCCTGGAACAGGTTTGCTCTTGTCTGGGTTGAAGAACAGGATTTCCATCCTCCGGTTTTAAACGTGGTTCCAGGGCCAGACGGGGTTGGTGCTGGGTGGTCCAGCAGGAAGCAGGTGCTCCGATCGGGGGAAATGGAGAGCAGAAGGGGGGGGGAAGCACAGCGTTTTGGGCCAATGAGGGATTTTTTGGGGGAAAGGCAGCAGTGGAAGCAGGGGGGAAATGAAGCAAAAAGAAGACAGGTGCAAGAGGCAAAATGCCAGGGGGCTGAGGACTGAAACTTTCTCAACCAGAAGCCTCTTCCTGCTTCCTTTGGCTGAAGCCAAGGAAAGCAACCGGCCACCAGAGATGGGCTGGGGTTGCAGAGCTGGGTGGAGTGTTGGGGGGGAACAACCCCTCCTCGATGAGGTTGGCGTCATTTGATGTCTTTGCAGCATCCAGGATGTGTGACTGAGAGAACCAGGTCGTTCTATCTCTTGCTCTGTTAGGGGTACATGTGAAAAGGGCCTTGGGATTATTGTTGGTTGCAAGCTGAACAAGAGCCAGAAGTGTGATGCAGCGGCAAAGAAGGCAAATCTCATTTTAGACTTGCCAAAGGTCACCCAGTGGGTTTCCATGGCTGAGTGGGGATTCAAACCCTGGTCTCTATAATTAATGGAGCTTGTTCTTAATTTGGAAGCATCAAAAGAGCCAGTTGTCAGATAACAGGGGGTCAAAAGGTGGTGTCTTCCTGCACTCTGTTTAAGCTTGCATACATGTCGGACCCTTTACAAAGACATCAGCCCAAGCAGAATGTCATCCCAAATAAATAAGTAAAAATAAAAATAAGCTAGGGTAGGATTTAAGGCAAGTGATAACATAAGAAGGGGTTCGTGTCTCCCCTCGCCACTGTCGGGAAATATGCAGGCCAACTGTGATCTCTGATGAGCAATCTCCCGTCTGTGTGTGTGTCCACACAATCCATTCTCAGGCCCTTTCATGCCCTGTTTTGCACTCTGTGAGGGCGCATGGGCGCATTCCCAAGCGCATGCCAGACGCATTTAGACTCCCAGCTCCTTGGAGCCACGCGCTTCAAGGCGACTGCCAGACACACACCATAAATCCACCCCACACATCTTCCAAAATCTTCACACACTTTGTCTCCAAACCCTCCTCCTTCCCCCGTCCCCGCCCATGTACGGGCCTCGGGGGCCACTGATTCAGCATTCGAGAAAGAGGAAAACACCTTGCAGGGTCTGGCATTTGTCTCCCTGACACTTGGATATCCTGTTTGGCAGCCCGAAAACTTGTGCCTCGTAGATACGGCACAAAAAGACAATATATCCACAGCGTTCTGGTGCACACACCCTGGCCTGCCCCTCATATATCTGCTTCACAGACGCATGTTTCGCAGTGCGCCTCTCTGAGAGCTCAGCCAAGAGTACTTGCTGTATTTGGCAAGCTTTTTCAGACACAGTCATTGCTGGTTTGGGGAGGGCGGGTGAATCGCTGGTGCTTTTTTAGCGTAAGTCCACCTATTCAAGACAGGTTGCCCTTGTTGGAAAATTCCAACATTCTTCCTCCGGTCCTTGTTTTAGGGCAAGCAGAGCTTAGATAACATGGAGCACAGCTTTCCAGACTTTTCAGGTTGGTGACACATTTTTTAGACATGCATCATTTCGCCATACAGTAATTTCAGTTTTCCTAGCAAACCGGAGGTTAAACTGACCCCTTAGAAGAGATACAGGCACACATCCATAAATTATAATAACACGAGGTATGGGGACACAACATATCTTATGAACACCTTTCATATATTTTTAAAAAGAAATGATTTATCAATAACAGCATACCTTTCCAAGATTGTAGGCGACACATTAATGTCATAGTGGTTTCTTTTATTCTTTGCACACCAAAGCCTTCTGCTTTCTCACCTAAAGTCTCACCGTTTGCTCTTCGGCCATTTAAATGAATGGTTATAAATACCTTTTGTAGCCAGATAACCAGACCATGTAACCCCTGGGACAGTTCCTAGGGTCATGGATCTTATAAGAGACTCTGCTTCTTGGGCCTCTCTGTCTTCCATTTTTGCTTCTTCTTCCTTCTTGCTTTACATCTCCATCAAGAAGATGGTGAGTTAAGAACAAAGCGATTCTGTTACCTAATCTATTCATCAGCTAGGTAGGACATAGGCTACCCAAGGCATATGTCAATGTAAAAGCCATTAGTCAATTTTTCTGAGGGACCTATCACACTATACTTTTTATAGTATTATTATTCTACTTTAACTGCCATGGTTCTGTCCTATGGAATTCTGGGATCGGAAGGCCATTTCCGCACTTCACTGTTATTGTGCTGTTATTCCACTTTTGACATCCTATGAAATCCTGGGGTTTGCAGTTTAGGGTGGGTCCTTTAGAATCCTCAGCCATATCTCATAAGATAAGGATCATTATTTTAAATAATAATGTACAATCTCCCCATCATCAGTTTCTCAGCAGGAGCAGTGGTGGAATTTAAAGCTTGGAGTTGTTACTTTGAGTTCTGACAGCTCCTACATTGCCCAGTTGGGGATTCTGGGAGTTGGGGTCTGAAAATAAACCTCCCAGTTTCCCAACTTCTGAGAGAACCCCAATGTTTCTAGGTTCCAAAGAGAGGTGTTCTGGGGGGATGGCGTGAGATGGAGGATGGAACAAAGGCAGGAAGGGGAAACTCGCAAACGTGCAGGGCCACCCCAAGACGTTCTGCTACCCGACGCAAATGACAAAATGGCAGCTACAGAATTCTCTCCTGTGTCTTGGCCAAAAGGCCAAAAGCAGATGTGAACAGAAACGGGTCCCTCTTTCCCGCCAACCTCTCGCTGAACCAGCAGACCGATGGGACGTGACTTCACTGTGTGTTGTGCAACACTTGCTTCCCATAAGTGCCAGCAAGGGCGGGGGCGACGAGGAGCGCCATGACATCAGGACACCCGGTTCAACCCAACCAGATGATTCAGAAGAGGAGGGGAGGAGAGAGGCAGACCTTGCCAAGAATGGTAGAGAGAGAGCTCCCTCTCTCCACCCTCCTGCATGTCTAGTTTCAGCCTTCGATGAATCATAGAGCTGGAAGAGACCCCAGGGGGCATCCAGTCCAACCCCCTTCTGCCAGGCAGGAAGACACCTCAAAGCATTCTCTTTGACAGATGGCCATCCAGCCTCTCTTTAAAAACCTGCAAAGAAAGAGACTCCACCACACTCCACTGAGGCAGCAGCGTATTCCACTGTTGAACTGCTCTTACTGTCAGGAAATTCTTCCTTCCTCTTTTCCTGAAGTTTGAAGCTATTGCTCCATGTCCTAGTCTCTGGAGCAGCAGAAAACAGGCTTGTTCCATCCTCTGTATTGCATCCTTTCCAATATTTAAACATAGTTATCATGTTGCCTCTTAACCTTCTCTTCTCCAAGCTAAACATCCCTAGCTCCCTAAGCCCGTCCTCATAGGGCTTCGTGGTTTCCAGCCCTTCTACCATTTTGGTTGCCCTCCTCTGGACACATTCCAGTTTGTCCATATTCTTCCCGAACTGTGGTGCCCAGAACTGGACACAGGATCCCACGAGTCCAAAGAGACAGAAATTGCCCTAAGAGCAGCAAGGAGAGGGATGGAACTTGGGAAAAGAAACAGGGAAAAGTAATTTGGCATCCATATTCAGCCAGGAGGGGGAAGTAATGGTCTTCACATTTGGCATGGGACTGTTAACTTGACAAAAGACCTGCTCCTAGATGGAAATGCTCCTAGATGGTTTGTTGATATGAATCAACAGGGCCAGGAGGGAAGCTCTGGGAGAGAACAACTGGGAGCTCATCCTGCTATAATTGCGAATTCGTTGGGGGTCTTGAATGGGTAATTCAGATCCATTAGCTTTACAAAACAGCCGCTCCTGGTGGGAATGAACCCGGGGAGAATGGGTTCGCTGCTATGGACTGATGGGGCTGCATGGATTTTTTGGATTGTCCTTTGATGGGCACGTACCTTCTGCCACAGACAGCTACACCCCAGCTTCCCATTATTAAAAATATGTTTTGCAATGTTGGTTTTTCTCTTTTAATTCTTTGGTCTTCTTATTGTTACTATGAAGCAGAAATCATACAGCAAGAGTAGGCTGGGTTTGGGAGGTCAGTATGGCTGGACAATTCTACCAGGCCAAAGGGACTGCGAGCGGCACCTGCCAGTTTTCCAAAATGAGGATGAAATTACTGTGTTTTAGGATAATCACTCTCCTCTGTGAAAGCCAAGCATCTGAGTACGTTTCCATTGTCCAGTTTTTCAAACTGTTTCCAGTCATGTGAATATAGCTTGGAAGTGTTATTTTTCTAAAGACTACAACTCCAAGAATCCTTGGTAGCCAGCATGAACTACAAATCCCTGGCTGTGGGGGCTCCAGGTTAAATATTCATAATGGCCTTCATTAATTCCAGCAATGGTTTTCTGCACCAAAAAAAAAAAAAAGCCTTTTTTTTTTTGCACCAAAGTGCCCCATACAAATTTTGCACAGAATAAGCTCCAATTTGCAAAGATGCTCATGAGTTGCCAACTCTCCTCTGCAGGCCTTCCTGACACTCAAAAAAACCCCATATTTTTCAACTAATATTTGGGGATATTTTTGCATATTCCCTAGAGAAGCGCTGTCCCACAGTGGAATAAACAATCTTGGGGAGCACAGACTGGATCCTCCTTGGTTTAAATATGACATCCCAACACTATGATTCTATGATGGATAAAGAACATTTTTCTCTTATTTATCCCATCAGTCAGTAGCCTTGATTTCTATTCTCAGGAGAGAAGATGAACCAGACCTCTTTTCTGCACCCTGCTCATCTTTTTTTTTTTACACCATTTCCCCCAAAACTAACACCCGTCTCCCAAAACAAATCTGGAAAAGCTTTTTCTTGCCTCCCAGCAACCCCGACCCACCATGCCTGAATAGCAAATGGCAGACACCCAGGTCCAGATTGTGGTGATTGCATGTCTGGGTTTTACTTTCACTGAGGTGTGGAAGTCACGCCCTTCAGCAGACAGTGGAAAACTTGGGAGATTTGTTTGTGGGCTCGAGCCTATTTCTCCTTCTAAATTGTTAAGGGGAGGGTGGGTCTAATCCTCTCCCACTTGCAACCTAACACTCCCCCCACCCGCCTCCTCCTTCGACAAGAAGGATCATAATTTGCCCTCATCTGCCTTCAGAGTAATCATGTGCGAGGCACGAGCCAAAAATCCTTAAAAGAAATCATGATAGGGAGAGACGGATGGTTGAGCGGTCCCATTAACCTCCACCGCAAACCAGCGCTGGAGAAAGAGACTTTTGCAATGCGATCCGTGTATTTTGGAACCCACAAGGCAGGTCCAGACAGGAAAGATTTTGGCTGGCCGGCATACCATCAGAGGTCTGAGATGCAGCTGGAAGGCAAAAGAGCTAAGATATGACAAGCTGGAAGGTGGCCAGAGGACGGCGAACAAAATGGTCTAAGGTCTGGAAACCATGAAGCTCTGTGAGGAGTGGCTTGGGAGCTAGGAGTGTTTGGCCTGGAAAAGAGAAAGTTAGGAGAAGGCGACATGATAGTCATGTTTAAATATTTGAAAGGATGCCATATAGAAGATGGAGCCAGCCTGTTTTCTGCTGCTGGAGAGACTAGGACACAGAGCAACGACTTCAAACTCCAGGAAAAGATATTCCACCTAAACATGAAGAAGAACTTCAATTCCCACCATGGAAACCCACTGGGTGACCTTGGATGCATCACACACTTTAAGCCCCAGAAAACCCTGTGATAGGTTCCTCTTCCGGTCGCCATAAGTTAGGAAAAACTTGAAGGAATGCACCAACAACAATATTAGATTAACAAGATGCCAGTCGCAATACATGTGTATAACCATGTGCAGTGGCCATGTGCATCAATATGTAGCCATGTGCAAAGATATCCAATGCACAAGTCTTCTGCCTCAGCGGTGAACTGTGAACGGGACCGTTCCTCCTTCGACCAAAATGTCCAGCCATCTGTCATAGGGGAAATGGCCCATGCAGAAGATATCAATGAGACACCGGCCATTCTCTCCAATCACCCCACTGTTGTCATTACAATTTCAAGGCCATTTCCAAAATTACCGGCATCTTGTCGGGAGCAAATGAGACAAGCCAAACAAATAATTCTATTAGTGATTGAAAAATTGCAAGATCCTCTTGAGCAGCGGTGCCTGAATCAAACATATTCTGCCCCACATGTGTTTCAGGAGGTCAAGAACTCTTGCGTGCTCCGGTGCCTGCAGAGTGCTCTTTCTGGGGGGGGGGGGTCCCCTCTTCATGCCAGCATATTTTGAGTAGACAACAATATGCAGAAGAATATCCCCTTTTCTAGAGGGTCTGCTTCCCAGCTGCAGCTTACTGGATTGCAACAAATATGCACAACTGGAAGCCGATGTCGTGTGCCTTCAAGTTGTTTCCAACTTATGGCGACCCTAAGACAAGCCTATCATAGAGTTTTCTGGGGCTGAGAGTGTGTGATGCACCCAAGGTCACTCAGCAGGCTTCCATGGCTGACCAGTGAATTGAACTGTGGCCTCCGGGCTCGTAGTCCAATGCTCAAAGCACTAGACCATGCTGGACAAGTTACATATTGGAAGCTGTTCCACCAGTGATTCAGATTCCCCTCTTCGCGCCGTATAGGATCGCAGAGGGAGGTGCATTTGCTGTTGGAAGAACACATCCCTTGTGCCATAGGGAATAATTTGGCTCACACCGATAGTGTGACTTAGAGCCTTATCACACCATACCTTAATACCACATCGTTCCGCTGGAAGCCCACCCCAGCCATTCCTGTGATGGCGTCAGGTTATTCGTGCTCCCTATCGCACCCCTTCGACATCCGCAGATGAATAGCATCCTACGCCTGTTCTTCCCTCTGCATTACAGCGTCACCGCCAAGTCCTTTTCCCTGTCCCACACCTCATAATGGGTCCATTTTTTATTATTATTATTATTATTATTTATAAAAAGAAACAAAAAAATAAGAAGAAAGACATAAAACAGACAAGAGACAAGAAAAATACATACTTGAATAGGAAAGATCTCTAAAAACGAAGCCTGAGAATAATAAAATATAATCATAAGAATATAATGATGTACATAATATATAACTTAGTTTAACATATCTTAAGACATACCTACGCACCATCTTATTTCCTCACTTTAATTCCAATCATTCCTCGTCCTCTCTGGCTTCCTGACTAGGGCCATTTCCGCACGGGACTGTTACAGCGCGATGATTCCACTTTCAACATCCTATGGAATCCTGGGGTTTGCAGTTTCGGGAGGGGCCAGTCGGCCCCTCCCGAAACTGCAAACCCCAGGATTCCATAGGATGTTGAAAGCGGAATCATCGCGCTATAACAAGCTCGTGCAGAAACTGTCCTTGGGATAATGACTGGATAAATGAGGATCAATTTCCTCCCTTTGAATACATTGGGACTCTACTGATATTACCTCTTTATAACATTAAATCTTAACATTATTACTAGATAGCAATAGTTTTATATTACAGACAATTAGAATGAATAATCGGTCCATTGTTTACTCTTCTAAGGCCATAACGCAAGGACATATGAACCCACGGTGCCGTGATGCTCACACCACGCCCACCACCGGATCAGCTACGGAAGGAAGTGCGACGAGAAAACCCCGCTCCCACCGCTAACTGGATTGTGGCAGGAAAGGGGGTCATTAACGGATTATTTAGAGCATGAAAAATGGCACATTTCAAACGGATTGCCACGCAGCCGCTGCTGGTGAGCAACAGCGTCTTGCGATAGGTCCGATCCCAAAAAACGGCATTGCGCTGGCGGTGTGACACCTCGCCGCAGACGCCCTCACTCCGCTAACAGCACGCCAGCCGCACGCTGTGTAAACACACGAAGACTGGATGTTGTTGGAAAGAGTCTGTGTTACAGACTGTCGGGATTTTAGTCAGGCCTGGATTGCCACGATTCTTCATCCCTGCTCACTTGAAGTCTGCACCCCCTCATGCTGTTTACATGTTTCAGACTTCTTTGTAATACTGTATATCATTCCTGTCATTTGTTTGCGGCTGTTTGCTTATTTATTGCGCCCTGTTTGAGTACGAGCTCTTGTGTCCGAGACCCTTCCCTCTCGTATTTGTTGATGCGAACGCGCAGCCACTTATACGCACTTGTGTACACAAAGATGTGTGCCTCGCTTCTTGTTTATGTATCTTCATCCATCGCATTAAAAGGTCTCATGACTTTGGACTCAGCTGGCACGGAGAAACCGACGGTATCAATAACAGAAAATTCAATGGTGGCTTTTTCGAAAGTCTCGGAACCTTTGAAAGGCTTTTGGTAAGAAAAAGCGTACAGTGTCCTCTGCTTTCATGAGGGTTCAGGGTGCAGATCCCCCACAGAAGTCAAAAAATAAACAACTCTTCCTAGCCTGAGTGAACAAGCAAGGGAATCCATGCCTTCGCCTTCCCTTCCTGCACCCCCCCCCATTGCATTCTCTTCCCATTCCCTTCCCTCTTCCCATTTTCCTTGGGCAGGTGTGCTTTCCTTCTCTGCACCTGGGCAAAAGGCAAGCCGATGGGGAGAAGGGCCCCACACGCAGAGAAGGAAGGTACACGCCTTCCCCTCCCTTCTCCCCCTCCCATTCGCTTGCCTTTTGCCCAGGTCTGGAGGACAAAGGCATGGGTGCCTGAGCAAACGGCAAGGGAGTGGGAGGGGGAGAATGGGGGGCATGCAGGCGCCTCATAAATAATCAAATTTGCAAAAGTCAAGCCCACGAATGTGGAGGGACAATTGTGCTCATTGTCGATTTCGTATACAGTTGGACCTCCACATTCATGAGAGTTAGGGGCACAGGATGGCTGAAAAAGTGGATGGACCACAAATATCAAGAAGTGTCTGTGGGAAGGAGGCAGAGGCATGGTGGGGAGACCTTGACCAAGACACTAGAGTCCTACAGATGCAGCCTGGAATCACATTGGTTTTTTTAGCTGCCGCATCACATTGCTGACTCATGTTCAGCCTGTGGTCTACTAAGACTCCTAGATCCCTTTCACACATACTGTGGTCTAGCCAGCTGTCACCAATCCTAAATCTGTGCATTTTTTTTTCTCACTTAGTACCTTACACTTGTCCCTATTGAAATGCGTTTTGTTAGATTTGGCCCAGCTCTCCTAACTGTCAAGGTCATTTTGAATTCTGATCCTGTCCTCTGGGGCATTAGCCACCCCTCCCAATTTGGTATCATCTGCAGATTTGATCAGCATGCCCTCTATTCCCTCAACCAAGTCATTGCTGAAGATGTTGAATAGCCCTGGGCCCAGGACAGAACCCTATGACACCCCACTAGTCACTTCTCTCCAGCATGAAGAGGAGCCATTGGTGAGGAGCACACTTTGGGTTCGGTCAGTCAGTTACAAATCTACCTAACCATAGCACTGTCTAGCCCACATTTTACTAGCTTGTTGGCAAGAATATCATGGGAGACCTTGCCAAGGACCTTACTGAAGTCAAGATACACTACGTCCACAGCATTCCCTTCCTCTACCAAGCTTGTAACTCTATCAAAAGAAGAGATAAGATTACTCTGGCATGACTTGTTTTTGAGAAACCCAAAGGGATCACAGTTTTCCTTTCTAAGTGCTTAGAGACTATCTGTTTAATGATCTGCTCTAGAACCTTTCTTCGTATTGATTTCAGGCTGACTGGGTGGTAATTGTTTGCATCTTCTTTTTCCCCCTAGTAAAGACGGGAACAATATTCGCCCGCCTCCAGTCTGCTGGGACTTCTCCCAGTCGCCAGGGATTCTCAAACACGATTGCCAGTACTTCTGCCAGTTCTTTTAATACCCTTGGATGCAGTTCATCTTGAATTCATTTAGCTGGGCTGTGGATGACTTGGGGTTTTGAAGCGCTTTCATTTACAGCGTCACCATAGTTAAACCCAGCTTGGTAGAAAATAAGAGTTAGCGTTAAGGTCAGGGTTAAGTATATGCCTCTTTTGTTGTGGGGAGTATTTCCTGGACCACAATGATAATTTCAATTCATCCTCTTAGTAGAAGTCATTTTAATTTTTCCCTAATGCCACCAACATACCAACAACCACATCTGTTTTGTTGCATTACGGCTTGCCAAAGAAACAGCATGGGACTTTTTTTTCTTTGTCCCAATATGGGTTAGGACAAAAAAAAAAACGTTGAATGGCAACAGTCAAGAGATTTGTTGAGATATTGTTTTTCCACTGTTGTTCATTGTTTAAAAACAAAAAACAAAGTGGACATAACAAATGGTTCACATCTGGGGAAACAGTCTATCAGCCTGCAAGTGACAATGTTGCCAGATGTTCACATTGTCTTGTGTGGATCTTGACACCAAATTTGACTCCGAGAGACTAAACCATTCTCTTCTGGTACTTTTTCTGAAAACCCGCTAGGTGACCTTGGATGTGTCACACACTCTCAGCCTCAGAAAACCCTGTGATAACTTAGTGTTAGGGTCACCACAAGTCAGAAATGACTTGAAGACACACAACAACAACAACAACAACAACAACAACAACAACAACCCGTTGGTGCCTTATGGATGTCAAGTTCCCCTGTAAAGATAATCAGGCCTTTTTGTGTCCAATGCAGAATGCTCTTAGTCAGGGTTTTGGAAGTGGAAGGGTTTATGGATGCACATGGCACATGGATGTGCACCAATCCACCTTTCGCCTTGTGCATGGACGCTCAATGCGCATGTGAATGCAGACCTCCATTGGGTGCTGTGATTCATTAATGCAGCAAAGTCGCCTGATCTCTTGAACATGACGTGACGCTCTGTCTCTTCCTTGCAAATCCCTGCCACAGTCTGAATAAGAAAATGGAGGGGATCTTATCGAGTTTCCTGATGACGTAAAGCGAGGAGGAAGAGCCAACGCCATCGAGGACAGAATTAAGAACTCGACAGGATTCGGAGAGGGTGGAAAACTGGGCATGAACCAGAGATGGAGAAAACAGATCCGTTTCACTTTCTCCTGCGCTCAAATTCTTTCAAACCTCAAGTTCTTTCCATCCAGAATATGAAGTCATTTGTGAATTTTGGGTTAATTCTTTGAGGGGGAGAAGAAAAGGAGTGCAATTCTGGGTCGTTTGGACCAGACAAATCCATCTTCCAAGGATGGAAACGACTGTGTGACATGCAAGGATTGGAATGGAGACATCAGTATGAATTAGAGCAAATAAGATTTTTTTAAAAAAAATTAAACCAGAACCTCATGGAATTTAACAGGATTTTGAGGGCGTTTTCCTAGAAACAACAAAGGGAATGACAGGTTTTCTTTGCAATGTTGTCGCCTCCTCTCTTCACCACCTATGCTGTTGTCCTCACAGGCGGTGCAAGACAGAGGGCCTTTCGGCACTACACTGCTATGGTGCTATTATTCCACTTTCAACATCCTGTGGAATTCCAGAGTTCGTAGTTTTCTGAGGCCCAAGAGCTCTCTGGATGAGAATTCTACATTCTCCTACCCTAAACTGCAAATCCCAGGATTCCATAGGAATAATAGCACTGTAACAATGTAGTGCGGAAATGGCCTGAGAACTGGATGCAAAGGAATCAGCTACAGAGAGGCATCTGGCTCCAGATGATGGCCTTCCCCATCCACCGAATCTGAGCAGCTTGTGACCAAGGTGAGGAACTTCTGCATGGGGTGCACCCACCTCAGCCAGCACGGAAGGACAATCAGGAGACGCCTCCATCCTTTGCGGGTGTCACTAACACAGCGTAATCGCATGGGGGCAAGGGGCCAATTTCTCCTCCAAGCAAGGCTGCAACTCACACACACACACACACACACACACACACACACACACAGCAAGCCCAAACATGTCCATTTTCCCTTGCAGTGCCTCTCACAATGGCTACATGAAGTGACCTCGCATCACTTCCGGTTGCCATTTTGAAAGAGCCTGCAGAGTCAAACGCAAGTATTGGGGATTGCTACAAGATTCAGGGGCGCCTTTGGGCGCGGGGGTATTTTCAAGTTTTTGGGGGCATATTGGGGGCAAAAATTACCCTAAAACAATACCATTTTTTAAAAAAGAACTAGGACGCCGGGGACTTGGGGGACTGACGGGAGACTTCACAGACCCCAAATTGGGGGCCAACAGCCAGATGTGGCCCACAGACCACAGTTTGGCCACCCTTGCTATACCATGATGTCAGTACAACTTTTGCCACCTTCTTCAGCCATCTACATTCACCTTCTCCCCCTTTTCAACCAGAAAAATAATTTCTTTTGACCTCCCCTCATCCTAGCAGGTAAGGCAGAGACACATCCTAGCGGTTTGAAGCAATCACCAAGCCATTGGGGGCCCGGAGGCCACACCGAAGGCCAAACATGACACAAAGAAGAGGGAGAGAAACCACAGAGAGGCAGGGCGATTGAGCAATAACCAAGGAGTGTGTTTACTACAACAAAAATGCACATTTCCCTCTCTCTTTTCCTTCACTGTCTTTGTCTCAGAAAACGGGAACATACAGTAATGTTCTTCCCTCTCTCCCTCCCACCGTCTCCAAAAATTTCTGGAAGTTTTTGCATCTTAGTTCGAAGAGCAGACAAATTGCTCATTGGCTCAGTTTCCCGGTGTCCCAGTTTTGCCTGTTGAATCAGGGCTGGCCGAGGACCAGATTTTCTAGTGTTACGGACTCCACAGACCTCACCCATTGCAAAACAATCTTTGCGTCTTCCTCTCTCTCACATACACACACATGCACACAGAGGGCAGGTCGACTGAGCAAATCCACCACGCTACAAAGACAGCTAGGAGTGTAAGCAAAACATGATGACAAGGTTGAGCTGAGATGTCACTACCGCTTGCAATGCTTCTGCTGCTAGGAAAATTAAACACAGCCACATTGTTGGTATGTAACAAGTGACACGGGGTGGTCGAGACTGCAGACAGATCCTACAGTTCGGAAGATTATTTGGAAAGACTTGAAAAACAGTCGAAGAAAGTGTTTCTCCCATGTCAAGCAACCCTGGTGAGCAGGATCTTGGAGAGACAAGAATCTTTGCAGTTTTAGACTTATTCTTTGCAAAATTCACACATGGTTGTTCTGCCTGGGAAACAACTTTCTTCTGCATAGACAAATCATAATTCTTAACAGGAATGTTATTTTCCATGAAGAAAACAGCAGTTTTTATTCTGCGCAGAAGATGCAGCCTATTTTTGTGCAGAAAACATCTTCTGTGTGAAAGAGCCCTGCACTTTTTGCCCTGAAGAGCAATTTTCCGACTGTGAATACTCTTTGCAAAACTGCAGTTTTTGAAAAATTCTTTGCACCAGAAGAACATTGCTATGAACTTACTTGTTGCCTCTTTCAAAAAGAAAATTAGCACAGAATGACATTCTTGATGGGTTTTCCACCAGCAATAGAATGGCCAGTGCGGGATGCCATTGCAGCAACACATTCAGTCCTAAGCCAAATTTCATTGTTGAGAAAGGAGGAAGGGAATACCACCTTCTACAATGACCAAAAGAATATCTACACAGGGAGAAGGCGGAATTTACCCTTGCATTATCACTAACATTGTGGCCTTGGTATTACATGGGAGTTGCACCATGTTATGTTGTTGTTGTTATCTTTACCTACACACACACACACACACACCTTTTTTCCCAGGTTGGGACTCAAAGTGGCTTACACCTAAAAGACATAGTTAAAACCCATAGGATACAACAGTTAAAACATAATTAAACAATTGGAAAGAATTAAAGCAATGATAAAATACATAATGAAAAACTCAAATATTCATCAAGAACACAACATCCAGCACATTTTATCAGACAGGCCACATACGATCGCACATTGGACGCCTGTCTGAATAAAAATGTTGTTACTCGATTGCAGAAAGATAGCAGGGAGGGTGCCAGGCTGACTCCTTTGGGGAGGGAGTGACTGGAGGCAGCCACTGAGGAGGCCCCGTCACTCTCGTGAAGGTGGTGGGATGGAAAGAAGGGCCTCTCCAAAAGATCTCAAAGTCTGGGGCTGGTTTGTAGGGGAGAATATAGTCCTTCAAATAACCTGGACCTGACTTGTGTAAGGTTTTAAAGATCATCACCAGCACTTTGAATTGTGCCTGGCAATGGACCAGCAGCCAGTGGAGCTGTTGCAACCAGGGAGTTATGTGATCCCTGCAACCTTGGTAAGAGAATTGCGATGTTCTGTAACCCAGTGCACAATGCATGATTGCAATACGTGATACACATCAATGGCACGGCATCCCACATTTAGCTCTAACCCTGCAAATGTGAACGCAATACAGCTGTTCCACACCAGAGAAAAATGCCGAAAGATTTCTGTAGTGGAACGTTCACATGCATAAGACAGTAACAGGAGGCCAGGAGTGACTGGGCACCTGGAATGCATTCTTCTAGCTAGAGTACTGAAAGGAAGGGAATGTGCAACATAGAAGTTTATCCTCTGCACAGCCTTAGATTGCAATGCACAGCTCCTGATTAACTTCCCAGAGCAAGGAGGGAAATGAGATTATTCCTTATCACATGCTTAGGGAAATGGTCTCCTTGCTTCTAGATAGAAGATGGCTGCACAGCAGAGCAGAGGATGAGCCCTGGCACTACAAGGACTGGGAGGAAAGGCAGAAGCTCAGACAATGTAGAGATACCCTGGAGTCGCTTTGCAAGCTGTAGTGACAAATCCATGAAGCTAGCAGGTTGTAGTGACCTGCTGCTTTGCTGGAGATTTACACCCAATGTTTTCTTCTTGCCGGGAGCTGAACCCACCAACATTTCAGGATTTATACCCTCCTCTCCCACCACGAAAGCTGGAGACTCAAGGCAAGAACCTGAGATCTGGCAACCCTATTTGGTGCCAGTTTTAGAAACGAGATGCCTCCCTGTTTCTACCAGCTTGCAGAGAAATGTAACTCCTGCTGCCCCTCTTCTCTTGAAGGGGATCCCCGAAAGAGAGGCCTCCTCGGAGAGGGAGAAGGAACCCCGTGTTTCTTCGGCCGTGTGGAAACGAAAAGGCCTCATTCCCTGCGGCTTGTTGACAGGGGCCCGCGCCTCTCCGCCGATGGTGTCAGACCTCATTTAGCAGGAGGCCTCAGCCGGCCGAGAACTCGTGCAGGGTGGCAGCCGGCCAAAGCAAACACATTACGCAGGCAGCCAGAGGGCCAGGCAGCCAAACGGGAAGTAGGCTGGGCGGGCGAAGCGGCAGGTGCCTCGGATCTAAATTTTTGTTCAATGTTCGGGGAGGAAAAGAGCGGGCTGTCCTTCAGCAAGCCAGACAGGAGTGAAAAGAAAATGGTCTGTGTGGCCAAACCATGGAAGTCTTGCATTCTGGAGCATTAAAATTCCCACAATCCCCTAGTCAGCATGGCTGGTGAAAGTTGCAATCCAAAAAGGGGCCATTTCCAAGAGTGTCACTAAGGGGAAAAGCCCACACAATAAGAATTTTGCCGCCTCTAATGAAGTTTTGAAGAGCCAGTGGTTTGAATGTCGGTCTACAGCTCTGGAGACCAAGGTTCAGTTCCTGGCTTGGCCACGGAAACCCACTGGGGCACCTTGGGTATGTCACATGCTCTCAGCCCCCAGAAAACCCCATGAAGGTTTGCCTTAGGATTGCCATAACTCAGATTCACCACCACCACAGCAACAACAACAAACAAATTAACGCCATTTCTGCACTAGACTGTTATAGCGCAATGATTCCACTTTCAACATCCTCTGGAATCCTGGGGTTTACAGTTTCAGGAGAGGCCAACTTGCGGAAATGGCTTAAGTTTTCCCTCACTCCCTAAATTTCTGGAACTGCAGTAACTTTAAACTTCAATGGAGCATTTGGAAATAGAATTTAGGCATCCATGGAAAAAGGGGCAAGCGAAAAAATCCAGTGTGAACTTTGTACTATGACCCAGGAGTCCAGGGTTCGATTCTTCACTCGGCCATGGAAACTACTGGGTGACCTTGAGCACATAACACACTCTCAACCTCAAGAAAATCCCGTGATAGGGTTGCTATAAGTTGGAAACAACTTGAAGGCACACAACAAAAAGAACAAAGAGGCCAAAGGAACTGGGACACAGCAACTCAAAGAGTTCTAGGTGTGAACAATGTTCAACATGTCACTCTCTGCAATGCCTGCTTTTTGCCCTGTTCCCATAACTACACCCCCTGCATCCACGCAACAAAGTCAAAAAATGCCACAGCATGGCGGGTTGACTTTGGTGATTCAAGGATACGTCTCCTGTGCTTCAAGATCTTGCTACACCCCTCAACTTTTCAGAGATGATTTGGAAGATGAGCATTTCACACCAGAGTTTTGAATGCTGGACTTGGCTGACAGACTCCATACGGTAACGAGGCCAATTCACCC
This sequence comes from Iguana delicatissima, assembly GCA_948472985.1. Classification (NCBI taxonomy): domain Eukaryota; kingdom Metazoa; phylum Chordata; class Lepidosauria; order Squamata; family Iguanidae; genus Iguana; species Iguana delicatissima. The sequence goes on along the minus strand of CAOKZL010000359.1, from coordinate 235,125 downwards.
ATGGTGACTCGAGAGAGAACGAAACGCGCCAAGTGGACACCGTGTTCTCCTCCAGGCAGGAAAGGCAAGGCTACAACAACAGCTAAGGAAGGCAAAACAACTGCTCTGACAGACAAAAAAACAAGGAGGAAACACAGAAATCTTGTCTTCATCTTATAGAACTGTAGAATCTTAGGGCCTTTCTGCACTACGCTGTTATAGTGTGATGATTCCACTTTCAACCTCCTGTGGAATTTTGGGGTTTGTAGTTTCCTGAGGCCAAAAAGCTCCCTGGCTGAGAATTCTAAATGTCCTTCCTTAAACTGAAAACCCCAGGATTCCATAGGAGGTCAAAAGTGGAATGATAGCACTCTAACGGTGTAGTGCAGAGATGGCCTTAGTTACTTTCAGGATCAGAGGCAACGTACAGTTCTGTATAATCAGTTCAAAGCTGGCTTCAGCTCTTACACCAATGCCTTGGCCATGGGCTGTCCCCCTGGGGCAACTGGTTGCCCACTGGGCAAACTCTAGAGGCCTTTGATCCAGCCCAGAAGGGCTCCTCTTAAGCATCTATCCTGCTCTTAATGCAAGAAGGTCCCACCAGATTGGAACAAAAAGGCCAGTTAGATGCTGAACCAGAGGGTGTTGGGGACTCTGGCAGCCAGTCTCCAAAGCATTGCCCCCAGCACCTGGTATTCAGAGATAGACTAGCGCAAACCATGGAGTTTCCATTCACCTCCTTTGATTTTGATTTCTGGCTTTCAATCTTCTCCCCCATTCTAGGATTGGCCACCAGCTGCAGCTGCCTCCTCCTAGCCTCTCAGAAAGCCAAGCCTGCATCCCACAGGGATGCTCGGAGAAGGCACAGCTGGTTTGTCTGAAGCAGAGAAACATCTGGAAGAAGGGAGAGAGAGACCCAAACACTGCATGGGTGCTGGAAGCAGAAACCCAGGCACGGGTCAAACCGGCCTGCGTTTGCAAGGAGTGATTCTCTGTCTGGTGCGCTGGGTCATGCAGACAGCTGGTTGCGTTCAGGGCCCGCTCTGCAGGGTGGAGCTACAGAGCAATCCCCCTCCAGTCCAGAAATATTGCTCTCTCAGCTACAGCCTTGAACCATCCACCCACGGTCTCTCTTGGATCATCTCTCTCCTTCCCTCCCTACGGCACAGGGCTTGCAGATTTTCAAAACCCAACAAAGAGAAAGATGCTGGTTTCTCCCTCTTGAAGTTTCTGCTCTCCTTCTCCGCCCTTGGCTGATCATAAAAGTTACAGCCACCATCCTTTGTGAAGTCACAGGCAACTTGAGATGGTCAGCTATGGCTTTCTCCCATGATCAAAGAAAGCTAAATAGAGCACCAAAAACAAGTCAGATTGGAAAAGGCAGGGAATCAAATTTTCTTATTTAAATGCACTAAAAACAAAGAGACGTTTAAAGTGTTGAATTGGACAGTGAGAGATGAGGGTTCAAATTCCTGCTCAGCTGTGGAAACCCACTGGGTGACTTTGGGAAAGTGACACTCTCTCAGCCTTAGAGGAAGGCCATGGCAAACCTTTTCTAGAAATATCTTACCAAGAAAAATACTGTTTTGAGCCAGTGTGGTATAGTAGTTTGGGGATTCAGGGAGGGCAGGATTCAATTCTATTCTGCTTTGGTTAGACCTCATCTGGAATACTGTGTCCAGTTCTTCCCATTTCAAGGAGGATATTGACAAGCTGGAGTGTGTCCAGAGGAGGGAGACCAAAATAGTGAAGGGTCTGGAAGCCATGAAGCCCTATGAGGAGCGGCTGAGGGAGCTGGGGATGTTTAGTCTGCAGAAGAGAAGGTTAAGAGGGGACATGATAGTCATGTTTAAATATTTGAAGGGATGTCATGTCAAGGAGGGAGAGGGCTTGTTTTCTGCTGCTCCAGAGACCAGGACAAGGAGCAATGGATTCAAACTACAGGAAAGGAGATTGCACCTGAACTTCATGAAGAACTTCCTGATGGTCAGAACTGTCTGGCAGTGGAATCTGCTGCTGCCTCCATGAAGTGTGGTGGAGTTTCCTTCTTTGGAGGTTTTTAAGCAGAGGCTTGACTGCCATTTGCCGGGAGTGCTTTGATGGGGGTGCCTGCATGGCAGAAGGACGTTGGACTCAATAGCCCCTGGGGTCTCTTCCAACTCTATGATTCTATAAATCCCCACTTAATCATGGCAACCCACTGATTGACCTTGGGAACTATACTCTCTCAGCCTCCAAGGAAGGGAATGGTGGCAAATGTCCACTAAAGCACTCTGGCCAAGAAACCCCTAGGACAGACAGACAGCATTGTATAGTGATCTGAGTGTTGAGTTACACTCTGCTGTTAGTTAGCGCAAGTGTCCCCGCTTTCCTCTGTCAAAAGTTACAGGGTCTGACATAGTCTGACAAGTAACTTTTTTATGCTTGGGACATTTGGCACCACAAAATGTTCCCAAGGAGGAGGGGTAGAGGCACAATGAGGGTTCTGCAAAGGAAACCCACCATTTGATATGTCAAAGGTCACTCAGTAAACTTGGCTGCAGGGCAGAAGGAACTTTTCCGGGGTCAACAAGCCTCATCCTGCTTTTTTTCAGCCAACGACACAGGGCTGGGCAGCAGGCCGAAGGAGTGCAGGATGGGATCCGGGCGCAGACACGGTGAAACGGGGCACACCCTTCGTCCCGGCGTTTCGGAAGAGACAAAGCTGTTTCTCATTTGGGAAATGCGTTCATAGCCCAAGAGGGTATTTCCTGTTCCTTCCTTCCAATTGTTTTCTTGCTCTTGGGGTCGTTTGTTACCCATAGATGGATTAGAGCGATTAGCAAACAGAACATTATAAATGTGTTAGCAGAACATTTTTGGTTTCTTCAGTGGCTTCAGGTCAACAGGGGCTGCGTCCAAAGCCGCAGAATGCAGCGTGCCTTCCAACCTTTCCCAGATTGAAACCAGGGCACGTGGGGCAAGCCAAATTGGGGTGCAATCGAGATGGGAAAAGTGATGAACGAGGAAGAACACACAAGCTTGGGGAGGCTGCAGAAGTTTGCTTTTGCCCGAACCTTCTGGACAGAGCAAGATTCCACATCTTCTCCTCTCCTTCAGCTGAGTTAACAGAGTTCAGATTCCTTTTGCAGGTTGAAATTAATTTACAGCAGTTGAAATAAGCTGAGGATGAAGGGAGAAAGTTGGGGGAGAAAAGAGAAAGCGGGACATTTTAAAACCAGCTTTAAAAAAGTGGGATGACAGAGGAGTAACTGTGTATAACATTCTATTGTGAACTTCCTTCCATTTTGATGGTGTGGTTAGGTTTTTGGCCAGTTTTGGCCAATACTTTTTGTTGCCTTCAGGGGCTCCAGGAGTCAAAAATGCAGAAAAATATTCCATTTTTTTATCTTACAATGCCCCCCAAATGGCCCTAGAGGGCCTGGGGGCATTTTAGCCATTTGGCTTTTTAGCTGCAGCTTCACACTGTTGACTCATGTTCGACTTGTGGTCTACTAAGATTCCCTGATCCTTTTCACACATACCGTGTTCAAACCAGGTGTCACCAATCTTATATCTGTGCCCTTCATTTTTTTTTCCATCCAAGTGTAGTATCTTGATCGTGAGACCACCAGTGAGAATCTCTTTTCCTGGAGTTTGGAACCGTTGCTTCATGCCCTAGTCTTTGGGGCAGCAGAAAATGGGGTTGCTCAATCTTTCATATGACGTCTCTTCAAATATTTAAACATGGCTATCATGTCGCTTCCTAACCTTCTCTTCTCCAGATTAAACATCTCCAGCTCCCTCAGCCGTTCTTCAGAGGGCTTCATGGTTTCCAGACCCTTCACCATTTTGGTCACCCTCCTCTGGACACGCTCCAGATTGTCCATATCCTTCCTTAACTGTGGTGCCCAGAAATGGACGAGTATTATTCCGGGTGGAATGTTTTGTATTTTGTGGGTTTTAACTATGTCTTTTTAATTGTTGTAAGTCACTTTGAGTCCCACCTTGGGAAAGAAAGCAGGGGTATAAATAAAGAACATCATCATTGTCTGTGAAATTGGTGATCCTGCCTGCAAAGGAGGAGAAGGAGGCAGAAGGGAACTGAAGGGCACCCCCTTTTGTGGGAAGCAGGAGATCAGAAACGGTTGAAACGCAGACCTCACCTCATCCCGCTCCTGGCGCGGTCCCTTCTCAGCCAGGCTCATTTTGAACACCGCTAGTTATATTCACCACACTTCCTAAAGTAACTTGCTGCCAAGCTCGGCTCACAGAGGGGTGGGGAGAGAACTCCAGCAACTCATTAAAAGGCCCACTTCAAAGCAAGACGCAGCTTGACGGAGGCCTCCGAACTCGTCTCCAGATTGGAAATTTCAGGGGAAAGAAATGGTTGGCTTCACCCCTACAAGGTTTTTTTTTCCCTTTTCACACGCACTCTAACACCCACTTCTTGCTGCTACCCTGTCCTGGCTGATGAGGTGTCTTTTCTCCATTAGCCTGGAGGGCGAAGAAGTAATGGAGGGGCCCAGTCCAGGGCTGGGGAATTGCTGAGTTTTGGAAGGTTCCTAATCCAAAGGGATTCCACCCTTTTCCTCATTCTTGATGAACAGTCCATTGGCGTAGCTATGCTGTGCTCATATCTGGTGGCTTCCATATTTATTCCATATTTACCCCAGTTAACAAAGCACATGAGAAAGAATCCCCTTTTAACAAAATCTTTACCTCCAGAACCTCTGTCTAGATGGGAGGCTCTCCACTGTTTCACATGTGCCTATTTTTTAGGTTTTGAAACAAAAGTGTACAGAAACATGTTGAACCACTGCTCTTCTTTTTGGTGGTGTAGGAAGCCTCTAATACAGTGGTTCTCAACCTGTGGGTCCACAGATGTTTGTGGACTTCAGCCCCCAGAAGCCCCAGCCACTATGGTCAATGCTCAGGGCTTCTGGGAGCTGAAGTCCACGAACATCTGGGGACCCACAGGTTGAGAACCACTGCTCTAATAGAACATGGTGGGTCCAAGATTTTGCACCCACTCACAACTTTAACCGCTGCAAAATTGAATTGAGAGGACAAAAGTACTTTGTAATCAGTTAACTCAGTGGGGAAGAAGAGAGAAGGGGGCAGAATTCTGTCCTTTCCAAGAGGCTCGGGCAAAAGCAAACTGGTTTAAATGAGGATTTGAATTTACAGTCTTTAATATAAAGATGACTGTAACAGATCGAGGTAACATTCAAGACAATTGCATCAAATATCGTTGTAGTCAATCCTAGAGTAACCATCAGTTCTTCCTTTCTCCTAACTACCTGAGTCCAGGTACAAATATCCAAGAGTATTGTCTCTCGTTCCTTCTGCTCGATGGTCCATTTCTTTGGAGAGTATATTGTACAGCTCCAGAAATTTCTGTGTAAAAGTATGCATTTACACTTTGGTTTGCTGAATAATGCAATTCATATGCGTTTAGAGATAATAATTAATTTGGTGTTATCATTCCCAATGTGTTTAATAGAATTATATGTTTATTTTTTTAGGGCAACTTGGATAGAGGCCGAAACACATTGGGCTTTTCAAAGATATGAATAAAGCAAGTGACCATCAACCAGCCTGCAGGGCTTGTGTGTTTCTATATTCATAACGTTTGCCTTCTTGCTAGCACTCTGACTTTGCTTGGCTATATGTGTCGCACTTTTTCTCTGTGGAATGGTGAAAGGTCTGTCACTGAAAAGAGCCAGCCTGGCATAATGTTGAGTGTTTGAGCTTTGGACAACGACACCGGGAGATGGGTGATGTGCCCTGGCACCCGCGTTTCTGGTTTTTCTCCACCTTCACCAGCTGCTTTCCATCTGCAAAGGGTGAGCTCTTGGTAAAACCTCTCTTATGTGATTTCTCATTCCAGAGAGATCCAACCCAAAGTGTTGCAACAAGGCAGGGATGCTCCAGTAATCCTTCCGCAAACAAGCCCTCTCCCAGAAACAACACAACACCAAACAGCCTCTATACTAACCCAGCCTTAAAAAAAAAAATTCCTCTGTCCCGGACACTCAAGAATACCGCCGGAGGGAGACACCAGGCGAGGCCTCCCAGGGACTCGAGATGGAGTGAAACACTCCAAGTTTCCAAGCTGGTGCAACTGGGGATTATAAATAGCCAAGCCATGACAGGGCCGGGCGGGGAGTTTCCGTCCCCGTGGCAGACAAAATAACTCCTCCAGGCCACAACTGATTAGGGCCGTTGGCCGCTGTCTTATTTTCCGTTCTTTCTGGATGAGGAGAAGGAGGTTGGGGGGTGAAGAGGATGGGCTGAAGCCATCCACTCAAAAGGCGATGGGGAGAAGATGGGATGTGAAAGCAACCTTGCAGGGATGATTGGAAGGAGAGAGGAGAGGGGTGCAGGTGGTTTTACAATTGGGCCTCTACATTTGCTAAGGTTAGGGGCACAAGACCCTCAGAAAAGTAGAAAAATTGCAAATATCAAAATGTATGTGTGTGTGACTGTGAGAAGGAGGCTGAGGCATGGTAGGCAGAATGGGAACCCAAACCAAGCCAAGGAAAGGGGAAGGAAAGGGGGTTGGTTGGCCTGGTGGCCCTATATAATTCCTCTCTCTTGCCCATCTCCTTCATTGGGTGTGGGGAAGCATGAGAAATCAGGCTGAGGTCCATCCTTAGCTGGCCGGGCAGTGGCTAGTGAAGGAGGAGAAGGAACAGAGGTGGGTTTCTAAAGGTCTGCATGGAGCCGCCAAGAGGGAAGTTTCCCTGAAAAAGAAGTACTCGGGGTGGGAGCAGGAGTTGGAGAAACTTGCAAATAACCAAATCCTTGAAAGTCAAAGTCGCAGATGGGGAGGGCAAACTGTACTTGCGTTATCAAGAGTGCAGCCATGTTAGGAACTGAGTGGGCATTTTCTGGTTTGTCCCACCCTGGAAGAAAGAAAGAGCAAGTTGAAGACAGAACGTAGGAGAAAGGGTGTAGGGAAGTTCCCTTGAAATGACCAAGGAGCCCTAAAAAAACCCTGCCCTCTACTGATTGTTACTCATATCACTGCCTATTATTACCAATCTATTATTGCTGTGAGCATCAGCGTTGGACTACAAATCCCTGCTCAGCCAAGGAAACCCATTAGGTGACCGTGGGCAAGTTGCACACTCTCAGCCCCAATTGTCTGCTCTGGCACCCTACCTATGGCATGCCGTACCCTCGGAGACCCAGCAGACATTGCACTAACTGCACCGTTGGTCATCCAGCCCTGGACAAGCCACAAAGGCCAGGTCAATGGCTCCAGTGCCTGCAGAAGAGGGAGACTCAACTGCACCAAAAGGCTCTTGGCTCGAACCACCAGGATAGGAGTGGGGACTGGCAGGCGGGCGGGTAGGAGAGGACTTCTGGCTGGACGCAGGTGGAATGTGCTCTCCAGGAATTCTAGCAACGTGCCAAGTTTGTAGGAAACCAGGACGCCAGAGCTGAGACGGGAACAAGCCCAACTTCGAGAGAATAACAGATCTGAAGGGCTCAACCGGGGGAGAAGGAAGGGAAGCTGGCTTCTAAGAACGGGGGTCTTTCAGAGCTCAGGAAATCTGAAGGAAGTCAGGAAGGGGTGTGTTGATGATCTGACCTCAACACAACATGGACTTGTCCTTGGATTGCTTGCTTTCTATGACTCAAGGGGAGCTCTGGAAATCCCCTTAGTGAATCCCAAGCCGCTGAGAGCAGAGGAAAAAAAATATACAAAACACCCCACAATGCAATTCTGGGCTGCGTCAACAGGTCAAGAGTGTCCAGATTGAGGGAAGCAGCAGTGCCAATCTGTTGCCACTCTGTTCTCCCTCACCTGGACCCCTGTGTCCACTTTCTGGGCACCAGAGTTTAAAGAAGAATCTCGACAAGCTGGAAGGCGTCCAGAGAAGGGCGGCCAAGATGACCAACAGTCTGGAAACCAAGCTTCATGAGGAATGACTGAGTGATCTGGGAATGTTTAGCTTAGAGAAGTTTGAAAGCTGATGTGATGGCTATCTTTAAATATCTGAAACGATGCCATCGAGATGATGGAGCCAGCTTGTTTTCTGCTGTGCCAGAGACTAGAATATGAACCAGTGGGTTCAAATTAGAAGAAAAGAGATTCCACCTAAATATCATTGAGACCTTCTTTATAGTTCAAAAGTGGAATGGGATGCTTTGGAGGGTGTTTGACTCTCCATAGAGTCATAGAGTCATAGAATCATAGAGCTGGAAGAGACCCCAGGGGCCATCCAGTCCAACCCCCTTCTACCATGCAGGAACCCACATCAACACGCTCCCTTTGACAGATGGCCATCCAGCCTCTGCTTAAAAACCTCCAGAGAAGGAGACGCCACTGCACTCCATGGAGGCAGCAGCCGATTCCACTGCCGGACAGCTCTGACCATCGCAGGAAGCTCTTCCTGAGGTTCAGGTGGAATCTCTTTTCCTGTAGTTTGGAATCTCTTTTCCTGTAGTCTCCATCTTGGGGGGGGGGTTTAAACAGAGCTTGGGTGGGCATCTTTCAGGAGTGCTTTAGTTGTGTTTTCCTGCCTGGAAGGGGGTTGGATTAGATGGTCCTTTGTAGACCATTCCAGCTCTTAAGATTCAGTAGTTCTATGAGCTGTCAATCAATATGTAGGTAAATTCTATTATTCTGTGGGTTCCTCTCATTGGGGCTAATGGCAGGATTTGGATCTGGTGTGTCTGAACTACCCGAATATAATCAGTGTGATCCCGTGGATCCCTCCTGAGGAATAGATGGCCGACAACTGGCGGTGTCCACATGGGTGCAAGTGGCAAATCCACCTTGGGTTTTAGTCTGAACTTGATGTTGTGAACCTATTTGAAGGTTAGAGTACATCACTCTGGAGATCTTCATTAACATTCAGGCCACAAACTAGAGAAGATTCGTCACCCTACTAACAATGGAAGTCACCAGCGGCCACCGACTGGGGATTCATTGTTTAATGGGGGACATCTTTGCTTGGAGAGCTCAAGTCCAGTACCCCAAATACAAGGCACTCTGAAAAAAGAGTGATGCTGAACTGTAGTTCAAGGGAGATCTCCACAGCTTTCTAGCTGAGAGTTTTAAGATCCCCACCAAACTACAAGTCTGAGGATTCCTTGGGAGGGCAACAGGACAGTTAAGGTGATAGCAAACTGATACAGCTATGTAGTGCAGATGTAACTTTGGGATCAATAATTATGCACCTATATCCTCAGAATATAAGATTGGTTATATGTGTATTTATCTGTCTACTCCAAGAATCCATCCCACAACGGTGTGCTCTTCAGAGCATATTTCGCAATTTGCTTCAGATTGTGTCGAAGCAATATGTCAAAAAATTATGTCACCGACACAAGCGAAAGGCCACCAGACACTTGATATGGATAATGAGTCATAGGCAACTCTCTCTTTTCCTTCTGGCCTGGCCCTGGATTCCTCACATTAAACGCTTGAAATGCAGTTATCTTGGTTTGAAAAGACGGTTCCAATACCTTGCAAAATATATATTTTTCTGTTGCTCTCCGGACAGCTTCTAATTTGATAAATGCCTTCCCAGAATAAAACCAGATGTGTGAATTTTATCAAATGGACCCAGTTCCGTACATGTTTGAACCAATCTTCCGTTTACTGGCCTGGGTTGCAAAGGACTCTTTCCCATCTTGCTCCAGCTTTCATGGGCTGTTTCATTTTAAGAGAAAAGAGAAAAATGTAAGAGGAAAGCAAAAGGAAAATGGTTCTTCTGACCATCAGAATAGATCGGGAAAACATAATGTGATCTCAGCCAGGTCTCAACCTTGGCTTGAGCGTGCAGAGATCCACCCCACACTGTCCTGAGGGCAACAAAAGCAAGGAGCTAACCAAAGCTTGCACACACCAAGATTTCCATGCAAGCTGGTTTGCTTGGTTGCAAATTACTGGAAACCTAAGCCCAAGCCCTGTAGCAAGTAGCCTGAAAGCAAGGGAAAATTTGAATAGGCAGATACTTGGGTCCTTTATGTTTTCCTCTCTTGTTCTTTCTGGATTTATGTGCAGATTGAGACATCTGAACTTTGTTGTCCTTCTGTGACTTCAAGTTGTTTCTGGCTTATAGTGACCCTAAGGAGAACCTATCATGGGGTTTTCTGGGGCTGAGAGTGTGTGAAGCTCCCAAGGTCACCCCAGTGGTTTTCCATGACCAAGTGGGAATCGGAGCCCAGTCTCCAGGGATGCAGTTCAGCACTGAAACCATTACACACTCTGGCTGTTTCTTACTTATTCTGAGATCTCTATGGACCATCGTTCGGCTGGCATTTGGGGACTCAAGGTGGGTGGCTAATATGGATATCACCGTATTGATCCCCTCTGTTTCAGCATTGCTTCAAAGCAGCAGAGGGAGTGTTCCACCACAGCTTGAAACGCTGCTGGCTAGATCGTTTGACGCGGCCTTCAAAATGTGTGAAGTTATCCACACTACATGGTCGGTAGGATGATCAAGAGGTGGACACAAAGAAACTAGACACAAACATTTTACATCCCATCCAAACCTCAAGTCTTGGAAAATGAGGCGCAGAGAGAGTTCCACGTGGGCACATTTGGGCACCTCAATGAACAATTGCAAGTGATTCCCGTGTAATTGCAAATCATTATAACTTAAAGTAAGAAGCGATTCCTGAGTAAATACATACGCTTCCCAAGTTGTTGCAAATGATGTCCAAGTGATTTGTTGTAAGCCACCTTGAATCCCATTTTGGGAGAAAGATGGAATATAAATTGATAGATAGATAGATAGATAGATAGATAGATAGATAGATAGATAGATAGATAGATAGATAGATAGATAGATAGATAGATGTGATTTCAAAGTGGCCAGTGATTGCCAAGCGACTACAAGTGTTTCCCAAGTGATTTCAAACTAACAAGTCCTTCCCAAGTGATTTTAAATTAACAAGTGCTTTCCAAGAGATTGCAAGTGATTTCGGGTAATTTCAAAGTGGCCAGTGATTCCCAAGTGATTGTAAGTGATATCCAAGTGATGACAAATTGGTTCCAAGGGAGGACAAGTGATCCCCAAGAGACTACAAGTGATTGCAGAACTACTACAAGTGATTCCCAAGGGATTACGTGCACAGCAGGATGAGTCCCCACTCAGGAAATGGCATCACCTCTTCACCACAGATCCTTCCAAAGCCTCCCCAGCAGAGAAGGCTCAGGTCCATGCAGCAGCAGGAAGATTCTCCAAGGAGGAGACAGAACTGCCAAGGAGTGAGTAAAAAGTGTGCCATTTGCCAAGCAGACTCTCTCTCTGTGAAAGTCAAGGGGCTTCTCCACAGCCGTGCCCTGAGCTGACATCCATGTCTCAACCTTTGCTCTCTCATGGAGTTATTTCTGTCTGGGAGTGGAGACATCCCTTGTGCCTTGCCAAGAACCTTCAGATTGCGTGCCATTGGGGTGAGTTGGTTTCCTAGACAGCTCAGAGGAATGGTTCCCAACCTCCCCCCATTCCTCAAAGTCTGGCTGCTCCAAGAACGATCCAAGACGACAACCACACAACCCAGGTCTCTCCAAGCAAAGCAACCCTGGGAGACGTTCCAAGAGCAGCAAGGCCCGCCGGTGTCCTTTTAAGCTTTCTTTTCCTTGTAAGGTGGATGGTGAAGGGTGGGAGAAAGGCGGGAGCATGGCAAAAATTCTCAAGCAGTTTGGAAGGGGAGGAAGGGCCTAGAAGCCCCTGATGCTAGCGTAGAAATCTACGGTGGAAGCATCCGTGGGAGGTGGCCATCCAATGTCTCTTTCCAAAGAGAGGAACAAGGAGAGGAAGTCTGTTCCACAGTCAAACAGCTCTTACAGTCAATAGGTTCTTCCCTCCTTTCCGTTCATCTGGGTCCATCATGGGTTCTACCCTCTGGAGCTGTAGAGACTAAGTTCACCCCATCTTCCACACGGCAACCTTTCAGATATCTGAAGATGGCTTTCCTATCACCTCTCAGTTCTCTCTTCTGGAAGTGACACATCCATGGTGTCCTAAGCCATTTCTCACGGAGCCTTGGTTTTGGATCTCCTTCCATCTTGGTTGTCCTCCTCTGGACCCATGTTCCAGTGTGTGGATATCCTTCTGAGGTCATGGTGTCCAGAACTGGACTTGGGACTCTGGAAAAGGTCAGACTAAGGCAGAACAGACAGCAGGAAGCTTCGTTTCATACAGTACAAGTTCAGTATCAGAACACAGATAGCAATGATGGAAATTGCATGCCCAGTCACTGAAAGATCAAGAAGTGGACACCACAAAGAAGAAAACTGACCAACAGCAGACTAGGAGCTGAATATCTACACCACAAATAGGCAATGCCATGCACCCCAGTACCAAGGTACTCCCAGTAGCACCCCTCCACACACACACACACACAAAGGCAGCATGTTCCCCAGAACAAGACCAAAGACCTCCATTTCCCTCTGCGGACCTTCTCAAAATGGCAACAGGAAGTGACATTGCATCATTTCCTGTCACCATTTTGAGAGAGCCTGCAGAGGAAAATGGAGGTTTGGGGGGATAGTACAGGATTCTGGGGTGCTTGAGAGTATGGAGATGGGTACTTTCACATCTTTCCATGGAGTTTCTCCATGATCTGGGGGGCAAAAATTGCGCAAAACCACCATCCTATTTAAAAAAATCACCATCCTATTTAAAAAAAATCAGGATTTTGGAGAACTTTGAGAAGTAGCTGGAAGGCCATAAAAGTGAGGTCCAGGGTCACACTATGCACACTACTGATCTTTAATCCCCCAAGGCAGCATTTCCTAGGTCTGTGAGTCAGTTTCACGTGTGCTCATTCATAAACCTGTGAGTCAGTCTCACATGTATTCATTCATAAATCTGCTGAACATTGCAGTTTTAGAGAGAAAAGTATGATTATGCTATAGGTACTTATAACCATCAAAAAGCAAATCCAAAGCTGCTTTTCTTCCGGTCTCTATTTCTATTCACACCCTACTTTCTTCTTTCTCTCTTATTATCTTTTTCCTGTTTCAAAAACAGCCTGCAACTTCCTGCTGCATTTTGAAAAGCACTCCATAAAAAAAAAAAATTACATAAAGAAATGAATAAATCTGTTTCATCTCATTGCTGGATCAATGTCCCTTGAAGGACTTAGTTTTCTACATCCATTGCTGTGCAGTGTCCTAGTCTCTGGAGCAGCAGAAAACAAGCTTGCTTCATCTTTGTATATGACATCCCTCCAGATATTTAAACATGGTTCTCACGTCACCTCTCAGCCTTCTCTTCTCCAGGCTGAACATGCTCAGCTCCTTAAGCTGCACCTCATAGCACTTCATGGTTTCATCCCATCTCTCAATTTCCTGCATAATCCCTCCCCAAAAAAACCAAAGGTATAAACTCATTTCACCTAACTCTAAACACATTTCATTTAACTTTCACCAACATTATATATGTAGTTATTACGTAGTCACAGACCGTTAAAACACAAGGTATCCGTTGTATAAAACATAACACAAAGCATCATCACCACCATCTAAAATGAACAGGACACGTAACAACCTAGCAGTTATTTAAAATCTGAAAAGTGAATAAACTTAGTATGATTTAAAGGGAGGGTATGATATTATGCATGCATCCAAATAATTTTTTGAATCTCAGCAACAGAGAAAAAAAAATTGCAACAATTCCTGTTAAACCTTTAGTAGCATCTGCTAATACATGCATCAAGTGCCAAGTGCCGAGTGTGTTTTATCCTTTATCCTTTGATAAAACATGGCAGAATGGGGTTGGACTTGAATGACCCTTGAGGTCTCTTCCATCTCTATGATTCTCTGCAAGAGCCATGTTTCAGTACCTGAAAGGAGGTCATGTAGAAGATGGAGCCAGCCTGGTTTCTCCTGCTTCCCATCTAAAACACAAACTAAAGGATGCAAATGACCAGAAGAGAGATTCCACCCTAAAAACTGGGAAGATCTTTATTTTTATTGCAAGAGCTGTTTGACAGCAGAATAGGCAGCCGTGGATGGTCGGACATCTTTGAGCAGAAGTTGGATGGGCATATTTCACAGGTGCTTTAACTGCATCCCCACATGGCATGGGATTGGACTGGATGGCCCTTGGGACCCCTTCCACTTCTAAGAGTTTAGGGTTCTACGACTTGGTGCATGAGAGCCACAATCCAGCCCCCTTCGGCCTCCCTTTGGCAGCCCTCCATCGGGCGACCTGCCAACAGACTTCACTCCAAGCCCATGGGTTTGGGAATCTATAAATAACCACTGATGGGAAACCGAGGTGGCCTGGGGTTCTTTTCTTGGCCAGCACCAGGGCCTGGCCAGCCACCGCCATCACTGGGAGGGGAGTAAATGGGGTGCTGTGGCGGAGATTTTCTGGACTCCATCTGTCTGCAATGTTTCTCTCGCGACCGGGGGCACATTCATAGCCAACAGCCTCCCCTCTCTTTTTGGCATGGAAGGAAATGTTTCAAATAGTTACATACCTGGTGGGAGAGCCAAAGGGCCCGGCTGCCAGGCCAAGAGCTATACACAGACCTTGCCCATGGCCAAGAAACCATGATGTTGCAAGTTTCTCAGGGGCTTGGTATCCATGTTGGGGTCCACTCCAACCTGCCTGTGCTCCCTTCCAGCTAGGTCACCTACCTATTTCTCACAGATTCGACGCCCCTCGGCTCTGTTCTCCAGACAGATGCGAAGCAGCTTGCCTGTTCCATGTCCTCACACAGCCCTGAGGTTATGTTTGGAGAAGAGAGCCCCATTCCAAGAGTTAGGAAAATAAACATCTGGGATGCACCCTGACTTACGGTTGGGTAGAATGGTTGCTCTCAGCAGAGCCGGAGGGGGGTCTCTTTATTGTGAAGGCTGAGGATGCCAAAGGCCAGGAGGGACTGCTCAATTCACATGTGTGAAAAGTTTTCTTGGGGCAATGGGGGTCAGCAACATTTCAAGTGGGAAAAAGGGGGCAGGAGAACTTCAAGGAAGGGGTTTCTCCTTTGCTTCTCCAAGTGGATTGTGGCAAATCCACTATGAATTTTAAAGAAGCTTTGGTCCATCCGTTTTTTCAAATGGCTGGCATCTTGTTGACCATCTAGTATTCACGTCTGGCAGTCCTGTCTATCATCATGACACCATGGGCACAAACACTCCCCTGCCCCCAAACCTAAAAAAGCTAAATGTGATTCTGGGCTGCATCGATAACTTTAAGTCAAGAGAATTAGCAGTACATATCTATTTTGCTTTGGTCAGACCCCACCTGGAATAACACGGTGTCCAGTTCGGGGCACCACAATTCAGGAAGGATATGAACATGTTGGAATACGTCCAGAGGAGGGCAACCAAAATGGCAGAAGGCCTGGAAACCATGAAGCCCTAAGAGGAATGGCTTGGGGAACTGAGGATGTTCAGCTGAGGGAAGAGAAAGTTAAGAGGCGACACGATAGCTATGTTTGAAGGGATGTTGTATGGAGGATGGAGCAAGCCTGTTTTCTGCTGCTCCAGAAATCAAGATATGGAGCAATGGCTTCAAACTTCAGGAAAAGAAATTCTACCTAAACATTAGGAAGAACTTACTGATGGCAAGAGCAGTTCAACAATGGAATATGCTGCCTCGATGGAGTGTGGTGGAGTCTCTTCCTTCTTTGGAGACTTTTAAACAGAGGCTGGATGGCCATCTGTCAAAGAGAATGCTTTGATGGTGTCTTCCTATCAACGAGCAGCGATGAACTGTGATGGGCTCCTGCTTCCAACTGTTGCAGCCTCACCCACTAGCAGATCAAGTGTCCAGCTGCTGGCTGTTAAGATAAATTGGGAGAGTTGGGTCAGGAGATGACACCTCCTACACATTTGTAACTATGCCTGAGAGGCAGGATCTTAGTCATTAACAATAAAATGGTGGATTTCTGTCCAGGTTTTCAAGGAGCTGCCCAATGTGTTGCGCCTATTTCGAAGGGACCTTAGAGAACGCCTTTAAAGTTCAGACTAAAATCCAAAGCAGAGTCACTGACATCAGACTGCCAGCCTCTAGAGTTTGGGGCTATATTCTCTTGGCCCTTCAGCTATTTGTCTACTACAAATAGCCCATATTCTCTGACCCCAGTGGAATCCACAAATCTATATCATCCATGAATCTCCAGTCCCCATCCTGACTGCACAGAAAGAAAACTCTCCCTGCTATGAAGAAGAGTTAGGCAACAGCCACAGGCATCAGTTAGGAGGGAGTAGCAGTGGCAGTTCTGTATAAACCCTCTGAGGCACTCTCTTCTCTTGGAGGACAGCGGGGTCTGTGTCAGATGGTCCACCCCATACACCCCAAGTTATGCCACTGCCCTGAGGCGGCACCTGGTGACTCCCATGTCAGTAGGGCCAATGAATCCATTTCAGGTATTAAAAGGAGCTCTCCAAGGTGCTGGATCCTATCCTCGAAAAAAATGGAGTGAATTCCCTTTTCCCAAACTGCAAATCTCAGAATGTCATCGGATGTTGCCATGACGGTTAAAGTAGAATCATAGTGCGATAACTGTATGGTATGAATGTGCCTCTGGAGTGGCTCATTTCACATCTGGCCTATGGTAGCTCCTCTACCATAGAATCATAGACTTTTAGAGTTGGAAGGATCATCTACCGCCAAAGGTGGAGAGCCCAAGTCACTCTGAGGTGGTCTGTTTTCCTCTTGAGTAGCTCTAAGTATGAAGATGTTCTTCATAATGTCTAGACAGAGTTTCTTTTTCTGTAGTTTGAAGCCATTGTTCCGCATCATAGTCTCTGGAACAGCAGAAAACAAGCCGGTTCCATCTTCTCCATGATCTCTCTTCAAATACTTATGGATGGCTACCATCTCACTTGTCCGTCTTCTCTTCTCCAAGCTAGGCCTCAGTCACCCCTCATCCCAGCGGTGGCCAATGCTTCTCTGCTTGGGGCTGATTTATGGCCCTGTCCTGCCCACCCGCCAGCTAGCTCTCACTTTGCTATCTGGTTGACATCCCCGTGCATTGGTTTGCTGGGCCAGAGCGAAATGTTTTCATGACAGCTCAGCTGGCTGTGAGCTTGGGCAGGAATGTCTGGATTTACGAGCTGGGAAACCGGGCAGACATCCAAGGTTTTTCAGGGGCTGGTGGTGCTGAATGGAACTTTGCAGCCCTCCGGCCTGGCCTAGCTTGGCCTCTGTCACAGATGGAGACCCTGGGTACACGAAACGGTGGTCTTGCACATGGAATGACCACCTCAATAAGGAAACCCACCACCTCCTCTCTGGTCCAGGCCACCTCCAGCCAAAAAGGACTCCCTGGCTTGCGGTCACGCTGAATGCCTGGGTGGACAAGGAGAGGAGAAGACAAATGAGCTTGTTAATTAGCTGGCTCTGCAATAATTGTTTCTGCTAATGACTTGGCCCTTGGAGAGCTATTCTGTTCCCCAGCCGTTGGCCCCAAAAAGCTGCCGCGGTGGAAGATTTAACTGCAGGATGAAGAGCAGGGAAGCTGATGATGTGTCGAGCTGGCACTTTGCAAACTCAATAAGTTCTGCCTGACGTCATGTGGCCCCTGGGCAAGATTGATGCCCCATGCTGTGGATGTTTCCAACAAGTGCACAGTGTGGCCCAGGGATGAGACAGAGAGGAGACTGGCAGGAGGGGTTGAGGCTTCTTAATGAAAGGAAGATGAGGCAAAGCTCACTTGAGGCTGGGCCGCGCGCTCCCAGTGCTGCAAATGCGCCAACGCTGGGATAGGACTGGCCATCCGGGTTGACTTGCAGCCTGACAAAGCGGAAACTGGAGCCCATCCACACTGAGAATATCAGACTGGGGTGTGAAAAGGGGTTGGAACAAGAGTGGACTTCTCCTGAAACATGTCCTCACTGGAATTCATAGAATCATAGAGTTGGAAGAAACCACAATGGTCACTGAATCCAATCCCCTTCTGCCATGCAGGAACAAACGCTCAAAGCACCTCCAGCGAATGGCCATCCAGCCTCTGTTTAAAACCTCCAAAGAAAGAGACTCCACCATGCTCCACTGGGGCAACAGTGTATTCCACTGTTGAATGGCTCTTACCGTCAGGAAGTTCTTCCTGATGTTTAGGTGGAACCTCTTTTCTTGAAGCCGCTGCTCCACAGTGTCGTAGGCTCTGGAAAACAGGCTTCTCCATCTTCAATATGACATCTCTTCAAATATTTACACATAGCTTTCATGTCTCCTCTTAACCTTCACTTCTGCAGACTAAACATCCCCAGCTCCCTAAGCTGCTCCTCATAGAGCTTCACGGCTTCCAGACCCTTCACCATTCTGATCACCCTCCTCTGGACACGCTCCAGCTTGTCAATACCCTTCTTGAATTATGGTGCCCAGAACTGGACACTTGATTTCAGTACTCACCAATCACAGGACCTCAAATGCAAAGGCTTGAACAGAGACATATTCTCCAAATCATTCAAAAAAATAAATGGCAGATATTCTAAATCAGCTACTTAGTTAGGTATACTTAATTAACCAAGAATACTTAATTAAGTAGTACCTCCTGGTCCAGCTCGTCCAATCCTGACTTACAGAGCAGCAGCCACTGCGAATGGCAGAGGTCTGTTCTCCTCTCGATCAGAATACAGCAGACTGAAAGTTTCACCACACACACACACACCCCTGCCAGTGATCTCTGGAGAGGCCATGAGAAGCAAGGTCCTTGTTGCCATTTCTTCTCACACCAGAGATTGTTGGTGGGAGGAGAGTGGAAACTTCACTCCGCTGCATCCCAATGAACAGGGGAACAGATCCCTATCGCTCGCAGCAGCTGATGCCCAGTAAAGCAGGACTGGGGGACTTTTCTGCTCTCTATGTATTCCCTACATTATTGGATACATAGGAATTGTGAATCCATTACAGAAATAACACTAGGTTACATCTCCATAACTGTGACTCCGAATTCCCACCAACACTTGACCAGTTCTGGGTTTTGAAAAAGACACAGCGTAGCATTGGACTTTGAGTGTTGAACTAGGATTCTGGCAACCAGGGTTTGAGTTGCCACTCGGCCATGGAAACCCACCGGGTGACTTTGGGCAAGTCACACTCTCTCAGCCTCAGAGGAAGGTCATGGAAAACCCCTCAGAGGAAACCGTGCCAAGAACATTAGAGTTGCCAGAAGTCAGAAACAACTTGAAGGAACACAATGGCAACAACAACATCATGTGGTAGAGTCTCCTTCTCTGGAGGTTTTTAAGCAGAGGCTGGATGGCCATCTGTTGGGAGTACTTTGATGGGTGTTCCTGCATAGCAGGGGGTTGGACCCGATGGCCCCTGGGGTCTCTTCCAGCTCTATAATTCTATGATCATCATCAACAACAGCAACAGTTTGGAAAGGTACAGAGAATGCCAGAAGTTCCATGTTCCACATGTATGTAAGGGAACTTGCCAGTCTCTTTCACATTGCTTGTACATCCACAGCAGGGGTGGGCAAAGTGAGGCCTCTTGGCCACCTTCATCCCCCACACTCGGAGCCCCCTGAAATCCCCCCCCGACGCCTCATTGCAACATCATCCCTCACTAGGTGAGGCTGATGGGAGTTGTAGTCTAAGGAGAAATCAGATGACTTACAGTCAGGCAAGCAACTCAGTTTCTCAGAGGTGGGTCAGTTGTGTTTCCCCAATACCATATTTGGAAAAGTTACATTTTTTTTTCAGATGACAACTCCCAGAATCCCCCAGGCAATACAGGGGTGGGCCACTTCTGGCCTCCCAAACATTGCCAGGTCTCTTTGCTCTGAAGGTGTCCCACGGAGGCGCAACCCAATTTCTTTTTCGTGGCAGCCAATGTGGCTGAAATATTCTTAAGTAGAGGAGAACCATTGAATGTCCTGAATTTACCTAGGTGTTGACCCACCTTTCAACATTTCTTTCAACGGGTCTGGCTGGGACTAAGGCACAGCCCTCCAGCCAAGGTCTTAGAAGGAAACATGTTTTATTTTCAGCCGTTCCAGCCTGCCCTTGGCCAGAGAAACACATCTCCTTCTCAGCTGTGTTCTTTTGCTCGGCGTTGTTGTTGAAAAGGAAACAGCAAGGAGGCTTCCAGAGGAAGGTCTGGGTTGTGCAATCGCTTTGCCTCCTGCATGGAATTTTATTGTATTTCTGCAACAGGCATGAAGAAGGGAGGAGCAGAGATGGTCCAGGAGTTGTTCTCTTCCCTTCACTCCCCCACCCCTCCACATTTTGTCCTGCTATTTCTTCCATTCTTTTCTCCTTTCCTTCCCCTTCCTCACAGAGGTGGGGAAAGGGCTGTCCGTGGGGCAGGTGGGACTCAGCCAACCTAGAAATTAAGGCTCAAGTACAAATGTGGGAATTTTCAAACTGGAAGCAATTGGTGCTTCTGGGGAGATTGGAATCGCAACCAGTGATGGTTCCCATTTCAGGGGGACGATAAATTCATGCCAGGTTTTCACCCAGGTTTCAAAGGAGCCTGTCCAAAGTGCTGGACTTGTTTAGGGGGTGACAGTGTTCAGCACCCTGGAGAGCTCCTTCAAAGGCTGGAGGAGAACCTGGCCTGGATTTATCACCCCACTAAAATGGGAGCCACCAACTGTGAGCCACGCAATCAGCAAACCAACACATTATATTTTACTAAAACCATCACAATCAATGGCAAACAATTACTTCCCAAAGAATAGCAACGGCAAACAATTACTTCCCAATTTGACTCTGACCTCCAGTCACACTATGAAAGAGTTTTCTTGGCCGTTTCTCTCTCATGTCAGTGGGATGGATAATCCACTCTGGGGTTTAAAATAGCTGCCCAAGGTTCCCAACTTATGGGAGGGGGGTAAGGACCCTGTATAACTCTTTTTAAAGTTCAGACTAAAACCTGGAGCAGAATCACAGTCTCTGATGTCGAAACCACCATGCGGTTTACAGTATGAATCAGGCAGGGTGGAGAAATATTTTTTGAGGTCAAGCAAGAGAACCTGCTTGGTAGATTCATAGAATCATAGTGCCAGAAGAGACCCCAGGGGGCATCCAGTCCAACCCCACTCTGCCATGCAGGATGCATCATCCAAACACTCCTGACAGATGGCCACCCAGCCACTGTTTAAAAAGCTCCAAAGAAGGAGATTCCACCACACTCCATTGAGGCAGCGGGGTATTCCACTGTCAAACTTCTCTTACCATCAGGAAGTTCTTCCTAATGTTGAGGTGGAATCTCTTTTTCTGAAGTTCAAAGCCATGGCTCCAAAGAATAAATTCCAAACTGCAAATATTCAAAAACAGCACATTCTTTTACGTCTTTCTCACAGCAGAGAGAAAGAAAATGGCAGAATGCTTTGCTCTTGTCTTTGGAAGGAAACAGCAAAAGCACTTCTAAGGATTCCTTGCCTAAGAAAACCTCAGGAAATTCATGGGGGTCACCCTAAGTTGATGGGCAATGTGAAGGTGCGTGCACACACACAAACACACACACACACACACACACACAGTGCAATCAGCCAGCTATAAAGTCCAGGATTAACCAGACTTTCATTCTGCTCAGGACACGGTGGAAAAATGGCTTTTTTTCAGATCAAAAGTTCCCTGTTGCTGGGCCTGTTGGAGCATTCTGGAGTCGCAATCTCTGAAAAAGTTAACTTTTCCTCAGTGCTGGAATCTGGTGTACCTTAATATTAGTGGGAAACTGCTTGATGTACTACTCATGTGTAATGTTTCTCCTAGAGAAACCATTAGCCATTCAGGTCCAATGCAGCATGTCCGCATTTAGCTCAAGATTGCGAGCATGGAGTGGTACATGAGGCACTGCTGTGCAAACCCAGTGTACCTGGGGTGCTTAGATGCACACAGCATGTTGTGCCGGTACATGTGGATTTCCATTGGGCTGCACATTTGGTTGGCCAATCTCACAAATCATTTATGAGGTGGCACTGTGCAACTGCCACATAACTCTGCTACATAACTCCGGTGTTCAGTATCTCAGTCTCTGCAGAAATTTGGGGACTGAAGGGAAATATAATGGTGGGAACAGAATTTTTATTGCGAGGGTAACAATGTCTTCCTATTGCCTTCTCCCCTAATTTCCACCCCCATCCCCCACTTTTCCATCTCGGGCACTCAATAATACCTGATAATGCTGTTGGAATGCTCTTGGGACCAAGTTATTTCTGGTTTTGGAAGAACATGAGGTCATTCTCCCTCCACGCTGCTGCGCGAGCACCAGATCTTATGATACCGCTGGCTTATAAAAAGTCTCCGTCGGGCAATAAATGCCCGAGCCAAGACAACGCTGTTGAGTAGAGGCATGTCCCCAGAGAGACCCTGTTAGTGGCCTTCCCAGCTGAGAGAAAGCTTAACCAAAACTATTGTTCCTCACAGCTTGAATCCGGATGCCAGGGACAAACCACCCATTGGAAAAGACACTTACTTTCCTGCAATTAAATGCACATGTGTATTTCTCTTGCCCCACTGTTGTTTGGAGTCCATGCACGTCCTGCTAGTAGGTAACCGGCTGAAGAATGCGCACACACCACTGGTTAGACCAAATAGGCTGTGGGTGGGTGTCAGGACGCAGAGTTCTTGACCTATGTTGGTCTGCTAGATATATTCTGTCAACAACATAGACCAGAGCTTTCCAAATGTTTCATGTTGGTGACAGACTTTTTAGACATCCATCATTTCACAACGCAGTAATTCACTTTTACTAGCAAACTGAAGGTTCAACTAAACCTTTAGAAGAGATACGGACACATACATAAATTGTAATAACGGAATTACAAGAAACGAAATCCTTAATTAGAAACTTACTGATTTTAGGGGTAATTCAACTGCAATTTAAGTAACTAAACATGAAAACAACAGCACGAGCACTCCACTCCCGCAGCGATGAGAGAGCAATCCCACGTGGCACACACCTACAGATAGGCGGCTTTTTTGTTGAGCGGCCACTCCTTTTCACATTCACTTCCACCATTACAACCCAGTTATGCATGCATGGTAGCCAGAGGCTATCTAGGGTGGGGTGGGACCACTGCCACCCTCGCTGGGGTCTTTCTCAGCCGGGGGCAGCAGCAGCGACACACCTACGCACTGCAGCCAACACACTAATGTGTCACAGCACACAGTTTGGAAAGCTCTAATGTGGATGTATGCTATAGATCGCCACAGAGTTAAGCTAGTAACGCTACGAAGTATCCAGTGTTAATTGGTAATTGCAGCAATGTTTCCATTTGGAGCTTGCCTATGTTATTACAACGTATCAACTGGTTAATTGCTTTATTGCTTGTTGCTACTATGTATCTGGCGAGGAGGAAACGATCAGAGTGGGAGGAAACGAACATGTCGAGGAGCGTGTTTTGAGAACTTGAAGTGCCTAAGAGAAGAGGCAGGAAATATGTTCCTGCCCCAAGGATGAGCAGTGGGAACCAAATGCAGGTCTGGGAACTGGCTAAAGATGTAGGGTGATGTTAGATTTATGATCCTCTCCAATCACAGCCTTGCACCCCTAAAAATTTGGCTTTGTGTCTATATAATCTGAGAACTCTATATGTATCATACACTCACGGAACGTGTGATAGCTTTGCCGTAAGTCGGAAACAACTTGAAGTCATACAACAATATAGACGGCAGTACATGAGAAACAGTAGTTGTGGGGTGCTTGTGGGAATGGGTTGGGGGTGTTTTCATGTGTTTTCATGCATATGGGGGGTTTCTACACAGCTTGGGGGCAAAAATTGCTTGAAAATCCTGCCCCCCCTTTTTTTTTCTAAAAAATTGCTGGCATTGGAGGTCTTTGAGGAACTGATGAGAGGCGCCAGGGGCCACAAGCATGAGGTGGAGGGACCCTCTGTGGCCCACAGACTGCTTGCGCACTCAGTTGTGCCTTCGGTAGCAATACATCAAAATCCTCAGGCAAGATGGCCTTGCAGAACTACCTCGCCATTTTGGAAGTAGAAACGGATGTGCCATCTTCTCTATCTAATATCGCTTAGGATGTGCTCCCTTTTGACGTTCTGCACCTGGCTGGTCACGTGCAGACACTGTGCAGGTGTGCCCCCGGTTGAAGAAGGGAACAACTTCACAGGGAGGGGGGCTCTCATCCAAACCTGAAATCTTGGCTTGACGTCCAGCTCCCCTTCACACTGACCAACGCCCAGGCCAGCTGGCAGGGCCGAGCCCGGCAGAACTATTTGCACAGCTGTGGCCGCCGAAGCCAAGCATGCGCCCGCCGCCACCCCCCAGAACACGGTGTCTAGGAAAGCATCAGCACATTGCTGAATTTCTCAGCGAAAGAAGAAAGCAAAAGCTCCGACCCTGTTGGAGAGGGACCCAACCCAGGAATGTAGGTCCGAGGGAAGCAGAGCCAAGACTTGAGACAAGCTGTCCGGCGAGCGCCAAGAGGGGGGCTACGGCAAGGACCGGAGGTGACAGGCCAAGCCTGGCGCAACCCGTGTTTGTCTTGTAAGAGGACCCGGGGACTCAATTAGCAATGGAAACAAACAGCCCGACGTGTGAAACAGGCCATTAAAGTAATGGTTTTAGTCTCAGGCAAAGGGAAGGGCCTGACACAAAACGTGAAATATGGAGGCATTTCTGTCCAGCACTCAACGGCCCGACTACCATATTGCTAGAAACCTGGACTGACCCCTGCTGCTTTGAGGCTGGGGGCGGGCGGGGTGAAGGAAGGCTTTTTTTAAATAAGACGTTTCTAAAATTTCCCTGGCAGAGGAGGGAGAGGTAAAACCAGCCATAAATCAGAGCTCTGGTGTGCCTCTTTCCCTGGCCTGTTAATTCCACACCCTGAACACTGTCTGCTGGATCTGTGTGGTTTACCAGGGGGCACCGGTGTGTCTTTCTTTTCTTAATTAAAATATATATATATAAAAATATAGGTATTTCTTTTGGATGGTTGCTATGGGGCTGGAATCAGCCTGCCTCCCTGAGGTTTTCTGAAATTTATCCTGCAAAAGTTATGTTCAGGGAAGGCAGAGGCCTTCTCCAGGTAACATTTGGTGCCTGTGCAAATATGCTTTGGGGTTTCAGTTGTTAGGGTTGCACACTCTCCAAGACTTTGCAGATGAAAACTAGGACGTGTGTGGCCAAGCAATATCAGTGTGGTGATGATGCAAACATGGTTAATGAGGAAGAACTCATAAGAGAGGAAGGGCTGTTGCAGTTTGCTTTTGCCTGACCTTTCTGGGAAGCAGAAGACTTGGCTCTCTCCTGTCCACTTCCTCCTGCTGAGTTAACCGAGGGCAAACAGCTTTTGCACTTTGAACTCAGTTTGCAGCAACTGAAGTGAATTGAGCACAAAGGGGGAAGAAAGTGGGAAGGCAGGACATTCAAAACCAGGGCATTTCAAAAGCAGCTGGAAAAGTAAACAGCAGAGGAGTAATCAAAGATTCATAGAGCTGGAGGAGACCCTAAGGGCCATGGAGTCCATCTTCATTCTACCATGCAGGAATACACATCAAAGCATTCCCAGCAGATGGCCATCCAGCCTTTGTTAAAAACCTCCAAAAAGGAGACTCCGCCATGCTCCACTGAGACAGCAGCATAGTCCACTCATCAAGAAGCTATTCCTAATGTTTAGATGGAGTCTCTTTTGCTGTAATTTAAAGCTGTTGTTCCATGTCCTAGTCTTTGAAGCAGCAGAAAACAGGCTTGCTCCATTCTCCATGTCACATCCCTTCAAATATTTAAACATGGCTATCATGTCTGCTCTCAACCTTCTCTCTTCTAAGCTAAACATACCCAGATCTGCCACCCTTTTCTTTTATCATCAGCAATTAGCTGAAAGGCCGAAAGCAAAGAGATGTCCATCCATTCATGAAAGAGAAGTAAGAGGTCACTAAACCTGCCCCTTCCCCACACAGGTCTCCTTGCTCTCCTTTCACAAACTAACTAGTGAAAACCTTTTTATTCCATCACAGTTGTGGGAACTCAGAGGCTTTTAATGTTGCACTGAATTTGCTGGAGATATCTATCTATCTATCTATCTATCTATCTATCTATCTATCTATCATCTATCTATCTATCTATCTATCTATCTATCTATCTATCTATCTATCTATCTATCTATCTATCTTGCGTGTGCCTTCAAGTCATTTCCGACTTACCAAGACCCTAAGATGAAATTGTCACACACCGTTTTCTGGAGCTGAGTGTCTGGCACACCCAAAGTCTACCTATATCAACCCAGTGGGTTTCCATGGCCGAGTAGGAACTCGAATCCTGAACTCCAGGGTCATAGGTCAATGCTCAAAACACTACACTTCTCTCTCTCTCTTTCTCTGGCCCTCTCTGTCTGTCTGTCTGTCTGTCTCTCTCTATATATGTATGATTTTGCCTTCTAATGAATTTAATTGATTTTAACTCTATAGACCATTTGTTTCTTAAATAACCTTATGTGTCTTTAATGTTCTGCTTGCCTCCTTGAGCCATCTTGAAAAAGGCAGGATAATAACAATATTAGGACCAAACAGCAACAACAATAACAATGTGAGTCTGTCAGCATCCCTTCCAACCACCTTGATTTGGCCCAGACAGTCCTGATTATTAATCCTCTGCTGTCCCGCTTTCTCAGCCGCTTTTAATATATCCCGCATTCTTTCGCCTCCTCCTGCTCCCCCCCCTTTGTCCTCAGCTTCCTCCAATTACTGCAAACCAAGTTTAAAGTTGAAAATGAATTTGCACTCAATTAATTCAGTGGGAGAGAAGAGGGCTGGGGATGGGATCTTGCCATCTCCAGGAGACTCAGGTTAAAGCAAACAGCTGCAGTCTCGGTCATTTCGGACACATTGATGTTGCTCGGCCACACACGTGCTGTGTGAGCACAGAGAACATAGAGAGACAGCGTGGATTAGTGGTTTGAGAACTGGACTACAATCCTGGAGATGAGGATTTGATTCCCCACTCAGACATGTAAGCCCACTTGGGTGGGTCACACACTCTCAGCCCCAGAAAATCCTGTGATAGGTTCACCTTAGGGTCGCCATAAGTCAGAAATGACTTGAAGGCACACAGCACCAACATGTGTGAACATAAAGTTAAGCTCTGGTCTCCTTAGAGAGAGATGCGCATTTGTACATGTTTTTGAAATGTGCCCACATTTGAACACTTTGTTTTACATGCAGATTTTTGGATTCTTTCTTCTTCCTTTGCCAAAAATGCACACTTCGTGCGCCTCTTATAAAAACGCTCCCCTGGTTTGCCACGCTTTGTTTCCCCCTCTTCACTTCACAAATACATCCCAGGCCTTGGAAAAGTACTGATTTTTGAGTCAAGATGTTCTCAGCTTCCTTACCAGCCCTGGGCGCTGTGAAATGGGTATTTCTGTAGCGAAAGGTAGACCCAGTGCATTTTCCCCTTTTCCTAGCTCTGCCTATGATCAGGAAGAGAGGCCTTTAGGCACAAGAGAATGATTCTGAACTGTCAGTCAACGGCGTCCCCTCCTGGTCGAAAGGTAGGTTGCTGTTTTCCAAATCCTTCCTTTAAGGGTTTATCCAGAAAGGGGGGAAGAATTTCCTGGAAGTCTTCCCAGGTTTTTTTTTTTTTTAAATCATGCACAATCATGGCTTTCCATCCAAATATTGAAATATATCAGATTTCTCTCCCTCCTGCTTCCTTTGTGTTCTTCCTTCTTTCCCTCCGACTGATCACATATTCCTTACCTTGATCCATAGGGAGAGACAGGTGGCATTATTATTGTTGTTGTTGTTGTTGTTATTATTACCAGTACTACCATTTAGTATTAGGATCACCATCATTTCCTATCACCCAGATCTGCAAAGACTCAGAAACCCATGAGCTGGATCAATGTCTGGCTTTGAAAAAACAGGGTTTGGGGATCAGATTTGGTAGATAACTACTATAAATATGAATCCCTAAAGTTATGAGATTGTTAAATCCAATTTGCAATCTCCTAAATACTGAATGGGGCCCCAGCCGTATTTTTATCTCCATCGGCTAGACTTGGCATTTTTCATTTGAACAGTACGGTTGTGGTCAACGTGTGACGTTTTGTGTTTCCTGATGTCACCGTGGTCCACTTCTGGTGACATTACCAGAGCCTAGCCTGTGACGAAGATGGAAAGAATATTGAAAAATATTCAAGAAATGGTCAAAAAGCATGTTTTTCCAAGTATGCAGAAGCACTTAATTAATAACTAATTAATTAATATTTCTGCACTGACATATTATTTTCCATGCAGGAAAGGTTATTTTCCTGCACAGAAAAGACTGTCTTTTGCACAAAACAACCCCGCGCAAGTCCTGAATTGCAAATAGCCTTCCAAAACCACATGGCTTTCAAGATTTTCTCACAGCAGGGAGAAAAAAAATGCTAAACTCACCCACCCCTACCTTTGAGCAGAAACTTAGTTAAGAATTACATCCCTACCCGTGATATCACTGTTACCCCAAAAGGTAGGTGCCACAGGGGCCACCCGGTGATGGCAGTGCCCCCTTGCAAAAGTGGGGAATTAATTAGCTCAAAAAGGAGGCTTGCGAGAGGGAGGCAGCTTAGCGAGATCTTTCCTACCAGTGCTTACAGGCACACGCATGAAAAGAACCAGCCAGAGATTCAGCAATAAGCTAAAAATGTGTTTTATTGAGGGGGATTTGCTCATGCATGCACACAAGATACACACAATCACACAGTCACACAAGAGCTAACCGAAAGAGAGGGAGGAAAGCAGATAGAGACTGTGGAGGGTGCGGGCGATACTTACCAGATCCGATGAGAAGCAGAGAAGTGGGACGAAGTGACTCAGGTCCTGGAGCCAGGGGCAGTTCTCAGTTTGGGAATCAAGACGGACAGAGTGACGCTCAGAAAGGCAAGAGACTGCGCTGGGCATCCTGAAATCAGGGGTATTTGTGCCCTGAAGATGGCTTGTGGCTGTGAAGGCTCCAGATGCAAGACAAAGGGAACCTGTTGTGGACAATGGGTCTTTCGCCCGTTGATGGGCTTAGTGCTTTGATTGACAAAGACACGATGGGTGTTGTAATAGCTGTCTATTGTGGGTGCTTTGAGGACAGACGAAAGAATCCAGGTATACAAGGGATGGATATCTGTCAATCAGTGTCCTGGTGGGCTCCTCACAGTTGGATTCCCTGGAAAATTCCAGCTTCTATTTAAGCCTATTATCCACAGGAATGCCTGACAAATGACTCAGTCTTACCTGGAGGAAGTTTTGAGTTGACCTATCCTTCTCACATTTACAGGCAAAGTCTTTCCCTCGCTCGGTTTGACCTCTCCGTCACCTCTCAGGCTTGAATTTGATATCAGAGCCAATTAAAGTGTGTTGCCAGTTACATATGATGGCAATTGGGTATGGTGCCCATACAAACCATACTGATATTGGGGACCCCCAAAGCGGAGTCTTACATCCCAAGGAGTCATCTCTAGGAAAACACAAGACCCAGGATAATCATGACCTGGCAAACCCATTTCCACCATCTGGGAAGTCTTCTTTATTTCCTGAGTACAAAGCCTGCAGGCAAGGTACTTTCTAGTGCTGTTTATTGAAGGCCAGCTAGATCTTCACCTCCTGCCTTGGCAGAATTGCTGGAGGAGACAAGGGCATTGTGAGAGCCACGGAGGCTTTCTCCCTTTCCTCCTCTTCAGCCTCTCGGGCCATCCTGGCCGCCTGCTCATAGCTGATCTCCAGGGTCCGGGAGATGCCGCAAATCAGCCAAGCTAGGCAGCAGGCGGTCGCCCAGGCCATCCGCACTGGGAGACGTCCCAGGTTCCAGCAGCATCTCCTCAGCAGGGAGAGGCCCCAGGCTAGCTGCACATTCAGGTCCTGGGAGGAGAAGAAAGAAGAGTAGGCAAATAAGAAGAACGAGGAGGAGTACTAAATGAGTACTACATTAGGAAGAAAGAATGGAAGGCACGGGTGTAGGATGGGTGACACTTGGGTTGAAAATAGTAGGGATCTAGGAGTCTTCATGGACCACAAGCTGAACATGAGCCAACAATGTAATGCGGCAGCCAAAAATGCCAGTGTGATTCTGGGCTGCATTAACAGAAGTATAGTATCTAGGCCAAGGGAAGCGATGGTACCTCTCTATTCTGCTTTGGTCAGAGCCCACCTGGAATAATCCTGTGTCCAATTCTGGGCACCAAAATTCAAGAAGGATATGGGGATATGGGCAAGCTGGAAGGTGTCCAGGGGAGGACGATCAAAATGGTAGAATGCCTGGAAGCCATGAAGCCCTCTGAGGAGTGGCTTAGGGAGCTGGGGATGTTTAGCCTGGAGAAGAGAAGGTTAAAATGCAACAAGATAGCCATATTTAAATATCTGAAGGGATGGTATATGGAGGATGTGATAAGCTGGTTTGCTGCTGCTCCGAAGACTAAGACACTATGCAGCAATGGCTTCAAACTTCAGGAAAAAGGATTTGCCCTAAACACCAGGAAGAATTTCCTGATAGTAGGAGCCGTTCAACAGTAGAATATGCTGCTGCCTTGGAGTGTGGTGGCGTCTCCGTGGGAGGGTTTTAAACAGAGGCTGGATGGCCATTTGTCGGGGGTGCTGTGAGTGTGTGTTCCTGGATAGCAGAAGGGGGTTGGACTGGATGGCCCCCGGGGTCTCTCCCAACTCTATGATTCTGTGTCAGTCTCATTGATTCAGTAGGTCTCTACTAATTGGGACTAAAAAATGGGATTCTGTTTAATGAGCCCTTGTAAATTATCATTCTCAAGAAAAACAAGGGTGTCTTGAACATGCAGTCACCTGCATCAAGAATTTCTCCCTGAGATTTTCGGATGATTTTTTTTTTGGCCCTAAAAAAAAAGTTTGAATGTCCCTTCCACTCCCCCCTCCCTTCTCATGGCAATTGGTGGCTCCCATCTCAATGGGGCAGTGGATCCATTCCAGGTTTTGGCCTGTTTCCAAGGAGACATCCAAGGTGCTGAGCTTATTTCAGAATGGATTTCAGCACCTTGGAGAGCTGTTTTAACAGTTTGGACAAAACCTGGAATGGATTTGGTGCCCAACTGACCTGGGAACTACCATCTGCCACTGGCTTTTTTAGCGTGGGGGAAGTCAATTCTTCTCACCAATTTTCGTAGCATTGACCTCCAGCCAGGTAGCTTAACTCCACTTCGAATTTTCCAGGCAAGCAGCAGAAGCATCATGCAAGCCAGGAGGGCATTCTGAGCCCAGCAGAAGACCAAGTCGGTGGCCAGCTCCATGGAGGCGTGGATCCAGCACAGGAAGTCCCACTGCATCTTCTTGAAGCAGAAGTACCATCCCAGCAGCCCCACCCGCAAGGAGAGCAGGTGCAAGTAGAGGGCACTCAGCCCCCCTTGGACCATCCCCTGCAAGTTCTTCCCAATGGTCAGGGAAGGCAGGAGGGGCTCTGGCGGCTTGGGGACTTCACTGGGAGGCTTGGCGTCAGGGTGAGTTTGGAGGACGTCAGGCTCCATCAGGAAAGTAACATCAGAGACAGCAAAGGGCTCTGCGGATTAAAGAAGGCACCAATCTATCAACTTTTTTGGAGGATTGCTTAATATCTACAGCAGGGGTGAGCAACTCGGGAGGGGCAACAGCCATTCTCAACCCCCACACATCACACAGTTGCTCCTGACCAAACTGGAAGTGATGCCACATCCAGGGACGGCTAGCAGCTTCCATGTCAGTGGGGCAGTAAATCCACTCCACCTTTTAACCTGAGCTTTTGTGGCGCTCTCCAAGGTACTGAGCCCTTTCATAGGATATGTGGTGTTTTTTTAGCTACATCTGTTTTAATTTTTATAATCTGCCTCGAGTCTCGCATGAATTGCTGTTTTAAAGCAAGATTTTAACTGGTATTAATTCTGTTTATATTTAATACTGTTTTAATCTTGGTTTATGCATGCTTTTAACTCTGCTTTATAGCATTCTGTCTTTTCGTAAACTGCCCTGAGTTCCAACCTAAAAGAAAGGTGGGATATAAATAAATAATATTTAATAGTAATAAATATTAATTCTTATCTGCCTCTCCCCAAGGTTTGAGGTAGGATATGTCACAGATTAAAATATGACAAAAATTTGGGGGAGGATTGAAAATTGTAGCCCGGGGCTACAAAAATAGACCTGGGGCTACATCCGGCCCATGGACCACAAGTTCTCCATCTCTAACATGTAACATCCGCACTCAAGATCCTGCCTGATATTTTGCACCCAAGACCAGTCAGTGAAATGCACTCCCCTCCCCCCCCAAAAATAATACTGAGTAGAAACTCTAAGCCTGAAGTCTGTCCACCCCTGCTGATGTGACATTGCCTTTTCCCAGAAACACTTACCCTTTTTTGGTCCCCGGGTTAGGGAGAGAGAAGGCAGTTCAGGTCTCTCTGTAGGTATGGAACTGAATTCAGCTCTTAGCCCCCAAAAAGAATAAAAATTGTAATTCCAGAAAGGGACTGAAGGGGGCGACAATGCTCAGCCGCAATGTCTTGCTTGGAGAGCAAGTACTGGTTCCCAACCACTTCCCAGCAGCTCTGGTCTCCCAAACCCAGCTGCTCATGAACAGCTGCTGGCTGCAAACTTTGTGGCTTTGTGATCTCAGCTGGGATGTTGCTATGGGGGTGTCTCAGTGTGATGTCACAGCTAGCCAACTTGCCCACCCCAGACTCCTCCCTTGCCAAAAAACAGCAGTGTCCATTATGACTTAGAATCACAGAGCCAAAAGAACGGAAGGGATTCTCAGGGCTGTCTAAGTCAGACCCCCTGCCCCACAGGAAAGCGTGATTTAAGCACTCCAGAAAGCTGGCCGTTGAACCTCTGGCCATTTCCGCACTGCACTGTTGTAGTGCTATTATTCCACTTTCAACATCCTGGGGGATTCTGAGGTTTGTAGTCTACTGAAGCCCAAGAGCTCTCCGGCTGAGAATTCTTAAGGCCCCTCCCTAAGCGGCAAACTCCAGGATTACATCGGATGTTGAAAGTGGAATAATAGCACTATAACAATGGAGTGCAAAAATGGCCTCTGCGTAAAGATTTCCAAAGAAGTCAGGAACATCTAGGAAAGAAGCAGAGATACCAATGCAAGAAGAGCAAATGATGAAACTTTTGGACTTAACTGGAAATGGACAAGTGAGCCATAATTTTAAAGACAGTTTGATGGTTGAGTATATAAAAAGCTGGGGGAAAATTCTGAACTTTGCTAAGCAATTTTGGGAAAGTTTTTTCCGATTTAAGATTTAAATACAACCAGAGGTAAGGTGGAATTATATGGTATAAAAGGTATAAGTTTAGGTATTCGTAGCAGAAGTATATTTCTTAGTAGTATAAAGTATGTGGGTAGCCTTTTTCTTATCAAGTTTATGTCTAACTTAGAGGAAGTTATTTAGTATTTTGAGTTACAACTATCTACTGGTGGGTTGGAAGCTAAATTAGTTACATTAGTATTTCCCCTTGTATTGTGTTTAGTTTTAGTCAGTAGTGTAGTTGTTTACTGTTTGTTACTTCTGTGGTGTTTTGGTGGTTATATTTTTGAGTAGTTTTGTGTGTGACAGACTCTGATAACGTTGTTTTATATAGATAAACTCTCTTATGTTTAATAAAAATTATTACCAAAAGAAAAAGTAACAACTTGAAGCCACACACTGACAAGAACGACAAAATAGCATTGTTCAACAGCCAACTAACATCATGAGTGCCAAGTTCCCCTTCCAGCTCCTTAATGAAGAATCTCAGCTAATATTTTCCACAGGCATACATGTAAATATTCATCTGAAAAGCAGTGCTGGAGAAACTAGCGTGGCATAGCAGTTTGAGCATTGGTCTACGACCCTGGAGAACAGAGTTCGATTCCTCGTTCAGCCACGGAAACCCACTGGGTGACCTTGGGCATGCCACACGCTCTCAGCCCCAGAAAACCTCCTGATACGGGTGCTTTAGGGTCACCGGAAGTCAGAAATGACTTAAAGGCACACAACAAGGGGTTGCTAATACGCCAGAGGACAGGTTCAAAATTCAAAATGACCTGGATAGATTGGAGAGCTGGGCCAAGGCTAACAAAATGAAATTCAACAGGGAGAAGTGTAAGGTCCTACACTTAGGTAGAAAAAATGGAATACAGAAATAGAGTATGGGGGACACGTGGCTGGACAGCAGTACGTGCGAAAGGGATCTAGGAGTCTTGGTAGACCACAAGCTGAACATGAGTCAGCAGTGTGATGCGGCAGCCAAGAAAGCCAATGCAATTCTCGGCTGCATCAACAGGAGTATGGTGTCTAGATCGAGGGAGGTACTGGTACCACTCTACTCTGCTTTGGTTAGACCTCATCTTGAATCCTGTGTCCAGTTCTGGGCACCCCAATTCAAGAAGGACATGGTCAAGCTGGAGCGAGTCCAGAGGAGGGCGACCAAAATGGTGAGGGGCCTGGAAGCCATGAAGACCTATGAGGATAGACTTAGAGAGCTTGGTATGTTTAGTCTGCAGAAGAG
Source organism: Iguana delicatissima (assembly GCA_948472985.1). Taxonomy (NCBI): domain Eukaryota; kingdom Metazoa; phylum Chordata; class Lepidosauria; order Squamata; family Iguanidae; genus Iguana; species Iguana delicatissima. Next base: position 200,796 of record CAOKZL010000359.1, on the reverse strand, counting down.
AAGGTTAAGAGGGGACATGATAGCCATGTTTAAATATTTGAAGGGATGCCATGTAGAGGAGGGAGTGGGCTTGTTTTCTGCTGCTCCAGAGACCAGGACAAGGAGCAATGGATTCAAGCTGCAGGAAAGGGGATTCCACCTGAACCTCAGGAAGAACTTCCTGACGGTCAGGGCTGTCCAGCAGTGGAATCTGCTGCCTCGGAGTGTGGTGGAGTCTCCTTCCTTGGAGGTTTTTAAGCAGAGGCTGGATGGCCACCTGTCGGGAGTGCTTTGAGGGTGTTCCTGCATGGCAGCGGGTTGGACTGGATGGCCCCTGGGGTCTCTTCCAACTCTACATTTCTATGATTCTATGATTCTAACAACATGGAGAGTTCTATGGGTGTCAAAAAAGACAAATCAAGTGGGGTGTGAACAAACACAAAAGGTTTGGCTCCTTTAAAGTTTAGACTAAAACCCAGAGCAGACTCACCGCCCCACCCTCACGGGAGCGTCTAGATGCCACCGCTCCCAACCCGGGATAGACCCCATCTCCGTCCCCAAGTGTATTTTCCCCTTGCTTCCCCAATGGCATTTTGGGCCTTGTAGCACTGGGCCTCAGGGCACCCTTTCTCCTCTCACCCTCGGATGAAGGATGGAGGAGCAGAGAGGGAGATGTTGCCATGGAGAAGGGTACCCAGCTGAGCCCCGGTTGCCATGGGAACAGCCCAGACAGCCCTTTCATCCCGGGTTCCAAGGATGCTCAGCAGCTCAGGGAGCATTTTCCACGTGCTGGAAAGCTGCTCACGCTTCATCCACTTGTTAAATCATATCAACAATCCTCGAATTTTTTCCTCTTCACACAGGGCTGAGACTGGGGCAGGGATTTAATCGGGGCGGGGGAGACAATCCAAAACTCCCACGTATATATTCCAAAGGCCTTCCTCGGGGGCAACAGGCTATCCAGTAGGAGACATTTCTGCAACTGAAAACCTCACTCCATTTGCGGGACCAGTCCATTGGCAGCACAGCTCCTTAATCCCGCGGGGGAAAATACCTTGAGAACTACCACTCCCAGAAACCAACAGGGGAAGATATTTCTTGAACTACAGCTCCCACAAATCCCTTTTAAAAATGGTTGGGGGGGCACCTCCAACGCCTCCCAGCCAGGACACTGGAGGACTCTGGGATCTGTAGTGCAAAAAAGAGAAACCGGAGTATATAGACTTGCAAATCCAAATTCCGGAGTGGGAATGGCCAAAGGGGGAGGAGGCGGAGGCGGGGGCGGGGGCGGGGGGACTGGGGCCGGGGTGGCCAATGGGAGGCAGGGGCGACTGGCCAGCTAGCCCCCGCCACCGCCAGCCAGCCATGGCCGCGTCCTCTCCTAGCCGCCTGGCCGAGGTGCGGCGCCACGTGGCCCAGCTGCACCGCGGAACCGATCCGGAGCAGCAACGCCGCTTCTACGACGCTTGGGCCGCGGAGTACGAGCAGGTGCCTCTCCCAACCCCGTTCCCTCCTTCCTCCGTTTGGTTTCTCCCTCCTCTCCCTGCAGGGAAGTCTCAAGAAGGTCCCCTGAGCATGTGCAGAGTGCTTTCCCCGCTCCAACCACCGAGGGTGCCTGGGACAGCCAGCATCTTCGGTGCCTTTAAAGCGGGGGAGAACCAGGCGTCCGTTCAGGCGGTGCTGGACTGCAACTCCCATCCTCCCCAGCCAGCATCGCCAAAGGCGAGGAGCGCTGGAAGCTGCAGCCCAACAACATCTGAAGCGCCGTACAATTGCCAGCCCCGCTTTGAAGGGAGGAGACTCCGCCCGAATTGAAAACAACAAAGAATCTGGTGGCACCCAGAAGATTGCTAAATTATTTTTAAATGTTTTTGGTGTAAATTTTTCACGGAAAACTGGACCGCTTGATCACATGTGGGAACGTGGCTTTGTGGAACGGAAGCTATTCTCCTTGCCTGTAAACAAGTGGGACAGTATTCCACAAAAGTCCGATACCGAAAAATAATCAATGATCAATAAAAAAATAAAACTTCTCAGGCTTTCAGGTGTCACTAGACTGTTGCACGGTCCCCTCCCCTTCTCTCCCTTCACCAAATAGGTTCAGTACCTCTGACTGCTCTTTGAAATGACTGGAACTGCTCTGGGCTGCAGTCTGAACTTTGTTAGCTACTAAACTTTCCCAAAGAGGCTCATCCCCTTCAGAAAGTTCAAACTATAAGTGATTCTGCTCCTGGCTGTAGTCTGGATTTTAAAGGGCTCCTACTGAGTGCTGAATCCTGTCCCCCATGCCTCCTCAGTGAGGTTCAGCACTTCAGACAGGTCCTTTAAAGTTCGGAGTGAAGCACAGAGTGGATTCGCTGCCTCCCCTCCATTGCTCTCCAGTCAAATCTCAGGTTTAGACTGTCTCTTTGTATTCCTGCTAGGATGTGTCGGTGTTGCAGTACGAAGCACCGAGGTTGGCAGCCACCCGCTTGGCCTCCGTTTCTCAGGGAGACCCCCGGGATGCCCTGGTGCTGGACGTGGCCTGTGGCACGGGGCTTGTGGCCCAGGAGGTAAGGGGGGGATTGGGGCGCAACCTCAGCAGAAGGCATCCAAAAGATCCCCCATTAGTCCCCCCTTATATGCAAGGGATGTGTTCCAAGACCCCCAGTGGATGCCTAAAACCACAGATAGCATTTTGTTGTGTGCTTACAAGTTGTTTTCAATTTATCGCAGCCCTATCACGGGGTTTTGTGGGGGCTGAGAGTGAGTGACGCGCCCAAAGTCACCCAGTGGGTTTCTGTGGCCAAGCAGGGAATCGAACCCAGGCTTCTTGCCATAGGTATGCATTAGGAAGGGTAACAGAATAGCTTTGCTAGATCCCATAAGGCTACAGTTTGCTGAAATGCAAGCAATTAAACAATCTAAAAACAATTAATCTACAGTTAAAAATATTAAAATTCATTAAAAGACTACAGTTGGCAGGACCCCTTGTAAAACTGGGGGGGAATGAAAATATCAAAATGTGTCTGGCTGTGTGTGTCTGTGGGAAGGGGGCCAGTGCACGGTGGGGAGAGGGGGCACCCGGGGTCCAAAGCAGCTCAGGGAAAGGAGAAGGAAGGGAAATGTGTTGACACGGTGGCCCTAGACTTCTTCTCTCACACCCGTCTCCTTCTGGGATGCTGGGAGAAGGTTTGTGGTGTTGAGAAATCAGGCTGTGAGATGTCCGTAGCTGGCCAGACAATGGCTGGTGGACGAGGAAGAAGACCAGAGGTGGGTTTTTAAAAGGCTGCACACCTGATCAGAGCTACCAAATAAACATGCGAATAATCAGATCCACAAAAGTCAAACCCAGAAATGCGAAAGGACAACTGCAATTAATTTATCATTCCTTCCCCGCCCCCCGCAACATACACAGCTCATTGGACTCATCTGGACTGGCACAGGTCCTATTTGGCTTGCAAGAATCAATCTTATCAATAATCATTAAAAAGGAGGAAATGATGCTAGATGAAAAGAGGATGAGGAGGGCAAAGGAAAAAAGAAAGACAGCTAAGGCACTCATTCATAACGCTGTGACTTCTCCCACCCCTTCTTAAGCTCCAGGCGATGGGCTTTCGTCGCTTCCACGGCCTAGACGGCAGCCAGGGGATGCTGGAACACGCGCGCCAGAAGGGACTCTATCAGGATCTGAAGCAGTGCCTTATTGGCCAGGAAGCTCTGCCAGCCCCAGAAGGTTAACTACACAACTTAGGCCCTAGAAATGTGGGTTAAGAAGGGAGGAGGGAAGATGTTGCAGGGTGGACTGACCCCCACCATAATTTCAAGCAGGGGGGCTGTCTCTTTCCTTACTGTAGCTAACCATTGCTCCTCTCTGCCCAGGCTGCTATGATGCTGTTCTGATTGTGGGCGCCCTCAGCAAAGGACAGGTCTCCTCCAACGTTGTTCCGGAGTTGCTTCGTGTCACCAAACCAGGTGAGACTTCCTTAAAGACACCAGTTTCCACATGGAGAGCACTAGATGTTCTCCAGGGCAGGGGCAGTTTCCATCACAGTGGAGGGTGAGTCCACTCCAGGTTTTCAAGGAGCTCTCCAGGGTGCTGAACGATATTCCTAAATAGATTCAGCACTTTGGAGAGTTCCTTTAAAGATCAGTAAAACCTGGTGTGGTTTCATATGGGAACCATCATCCACCATTGCCTTAACAATCTCACCCAGCAGCAGTGGTCTTTCCTTGTTCCCACACGCAGTGGCCAAGATCTTCCATCAAGGGGATGGAGTGTACCTTTATGCTTACAGAATTAATGTGCCATTTATGCAATGCCACCCCATTAATAATTTGCGATACTGCAGCTGCTGCGAGCGATGGAGGTCTGTTCTCCTGCTGATCAAGAAGCAGCTCACTGATGTTTCCACTACTGCCCATGAATGTTTTGCAGTGTGACCTGCAGAAGCAGGACCCCTCTCACAATTGCCTCCTGTGCTGGAGACCACTCGCGCAAGGGGGGGGAACTGTCAGGCAGCTGCTTCCTGATGGCAGAGGAGTAGACCCCTGTTACTGACAGCAGCTGCTTCCTGGTAAGGAAGTATTCAGGAAGTAGGGATGGGATTCCCTTCACACCATAACTACAGTGTTTACACCTATGTAAATTCCCAACAAGATTCAGATTCTGAAGGAGAGGGCATGTTTATGCACAGCTACTGAGCACAATAGCAAAATGGAACCTCCATATGCTAGAGCTGTTGACCTCTAAATGAAAGAGACTAGTGGACAACAAACAAGGAAGGGCTTAAAAAGAGATCCTGCTTGGCAGATTCATAGAAGAGAGAAGGCAGGTTTATCCTCAGCTATTAGCCGTGATTGCTAAATAGAATCTCCGTGTCAAAGAACAGTTTATCTCTAAATATAATCTGCCAGATATTGGCAGATGGGTATGCCACACTTGACTAGTTGCTTGGGACACAACTTTCCCAAGTTTTCTCCTTCCAGATGTGTTGTACCACCACTCCCATCATTTCCAACATGTGTTGCACCACCATTTCCAGCATTCTTGGTTACTAGGAGTGGTGGTCCAACACCTTTGGATGGAGAGAACTTGGGGAAGGTGGAACATATCCCTTTGCTATGATCCAGTGAGTCAGTACCCATGAGGGACGCTAGGTGGCAACGCTGACTGATCCTGGGACTCTTTCTTGCCAAACAAGCAAGGAAGGTAACGAGCTGCTGCGGCCGATGCCTTCATTGCCAACTTATGGCAACCGTAAGGCGAACCTATCATGGGGTTTTCTGGGCAGATTTGTTCAGAGGGGGCTCGCCTTTGCCTTCCTCTTTGAGGCAAACAGTATGATTTGCCAAAGGTCACCCAGTGGGTTTTCTTGACCAAGTGGGGAATTTGAACCCGGGTCTCCCAGCGTCCTAGTCCAATACTCAAATACACTACACAGACCAAGTCGCGTGACACATTGCATGCTTCTGATGAAATGTGGCTGCAAGTCCATGGATGTGGAGGCCCGATCCAGTTGCCGTTTGTTGTTGTTTGCCTTCAGGTCCTTTCTGACTTACAGCGACCCTAAAGGCAAACCTATCCCAGGGAGTCTGGGAGTGTGTTGTACCCTGATCCAGCGTGTTCATCTTAAAAGCAGATGAAATGTACTTGTCCGAAGTATTGTGGGCAGCTTAACTCCATTTTGATGATACCTTTGGGTACATTTCAACTTCTTAAACTTAATTCGATAGACCTGCCAACTTCATTTGATAGACCAGCCAAAGTATAAATGACAATTTAGGTAGCAAATGGCTTATTGAGTAAATAAAACTTCTCTGTTTTTCTTAAAAAAGAAAAAAAAAGAAACAGGATCTGTGGATAATTTTTTTTTCATACCAGACGCAATGCTCATTGCTACCTGTTCTTAAGTCCTGACTAGAATAGACTCATTCAATCGATGGACTTACCTATGTATTGACTTACCAACTGATTGAATAGTTCTTCTCTATCTGGGACTAACCAACAGGATGCTGGCTGTTATTGTTGTTATTATGGAAAATGGCGCAGACGTCTGTGACATTGGCAAAGTTTTGTCTCCTGCTCTGGCCAGTCAGCCTTGCGCCTCTGCTCTTGTCTACGCAGGGGGCTACCTGTGCCTGACCACGCGGAGCAACAGAAGCAACCTCCCCTACAAGGCTGAACTGGAGAAGCTCCTGGATGACCTGGAGCAGAGAGGATCGTGGGAAAAGGTGGCGGTAGAGGAATTCGAGAGGTGGGAGAGGGCAACTTCGGCGGAGGAATCCGGGCAAGGCGAGGACTATATTCCAGGCGTGGTCTACCTGTATCGAAAGAGTACAAGCCAAGACTGAAGAGACCTCTTGCCACAGAAGGACCTAGACTCACTTTTGGACCGTACCTTGAAGCATGTGCAGAGTGCCTTTCCTTCACCAGAATGCCAGAACCAAAGTTCAGGGCCATGTCTTACAGCATGTGCAGAGTGCCTTCCTCATTTGTAACTTCTGACCATGCACTGATGTTGCTTGGCCACATGCGTCCCGGTTTCCATTTATGAAATGTTGGCTCATGCCTCGGAGCCTGTGCAAAGGGCTTTTCCTTCACAGCACCAGGACCCCAGTTTAGCATCATGCCTGGGAGCAAGTGGAGACTTCCTTTCCTTCTCCACAGCACCAGTGTTAAAATTTAGGGCCGCAAGTCAGAGATGACTTGAAGTCACACAAGTTAGAATTTGCAGTCCTTGTCCTTCAACAAACTACATAGCCCAGGATTTCATAGAATGTTGCCAAGGCATTTAAAATGGAATCAGAGAGCACTATAATTGCTCAAGGATATCAACAAGCTAGAACAAATCCAGAGAAGGGGCAACTATGATCATAGTCTTGGAAAGCAGGCCTTGGGAGGAACAGTTTAGGGAGCTGTGGTTTTTTAGCATGGAGGAAAGAAAACTGAGAGATGACAAGATAGCCGTCTTTAAGCATCTGAAGAGATGTGGTGCAGAAGATGGAGCAAGCTTGTTTTCTGCTCCTCCAGAAACTAGGACACGGAGCAATGGCTTGAGACTTCAGGAAAAGAGATTCCACCTAAATGTTAGGAAGAACTTCTTGACTGTAAAAACTGTTCAGGTTACAACTGTTTAACTTCCAAGACTTCTCCTTTTTTGGAGGTCTTTAAGCACAGGTCAGATGGACATCTTTTCAGAGCAGTTTAGTTGTGCATTCTTGCATGGTGGGGGGTTGGACTAGATGACCTTTGAGCCCCCTTCAGCTTAACAGTTCTATCGTTCTGCTTGTGTAGTGGGAACGGTCCAAAATTCCAAATGTGGAACCCAAAGCAGAATCCATGTGCCATGCACAGCCGTGGACCTTGGATGCTCATGCATAATCCCTGGACATAAACAACTCCCCTTCGACAGCATTGAACTGAATGTGGCTATTCTGAATTCAGACAAAAATGCCCCTTTGGCTCCTGTAGGAAAGTGATGCTCGGTTACTGCACCAACAGAATTCTACCCTACACATGTCTGCACAACCCAGTTATTTCTTTAGTGTGTGTTCCCTCAAATCTTAATAAAGATGTGGAAAGGGAACAGCTGGCAGTGCGGATGTGTTTCTCCCCTTTCCCCAAAGAAGGCTGAAGCGCAAAAGGGCTTTCTGGCTGGGTGCGTGCTTTTGCTCAGCAGTTAAACTGTGACCTGCTAAACTGGTTTCTCTGCCCCAGCGGGCAGAAAAGGTTTATGGCCAGCAGGTTACAGGGAGCAGGAAGCAACAGCTCAGCAAGGATGTCTCCTTCCACTAAAGAGATCAAACTAAGTCGGTGTCGTTGAGCAGAAAAGTTGTTGCTGTTAGGTGTCCTCGAGTGGTTTCCAACTCCTGGCAAAACTGTCACGGGGTTTTCGGGGGTTTAACAGAAAAGACACCGGCTGAAAAAAGATTCTCAAGTTTTAGTATCATGTACATAATTGGTGCTGTTTTCTGATAACATATACACTCTCAAAGGGGGCAACTGAAGGTCCATAATCTGTCCGGAAAGATTGGAAACAATACATCCAACCAGAGCAGAGAGAGGGATCAGGCAAAGAAATGAGCAAGGGAAAACAACATGGGATGTAAAAGAGTTCTAGAGGGGAAGGATTTCCAGTGACTCGCTCTCAGCATTGCTAAAAATTTGGGGAACTGATGGAAAATTTCAACTGGGAGAGCAGAATTCTTATTTGAAAGGGGGAAACTCTGATTTTGCCGTCCCATAGCCACACCCCGATTTCCAGCCACGTTCTGGTGGCCCCGAGGGAGAGCAGTCTGGTCCCCAGAGGCCTCACATTTGCCCACCCCTGTTTTAAAGCGATGTGCCGCATCAAGACTGCCTCCTGCACCAGTGCCTTGCTTGTGACACTGTAGAAGAAAAACCTACCCGTCGACTGAAGGACCCCACCTTGAATTTTGTTTCTTCCCTTTGAGCAAGGCGGGCCAGCTGTCTCGCTGCTTGGGCAAACAAGACAAGCGTTCGGATTTTCATTGTATTTGCATTTTGCACCCAGTTCACAAGGAATCGCACCAGATTGTACCTTTGGAGTTACGTGGTTTGTTTTATAACACTATAAACTGTGCATCGCAGTTTGAGATAGAAAGGCTGCCCAAATGCATAAGAACAAATGATTTTATAAGCGTTCTCTGGATTGTGAACAGAGATGGATGCCTGTGTGTGCACACCTGTGGAGAAACAGAGAGAGAAAAAGGAACCACGCCTGAAAAAAAGATTGTTTCAACCCCCCCTTTCTTTTTTTAAGAAGGCAAGAGAAATCTAAGGATAAAAGAGCAGCAAAAACTGTCCAATCTTACAACAACCTTGATAAAACTAAGTCCAAAATCTACAAAAGAGTAATAGCTTTATTGGCCAGCCAAAATGCCCAAAACACACCATGCAAGTTTTCAAAGCTGCACTGGCTTCTTCATCAGGTAAAAGATGATTAAAACACATTACGAAGGAGAGGAAAAGAAAAAGGTTGGAGTCACAGGCCTACATTTTGTATCGGCTGTTGTTTCTGCCATTGTTTAGTTAGTTTGGAGGGATCTCGGCTGGCAATTCCTTTCTCAGCCCTGTGGAGACCAAGCCCATTTCCGCACTAGCCTGTTCTACCTCCGACCGGCCCCTCCCGAAGCTGCAAACCCCTGGATTCCATAGGACGTTGAAAGTGGAATCATAGTGCTAGAACAGGCTAGTGCGGAAACAGGCCAAAACACAGGAGAGTAAAATTTAAACCCCATTGGCAGCAGTAAAGTAACTCTAAAGGATCCTGTATGATGGCAACCTTAGGTGAACCTATTACAGGATTTTCGTGGCAAGATTTGTTCGGCGGGGGTTTGCCTTTGTCTTCCACTGCAGCTGTGAGAGTGTGACTTGGCTCAGCGGGGAATCAAACCTCAGTCTCCAGGGTGGTAGTGCAACAATTGGACCACTCCAGCCAGCTCTCAAAATGGACAGTTTTTGTTCCCAAAGCTCCCCCATAGCGCCATTCTTCAGGACCCTGATGGATGCAAGGGGAGGGGGCTGAGCATGAGCTATGTGTGATACCTGCAGGTTGGGCTGGGAACAGGGCCAGTACAATGGCCACACCCTTCGGTGCCAGGGGTTGGCTGACTGAAAACTAGAGAGCGCGAGAGAGTACCTAAAACTAGAGAGTACCTCTGAAGGAATTTGAGAAGGCGTTGCTTGTGAAGCATCCAAGACAAAAGCCACACTTACTGAAATTCCCTCTTCCATGAACCATTAACGGTACAGAGACCCTCACCAGTTTTCAGCCTGACAACCCTGCCTCCTGTTTAGAGGGTCCCCAGGGCTGAAAGGACAGCCAGAGTAGTGTAGTGGTTTGAACACTGGACTGCAACTCGAGGCCACAGTTTGACTCCCCACTCAGCCATAGAAATGCACCGGGTGACTCTGGGCACATCACACACTCTCCGCCCCAGAAAACCCTGTGATAGAGTCACATCGGGGTCACCATAAGTCAGAAACAACTTGATGGCACACAACAACAATGGGCTTTTCACCAGTGGTCAACATGAACCCCCCCAACACTTCACAGTTGAATACCAGGATGTGTGTGGCCAGCATCAGAGTATGGCCAACCAACCTCAGAGTGTGACCTTGGTGGCAAAAGCCATTGACCAGGAAGACCACACAAGCTTGAGGAGGTTGCGGCAGTTTGATTTTGCCTGAGCCGACAGGGAAGAGCAAGGTTTTGTCCCTTCCTTTCCTTTCCCCCGGCTGAGTTAACTGAGTGCAGACTCCTTTTGCACTTTGAGCACCATTTGCAGCAACTGGAGTTAGCTGAGAAGAAAGCGGGAGGAAGAGAGAGAAACCAGAACTTTTTTACAGCAGCAGAGAGTTAATCAGACCTGCTCCGGCCACATTGGGACAGTTAAGTCAAACATAGTCCTTGCGGGCATAGCTTCCCGAGGCAGGCTGTTTCCCCACCCAATATCTGACCGGGGAGGGTTTGGGGCCTCCTCTCAGACAGCAAACGCAGCCCAGCGTGGCCCCTCCAAAAACCAGGAGAGTGCTGGCTGCCCACCCCAAATAGAGTGAGACACCCAGCTCTCGCTTGAGGGCCTCTGGGACCAGTGGGTTGTAGAAGTTGCTGACGATATTCCTGGCAGACCAGGAGACGGGAATGAGGAGGGCCAGCCCCGCAAGGATGAAGAGGCCTCCCGCCACGGCTGAGATCTTGGCTTTGGCCTCTCGGCTTTCCACACACCGGGTGCACTCGGCTCCAGCCACGGCAAGGAGGAAAGCCAGGGAGGAGACTGCAATGGAGACCACGACCAGGGCTCGGGCAGCCTGGAGATCAGGTGGGAGGTCCAGCAGGGAGTCGTAGACTTTGCACTGCATTTGCCCGGTGCTCTCATAGACGCAGTTCATCCACAGGCCCTCCCAGAAGACCTGGGCCACGATGATGTTGGAGCCGATGAAGGCCGTCACTTTCCACATGGGGAGGGCGCAGGCCAAGATGGCGCCCAGGAGACCCAGGAAGGAGAGTGCCAAACCACCCAGCTGGAGGGCCAACATGATGGTGCCTCCCACCTGTGGAGGGAAATGGCACAGGTGAGGAAACTGGCTGAGAAAGAGTAGCCCACGGCAAGTTTTATCATGGGCCAGGAGCCAGTTTTTCCAGGTAAACAGCAGCCTTGAAGGAGGACAAGCAGACGCAAGGGCACTGGAAGCTAATCAGGCTCGGATGAGAGCCTGTTGGCTCCAGCCTTCTTAAGGAAGGCAGAGGGCAGTGGCTCAACTCCAGAAACAATGTGCATGTTTGCTGGCCCTTGCCCTCGTGTATATTACAGATTCCCTGCTCCCTGTCTGCCTGCCTTTGTCTGACCTTTGGACTATCTGACCTTGCTGCCCACTGGATTCCTGACCTTTGGACCGATATGGGACTTTGCTTCTGCTTCCCCCAACCAGGCAAGCCTTATTAGACTGCTAAGCTGTATCCGTTTGCCTGCTGAATATCCTTGCACTCTCGTGCGAGCCTTCCCCTCCCATTCTTATTCACATGTATTCTGCCCTGGCGCGGAGAACTCGCATGGCCCACAGGTTGCATGGCACCTGAGACAGTGTGGTTACTAACCTGTACTATAGACTAAGGTATAAATAAATTGCAACACAATTAGCAACAGAGAACTGGTCAGGCTAATTACAGCTAGCCTTCTCAACTGATTATTTCATCTGTTAGCCTTACTAATTACTTGATTGGTTGCTAAGGTATAACTATTTGAAGTTCTAATTAGTAACTGATTGCTAGCTTACTTACTAACTCATTATTCAATTAACACTAAGGCACAAATGAATTAGAGTACAGTCAGCCCTCCACATTTGCTAGAGTTAGGCGCAGAGGACCCCCGCAAAAGTCAAAACATCAAAAATATCAAAATGTATGTGTCGGTGGGAAGGGGGCTGAGTTAAGGTGGGGAGAGTGGGCACTCAGCGTCCAAAGCAGGTCAGGGAAAGGAAAGGGGGAGTTGGCATGGTGGACTTCCTCTCTCTCCCTAGACTTCCTCTCTCTCGCCAAGCTTCTTCCTTGGGTGGCGGGGGGGGGGCATCAGGAAAGGGTTTGTGGCACCAAGAAATTGGGTTGCAATTTCCTTAGCTGTCTCAGGAAACAGCTGGTGGAGAAGGAGGAAAAACAGAGGCAGGATTTTAAAGTGCTGTGCGGCCTGATCAGAGCCGCCAAAAGGAAAGGTTCCCCTGGAAAAGAAGCACCTGAGGTGGAGTGGGGGGACAGGGCTTGGAGAAACTCACAAAGGATCAGATCCAAAAGTGAAACCCACAAATGTGAAGGCGTGCCTTTATAAGTCTAAGGTAGCTAAACTCCACACCTGTTGAGTCATTGGTCTTTTTAGTTGTAATCAGAGATGGCTGCACAGCCAAGATGTACAGTACTCAGTGGGCCAGCAGCAGATACATTCGGTGGGAATGCACGCATAGTAGAGCTTAGAAGGATTGGCTGGAATCTTATTGGGGACTTAACATTTTCCTAAGTGGATTCTCCAAGTGGGGAGTTAAACCCTGGTCTCCATGGTTGTAGTCAAATGTTCAAACACTACAGCACGTGGGTTCTATTTTCAGGCTTTATCATAAAAGCGCTACACATGAGGATGCCTCCATGACAGGTTCAGCTGTCAAAAGTATTCAGAGCAAAAGAAGGAAGGAAGGAAGGTCCAAGTTTCATCACTTCTTGACTGGGAGTATCATGTCTCAGGTAATGCTGATGCAGCGCTAGAAAATGCACCCCAGATGGATTTTGCAACCACTAGATAATTCCAGTACTTGTAAACATCAATTGTCGACATCCCACAGACCTCCCAAGCTCACTAAATGGCACTGAATCAGGATATTTTGCTGCTGGAGGGCAATTGCAAGATGGCAACAGAGGTGATTGGAAGGTCACAGGTCAGTGGGGTGGTGATGAATCCATGTCATGTTTGGGCTGGCTTTAAAGGAGCTCTGCAGGATGCTCAATCTATTGGGGCAGAGTACAGCACCTTGGAGAGCATCCTTAGAGCCAGGGTTAAAACCTGGGATGGATTCCCCAACCCACTGACATGGAATCCAACAGCTCCCGCTGGATGGAAGCCACGTCCCACCCCACTCCAGCAGATACAGTGACCAAATGGGCAATTTAATATTTTTTCAGCAGTGAAGGGGCATTCTACATGCTCCAATGGAACTCACCAACTCTTATCCGTCTCCCGCTGAGCAATGACATGCGATATTTACTGGTGGCTAGCCCCATCCAGGGCCAAGCTTGGAAAAGTTACTTTTGCATGGAAAGCTCCCTGAATCCAATTTCCAACCACTATGTCTGGGGAAATCCTAGCCACTGTTGTCCAAAAGCTCTTAGTAGGTTTCATCTAGAGCAGGCCGACTGAAGCAGTAGTTGAATACTGAGTCAATACCTAGGCAAATTCTATCAATCCCATGTCAGTGGGGCAATGAATCCACTCCGGTGTTCATCCAGGCTTCACGAAGAGCTCTCTGCAGTGCTGAACTCTGTTCCTGAATAAGCTCCTTGAAAGCTAGCCCAAACCCAGAATGGATTCGCTGCCCCGCTGACATGGGAGCCAACAGGCTCCACTGGATTCAACTGGTCTATTCTAGCTGAGGCTCCAGGCCAAAAAGAGAATCCTTTTTTTCACTCTGGCCAAGTTGTCCATAAAAACCTTCTCCCTTCGCTCAACAAGAGTACAACGAAGAAGGGGCAGCTCAGCTACCAGGTTCCTTGTTTGAACACAGTGGCTAAAACACTGCGAGGCAACATCCCAGAGCCTGTTTTTCTGGTAGCCCCACCTCACCAGGAGGACAGGGCATGGCATGGCTCAACCCAGCCTCCCTGAGGCCAATCTCTGATTCTCAGGACCTGCTACAGAGTTTGTCCATATCCCATGCAAATGGGGTTGGAGCAAATTGAGAATAGTTCCTCCTGCCAACCAGGAAGAACAAGTTGTCTTTACTTCCTCTCCTCTCTGCAGTCTGGAGCCTTCACAGCTCACAGAGTTGCCTTGGGCAAAAGAGAGAGAAAGAAAAAATCTCCCTGCCCCAACTCTAGCCTCACTCCTGTCTTATTTTCAACTTCTTTTTCTTTGTTTTATTTATAAGAGTACTAGCATATCTACCTGGCATTGCCCGTCTTGTCCAGCACCTGTAACTTTTCTCCATATTCCCCAATCCAATCTGTATTCAGAGTTATTAACATACAGGGGTTGGGTTCCTGAGGGAAAACACTGCCCTCCTCCTTGCTGCTAGGCCTCATCTCCATAGCGTCTCCATAACAGACACAGTTGAGTGAGGCCCAGGAGCTCTCCGGCTGAGAATTCTAAAAGCCTCTCCCTAAACTGCAAACTCCAGGATTCTTAGGCAGCCAATCATATGAGGTCTTTTCGCCTGAGACAGACAAACAAACTTTGACTTTTATACATTAGATTTGTTTCTTTTCATTTCCCAGAAGAATAATGAGTTTCCCAGGGCTCGAGCAATTCCTCTTGAGGGTCGTAGAGCCATGGCAAGAGATTCATTGGATTTTGCAAGGTCTTCTGGTGTAACTCTGGCCTTGTTTACATCTTCTTTGGATAACTATAATGCACTCTCCATGGAGCCGTCCTTGAAGAGTGTTTGGGAACTTTAGCTGGTCCAGGGAGCTGCCAGGCTGCTGATTGTTAACTGGGACTGTACACAACCCCCACATTGCAACAGGTCCATTGACTGCCAGTTTGTTTCTGGGCACAATTCAAGTGCTGGAGATAACCTTATAGCCCTGTACTGTTCAGGTCCAAATTTTCTGAAGAACTCTGTTACAAACCTGACCCTGTTCTGAAATCTTCTGACGAGGCTCTTCTCCCTGCCCGACCACTGTGAGAGGACATGATAGCTATGTTTAAATATCTGAAGGGGTGCCATGTAGAGGAAGGAGAGGGCTTGTTTTCTGCTGCTCCAGAGACCAGGACAAGGAGCCATGGATTCAAGCTGCAGGAAAGGAGATTCCACTTGAACCTCAGGAAGAACTTCCTGACAGTCAGGGCTGTCCGGCAGTGGAATCTGCTGCCTCGGAGTTAGTGGAGTCTCCTTCCTTGGAGGTTTTTAAGCAGAGGCTGGATGGCCATCTGTCGGGAATGCTTTGAGGGTGTTCCTGCATAGCAGGGGGTTGGACTGGATGGCCCGTGTGGTCTCTTCCAACTCTATATTTCTATGATTCTATGATTCTATCTTGTGGGAACTTGGGAGACGGGGCCTTTCCAGTGGCTGCCCCCAGGCTCTGGAACTTTGAAACCCAGAGAGTGATTCCGTCCCTGCTATCTTTCTCCAGGCGGTTGAAGACATTAATTTCTCTATGGCCTGCCAGAATAATATTTTTTAAGTGGGAAATGGGCTTGTGTCACATGCTGGACTTTTCTTTGTTCTTTTCAATGGTTTTTGGTTTCCATAAAGGCCTTTCTGTCTTTATGAAGGGCCCAAAATCCAGAGCTGGGGGAGCATCTTGTTCCATCTCTAGTATATTAAAGAAACTTTCTGACCCCCAAATAGGGGAGACCCCTTATAATAACGGGCACATGCTGGTCCAATAAGGGACATGCTTTCTGGCCCCAAAATAAGGAACATTTCATATAATAAGAGACGGATGGCAATCCAATCCTAGCTCAATGCTCTAACCACTATACTACCACTGCCGCTCAACATTAGAAGCTGGCAGTTAAGTTAGAGCAGTGGTGTTTGTGTGTGTGCGTGTGCACATCTCTGTGCATATGTGCTCTTTAGACACTCAAAAAAGTTTTGTATATCTAATTCTTCTCTGTTCCTGGGCGTCTAAAGAGCTTCTCAGGCCAGAAACATGCAACAGTGATAACTCAGTAATAGAGATGGTGAGAGTCGTTTTGGTGTCAGCACACTTCGGAACTAACCACTGCAACCTGAAAGTCTCCCTTTCTGGGAATAACACATTCAAGCTCCACCCTTTTCAAAATTTTAAAATGTGCCTAAGCAGATTTTTTAAAATATGCAAATATTTGTGCATTTGGAAGCATACGTGCAGCCATGCTTTAGCCTGTGGGAAATGCTCATTTTCCCCCCTAAAAATGCAAACGATGATCTATGCAACCGGTAAAACACGTGGAGAAGAAGTACAGATTTATAGGTGGTTTTATTTATTTATTACTTTTTTACATATAAAAATGATAACCCAGAAATTGGCACAGAAAATGGACAGGAAAGATTTTATAGGCTCCAATCGAAAGGCAAACAGACCTTATGGAGATATGCAGCAATCTTTAGTTATAACTCACATCCTGCCCATGTTAGAAGTTGAGCCGCGCAAAATGTATTTTTTTTGACTGCAACTCCCAGAATCTCTTGGCTGGCTAGGGATTCTGGGAGTTGCAGTGCAGTGGGAAAAAAGTGATTTTGCAAGTCTCTGGCAGCTTGTCAGGAACAAAATAAGAAAAACTGCAAGGAGGAGAAATGAGCATTCCACAATTATCACCTGTGCTGTGGGAACAAAGATTGAGACCACAGATATCTCCTCCTGAAAGAAGGTTTTAAAATCGGCTCATACAATAGCAATAATTACTTTAAAAAGAAAAAGAAAAATTTGCCGAGCCCCTTCAAAAAACAAAAAGCCCTTGGATGCTCCTTTATGGTGCTATTTTTGGTGTTATGGGAAAAATACTTGGTACATGCTCAGAGACACTCCACGTGTGTCAGGATTGAGCCGTGCTATTCAAAAATCAGCAGGGAACAAGATGTCAAGTCCACCAGTTTAAAACAAGCCAGGATTAGTGGCTTTTTAATATCACACGTACGCTGTGTACATAAGGCAATATACTATCATTTAAAATAAGCAAATTCTCATCCTGATCAGCCCCAGTTAACAGATCCCACCTTTCTAGTGGCTGAATGGATGACTGGGGCATTTTTGTTGCTTTCATGTGGCCATGCTGAGATGGCACTCTGGAATGGGCCAAATATTGCCCATGGGCCACATAAGGCCTCCAGGACTGTTTTGGGGGCTCTCAGAGCCTCCTGTGGGTCAAACTTGGCCGCCAAGTGCCCCCCAATGCCCAGAAGCCACAAGAACAGCCACATTTTGATGTCTCCTGTGCCATTTTTTCAGTCCTGAAAAGGAGTTTTTAAATCTAATCATTCCCTGTTTTGGAGAAAGGCATCGAAGGGCCTAAACACAGGGCAAAAATGCCCTCTACAATCCCTAGAGTGTGTTTGGAGGGCACTGTGAGGGGGCAAAATTTGTTGTTTTTTCTTCTACAGCAGGGGTGAAGCCCTTCAAGGTCTCCCACCTCCCACCCCTGCAAGAAATGCCATGCCACCATTTTCTCCTTCCCGACAAGAAACAACAGCACTGGAAAACTGGTCCAGGGCCATGCCCCTGGGTTGAAAACAGGGTTGTGCAAGTGGCTGAAGAAATGCCTTCCCAGCCTTCTTGCTATTCTGTCTCTCTTTCGCCTCCTTGCACAACTTGGACGCCCAGCCCTGTCTCAGAGGAAGCCGAGCGGAACCTGAAACTCCACTCCTTTCTCTGAACGCGACCAGAACGAACTGCAAACAACACCTGTTGTCATTGTTTTTAACCTGCCTGCCTTTTCCTCCTCCAAGACCTGCCCAGCCACCTGTATGCATTTCTCAAAACTCAAGAAAGTTCCTTTCGGGGAGACAGGAGGGGGATGGAGCACATCCATTCAATCCATGGCATTTGTTGCAGCGTTGACTCGCTGTTCAACAGCTGGTTCAGAGGGTCTGCTTTAACTGGGAGCAACCAACAGGATCTCAGCCATTGCAATTAAATACAGACAGTACATATTTCAGTACTATAAAGCACTTCAAGCATTCCCATTTAGCAGAGACAGTCATGATTAATCTTCTGCTATCCCACTTTTTCAGCTGTTTTTAAAGTGTCCTGGTTTCTCTCGCCTCCCCCTGCATTCCGTCTTTGTCCTCTGCTCACTTAAATGGCTGCAAATTGATCCCAAAGTGCAAAAGCAGTTTGCACTCCATTAACCCAGGTAAAGATGGAGAAGAGAGTTGGGGGTGAAATCCTGCCCCTTCCAAAGAGGCTCAGGCAAAAAAGCAAACAGCTACAACCTCTACCAGCTTGTGGGTCCTTTCTCATTAGTAACTTCTGTCATCCTGAACAGAAGCTGATGTTCCCTGGCCACACATGTCCTGGCTTTCATTAGTGAAAGGTCTCAGGGTATGATATAGTCTGACGAAGAATTTTGGAAAAGCTGGGCTCTGGCACATTTTTGTAACATTTTGATTGGTCCTAACCAAAATGTCCCCCAACTTGGGGTACAGCCTCATCCTCATGCACTATCTCTGTAGCCACAGCTTCCAGAAAGGAACTTTTCTGAGCCCTGACATTTCTCCTTTCTCCCTGTCCCATCTTCCATGTCATCTTGAGCAACCAGTTGGCCTGTTCAACAGCTACTATTTCACAAGCAGTGGGCTCGTCCTGCAGGATGTTCAGGGACTCTATGACCCGCACAATGCTTTGCACACAACAAAACACACCCATGCAGAAGACAATGGCCAAGGCCCTTGAAACCTAGAGCTGCCCCTGGGGCTACTGCATCCATTCCCCAAACCATCTTATTACCACCTCCCTTCCCCATTCTGAATTTGGGATGGAAAGACTATTAGTTATTATTAATTCCCAGGTGAGAAAAAACAGGAAGAATAAGAGACCACTGAGAATCTTGCATAATTTTCTACCCATCGTTGAATGTCCCAAAGCGTTGAAGAGAAATTATTCTGTGTTCAAAAACACATGGGGTGGGGGATTTGCACAAAAAGCTTTTTTTCTGCACAGAAACCTTTGCAAAAAAAAAACAAAAAACAGAACTTTGTTCTGTACAGAAAACATTGTTTCCTATGAAGAAAAACAGGGGCTTTGCAAAACAAAACCAAAAAAAGATGTGTTTTTCCATGCAGAGTAATTCCACCGCAACATTTCAGAATATTCGAAACCAATGGGAATACAGCAAAGAGAGTGTTTCGTTTTCTCATACAGCAGGGAGAAAACTGCCATAAATAATAAGCCCTGCACATGACAATGGAACAGCTGAGTAATTACATATCCCAAATTTGGATCAGCAGCATTCAGAGTCCCAGAGAAACCTCTCCAAACCTCTCCAGTCCTGTTTTTTGCAAGTGGAAACCAGCTGTTAGATGGTGAAGATGAACTTCAGATGTTCTCCAAGACTATCCTCCTGGTATCTGAGGGTCATCCCACAGAGTTACCAGCTCTGTTGTCCTCTGGGGTCCTGTTCTTTGGAGACATCCATGGAATCAAAAGCGTCTTTCCAACTCCTGACAAAACTAGTGAAAGAGAGTCTTTCCAAAGTGAAGATCACAGTCATGAATCCTAGTTACTTTGGGGGTAATAAAGGTGGTGGAACCAGGTTATATTTCAAGAGTAACATAATGAATAACAGGGTAGTCAATTTGTAGGTGTTGTGGCTCATGGTTTTCAGTTACTTCTGAAAGCAACTTTATTTTCAGAGCATTTTTTACCTGAATTTTTCCAAGTCTTCTGCTATCCCCTTATCTATTCCCCCTATTTCCCACTCAGAAAAAAAGTAACTAAACTAATAGTAAAATCATAAGCAATACACTGTATCACTGTTACACTCTTACATTTGTGTTACACAACAAATGTAACAAGTTACTTTCCCCAATACTGTAATGAGTAACATCAATGGGTTACTTCTCAAACACTGGAATGCGTAACGGGAAGAAACCACTTCCTAAAAAGTAACTTTCCAGGCTCTGGCTCACAGTGGAACCTACTCACAGTCACTTAGATCTGGGAGGGGAGAACAATCCAGATGTTAAAACTGAGGCAGGTGGGAGAACGACAGCATCCTTAGACATAATTACTGGCCGGCATGGAACGCGTGGCAGTGTATTTCGCCGAGTACGGTTTCTCATTTTTGGGGGGGCAGTTGAAGCAAAGCAGAGCCCCGCCGAGGAGGAGGAGCCCAGAGGAAGCCCAGCCGATGTAGAGCGAAGCCCCAAACTCTCGCTTCTGGCTGTCCACCACCATGGGGTTGTAGAAATCCCGGATGATGTTGTTGGCCGTCCAGCACAGAGGGATGAGAAGCAAAATGCCGGAGAGGAGGAAGACAATGCCAGCCGCAATCATGATCTTGGCTTTGGTGGCATCATCTTCCACGCAGTTGGTGCACTTGCCACCCATGATGGAGAAGAGGAGTCCCACCACTGCCAGAAGGATGGCGATGATCACCAAGGCCCGGGCAGCTTGCATGTCCTGCGGCAGGGCCAGCATGGACTCGTAGACCTTGCACTGCATCTGGCCGGTGCTCTGGACCACGCAGTCCATCCACAGCCCATCCCAGATGATCTGGGCCACCACGATGTTGTTGCCGATGAAGGCCGTGACCCGCCACATGGGCAGGCCGCAGCAAAGGATGGCCCCTAGCCAGCCGATGACCGAGAGAGCAATGCCCAAGATCTGCATTCCCATGGAACCCATGGCCGGATCCTCCGATCTCGTTTCAGTCTCGCCAAAGTCTTTAGCTCCTCCTGCGGTGGCCCAGCAGAGGAAAAAAACCCAGGAAGCTGAGACACGTGGAGATGGTGAGACGGCGCGGCTCTAGTGAGCTGCAGGTGGCAAATTTGGGGAAATTATACACTGCAGCAGCAGTAGTGGGGGGTGGGTGGAGTTTCCTGACTCCATCCAGTCTGAGCAGACACGGAGGCTCAAACCAGTTCCCCGAGATTCCTCCCAGATTTCTTCTCCTGGCATCACCAGGACGGGGCTGTTCATCCGGCCAGCCAGCTTTCCCTGATCATGAAACAAAGCTTTGGCAAGAAGGACAGGTAAACGCAACAGAAGCAAATTGTGGAAAAGTTACTTTTTCTACCATACCCTCCAACTGTCCCAATTTGGCAGGGAAAATCCTGATTAATCCTCTGTCATCCCACTTTTTCAGCTGTTTCTCAAATGTCTGGGGTCCTCTCTCTTCCTCCCACTTTCCCCATAACTGACTTCAAATGCTGCAAACTGCTAAGTGCAGAAGTAGGTTGCGCTCCTGCCCTTCCCAGTAGGCTCAAGAAAAAAGCCAATCTTCTCCTAGCTTGTGTGTTCTTCCTCACTAGTAACTTCTACTCTCTTGAGGAGTAACTTTCTACTCTCTCCAATATCGCTTGGCCACATATGTTCTGGTTTTCATCTGTGAAGTGTTGGAGAGTTTGCAACTCCCAGGATCTCCCAAAAGCCATGGGGCT
Organism: Iguana delicatissima; assembly: GCA_948472985.1. NCBI lineage: Eukaryota > Metazoa > Chordata > Lepidosauria > Squamata > Iguanidae > Iguana > Iguana delicatissima. The sequence goes on along the minus strand of CAOKZL010000359.1, from coordinate 179,531 downwards.
AAACAGGAAAAGTAACTCTGGAGAGAAGGGGTGAAATACCAGAGTCTGTGCAGCAGCTGGATTAGAACCCAAGCCTTTCCTGCTCTGTGCTTTGTTGACTTTTTTCTCAGTGCAGAACCAAGTGGCTAGTCCCTAAGGGGATCATTAAGAACTGATTTGGAACATAGGCCAAAGTCCCCTCTAACCAGCCCAACATCCCCCTTTCAAGTAGAGGAGGCTATAGGCAGGTTATGGAAGTGAACCCCTTCCCGTGTTACTTATCTCCAAAAATTTGATATTTGGGATAGACTGCTTGTGGACACAGAGGTTCCATTTAGCTACCCTACCAGATAGCCACGGAGCATCAATAGCTTTTCCCCCCAAAAAAACCTTTTCTGCTCTTGGAAACCATGAGCAATCACATACTGTGGCAGTGAGTTCCACATACCGCTACTAGTTCAGAATCACCCCAGGCTCTGAGGTTTCCAGGCCCAAACCTGAGACCAAGGGATGGCCGCTGAGAAGTCATTAAACATTATGCATTTAAGTACCAACCACAGTGGCTCACAGCTTGCCACTCAGAGGAAGAGAGAGAACATATTTTCCTGTTTGGAAATTAAGACACGAGTCTTAACTAAAGCGACTGTTCCCAATTCAAGGTGAAAGGTAGAGATTTCCCCTTCTCCCCTAAGGAAATGAGACAAAGGGCGCTTAATTGAGTCTCCTTGCTTCTAGGCAGAGGGTGGATGGAAAGCAGAAGAGAGGGTGAGCCCTGGCTCCACAGCAACTGGGAGGAAAGCAAGAAGTTAAGTAGATACATAACCCTCTAGAAAGTCTTTGTAAGCTGCAGAAAAAAATCAATTAAGCCAATCGCCAATTGCCAGTTGTAGGAAGCTGCTGCGTATCTATACAATCCCCCTTCCACATTTGCTAGGGTTAGAGGTGCAGGATCTCTGCAAATGTGAAAACACAGCAAATATCTGTGGCTGGTGGAGGAGGAAGAAGAGGAACAGCAGCAGATTTTTAAAGGGCCACATCATAACTGCTGAGAGGGAAGATCCCCCCAGAAAAGAAGCACTTGAGGTGGTGGGGACCTGTGGCTAGAGAAACTTGCAAATAATCAGATCCATGAAAGGTAAACCCGCAAGTGTGGAGGAGCACCTGTGCACACAGGCCTATGCCTGGAAACAAGCCTGCCAAAACTGAAGAATTTTCATCCTTGTCTCCTGCGTGGGGCTGATCCATAAAAACCTAGACTTTGTCCAGGTTGTGAGATCCAGCAAGCCTTGTTCCACACAGCTGAAGAACGTTTCTATGGGGTGACAGAACTGAGCCTTCCCAGCCTCCCATTTGCACCCCTGTCCAGCCTGGAGGGCGCTTTTCCTTCCCACGCCTTCCTCTGCAATCCCAAGAGAATGCTCTCATACCAGGAAGGCTGGCTGCCCCATTCCGCCTCCATGCGGGTTGCTGCTGAAAGCATCTGGAGCTGAGTCATCCTCTCCTTTGAGGATGGGACAACCACAGAGCCAGCCCAAGTGGCTACACCCCTGGTGCACTGAGAGAGCCGAACAGGTCTGGACAGCCAAGGTGGCTTGTCCCAAAGCAAGAAGGCCAGCGGAAACAAAAAGAGGAGAGTCGGAATATGAATGTGGAGGCCAGCATAGTGATGGGTTGGACTAGAGGACCATTGAGGTTCCTTTCAACTCTGTGCTTTGTAGAGATGGGTCTGTGTGTTTAGACATCAGCCAAGACCCTCCACCACAGCCTACATTTTGCAAACCCATCCGTACCTTGCAGAAACATAATGAAATCTTTTTAGTGAATTGCAAAGAGGCACACCTGGGCTAGAATGCTCCAATGCGCATTGAACGCTTCTCTATTTCACATTTATTAATTTTAATACAAACATAACAAACAAGCTCAAAAAAAGGGGGAGCAAAAAAAAGAAAAAGAACAAATGCTAAATATACAATACACATGTCTAACTGCAATGAGACTAAACTGAGAGTAAGACATACTAGCAAAACCTATTACGAAAAGACCAATCTGTTACCCCATGTTAGCAGTTTTTAACCTGGGGTCCATGGACCTCCAGGGGGCTGCGATGTCCTCATGGGGTGTCCACAAAGGCTTGAAAAAATGTTATGATATGTGCTTTTACAGTTATAATCAAAAGAGAGGAAGAAAGGAAGAAAGACCAATTTGTATGGAATCATTCCAATAAAAATATAATAAGAGTGTGTTCATGTACTTATTTCTCCCTTCTCTCCAAATATGAAGATGTTTGATGAGCAACTTTAAATAGATATTTGAGGCACGTTAGGGTTTTAAATCTTGAGTTCAGTCTTGGGGGCCCACGGTGACAAAAGATATTTAAAGGGAGTCCATGCTAAAGAAAAGGTTGAGGACCACTGCGCTAAACACACCCCAACTACACTAACCAGAAAATAGAAGAACGGTGAAGAACAGAGAGTTCTCTGCTTCCAGGTCTAACATTGGATTGCAGGGCAGAGAAATGGCAAGCCCAGATGTTTGATTTCACAAACACAGCAAGAACCAAAGAAGATGCTAATTCCTGGATGAAATATGAATGAGGAAAACAAGCCCAGTTTTTCCACGGTGTGTTTTGCAGACCTAAACACAACACACACACGCACCCCAAAGCCTATTGAGAAACCTCTTGCATGTTCAAGATCAGGAGAACCTCGCAGCCGCCAGCAAATGGGCCGTGTGCTTTCAGGAATGTGCAACTGGCAGCTATCCAGGGCAGAAGGACGGAGGGTGGAATGTGAAGTGGCGGGCAGGTGACATTCCCCCCCGCCCCGCCCCAGGGACGAAAGAAAGGCCCTTCTTTGTTCTTCAGTTCTGGGCAAGCACCAGCACGGGCCAGCATAGCCAACTGGCCTCTGGGGATCTCCTCTTAACTTTGCTAAAAAACAAGCGCACTGATTTTCTTAGACGGATTCCTAAAATTGGGAGATCGCCGAGTTCTTTGTCTTCATTTGTTTTGGGGCTCCAAATTAACAGACTGCCTCCTCCTTTGTTAATATTATTAATATTAATTTTATTCAATTTATACCTCACCTTTCTCCAGCCAAGAGGAAACAAAAGATAGAAGTTGGCTAAAGTGTACATTCAAAAAATTGTAATGGTTTTTGAGAGTTTTTTTCTTAACGGTCTATTTTTCTTCTTTAAGTAAATTTTGAAGTTTTTCTTCTTTACATTTCTTTTGTTTTTTATATAAACATTCCTTTTGGATCAAAAGGTCTCTAACATATGCTTTCATGGTGTCCCAAACCATATAGGTCTGGGTACCTTTATTTAAATTATCTTTTAAAAAAGTTTTTAAGTTCTTCCTTAATCTCTTTCACTATTTTCTCATCTTTAAGCAAAAATTCTTTAAGTCTCCAAGAATAGTAGTTCCTTTTCCCACTAAATTCCATCAGTATCGGCGAATGATCAGAAATCAATTTAACGGTTTATTTTAAAGAGGATTTTTTCCCCCTAGTTTTTAAAAGGTTTTAGGGGATTTTGGCTTCTTATTTTCTGTCTTCTCTCTGTCCAAGGCTCAGTGAGTAAGCGTTCTCTCTCTCCAGAGTTTACAAAAGTTAGTTTTTGAGAATGGTTGTTGTGTGCCTTCATGTCGTTTCCAACTTATGGTGACCCTAAGTCAGCCCTATCACAGGGTTTTCTGGGGGCTGACAATATGTGACGTGCCCAGGGTCTCCCAATGGGTTTCTATGGCTGAGCAGGGAATTGAATCCTGGTCTCCTAGCTCAACGACGCTCAAATCACTGGCTCTCTTTTGCAAATTGTAAATTTGAGAATTACACCTCCCATTATCCCCCAGCCAAAGGGGTAACCTCATCACAGGCTTGAATCCTGTGAGTCAATCCCCCCAGCAAAAGTAAACCATAGATCCAATGACTGAATGGTGAGGCAATTCCCCAAAGCTGTTCTAACTACCCACCCAAAGCTGGATGCAACTGATATGGAAGTCTGACTGAGGCTGAAAATGGGATCCATAAAAGGAAAATTTAAATTGAAGGCTCACGGGGCTTTTTTTAAAAAAAAAAAAATTATGACGATCTGATAACCACCCGTGAATGACCCCAATCCCCCATAGACCACAATCCTGATCTGGGATGTCCCAAACAAGGAGTTCTCCCTTCAGCAGAATCTGTGTTTTCATCTAATCTTATCACTTAAAAACTGAATTAGACTCCCGAAGGGTTGAATTGTGCCGGGAGCATGGTGCAAAATGACTCATGAGTAGAACTGCGAGTTCTGCGTCTTCCCAGGCCCTGAGGTTTGGGGGCCGAAACCTGAGATCGAGAGACAGCCCCTGGCCAGTGCCATTAAGTGTCCTGGATTAAGGACCAACCACAGTGTCTCAGAGGCTATAATTCAGACACACACCCACATACACGCTGCCTGTTTTCCTGTTTAGAAATTAAGAGAGCAAGATCGTGGCAAAGACCATCAAAACGAAATGAGGGGATTGTTCTTTCTCACTTATTTAGGAAGAGATAAGAAAGAAACTCTCATCTTGCTTGCTTGCTCCTAGCCAAGAGCAGAGTAGAAGGGGAGTCCTGGCACCAGAAGTGCTGGGAAGGAAGGAGGAAGCTAATTAAGAAAATATATATACGTGGACCCCTGGAGAGTGTTTGCAGGTTGCAGAAACCAATCAAGGGATCCTTGCAAACGATAGCAAGCTGGTGACCTCCAACAGGAGCTGGAAATTAGAACCTAGTCCCTTCCCCTTACCCAGAACTGAGTCCACCAAAACTGAAAATTTGCAACCTCCTCTCCCACCTGGAGATGACAGACAAAAGCTGCAGACATCTGACAACTCTATTCATAGAATCATACAGTTGGGAGACACCCCAGGGGCCATCCAGTCCAACTCCATTCTGCCACACAGGGAGACACAAGCAAAGCATTCCCAACAGACGGCCATCCAGCCTCTGCTGAAAAACCTCCAAAGAAGGAGATTCCACCACACTCCACTGAGGCAGCAGATTCCACTTCTGAACTCCTCTTACCATTAGGAATTTCTTCCTAATATTTAGATGGAACCTCTTTTTCTGAAGTTTGAACCCACTGCTCCCTGTCCTAGTCCCTGCAGCAGCAGAAGACAGGCTTGCTCCATCCTCCATATGACATCCCTTCAAATATTTAAACATAGCTATCACGTCATCTTATAACCTTCTCTTCTCCAGGCTAAACATCCGCAGCTCCCTCAGCCACTCCTTATAGGTAAATTAATGTGTAGTAAGTTCCCTTACAGAAGCAGCTGGACTTTTCTTTTCTTAATCTAATGCAGGGCATCTGTGTTCTATTCAAGGTTACGGAAATAGATTTGCACTTGTGGGGCTCTTGTGCTCCCCAATGCGCACACTTGAGCATGTGAGATGCATGCTTGCTTCTTTCTATGCTCGGCTGTGTTTTCTCCTATGCAAGGCTGACATTCAACACAAGGGTTGCCCGGTATCATCAATGCAGAAAAAGCCGTATGAAGAAATTTATGCTAACGTAGGAATCTGGCCATTAGCTAATCGATAAACAGAACTGTGCAGATTATCTCATGCACACACAAACAGAGAGATAACTTTAAAAAAATCACGAAGTCTACCATAAGCTGACTCACTCACTGACTCATTCACTCAGCAGTATCAGAGTCAAGGTACTTTCCCACTGCTGAGAATGTTTGAACTTCATACACAGTTAACATCTGACTTTGCAACTAATATAAATCACGAGATAGCTTTATGGGTTTCAGACACAACAGAGCCCAGTTTCTTTCTAAGATGAGCCAACACACCCACAGGGACCAGAACTTGGAAACACTGGCTATGATCCTACCCCCCACCCTAGTCTGTGCATCACAACTTTTTGGATCACAACAAAAGGCTGGTAGTGAATTGCTAAACAGCTACTGGGTGACCTCAGACACATCACACCCTCTCAGCCCCAGAACACTCCATGACAGGGTTGCCTTCGGGCCACCATAAGTTGGAAATTGACTTGAAGGCACACAACAACTACAATAGCAACAACAACAATTTGGGGCAAGGGTGAAGTGCATTGTGTATTTCGGGTATGGATCAACTTTAGATGTGTGTCGGGCCCTTCTAACGGGTGTTAGGAACTTCTGATATGGGCAGGAAATATGGATTGCTTCTTTGATACACGACATCAGCTGCAAAAATGCTGGGTGCCCAAACTTAGAAATGGACCAAAGCACGAACAAGGGAAGAACGGGTTGTTAAGGTTGTGGATTTTGCCCCAGTCGCTGTGGATTAACAAAGACAAAACACTGATGACTTTCTGAAAGACTGGAAACCATTTATGGGTTTTGGGGTTTTTTAGCAGTCAGAAATCTAACCATGTAATAATCTGGTAAGAGCCAGCATGTTGTAGTGTTCTGAGCATTGGACTACATCAAATGCATGGCGGAGCTCCACCGTGGTTTTCACAGTTTGTACAACACAGTTTGCAACACATTTTGCACAAAACTCCTATCTCTGTGCAAAACCAGTGTCTTTTTTCCCCCACGCACATCATGTACAAATCAAACAAAACAGGGCAGGCGGATGAAAGATGGAAAATTCACAAAGACAACACAGCTGAGTCCCCAAGCCCGTGCAACAAGGAAACGGTGAGCACATTTTCCAATACAGCTTGTTGACCCAAAAACCACTCACATCAACAAGCAGGTATGCTCCCATATTCTCCCATTGTACCAACAATCCTGCTTAGCCTTCTGTCGCCCCAATTTATAAGCTGCTTTTAATGTGTCTGGAGGCATGGTCCAACGACAGAAGTGGGTACATTTCAGGTGAGGAAGAGGAGAGCAACCACAGCCCAGAATCCCCAGGGAACTGATTCTTGGCCATGGCCTACCATTAAGTTCCCAGATGGGCTTGCTATTCCTGTTTCATTTCAGAAGGAAAAGCCATCCCATCCTAGCCACAAGTTCCCAGAGGCAGAGATGGCTGATAACAGCCATGTTCTAAGGCAGTGTAGTAGTTTTAAGTGTTGGACTAAGGCTCTGGGAGGTTCACCTCTCCACCCAGCCATGGAAACCCACAGGGCGACCTTGGGCAAGTCACACTCTCTCAGCTTCAGAGGAAGACCATAACAAACCTCCTTGGAATAAATCTTGTCAAGGAAACCATGTGTTAGGGCTGTCGTAAGTCAGAGCCAGTGTGGTCTAGTGCCTGAGTGTTAGACTAGGATTCCCAGAGACAAGAGTTCAAATCCCTGCTAAGCAACATAAATCCACTAGAGAACTATGGCCAAGTCACATCCTCTCAGCCTCAGATGACAAACCTCCCCAGAAAACCTTGCCAAGAAGACCTTATGAGATGGTCGGAGTCAACCTGAAAGTGCATAACAACATCAACATGTTCCCATTGCATTTTTCAGATTCCTGAGGGCATTCTCGTTCCACCCTATTGTGAGACTTATCTCACCCTCATGCACAAACATTTCTGCATATTTGCCTTTCCCCTGACTCTAAACATGTTTATGATTTTGTATCCATGTTTCCCACTTGCTAAAGCATGGTTGTACCAATTCTTCAAATGCTCTTTTTTTTAAAACCTGTGCAAATATTTTCTCTGTGTGTGTTTTGCCTCTGAAATAAATCACAAGCATCAGCAATGCATGGCTCTCTGAGCCACTGCATCCAGTTGCAGGTGTAGGGAGGGAAGAAAGAGGAAATAGAGACCCAATAAATTTCTCTGCCATCTTTAACAGACGTTCCAGACAGACGTCATCCCTCGGGTGTTGATGCCCAGCAGCCAAACCACAGAGGCACCCGCTTCCTTGACCAGCAAGAAACATTAGATCTTACATCAAGGAGACGGAGTGTAATTTTACATTGCTCAGAATCCTATTGTTGTTGTGTGCCTTCAAGTCCTTTCCAACTTTTGGTGACTCTAAGACAAACCTATCGTGTGGTTTTTTGGGAGCTGAGACTGTGTGACACACTGAAGGTTACCCAGTAAGTTTCCATGGTTGAGCAGGGAATCGAACCCGGATCTCCAGGGTCGTAATTCAATGCTCAGACCACTACTCCACAGTGGCTCTCATATGGGGAGACACATAGACATAAATTGAACTACCCATGAGGACTGACTATTTTGGTCAAAAAAGAATGGATTTATTGGGGGGATCCAAGTTCCCCATGTGGCACCATTGCAGATGTGGAATAATAGAGTGGTGTGTCAATCCACGTTGGGTTAGCACATTGCATTTTGCCTGTGTGCATGGATCAATGTTTGCATGACATCTTGGGTCCCACCCTGGGCGAAGGCAGCATATAAATGCAATCAACCAACCAAATAATAAAACAAGCGCAGCATGACCACTAGCAGATAGCGTGGGATCTCAGCCACTGAGTTATGTGACGCTGTAAATTGCAACAATGCACAACCAAAAGTGCAAACCAATGAGAAAGGCACCAATGCCAGGCACACAATGCATATTTGCACATGTGTACTGTTCAATTTGGCAGGGACAACCCTGATTAATCCTCTATCATCCCAGTTTTTCAGCTGCTCTTAAGATGTCCTGGTTTCTCTCTTTCCTCCCACATTCCCCCATTGTCCCTGGCTTCAATTGCTGAAAACAGAGCTCAAAGGGCAAAAGAAGTTTGCACTTTATTAACTGAGGAGGGTGGGGAGAGGAAGGGGCAGAATCTTTTTCTTCCCAGGAGGCTCAGGCAAAAGCAAACTGCAACACTCTCTCCTAACTTTTCTGTTCTTCTTCCTGAATCTCTTTTGCCATCATGAGCACATCCTGATGTTGCTTGGCCACCCGTGTCCTGGCTTTCATCCGTGAAATTTTGGAGGGCACACATGTGCAACAGACAACGCCCGCCAACATGTGCAGCACACAATGGTTCCACATGCCCAGCTCTGTTTCCACAACCTTGAACTGAATATGACCTTCCATATTGGACAAAGATGTCCATATGCTGCTGTTGGGGGAACTTACCAAGTGATGAGTGAATATCAGAACGCCAGTCGAAAAGAATACACAATGGCCACGGCATGTTGATTTTGGGCAACGCATGCCACCCAGCAGCATGCTGGGGCTGGTAGAAGCTTCCCCAAGCAATGCAAAATCCTGACCGGTGGGATCACAGCCTGCCTTTCTAGGGTTCCCTAAAATGCCACTCCCCCCACCCCGCTCCTATAGCACGGACTCCAAGAACCGAAGCCATCTTTTCCTGCAAAAGCAATCTGGAGAATGTTGGAGATGCTCCAAGCTGGACTTCAGTTTCTTGAGCACCTGGGGGTGCAAAGAGATAAGGGGGCTCACTCACCTGCGACTGAGCTTTCTGTGGCTTCCCGTGAGCAAGCGAGCAATCCCCAAAGATGGCAAAAGGAGGGAGGAAAGGAAGGAAAGAGGGAGGGAAGGAGGGGGTCTCTGGGCCTCCAACAATGCTGCAAGAGAAGCTCCTTGAGAGGGAAGGCTGGGCCAGGCCAGGCAGGAGGCCAGGAGAGGCGGGGAGAGGTGGGGATGGCCCTGCGAGAAGCCACAGGGTTCGTGGCCAGGTGTGCAAAACTGTGCTGGGGGGAAAAAGAGTGGAGAAAAGCAGCATGTATAGGGAGTGCATAGTTCTGTTTCATTTATTGGTTCAGTTTCTATCTCCCACCCTTCTCCCAACAAGGGGCTTCCTTGGTGGCTGTACCCAGGCTGCGGAACACCTTTCCATGGGAGTTCCAATTAACTCTCTCCCTGCTCTCTTTCCAGTGGGAGGCAAATTTTTTTTCTCCCGACTCCCTGGGGTTATTGGTAGGCTGGAGAAAATGTCTGCCTACGAAGATCTTAAAATTCAGGCCAGCTCCTATCAGAGGACAGTCTTTCAGAGAGTCTGGATCTAAGCTGTGTGAGGCTTTAAAAGTCATAACTGACACGCTGAATTGTGCCGGAGTGTGGACCGTAAGAGATACGTGGCTGCAAAACTCTCTGTTCCACATCCGTAACAGAGGTAGTGAATTCCAGCCACCATCTCTAACTGCTGTAACTAAATCAAAACCTATCACTTTGCTGGATTAAGCTAAAATACATTCAGGGTCTGTTCAGTGGAGGGGACTCCTCGCTCTGTCCATTACACTATGTTCTGAACTTCCTTTCTGAAGAAAGGCAGTGTGGTGCAATAGTCATAGAGAAGAACAAAAGCCCTTTCGTCCTTTGCAGAAACTTTTTTCCTGAGAACCCGTATGGAGTAATGCATTTAACTGTGGAAAAGCCTCCTAGTCAGATGCAAAGGTTACTGAGCGACCTGTAACTGGAGACCACCCTGTTTCTTGCTTGCTTCCTCTCAGCCTAGCCTGCCTTACAGGGCTGTTGGGAAGTCTAAAGGTGACCATGCAACATATTTTGTAAGCACCCTTCCTTAGAATTGGCTGACAGTCCATTTCTGGCCAGAATTTGAGGTGCTGGGGAGAACCATTTAAAGTCTTAAATGGCCTGGGAACCTCAATACTAGAAGGACCACTCCCCCAAAAGACATGCCTGCTTGAGAACTGACATCTGCAAGAGAGGTCTTCCTCTTTGTCACACCAGAGAGGACAGTACAAAGCAGAAAGGTATTTACTGGAGAGGGCTTTCTTGCTTGTGGCATTCCAACTGTGGGATGCCTTCCCCTTGGAGGTCTCACGGGTACCAACATTGGTTTCTTTTTAGTACCAAGCCAAGAGGCGGTATCTTATATTAAGACCCTGGAGGAACAATTGATTTCAAAATTTACATGTGGATGGTTTTAAACTGCAGTAGTTTTTTATGTTGCAACTATCGTTTTATTTCTTTTTTAAAAAAAAATCTTGTCTCAGTTACAGTTGACCCGCCACGTTCATTAGGGTTAGGGGCACAGGAACCCTGTAAAAGTGGGAAAATTGCAAATCTCAAAATGTGTGTGCGTGTCTGTAGGAAGGGGGCTGAGTCACAGTGGGGAGAGCCAGCATCCAGGGTCCAAATCGGGTCAAGGGAAGGAGAGGGAAAGGGGGTAAGTCCACATGGTGGCCCTAGACTTTCTCCCTCTTGCCCCACCTCCTTCCTTGGGTGTGGGGGGCATCAGGAGAGGTTTTGTAGTGCTGAGAAATTAGGCTGTGAGCCATCCTTAGCAGGACAAGCAGTGGCTAGTGGAGGAGGAAGAGGTAGGTTTTTAAAGGGCTGTGTGGCCCGATTGGAGACTCTGAGAGGGAAGGTTCCCCTAGAAAGAAGCACCTGAGGCAAGAGGGTCAGAGGTGGGAGAAACTCACAAATAATCATGAAAGTCAAATCTGCAAATGCGGAGGCCGACTGGACTTATGGTTTCAACCTGGAAGAGTTGTTAATCATTTACGTTGCACACTGCTGCAAGATTCCATGATAAAGAGCAGGATAGAGACATTTGTAATGAATCAGATAGATAAGGTGGGACAAAGCTAAGCCCAAGAAGAACTCCGGGTCTCCAGACTTTACACACCTCTTGCGTCTCTGCTCTCGTGCCTGACTTTGCAGCCGTACAGGACAAAAAGTTCCCCATTGTTCCTCTTGAGAGGCGCAGAAGTGCAGCTCAAGCCCACGAAGAATGCTACAATTGTTCTCTCTTCTGACGCAAAGCCGCGCAGCAGCACAGAAAATTGGTCGGGAAGGCCCTGGCGAGGTCTAGGAGCGGGTTTCTGCCTTCTTTCTTTAGCAAAAGGATAATTAATTACATAGAAAGAGAAAAGTATCTGTACACGAAGCCAAAGCGTTGCCTCACAGATTCTCTCCTTCTCTCTTTCTAACACACACACAACCTGCACAAAAAAGGCAGAAATCCAACAAAGCAATAATCATTCTAGTAAGATAGCTTAGCTAGATCTGTAGCTATAGAATAATTTTTTCTCCTATTTTCTCTCTTTCATTACAGTTTGGCTGGGATGGAGTCAGAGCCTTTTGGTTTATTAGTAGGTTAGTGTTCAGATAATATGTTAATGTTTTAGTGAGTTAGCATTTAGTGTTTTTAGTTCATTGTTTTAGCACTGCATTTTAATTTTAGTTCACGTTTGCAATGTCAGATAAACAAATGTTAAAATTAATTACTAAATAAAATACAAAAATACACCCAAGAAACAGCAATACCTTTATTGGGCCAATCAAACATGTACAAAATACATCATGCAGGCTTCTAAAATTCCACTGGCTTCTTTATCAGGCAAAGATATTAAAATCATACCAGAGAAGAAGGGGAAAAATGTCAATGTTAGAGTCAGAGGCCTACATTTTGTCTTCCAGTGTTGCTCTTGCCTTTTCAGACAGTCTGGAAGGACTCATACAGAATCACAGAATCAGAGAGTTGCAAGAGACCACAAGGGCCTTCCGGTCCAACCCCATTCTGCCATGCATCAAAGCCTTCCCTTTGACAGACGGTCTTCCAGCCTCCGTTGAAAAAACTCCAAAGAAGGAAGAGACTCCATCACACTACACTGAGGCAGCAGCAGATTTGACCGTCAAATCGCTCTCCCTGTCAGGAAGCACTTCCTCGTGTTTAGCTGGAATCTTTTTGAAGTTTGAAGCCACTGCTCCATGTCCTAGTCTCTGGAGCAGCAGACAACAGGCTTGCTCCATCCTCCATATGACATCCCTTCAAATATTTAAACATGGCTATCATGTCCCTTTCTCTTCTCCAGGCTAAACATCCCCAGCTCCCTAAGCTGCTCTTTCCTATTTCCTGGTCTACCAGGATTTGCAGAGGTAGAGGTGGTCTCATTGTCACAACTGAAGGATGACAGTAATACTTTCTCACTTTTCTTTTCTCTCTCTCAATATAGCAATAGCATTTATCTCATACATGAAAACATTCCTTTCTTTCCCAGCATCTATCTATCTATCTATCTATCTATCTATCTATCTATCTATCTATCTATCTATCTATCCATCCATCCATCCATCCATCCATCCATCCATCCATCCATCCATCCATCCATCCATCCATCCATCCGTGGGAACCACCAGACCTACTGGATAAATCATTGCCCTCTTTGGCTCATCCTTCCTTCCTTCCTTCCTTCCTTCCTTCCTTCCTTCCTTCCTTCCTTCCTTCCTTCCTTCCGTCCTTCCTTCCGTCCGTCTTTCTTTCTTTCTTTCTTTCTTTCTTTCTTTCTTTCTTTCTTTCTTTCTTTCTTTCTTTCTTTCTTTCTTTCCTCCATCCCTCCTTCTCTCACTTCCAGAACCAAGGCAGAGCCAATGGGACTGCCTGCCACAAAACAGCAGCAGCAATCCCAGCTTTTTCAAGTCAAACCTTCCTTGCCAAGAACTAGCAGGGATCCCCACACAGCCATGAAGAAACCTGAAACCCGTGGTCATGAATCAGAGGTGTGTGCATGCATGCTTGAGTACCTGCTCTGCCCTCATGTCTCAGATATGAGGCTGTGTGACGAGAGAGAGGGAGAGAGGAGAGAGAGAGAGAGAGAGAGAGAGAGAGAGAGAGAGAGAGAGAGAGAGACTTGGACAAATTTCACAACCAGTCTGAACAAAAACACGGGAAGGAACTGTACTCCAGGAGCACCGAACCAAAGATCTCGGGTGTGGCTGGGTTCCAGATGGAGCGGAACAATCCAGAGGGCAAAAGGAGCCCTCCTCTGTGTCCCACCAGGAGGGGAAATAATACACTGTGGGATAACATGGGTGTGGCACTCCTCTGTGATGTCCCTCCCCAGTGGAGCTCTTCCCCTGGATGCCCAATGGGCACAAAAGCTAGTGTCATTTCAGCTCCAGGTCACAGAATCACAGAGTTGGAAGAGACTACAACAGCCATCCAGTACAACTTCATTCTTCCAAGCAGGAACACTCACTCAAAGCACCCCCAGCCTCTGTTTAAACACCTCTAAAGAAGGAGGCTGCACCACACTCCCAGACGGCAGCCTATTCCACTGTCAAACTGCTCTTACTGTCAGTAAGAAATGGAATCTCTTTTCCTGAAGTTTGAAACCATTGCACTGTGTCCTAGTCTCTGGAGCAGCAGAAAACAGGTTTGCTCCATCCTCCATATGACATCTTTTCAAATATTAAACATGGCTGTCATGTTGCCTCTTAACCTCCTCTTTCCAGGATAAACATCCCCAGCTCCCTAAGTCGCTCCTCACAGGGCTTCATGGTTTCCAGGACTCCTAACATTTTGGTCCCCCTCCTCTGGACACCTTCCAGCTTGTCCATATCCTTCTTGAAATGAGGTGCCCAAAACTGCACACAGCATTCCAAGTGAGGTCAAATCAAAGCAGAATAGAGTGGTATTATTACTTCCCAAAGTCCAAACATACATTTTTATGTTTTGGGTCTAATAGATTTTATCCAGGTGGCACACGTATTGGGGTTGCACCCATTAATGTTGTTTTAACTGGGTTTAAATTGTCTTGCCAGAATCCTCTGTGATCATTGCATACTACGCAGCCTTGTAACAACATTGCTACATAGCGCATTCTGGCATGACCGCACAAACTCCACTTCCTAGTAAGCAGCCGCTGAGATTGACAGAGGTTGACTATTCCCCTGTTAATTGAGAAGCAGCAGCCAGACATGCCCACCCTCTCCTGTGAGCAATATCTGGTGGACAGGCAGAAAAAGGACCCATTCCACAAATCCCTTTCACACCATGAAAGATGGACAGTGAAGAAAGCTGACAATCAATTCTTTGGAGAGATACGCGGTGCTGGAGGAGAGTTCTACTGACACCACAGCTCTTGTTGTGTGCCTTCAAGTTGTTCCAACTTACAGTGATCCCAAGGCAAGCTAGCAGGGTTTTCTTGACAACTTTTGTTCGGAGGGGGCTGGCCAACTGCCTTCCTCTGAGGATGAGAGAAAGCAGGACTTTGCCCAATGTCACCCAGAGGGTTCCGAGGGCTGAGCAAAGGAGATTTGAACATCAAATGCCAGAATCTCAGCCCAACGTTCCAACTGTACACCACCCTAACTCTCATAACTACAGATATCACAGACTACCAAAAAGACAAATCAGTGGCTCCTAGAGCCAGTCATCTCCAAGCTCTCCCTGAAAGCCAAGATGACTTAACTGAGGCCATCGTACTGTGGCTGTATCATGAGAAGACATGACTTACTAGAAAAGGCCATAATGGCAGAATGGTAAGGCAGAAGGCAGAAAGTGCAAGGCAGGTTTACAGCTGAACATTAAGGAAATAAAAATAATGACCACAAACAATTAACATAACCTTAAAGTAGAGGATGGAGACATTGAAATAGTTCAGGACTTCCCTTACCTCGGCTCAGTCATTAATTAGAACGGAGACTGCACTCACAAAATCAGAAGGAGGCTAGGACTTGGAAGAGAAGCTATGAAGAAGCTCAACAAGATCCTGATAGTCCATTATGAACCTCATTCTTCATCCTTTTGGAAGACTCCTACATTTTTGAATATGGCTGTTACTGGATGCCCTCCAGTTTTTGCTTTCATCTTTCCAACCCCTTGTTCAACTGACAAATGGAAAATGATCTAGCCAGTGTTACTGGCTAGATTCCATGTCAATGGGGCAGTACATCCACTCCAGGATTTGACTCCAGCTTTCAAGGAGTTCTCCAAGGTGCTGAGTTTATTTAGGGATGGCACCTTGGAGAGCTCCTTCAAAGCTGGAGTTAAAAGTTGGAGTGGATTCACTGCCCTACGGATAAGGGAACCACCCCACTACCATGGGTTCTACTTCCTCAACATGAAAGAGAGGGGGTGGGAGGGAAAGAGAGAAAAAGAGGGAAAGTATTCTATTGAAAAAATGATACAGCATTCTTTCATTTCAGGTATTTTCATACTAAAAGATATATTTTTAAAAGATATATTTAAGATGTATTTAAAAACATAAATAAATAACAGGGCCAACACTTTAAAACAACAAAATGAATGTTTCCTGCTGAGCTGTGAAAGGTTCAGCTGCCAGACACGTTGTTGCCCATGTCCAAACCCCTGGCCCCTACAAAAGACAGAGGAATAGTGCTCTGGGCACAGGTGTGGGCCAAAAACTGTGGGACACGCACAAAGAAAATGCCCACCAGAGAGAGCAGAAAGTCCATTACAGTGACAGGTAGCAGCACCCATCTGAATCAGGTAGTAAATCCACTTTAGGGTTTAAACAAAGATCTAAGGAACTCTCCCAGGTACTGAACCCTATATTTCCCCCAATAGATTCGGCAACATGAAAAGCTGCTTTAAACTTTACTGAAAACCTGGCCTGGATTCACTTCCCCACTGACAGGGAGGTCATCAGCCATCAATTGTCTAGTACAGTTGCACTCATACACCTTACACCAGAAGAGCTATGTTAACTTATTGAATTATCTACTTAGTACTTATGATCTGATAAGGATTTGATAAGGAAATTTCAAAGATAATCCTAATAGATACCAGAGGAGTGTAAACGTACCATGAAAACAGTTCAATATAACTGTGGCATTTAAAAAAAAAAATCCTTCAAAATGTCCCATCCAAAGAAATGAATTGGGGGGGAAATGGCACCCAATTTTGTAAAGGTAAAAAAGTGAACCAAACAACTAAAATATCTGAGGAAACTATCTGTCTTGATCTGGCAGTTCCAATTAATCCACCATCACCCCACATTTTAGTTCCTGTTAAAATGTCCAGTTTTTCTCTCCTCTCTCCACTTTCTCCCTTTGTTGTCAGCTTACTCCAGCTGCTGAAAACTGAGTTCAAAGCACAGAAGTAGCCTGCGCTCAGTTAACAAAGCCATTGCTCCATCTCCTAGTCTCTGGAGCAGCAGAAAATAAGCTTGCCTCATCCTCCATATGACATCCCTTCAAATATTCATGTCTCCTCTTAACCTTCTCTTCTCCAGGCCAAACACCCCCAGCTCCCTGAGCTGCTCACCACAGGGCTTCATGGTTTCCAGGCCTTCTACCACTTTGGTTGCCCTCCTCTGGACACGTTCCAGCTTGTCAACATCCTTCCTGAACTGTGGTGCCCAGAACTCAGGACTGAGAAGTTATGGGCCCCACAGCCTGCCCTGAATCTCCCTAAAGTACCCTGGTGCCCTTGGGAAGAAACTGCACTACTGGCAAGAAGGTCCAGTTCCTCTCCTGGATGACCTTCTCTGTAGGTCAGCCATCTTGGTGGCAAAATAACTTGTCCTCTTCCGTTACCCCTCATAAAAGTCTGTTGTGGTATCACTCAAGGTTTTTTTTAATAGGGTATCGGTGAAGGGATTCATTATTTTTCTCATAAGGGATCAGCTTTCTAAAAAACCCTTGGCCATAATCCATTCTCTTCACTTCCTGGTTCTCCGACTCCTAGAGTCAAGAGAGAAAATGGGCACATGTCCATGGCTGGTTTCGGCTGTGCCACTCAACGGTCATCTCTCTTTTGGATCTGCTCAGCTTTTTCATATTGCAGAGGCAATGAGATGGGAGCGGCCAACACTACTAAGAAACCAGGACGTTGATAAGAAGTCATCAGAGAATGTGTACCCAAGGATTCAGTAAACACCACAGCAAATAAACCAGGCAGGCTTAGGGTGGTTATTTAAACAGGGCTGCACCAAGGACTCCAATCCTTAAATAAACTCCTGAGGCAGGCAGGAAATAAAGCTTTCCCTCGGAGGATTAGGCTCAATCCAACGGGGGTCAATCAACAATGTCCAAGATAGCTTTTACAAGCCTGCTATGATCCCCAGTCGGCTGTCCACCTCCCCAACTTCCTCCATGTCTGTTCCAATTTCTACTCCAGACTTTCCCCCCAGACTCATCTTGTGGCCCTGCTGCCTGGGCGGCTCTGGGAGTAGCAGTCCCCCAAATGTAATTCCCCCCACCCCCCAAGCTCTCTACAGCAGTGCTAAGGTGCCATCATGGAAGATCGCCATGTCTGCCCAGTCCCACCAGGAGAGATGGGACTGGTGCTCTGAACGGGAACTTGGGAGGCTTTCTTTTCTGGACACTGTTGTCTCAAAAAAGGAATTTTTCCAAGGTCAACATTGCATATCATATCCCTATTTCAAGCACTGGAACAAGTTACTTTTTGGACTACCTAACATGTTCATGTGCCAACGTCGCACATCCAGGGCTTGGAAAAGTTAATGTTTTGGAATACAGTCAGCCCTTCACGTTTGCGGGTTCCACTTTTGCAGATTTTATTATTCACGGATTCTTTACTGTCCCCTCTGCTGCCTCCCTAGGTCATTTTTTTCTCATGAGACTGAGAAACTGCGAACGAGGCTTGTAAGTCCCTCTTAAAAATGGTGTGGGGCAGCAGTGGAAGTGGCTGTAAGCCCCACCAGCCACCCTCTTCTGCCTTGGGAAGGAACTCTGATGCCTCAAAGGAATCCATGATGGGTCGAATATGGTGATCATGCTTTTTGTGTGTGTTAAATATGGTTTGGGAGGGCCTAGAGTTATTCACAGCTTTTCCACTTTCACAGGGATCCTGTGCCGCTAACCCTAGCAAATGTGGAAGGATGACTGAACTGAAAATTATCATGTACCTCATGCTGGAAATGTAGTTTTTCCAAGTTCTGCTATTCCTTCTTTCCCTTCCTCACCCCCAGCTCTCAGGTCCAGGAGCACAGAATCCTGTGCGCCAAATTCATCTTGTCAAACCCAAAAGGCCCACAGGCATCTCTGGCATCCAAGAAACAAAATGAAGAAGCAAGAAGTTCATCAATGAGGCCTTGCAGTGTTACCGGGTCAAGATTATCTCAGACCCTGCTTCCAATATCAGAGGACAGGGGTGGGCAACTGTGGGAGGAAAAGGGGACAACTCCCTCCCCACAGCACCCCCAGCTGACCACATTCCCACATACAGAAAGCCCAAATTCCTCCATTTTCCTTTGCAGTCCCTCTCAAAATGGTGATAGGAAGTAACACCGCATCACCTCCTTCTGCCATTTTGAGAAGGACTGCAGAGGGAAATGGAAGCATCTGAGGTCATTACAGGGTTCTGGTGTGCTTATAAGGGCAGACCGGGGTATTTTTGTGTGTTTTCACACCCTTGGGAGACTTTCTGCTTGGTCAGGAGACCAGATTTGTCCCCAGATCAGGCCACTGCTTAAAAGAAAATATTAGGCATTAAGAAGCTTTGGTGGGGTCCACAAGCCACACAAGTGGGGCCCTGGGGCAGCATGCGGCCCACAGGCTGTTCTATGGCCCCCTGCCCACTTACCCAGGTGATATTACGAGAGTGATGTTAAAAATGTGGCCACTCCTGATGAGGTCACCAGGCACAAAACACAGTTGTGTGGAGCATGCCATTCAAATAAAAGAAAGACCAAGTCTAACAAATGAAGAAAAGACACACACACATACTTTTCAAGGCAGTACTCTCACCCCAAGATTCCTCCCCTGCCGCTAAAGCCTGGAGAAGAGGGTCCAAGACCTAAAACTCAGGGTTTGGCTTGGAGAGCTGGCAGTCCAATATTATAAGAGCTGACGCTCCGCTGGGGAACCTTCAGAGACACCTTCCTCCCCAGACCGGTGTTCTGCCTTCTCCCTTTAGTCCTGCCTTTGCAAAAGAAATTAGTGTCACGCTCAACAACTGGTTGGAATTCAGGGCCGGATTCCAACTCGCTCGCACCATAATGAGCCTCCATCTCTTCCCGCTCATGTCATCTCCACAAACAAATAGAAAATAGAAAAAGGAGGATGGGCCAGTTGAGAAGGAAGGCCAGGTTGAGAAGGAAGGGCAGGTTGAGAGTCCGTTGGGGAAGCCCCACCTCTCCCTGAGCTAACACGGCCCCCGCCCTGGCTACAGGATGGTTATAAATCAGCCCTGAGCTTTGGGTGCCTCTAGGGATCTGCCAGAAGCCACAGACAACTGCAGGGAGAAAAGAGAGGCTGAGAGACACAGAAGGAGGCACAGAGAGCGAGCACCGGATCATCCTGCAGCCCAGAAAGTGACGCTTGACCCGAAAAGAGTGGCAAAGATGTCGATGGGTTTGGAAATCGGTGGTGCGGCTCTCTCAATCCTGGGCTGGGTGGGCTGCATCTTGTGCTGCGCGCTCCCGATGTGGCGAGTCACGGCCTTCATTGGCTACAACATTGTCACGGCACAGTTCACCTGGGAGGGGCTGTGGATGGACTGCGTGGTCCAGAGCACCGGGCAGATGCAGTGCAAGGTCTACGACTCCATGCTGGCCCTGCCGCAGGACATGCAAGCCGCCCGAGCCCTGACCGTCATCGCCATTGTCCTGGGGGGCCTGGGGCTCCTTGTTTTCCTGATGGGGGCCCAGTGCACTCGCTGCATTGAGGACGAGGCCACCAAAGCCAAGGTCACCATCGTCTCTGGGGTCATCTTCCTCCTGTCCGGGATCCTCCTCCTCATCCCCGTCTCGTGGTCAGCCAACCAAATCATTCGTGACTTCTACAACGCCTTGGTGCCCCAGGCCCAGAAACGAGAGCTGGGAGCGGCCCTCTACATCGGCTGGGCAGCCTCCGCGCTCCTTCTCTTTGGGGGTGCTTTGCTCTGCTGCTCCTGCCCCCCAAAGAGGAGAGGTACAAGCCGACCAACATCGCCTACTCAGCCCCCAGGTCGACAGTGGCCAGCTATGACAAGAAAAACTATGTCTGAAGCGGTGGAGCCTTTCTGTGGGGGTGAGAGGACGCGTCCCCACAGGACTGCCATGATTTTGCTTCTTCATAGAAACAACGGCCACTAAAATGGACAGAGACACCTTGGGCTTATGCCATGGCGAGGGTACACCCTGTGGGCAAAGATAGCTATGTCTCCCCCGTCAAAGGCATCACAAAGACTTCTTGGAAAGTCAAAGGACACTCCTTTGGTTCCATCTCCTTTGCCCTTCTTCTCGGGGACGGCATTCACCTTTGATCTTGGACAGTCCTCCTTATCTTCCTGGACTTTGGTTGGGCAAATGGTGGATTGGACCCTGAAGCGCACAGCCTCAGTCCTTGTCTTCAGGCATGGGAGAGGCTGGGACAGAGGGGACTGGGTTGTGGTCTAAGCACAGTTTGTATAACTCTGGCATTTCCCAGCAGACTGAGACCTGGGGGCCATTATATTTGGCTCAGAAACGGGTACATTCGGATGCCATTTTGTGTACTTTTCTGAGGGATGACTGACCAGGGTGTGACAGGGAGGGAATGATCATTTTCTGGAATGCAGTGAAGTGGTGATGGTGGCAGAAACAGACCGTAAAGGGGGAAGAGATTGTATTGGGTCGACGGTTGGGAAAGTTGTCAACCCAACAGTTGGGTTGGTTGGGTTGTTGTTGGGGATTAATGGGAAGGGAGGGGGCAGGCGGTAACCGTCGGTAGACCTTCCTTGCCTTGAGGTAAAACAATGCAGGTTGTCTGAAAAATGGGAGTGGGAGCCCAACATAGGTCGAAGGCTGGATTTGAAGCTAGCAAGTATCGCTGAAGCCAAGAAGCTCATGGTAGGAAGGCCACCAGGACCAGGGAGTTCAAGATGGCCACCGTCTTTCATCTTGTCATGCTTGGCTCTTTCTAACAAGGGCGATGTCCTTTCCTTCTGCTTGGAAAGGAGCCGTGCCAGCTGTTGGGCACCCGTCCTTTGGACTGCGATATATTGGCAAGCACAGCGACGGAAAGAGGGATCCAATGGGCTAATAACAGCCCAGCTATCCAAGCCACCATCCATCAGGATAGACAGCCATTCCCTCTGGGCTTTCCTCCCTGCCCTTCCCTGACAGATGGAAAAGGAACAAGGGTGACACTGGGTGGGACCGGAGGGTGGGGAGAGACCTTTGTTACATGTGCCCAAAGGCAACCGTGACTCCGTCTTGTTCTTTCTGTTTCTAATAAGTTACATGGTGTTTCTGCTTTTGTTCTTGTCTCCCTTCCAAAATAAAACTTTGCTTTAGTTACCCGACACAAGGCTGCCTTCTCTTGACTACCAGAGCCAACGAATTCCATTCTTCTGAGTACAGTGGGCTGTTGACATTAGTCCCCCCGCCTTGGCACCCTGCCAAAACTCCTGCCTATTCTTTCAGGTCTGAATGTTTAATTCCCTCGCTCAGAGTTTGTTCCGTTGCTACCTGTGTGATCACAATTTTGTGTGGGATGCTTTGCTCGCTTTTTGCTCAGAAGTGGCACTGATGCACAACTGAGGAGGGTCAACAAGTTGCTACCGAAGGGGCTCAGCAGGGTCCAGATTTTTGCTCAAAACTGTCAGCTGAATTCCAAAAAGAAGCCAGAGGAGTGGCTACGGTAGGGAAAAAATTAAGATTGCTATTATTATTATTATTATTATTATTACTACTACTACTATTAATCATTATCATCATCACTATCTGTTGTGTGCCTTCAAGTCATCTCCAATTTGTGATGACCCTAAGACGAACCTATCATGGGATTTTCTGGGGCTGAGAGTATGTGACACCCCCAAGGTCACTGAGTAGCTTCCTCACAATTCACTAACAGGCTTTTCACAAACAGATATTTACAATTGTTGTCGTCATGAGCCTTCAAGTCAGTTCCAACTTGCGGTGACCCTAAGAAGACCCTATCATTGGATTTTCTGGGGCTGAGAGGGTGTGACATGCCAACAGGTTTCCATGGCTGAGCAGAGAATTGAACTCTGGTCTCCAAGATCCTAGTCCAACAATCAAACCAAGTGCTTCTCACTACAACTACTACTGTTATGATTATATTTATTTATATCCCACTTTCCCCCCAGATTTAGGACTCAAAGTAGCTCATTATTTAAAAGAACAATACCATTTATACCCCACCTTTCTCATGGGATGGGATCCAAGGGAGTGTTTTCCCCCTAAATAAGAACTCTGCACCTTTCAACAATATGTTTCTTCAGCCCCCTAAATTTTGAGCAATAAAATTACTTGCAACTTCAGCTGAGCCTTGAGGAAGATAGAGAAAGAAAAGGGCTGGGCAAAGCAACCAGGGGAATGCAAACACCCAGCCAATACAAGAGTTTTCACTGTGAAGAGTTTTCCTTATCTCGCTCTCTGGAATCCTAGAAATTTAGGGACTCAAGGGAAATTTCATTGGAAGGCACAATTCCTATCTGGAGGAGGCATTTTTTTTTTTTTTTTTTGCCTCAGTGCCCCTATACCCCTGGCCAAAACCCATGGAAAAATCATGAGGGGCCTGGAATTAGCGAGGGAAACCTATGTACTAAAATCTTCAGAAATTACTTAATTTATTCTCCAACCATTCTGATTTGGTAGGGGGAGCCCTATTAATCCTCTGCCATCCCACTTTTTCATCTGCTTTTAAAATGTCTCAGTTTCTGTCTCCTCCTCTCACTTTCCCCCTTCCGTCTTTAGCTTATTTCAGTCACTGCAAATTGAGTTCAAAGCGCAAAAGTCTTTTGCACTCAATTATTTAAGTAGGGCGAGAGGAGACGGGGGAAGAATCTTGCCCTTCCTTGGAAACTCAAGCCAAAACAAATGGATAAAACCTCTCTGAGCTTGTGTCTTCTTCCTCATGAATAACCCTTTTGTCATCTTGAGCACGCTTTGGTGTTGCTTGGCCACATGTGTCCTTGTTTCTATCTGCCAAATATTGGAGAGTGTGCTTAAGAGAGACCTGTTTAGTGCCAGTTTGGACGTGACCCAGCTGAGTACTGAAAGGGTTAGGCAAGCAGATGGAATCCAGTTGCTCATCCCAACTGCAGCAGTTCTGTTGGATCATGGGCACTGACCTGCCCTCTGGCAGCGGATTCGGGGGCTCCACTATAATTGAGATGAGCAACTCTCTTTGGAGCAGAATTTCCCAGTGTTTGGAGGTTGACAGGTTCTGATCCAAAGGGTACAATCTACAGACACCATCTCTTGCTGGCGTCCCCACGGAAACAAAGCAAGAAGCAAGAAAATGGGGCAGGAAGGTAGAAAGAAACATCCCCTGCTCCCCATTCCTATAAAATGGGTGGGTCGTAGGGTTCAAGATGCAATGGACTTGTGGAACTCACAGCCACAAAAGGTGGGAATGGCCACATCTTCATAAATGGGTCTAAAAAGAAATGAGGCACATTTTGAGGAGGATTGGGTGGTGGTCAAAGAGAGTGGCCTTGGTCGTAATGGCTAAATAGTCACAGCAATTTGCCCTTAGACTGAGTCAGATCCTGGTTCTATTGATTTTGGTACTGTCAACTCTCCCCAGAGAGGGAGGCAGGGCTCTTTCTCAGCCCTTTCTGGAGATATGAACAAGGAAGGGAACCTGAGGCCAGCAGCTTGGAAACAGGAGAAGTTCCCACTGCACAAAATCAGGCCCTTGGTGGTCCATTGACTCCCACACCATCTCTCACCGGCAGCCACAGCAGCTCGCAAAGATTCCAAGAAAGATTCTTTGCTCATCTTACCTGGAGATGCCAGGGATTGAATCTGGCCATCTCTCATCCAAGTACTAACCTAGCCTGGTCTCACTTAGCTGCCAAAATCAGAAGCCATCAAGTCTGTTCAGCGTGTGACCCCTTAGAGGGGCAGGTCTACCTCTCTGAATGCCAGC
The DNA here is from genome assembly GCA_948472985.1 of Iguana delicatissima. NCBI lineage: Eukaryota > Metazoa > Chordata > Lepidosauria > Squamata > Iguanidae > Iguana > Iguana delicatissima. The sequence goes on along the minus strand of CAOKZL010000359.1, from coordinate 155,120 downwards.
TGATGGGGAAAGAGAAATCAGCGGACGGACCATCTTCTTTCTCATCTAGTCATGGGTTTGGGAGGGCCTAACGGGCCATCCGGTCCAACCCCCTGCTCAATGCAGCATCACCAGCCCAGGTATCTCCAGCAGGGAGCTGTCCAGCCTCTTTCTGAAGATGTCCAGAGAAGGAGACCACACCACCACCTCTCCGTTGCTGAACCGCTCCCACTGTCAAGACGTTCCTTCCCATATTCAACTGAAATCTGTTCTCCTCTAAATTACAACCATTAAGACCTGGTCCTACTCTCTGGGGCAGCACAGAACAGGTCTGCCCCCTCTTCTCTGGGGCAGCCCTTCAGGTATTTAAAGGGGGCAATCATGTCACTACTGGAGACTGAATCTGGGACCTTTGGGAAGGGACTGCAAAAGGGGAGAAGCAGGGCTGCCTCCTGCCAGAAGCCGGACTCTCCACTAGCTAAGATAACCCCACCTAGGTCTGACTCAGCCTTTGGGAAGCTCTAATGTTCCAGATGAGTTTCTTCCGTCAAAGAAACCCATTTCTCCCCCGTGATTCAGAAACAGTAAATCAAGGAGCCTGTTTCTGCATCTTTGCAGTCGAGCTTTGGTACTTGGGTCTTCCTCCTTGAGCCAGTGTTCGTGGAACAGTCCACCAGCACTTTGGCCCCTTGGAACCCAGCCATCTGAGCAAGACATGCTGGCCTTTGTACCCAACTTGGGTAGGCCCTGGAACAGGTCCAGGAGATTAGCAAAGGCTTGATCTGAGGGCGCTGTGTGAGTTCATGGTGTGTTTGATTCTAAACTCTTTAGCCTTATTCTCTGTTTCCCTGACACACAACCCTTCAGTGGACTAAGAGAAAGAGATGGCTGAAGACAATGGGAAAAGGTGATGCCTACATCACAGGTAACTTAGTTCACGAAAGGAGAAACTGAAGCCTTGTGTTTGGAAGACCTGAAAATATAACCTCCAGTTGTCCCAGTTTGACAGGAACGGTTCCAATTGTTCCTCAACTGCTTTTAAAATGTCCCAGTTTTTCTCTCTTTCTCCTCCCATGGTCCCCTTTTGTCCTCCGCTTACTTCAGAGACTGCAAACTACATTTAAATGCAAAAGTAGTTTGCAGTCCTTTAACCCAGCAGTGAAAGGGGAGGGGGCAAGATATTGCCCTTCCCAGTTGGTCTCAGCAAAAGCAAACTGCTGCGGTCTCCCCTGGCTTGTCTGTTCTCCCTCATTTCTCACTTTTGCTATCTTGACCACGCTCTGGGGTCGCTTGGCCACACGTGCCCTGGCTTGCATCTGAAAAATGCTGGACAGCTGAATCAGAACCAGCACGGTTTCATGGTCTGAGCACTGGATTACGACCTGGAAACCAGGTTTCAATTCCCCACTAAGCCATGGAAACCCCTTGGGTGACCTTGGGTGTGTCAACACACTCTCAGCCCCAGAAAACCCTGTGATAGGTTTGCCTTAAGGTCACCACAAGCTGGAAACAACTTCAAGGCACACAACAACAACCAGGACTCTTGGAGGTTTCTGATTCATAGAGTTGCCATAAATCAAAGCCGACCTGGTAGCATGTAACCGTACTTCTGTATTTATCAACATAACGACTTACGCATTGGATAACAGATGAGCTAAGAAGCGACATCCGCTCACCTTCCAAGCACAATGCAGTTCCATTTGGCCACCAATTAATGCAGAAGATAGGAAGAGATTATACCGTAAGCTGCCTTCTTTGCTTCATTGTGACCTAGAGGACAGTAACAAAAGCTCAAATGAAGAACTGAGGTCTCACTGCTGGATCTGACTTACAGAAATACTCAGACCAAATTGGAGGGGCATCCCCACCCCTTGTGCAAAGCTCACAGCTTGTTGTCAGGGTAAGATAACGGCTTGCAGCTGACCCTTCTCCTTTGGGGAGGAAACAAGAGAAACAGTTGTATAACAAAACAGAGGTAGGAGCAAGAGGGAAGGAGACAGCCACGCCTATGCCACAGCCAACAGTTGGTGGATTGGGCCCTGTGCCTCTGGGTTGGAAACCCTGGCTCCCTATCCATGGGGGGCACAAGGCACCTCCCCATCCTGGCCGGTCCAGGATTTTGAGCCACAACCTCCTGAGTTGTGCCAAATGGGCAAAGGGAGAAAATAATCCAGGGGGGAAAGGTACCCCTAAAATCTGGAGCATAAAGGGGGAGAGGGAGCAGGAAGACCTCAGAGACTTCAAAAATGGTTTATGGATTTTCTGAGCACCAAGAAATCTAACGAAGCAATAATTTATGGCTAGGGTTACTAGTAATTCTGGTAGGATTAGTTAGTTGGATCTGTAACGGTAATTTTTTTTTCTTTTTGATTTTTTTTCTTTCATTACAGCTTGGCTTGAGGGAGTCAGAGACCTTTTGTGTTTCAGTAAGTTAGTTTTCAATGTTTTCTCTCAGCATTCAGTGTTTTAGTTTTAGTTTAATTTTAGGGTTTTTTTCTTTTCTTTTCATCTATCCTCAGCCTTTATTGCGATTAACAAACTCAAAGGCAAATCAAGATCACGAAAATACGTTATAAAAACAAAATTGCATTACGCAGTAACACACACAAATTTCATTAATACAGTCATATCTAAAATGTAGAAATCATCTAAAAGGACCCTAAGTTAAATGAAGAATCTTTTTTTTCCCTTTCATTTTCTTCTTTTTCTGCATGTATTTTACTTTGATTGTCAATTAGGTCGTTTGTGTTAAAAGGAATAAGTAAAAAGATTTTAAAAAATGACCATGGGGGAGGCACATGTCCCATGGATGAAACTTTGCCCACCTCTCCGCATGCCAACATGGAAGTTGGACAGCGATGCCAGGCCAAAAATAGAACCCAGGCGTTGGACACCAACCAGGTCTTGTGCGTGACCTGGGTACTGACTGTTCTTTTTCTCCTGCTAAATGCAGGTCAAACCTGCTCAGTTTCAGCCTAGCCAATGATGAGACGGATCCACAGAGCCAAGAGTGGATTGAACAAGCTTCTGTTTATTTTTGCCTGTTCCTAGCTCGGGGGTGTGTGACTGTAGGCCCCACGCGCTCCCGCTTGGCTCTGTTCCCTTTTGGGAAACAAAGGACAAACTCTGCAGGAAGGTTTGCGTGGACAAGGAGAGGGATGGAGAAGGATCTGGGTGGGTCATGGGAAAAAACTGTGAGATATCGGAGAGTATGGACCTGGGAACAGGTCAAGCCAAAGAAACACAGAAGTTTGGGGTACAGCTCAAGACCTGTGTCCAGGTTTCCCAGGTTTCTGGCTCACCCTTCTATTTCCCCGGGCCACAGTTTTGGCCAATGCTGCACTGCGCTCTATCGGTGCATCCCTCCGCCAGTTTTGTGCTAGGTCACTCAGCCACTTGGTGAAATTTCTTCCAAAAAAAAAAGTACTACATGAGGTGACTCCCAATCAGATTGTACACTGGTATCTCATTATATTCTTAAACAAGAAAGTAATGTCAATTTATGTTATTCTTTCTTGATCTACATCCCAAAATGGGACTCCAAGCCACTTACAAGATCACCGAAAGCAAAATCACAAAAACAGTACGTGGAACAAAAATTGGAAAAGCACGGAACAATCCAACTAAAGCACGACGGTCGGCCCTCCACTTTTGTGGGTTTAATAATTGGGTTTAATGGTTTGGATTTAATTATTTGGGCGTTTCTCCAACCCCTGCCTCCCACATTTCCTTCCCGGGGAAACCTTCCCCCTTAGAGGCTCGGATCAGTCCACACAGACCTTTAAAAACCCACCTTTCCACACCCAAGGAGGGAAGTGGGCTACAGAGAGGAAGTCTAGACCACCGTGCTGACCCACCCTCCTCCTTTCCTCTCTTTCCTCTCCCCCATCACCAACAAAAATTCAAACCAGTGTAGCAGTTTGAGCATTGGACTACAACTCTAGAGACCAGAGTTCGAATCCCTGTTCAGCCATGGAAACCCACTGGGTGACCTTGGGTAAGTCACATGCTCTCAGCCACAAAGGGAGGCAATGGTAGCAACCCTCCTCTGAACAAATCTTGCAAAAAAAAAAAAAAATTCCAGAATAGCTTTGCCTTAGGGTCACCACAGCTCAGAAACAACTTGAAGGCAAACAACAATAACAATAAATATCTTAATACAAATAAATAAATAAATTTTGACAAAATCTAGGGCATCTGGAAAGCCATAAAAAAAACCCTTGGAGGCTATACAAGGCTGCAGAGTGGCTCTTTCCCTGCTCTTTTTCTAAGGGTTGGTCGTGACTGCTGCTTGGGACTGAATATGGTAGGGGACAAAGGTGGTGTCAATCACGGTGACATGAGAGCCATGTCTAAACATTTGAAGGGATGTCATGTTGAAGATGGAGCAAACCTGTTTTCTGCTGCTCCAGAGACTAGGACAGGGAGCAATGGCTTCAAACCTCAGGAAAAGACATTCCACCCAAACATTAGCAAGAACTTCCTGACAATGAGAGCAGTTTGACAGGGGAATACGCTGGTGCTTCAGAATGTAATGGAGCCTCCTTCTTTGGAAGTTTTTAAAGAGAGGCTGGATGGCCATCTGTCAAAGGGAATGCTTTAAGGGTGTCTTCCTGCATGGCAGGAGGGGGTTGGACTGGATGGCCCTTGGAGTCTCTTCCCACGTTATGATTCTTCTTCAAAAACAGGCACAGCCTTTACCAGGGTGCCATGCAGACGCAGCCCTAACAAAAGGCAGCATAGCCAAATGTTGTGGGCAAAGAGGACCTGGCTTCTTTCTGCAGCCACTCAGCTTCAGAACAAAGGACAGGTTTGTGGCGGCTCCACGCCCCAACGCTGCCTGCCGCAGCACGTGACCGATACTGGGACGGGTGCGAGAGAGTTGGCCTCAGGCCAGCCTCGGGTGGTTTAACTCTTCCTGGGCCAAGCTGGGCTGAAAGGGTGCCCGGGCCACTTGCCCGGGGGTGGCACGGTGGAAGAAATGGTCCCTAAAACTGCATCAACAACCAAGGTCTCTCCCTCTCTTCTAAATGAAGAGGCAGGAGAAAGATATCTCCCCCCTCCCCGGTTCTGCGCTCCGAAGAGAACAGGCTCTGCCTTGTTTTGCTTTCTCCCCTAAAAAATTAGGTCCGTATTTTTATTTTATTTTTGTTTAGATTTAATACTGATTCATTTTAGTGACTTTGCGTGCATCACACATTCTCAGCCCCTGAAAACCCCATGATAGATTTGCCCTAGGGTTGCTGTAAGTCGGAAAGGACTTGAAGGCTCAGAACAACTTCAATAAGGAGACAGAAATTAATTAACAATAATGTCCGGGGGGGGGGTGAATAAGAAACAAACTATACATAAGCAATATACACGTATAGAACTAAAGCCCAGACTAAGCTGAACTGAAGTAGACCAAAACAGTTCAGGAAGGATACAGACAAGCTGGAATGTGTCCAGAGGGGGGCGACCAAAATGGTCAAAGGCCTGGAAACCACGAAGGAGGAGCAGCTTAGGGAGCTGGGTGTGTTTCACCTGGAGAAAAGAAGGTTAAGCAGCAACACGATAGCTATGTTTAAATATTTAAAAGGATGTGATATGGAAGATGGAGCAAGCCTGTTTTCTGCTACTCTGGAGACTAGGACATGGGGCAATGGATTCAAACTTCAAAAAAAGAGATTCCACTTAGGAAGAACTTCCTGATGGTAAGAGCAATTTGACAGTGGCATAGGCTGCTGCCTGGAAGTGTGTTGCAGTCTCCTTCTTTGGAGGTTTTTAAACAGAGGCTGGGCAGCTGTCTGTTGGGAATGCTTTGATGATGTATTCTTGCATGGCAGAATGGGGCTGGACTCAGTAGCCCTTGGGATCTCTTCCAACTCTGTGTTTCTATTATTTAAGCTAAAAGGGAGATGGTTAGAAAGGAAATTGGAAAGGGGGATCACAGTCTCCTCGGCTCAGGTCTCTGTGCAATTGTTTTTAAGATGATGTGGGGCTTTCTTAAAGGTTTTAAGGTCATTCTCTTGACTCCCTAACGCTTTTTTTCCTGCAAGACCTTATCGATGCCTATTTCAGTGCCGCACCGCTCTCCTCTATCAGCACATAACAGTCCTTCCAGCAATATTGTTTGCTGGGGAGAAGAAAGGCTTCCCCCTTGTCCTCCCCCCAAGCAGGATAGGTCATATTTGGCCTCCGGGTTACGGACAAGGCTTCTGCTTTCGTGGCTTGTGGGAAAGCAAAGCACTTTCAGTTTTCACTGACAAAGTAACTCAAGAAAAGGAGACAGAAGCAACACCAGCAATGGCATAACAGGTTTCTCAGAATCCTGCCCTCTCTGCCTTAGATCTATCATTTTACACGCAAGTTTGTAGGAGAACCACAGTTTCTACTTTTGTTGTGAGCAAAAACACTTTGCACATGCTCAGATCCACTTCTTGTTATAACACCACCTTGTTGAATGCTTTACAACATATTTATCTTGTATTGTAGCAGCTGAAGTGTTGGACTAGGATTCTGAGAGTCCAGGGTTCGAATCGCCACTCTGCCCTGGAAACCCACTGGGGTGCCTCTGGCAAGTTACACTCTCTCAGCCTAAGGGGAAGAGAATGGATAATCTCCCCTGAAGAAATCTTGCCAGTCAGAAACAGTACAGTGCAGTGGTAAGGACGTTAGACTAGACACCTGGAGACCAGAGTTCGAAGTCCTGTTCAGGGAATGCACTGGGCTCCCTGGCACAAGTTGTGCTCTCCCAGCCTCAGAGGCACGCAATGGCAAATGAATCTTCAATCCATCTTGCCAAGGAAACCCTAAGATAAGGTTGTCACAAGTCAGGTTTACATAACCGGCACAGTGTAGTAGTTTCAATGTTGAACTAAGAGCCTGAGCAACCTGGGTTCAGATTACCACTCAGCCATGGGAAACCTCTTGGTGATTTTGGGCAAGTCACATCTTCTCAGCTTCTCTGGAAGGCAATGGCAGTCCTCCTCAGACACAGGTATATGGAAGGCTGCACGTTTCATTGGAATGGGTTCAAATCCATGCTTAGCCCTGGAAACCCACTCTGGACAAGTCACGCTCTCTCTGCAGCCTCAGAAGGTGGCAATAACAAACCGCCTCAACATAATCCTTGCCGTAATCGTTCAGAGAGGTTTACCAAGGGTGGAGTTCACTTGAAGCACGTAACCATTTTGTATCAGAAACTGCATTTGAGATACACGTTCTTTCAAAGGATATCCCTGCAATTCTAATTGAAGGAACGGGCAGGTTGGTTGGATCCTGCATACTTTCTTATTCTTGTTGTGTGCTTTCAAGTCGTTTCCAACTTACGGTGAACCTAATGTGAAACTGAGAGGCAGTGTGATGCAGTGGTTTCAGCACTGGATTACGACCCAGGAAACCAAGGTTCAATTTCCTGCTCGGCCATAGAAACCCACTGGGTGATCTTGGTACAACTCACACACTCTCAGCCCCAGAAGGCCCTGTAATAGGTGTGCCTTACGCTTGCTGTAAGTCCAAAATAACTTGAAGGCACACAACAAGGTTGTTTTTTCTTTTGCAAGATGTGTTAGGGGGATGTGAGGTCTCTCTGAGAGCGTGTGGCTTGCCCAGTGGGTTTCCATGGCTGAGTGGGGGGGATTCGAACCCTGGGCTCCAAAGTCATAAATCTGAATGTATAGCAATTCCTTTTTATTATATATCCTATATAGATATAGATATACACACACACATTATATATATGTGTGTTATATATGTATGTTACAATATTATATTATTATATATATTTCCGTCATCAGCGCTCACATCAGTTGGTTGGCAATTGCATATATTAATTCTAGAGCACTTTGCCCCTGTAACATTACTGCTCGGTAATTGCTGGTTATATTTCTGTAGGCATCACCCTGCATGCATGCTCCTTCTTTCTTAGTTTATCATAGGCTCATTCAGTTTCTGTCCGGGTTTCGGGCCAGCCTGCTGCTTTAGTGGCTGCGCTCCAACCTTCACATGCGAACACTGCGAGAAAACAAAAGGGACTGTCTTGGGACTACAGCTCCCAGAATCCCACTTGGCGGCCCCAGAAGCCAATCCTCCCAAGCCCTGATGAGGACTCCTTTTTTTTCCCCTCCTTTTCCAAAGCAAGCACCTCAGCTGCATACAGGCAGATATAGCTAGCTTTGGAAAGCGTCTTCTTGGACTGCGACTCCCAGAATCAAAAAAAAGTAACTTCTCCAAGGTCTTCCTATCCTGGAGCTCCACGCTCAGCATTTCCACTCCTCTGAGGCCCTCTGGTGGCGCATGCGCGCATCGCTTCCCGCAGAGGCGCCTTCGACGGGGACGCCGGAAGAGGCGGGACGATTCTACGCTATGGCCTCCACAGCGGCCAACCCGGAAGTGGACTTGTCGCCCCACTGATAAGTTCCCCTCCTTACATCCATCCTCTTTTTTATCTCCTTGGTGGCCGCTAAGCCTGCTGAGGGATGTTCCGCGCCCTCGGCTTTCCTCGCTGGCCTCGGGCCCAGGCTGTCCGGCGCCGCCACTGTGGCCTTGCCCAGGAGAGGAAGAGGCTCGCCAGCCACGCCGCCATGTAAGCGCTGGCGAATAGTGGGGCGGGGGGGGAAGAGGGCTCCCGCTTCCCAGAATTCTCTTCGAGGCGGCCCACTTCGCCGGGCCCTGTAGAGCGCAAATGCCCGGATGTTTCTAATAGCCGAATACTGGTAATCATAGAGTTAGAAGTTCGCGGCATCACAGCTGAAAAAGCCTAGAGCGGCGCTTGTTGATTCCCCGCCCCCAGTTGCAAGCCAGCAGCGATTGGGCAACAGAAGTATCACTCTATAAAAGGGGTGGCAGAACTGGTCCCTTCCGCGAGTCCATGCACAGACGGGGAGCAACGGAATTGCATGTAACTTTCAGTAATTCCGCTATCTGTAACTTATTACTTTGGGCAGGAATGGCAGGTGGGGATGCTAGGTGTGTCAGAAAAGGCGTACAGTGAGTGAGAACGAAGCTGGTTTGTTGGGTAACAAGTAACGCGTCCTAGTTACTTTCTGGAGTTAGTTTTAAAGAGCGTGTTTAGAAGCGTCTTGACACAATTTTCTAAAAGTTCTGCGCCATTTTCATCGTAACCCTAAAGCGTTTCGTTTTCCAACAAAAAGAGAGAGAGGAAAAGGATAGAAAAGTAACGAGCTCTGGAAGGAGTAAAGTGACAAGTTACTTTATAAGATTGCAACAACAACGAATAACAGCCGAGCAAAAAGGCCAGCCCGGGAAACGTCTAGGTGTTTGGAGCCACGTCGTCCTCGGTTTGCTAAAAATAACATCCTGTAAAATATATCCCTTTCAACATAGGTTGCGCTGTTACTTACCTGATGTTATGCTTTGCTGTGATTTACCTGATATAAGCCCATACTTTCTACCGGGTTTTCAGCATTAATCATCTCTGCATAGATTGTTGTATACTCTTGTGGAAACCTTGACCTGTGCCTGCTTGTGGCGAGGTCCAAAAACTTGGCAATTTGTCATTTGCTTCTGATATTCCAGTGGAACGATTTTACTTGGCATCCTTTTGACGGCTCCTTTTGATTTTTCTCATCTGCTCAATGGACTTTGTTTTGTGTCCTACATGTTGCATTTATACTGTCCTGATTATATTGTAGTTAATATAATACCTTATCACACTTCTGGGTATTTATAGTTTGTGGCTACACTTTGTTCTTCTTATTTGGCTACTTTGGACGCTGGTGAGTTTGCTGTGTCTGCAGCAGTGGAACAAGTCAGAGGGATGAATTGCTTCCCCTAAGGTGGCTTTCTGGTGCTCTTTTCCTCATCTTCTCCTCACAACAACCCTTTAAGGTAGGTGAGCTTGAGAGAGAGAGAAAGGGTGGACCATAGCCAGCCAGTGAACTTGGTGGCCCAATGAGGACTAGAGCCTTGGCTCTCCAGTGTTCCAGTCCAGCACTCTTTAACTACCCCCTGGATTCCAGATCCTGTTCGCCCCAGCCAGCAGAAGCGCCAGAGGTCTAGGCTGATTGTATATGTTCCAACTGTTTCAGGCTAAGAAATTGTGGGTGAGAATGCATTGTTGGAATCACATCCTCCAAACGCCCAATTTTACAGGGACAGTCCTGATCGTTCTGCTGTTCAAAATATCCCAGTTTCTCCCTCCTCTTCCTCCTCCCACTTTTCTACTTCGTCCGCAGCTTATTTCTGTAGCTGAAGACTAAATTCAAAGTGCAAAAGTGGTTTCCCATTAACTCAGCTGCAGTAGAGGACTGGAGAGAGCAGAATCTTCCCCTTCTCTGTGGGCTCAGGCAAAAGCAAACTGCTGCCACCTCCTCTGGCTAGTGCATTTTTTATGTACCGTATTGGCTGCATTCTGAGGTTGTCTGGCCACACGCATTCCTGTTTTCATCTGGGAATGGGATTATAGACCTGGAGCCTCAGGAAAGCTAGGCAGGGGCAGCTTCCAAGAGATTTCCAGGAGCTTCAAATAAAGTTAGACTCATAAATATTCACAAATATCAATACTTACATGCATAATAAGAGCCATTTCATGCTATACACTATGATTTAACTTCAACTGTCTATCAGATTCTGGGGTCTGGAGTTTGGGGAGATACTACCTCCTTCCCCCCTCCCCCTGTGGCTTCAAAATTTCTGGAAATTTTGCATCTGTAGTAGCAGCCTTGAGTAAATGCTCCTTCTGTTGGGAGGCTTGGAGTTTGTACCTTGCTCACAGTCTCTCTCTCTTCTGTTTGCAGGCCGGTGCCTGTATCTTATGCAGTCTTTGATGGGCTCTCCCCACAGCCACCCCTCGTTTTCCTCCATGGGCTTTTTGGAAGCAAAGCCAACTTTGCATCCCTGGCCAAAAAGCTGGTGCTTCAGAGCGGCCGCAAGGTGAGTGAGAATCAGCTCTGTCTGATGGGGAACAGGGGAGGCAGGTATTTGGGGTATTGCTTACAGTCTGTCCTCCTGCAGATGCTTTTACACAGCTAAACAACAGGGCTGGAAACCCTGGCCAGGGTTTTTCCAGCCCTGTTAATGTGCGTGAGAGAGAAGAAGATGGATGGGGAGCTGTCAGGAAATAGGGAAGTAGAAACTAACTTTTTAAAAACCATTTTTATTATTGTTTTACACCCAAGGAAAAAACCCACAAAAAAGCATATGTAAACCAATACAAACAAACTAACAAGAACCTAAATAACATATAAACTGAAGCTGATTTGAACAAGGAAGGAGAACTAGAGTGAACGTAAGAATCAGGTGGGTCCAAAGGGTGGTCACCAATGGCAGATTCTCATCCTGGAGAGAAGTGACTAGACAGGGTTCTGTCCTGGGCCCGGTGCTGTTCAATATCTTCATTAATGACTTGGATGAAGGAATAGAGGACACGCTGATCAAATTTGCAGATGACACCAAATTGGGAGGGGTTGCTAATACGCCTGATGACAGGATCAAAATTCAAAAGGACCTGGACAGATTGGAGAGCTGGGCCAAGGCTAATAAAATGAATTTCAACAGAGAGAAATGTAAGGTCCTACACTTAGGCAGAAAAAATGGTATGCAGAAATATAGGATGGGGGACATGTGGCTGGCTAACAGTACGTGTGAAAGGGATCTAAGAGTCTTAATAGACTACAAGCTGAACATGAGTCAGCAGTGTGATGCGGCAGCCAAGAAAGCCAACGCAATTCTTGGTTGCATCAATAGGAGTATGGTGTCTAGATCGAGGGAGGTATTGGTACCACTTTATTCTGCATTGGTTAAACCTCATCTTGAATACTGTGTCCAGTTCTGGGCACCCCAATTCAAGAAGGACATGGATAAGCTGGAGCAGGTCCAGAGGAGGACAATCAAAATGGTGAGGGGCCTGGAAGCCATGCCCTATGAGGACAGACTTAGAGAGCTGGGTATGTTTAGTCTGAAGAAGAGAAGGTTGAAAGGGACATGATAGCCATGTTTAAATATTTGAAGGGATGTCATGTCGAGGAGGGAGTGGGCTTGTTTTCTCCTGCTCTTGAGACCAGGACAAGGAGCAATGGATGGAAGCTGCAGGAGGGGAGATTCCGCCTGAACCTCAGGAGGAATTTCCTGATGGTCAGGGCTGTCAGGCAGTGGAATATGCTGCCACAGAGTGTGGTGGAGTCTCCTTCGTTGGAGGTTTTTAAGCGGAGGCTGGATGGCCACTTGTCGGGAGTGCTTTGAGGGTTTTCCTGCATGGCAGGGGGTTGGACTGGATGGCCCTTGTGGTCTCTTCCAACTCTACATTTCTATGATTCTGTGATTCTATGATTCTAACCATGAGATCTGAAGAGTGCCTAGCAGGGAGAGAGATTAATCAGATGTTCTCGTCAAACCGTTGCTTTTTTCCAGCTGCTCTTGAGATGTCCCATTCTGCCAGTGAGAAACAGCCAGGGTATAACTTGCCCCACACTCTGCAGTGGATAGTAGCTGGATTATTTGGAATATCAGAGCTCCTTGGAGCTCTCTTACTTGAACCATTTAGCTTGATGGTTCACCGTGCTGCTTAGAAATATGTGGAGGAGGGGAGTGATTCTTTGTAGGATTATCTGGTGAGAGGGTGGGGAAAAAGAGGGGTCCTTAGGGTAGGGGTTGATGATATGTAGCCTTCAAGACATTATTAAACTGTAACTGCAGCTTCTGGAGGGCTTCAGTTTTGCCACCCTCCGATAAGGGCCTCCAATTCCTTCGTGGTGGGCTTACTACTCTGTGCCATTTGTCCTCTTTTCTTGGCCAGATAGGTGCTGACGGTGGATGCCCGTAACCATGGTGACAGCCCGCACAGCCCCCTCATGACCTATGAAGCCATGAGCGATGATGTCCGCCTCCTCCTCCGCCAGCTCCGCCTGGACCGGTGTGTGTTGATCGGGCACAGCATGGGTGGCAAGACAGCCATGGTTCTCACCCTGAGATGGGTAAGTCCCTCCTCTTCAACTCAGCTGGCCCCTTAGTGGTGTTTGGCTGTAGGATTCTCAGAGCAAGATTGATGGCTGCATGGCTGTAGCAGCAAGCAGATCTGCCGGGAGCAAGGGGACAGGGCAACCAGGTCATAACAGAATAGACCAGGGACTCTAGGTGTTCTTGGACTGCAGGTCCTCTCAGGCCCCACAGAGCATAGCCAGTGGTGAGAGAAGAGAGTAGCTGTAGTCCAGCAACATCTGGAAGAATACTGTTGAGAGGAGGATGGGGAGGCAGTTCAAATGAGGAGAAAGCAGCCAGTCTCTGCTTGGAAGGGGGAAGAAATGAGAGTACGCCTATGGATGGAATGCACCCCCTTTTCTTCCCTTCCAAGCCCAGACTAGCCATTTTTTCATCATGTGAATTGCCTCCCCCTCCCCATCAATAAGCAGCAAGAACATGAAAGCTGCAGAGGAGAGGTCTGGGATAGGGTTCAGAGGGCTTTACATTTATGTCACTGACGAGGTGTCTCCCATAGTCTCCATCTTCTTCAGAGAAGAGTTAATGGTATTTGTCGGGCTGCAGGGAACAGTTTCCTCGCTCAGCCCTCCATGGTCTCTTCTGACCCCTTGGACTGTCTTGTTTCTCTCATCGCTGTCTGCTTCCTACTTCCCCAGCCAGAACTGGTGGAGCGCCTGGTCTGCGTTGACATCAGTCCAAGCGAGACCGCTGCCATCTCCAGCTTCCAAGACTTTGTGGCTGCCATGAAGGCTGTGGAGATTCCTCGGGGCATTCCTCGTTCCACCGCCCGCCGGCTGGCCGAGGAGCAGCTGCGGCCAGTTGTCCAGGTAAAAACAGGCCCCAAGTGGCTCAGGCTAGTTCCTCGGGTCAGAAACTCCTGCCTTGGGTCAGCAAAACAGACAAGAGACAGGAGAAGGAGAGTGATTCTACTCTGGCACTTTACAATCTGGCAGTGGCTACAGACTTTAATCTTTCAAACATTCTGGACTTCCAACTCCCAGAATTCAAACTGGTTGGAGTTTCTGGGAGCTGAAGTCCAAAACACTTGGAAGACTCAAGTTTGGGATCCAGTTAGTTCTAAGTCTAAAAATCCTCAGGGAGGAGATTTCTCTTGGTCTCACCATTGTCACAGGGCCTTCTGGTGGGAACATGGGAGAGGCCTTCTTGGTGGCTGCTCCCAGGGTGAGAAAACTCCCTCCCACAGGAAATTGACTTCTTCTCTGCCTCTCCTTTTACTGGCAGATAAAAGACCTTTTTAGTTAGACAGGCATTAGGCAATTAATTGGTTGAGCACAAGAGTTTTCCTAATAGGTCTAAAAGGGCAAGTCTGTTACATTTGTGTCTTTACGGTTATGATTTGCTTATCAGAGAGTCCCTGTGGTGTAGGGGTTAAGTCTTGGAGTAGGGCTCTGGGAGCAGTTGTTGCGTGTCTACAAGTTGTTTCCAGCTCATGGCAACCCTAAGGCAAATATCATGGGTTTTCTTGGCATGATTTCTTCAGTGAGGGAGTTGCCATTGCCTTCCCCAAGGCTGAGAGAGTGGGACTTGCCCAAGGTCACAAAGTGGACTTCCATGGTCATGCAGGGATTCGAACCCTGGTGTCCAGAATCATAGTCCATAGTCCAACCATTACACTGTGTGCGCTCTCAGGACTCTAGCAATCTAACGTTCAAATTCCCACTTGACCATGGGACTCCAGTGGGTGACCCTTGAACAAGTCACCTTCTCCCAGTCTCAGAAAAAAGCAAAGGCAACCCCCACCCCTCTGAATAAATTATGGTAAGAAAACCCTGTGGTAGGCTCAGCATAAATCAGAAATGGTTTAAAGATGCACACCATCAAGTTATGATTGTAAATAATATTTTATAATATTTGAAATTATAAGTGTTTATACATAATACTGTACTTACTTGAGTTTTTTAAATCAGGTTTTTAATTTCATCTTGTTTTAATTTTGTCAGCTGCCTGGGGTTCTGTGTTAGGAGAAAGGCAAGATAAAAATAAAAGAAAGTAAAATAAAAGAAATTGCTGGCTCAAGATCTTGACCATTCAGAGTAGGAACTGGGGCGGGGGCGGTTTTCTCTGATGACGCAGCAGAGAGTGGGCACAGAAATCCATAGGTCGAGTTTTGTTGTAGCAAGTTGGGCTGGCCCAGCAAATGTGGTTTGTTTCGCTGTTGACTGTCACACATACAAGTACACATGCTCACCCATGCTCCATGTATCTTCTCTTTGCGCAGGATCCAACCATCCGCCAGTTTCTGCTCACCAACTTGGTCTACTCCGAAGACAAGTTTGTGTGGCGTGTGAATCTGGATGCCGTCTCCCAGCATCTGAAAGACCTCATGGGCTTCCCTGACTTCCAGGAGTCCTACTCAGGGCCCACTCTCTTTCTTGGAGGCTCCAAGTCAGCATACGTCAGGTTAGCAATTGCTGGCTCTGTCCCAAAGTTTAGAATGGGTGGAATGGGAGAGAGCCAAGTGTTCCCCATCAATTTGGATGCCAGCACCTCTAATCCTCTGGCCTTCAGCTGTCCGGGGCTTGTGGGATATGTCTTCCCAAATGTCTACTGGGCACAAAGGTTAAGCTGAGTCTGTGCCGGCAAAACCTCAGAGCCCCCAGCCCTGTGTGTATGTATGCCGTCAAGCTGCTCATCAACTTATGGAAAACCCAAAAATCCCATGAGGGTTTTCTTAGGCAAGGAATGCTCAGAGGTAGTTTTGCCAGTTCCTTCCTCAAAAATTCAGCCCACAGCACCTGAGGTTCATTGGTAGTCTCCCATCCAAGTACTGACCAGGGCTAACTCTGCTTAGTTTCTGAGATCACAAAGGATCTGATGTCTTCAGTGTATTTAGACCTTTTCCAGGCCTGTAAAGCAGAAGAGTTCTTGTAAATATTGAAATAGACTCTGTCTGTCCGACTGGTGATTACTCTCAATGTCAGCACCAATTGGGCCTCAAAGGAGAGGGCATTCTACAACCGGGGTACGACAGCTGAGAAGGCCCTGCTCCCACATCCTCACACAGTGTTCCCATCACATAATGGTGTACTGTTTTGTCTGCATGATACAAAAAGTGGTACCTGAATTGGCTATATTTCCTCTTCTCCATATCTGTTCTTCTGGCTCTCTCCTGCCACCCTTTTCTGCAGCTCCGATGACTACCCTGAGATTGAAAGACTCTTCCCGGAGGCAGAGATCCAGTATGTGCCTGATGCAGGGCATTGGGTTCACGCGGACCAGCCTCAAAAGTTCGTGGCTGCCATTTGCAGCTTCCTTGAGCAACCTCCACTGTAGACACTCCAGCCAGATCCCTACAATCTGCTGCATCTCCCACCACTTTCTGCCATGCCTGCCAGGTCGCTGCTTTTCTCCATCCCTGGTTCAGACTGGTGCCAGCACTCTCAGTGTCATCCCAACCACCAGATGCTCAGGAGGGCTGGAGGTAACTAAAAGGCCGAATTCCTGCAGATGAAACCCATCTAAGGTGGCCAGAACTCCACTGAACTCTACCTGTCTCGTTGCGTGTACAGTATTTAATAATAAACAAAGTGGTGTTTGGTTTGGGTGGTTTGGTTTGAAACGGATGGTCCTTCAAAGTTCAAAGGACAAAATGGAAGAGCCTAGCGTACCTTTAGGCAGTTTCCTCCCAGGAATGGGCAGTGGTGGGAAAGGGGAGAGGGGGATGATCAAGGGCTGGTGGTTACCATTCACAGCAACCCTTCTTTCTCATTTAAAATGGAAGAATTACATGAGAAAACCGACCCCCTTAAACCAAGAGGTAAGAGCAGTCCGTCCACAACACTCTCTCCTTAGAGAACAAGGCAGTCCCTGGTGTTTTCAGCCATCCACTCTTGCTTCCTCGGGATTGCTAAAAGCCACAGAATCCTAGAGTTGGAAGAGACCCCAGGGACCATCCAGCCCAACCCCATTCTGCCATGCAGGAAAACACCATCAAAGCATTCCCAACAGATGGCCATCCCAACCTCTCCTTAGAAACCTCCAAAGAAGGAGGAGACTCCGCTCCACTCCGGCAGCAGCATTTTCCACTGTCAAACAGCTCTGACCATCAGGAAGTCTTTCTAATGTTCAGGTGGAATCTCTTTTCCTGGACTTTGAAGCCATCTCTCCATGTCCTAGTCTCTGGAGGAGCAGAAAACAGGCTTGCTCCATCCATATGACATCCCTTCAAATACTTAAACATGACTGTCATGTCACCTCTGAACCTTCTCTGCTGCAGAGAAGGAAAGTCAGTGCAGATTGAATCCTGTGCCACCCACCTCTGCAGTCTGGCATGCTCTTGCCAACTCTGATGCCCTCCCCATACATTGGGCCTCACGGGCCGGGGCCAGGCTGCTAGGATTTGTAGCCCAAGCTATCTTGAGACCACAAGGCCTTTCACTTCCGGGAGCAAAAGACAAGATGGCTCCCAGCATCTTCCATTCCATGGGTGGAAGCCAAGTCAGCAATGGCAGTTGACCTTTCCTTCAACATCAGCCATGGGATCAGAGGCTTCCCCCATACCTGAGAGCGCGAGAAGAGGTTGGATAAAGATCTGTCCTCCAAAAAGGGGAATCCTGGAGGTGAAGAACTGCTGAAGAGGAGCCCTCAAAGATCTAGATGAAGCAATTCCTTTGCTGGGTCTAATGGTAGGGCGGGCTTTGTCTGGAAGGTGTAAGTGGCTGACCTTGGCAAATGTCCCTAGACAAGCAAAAAGGCAAGGGGAACTCACTGCCACCACCTTTTGCTGTAGTAATACTAAAGCAGTGCCCCTCCAGAGGTTAACAGACTGTATCCCCCAGCAGTTCCAAGGCCATGCAGCTGTTGACAGGGAATGCTTGGATCCAAGCCTAGTGGTTCATGAAGGAGGGCCTCGGACAGGCTGCTACCACTGCTAACCATGAAAGAGTGGGCTATAGCTTCCCCTCTGAGGTGCTCCCTGCCCTTCCATGGCTTATGGCTTGGACCCAAACCTGTTTGCTCACAAACATTTTTTTAAAATATTCCAGTCTTTATTCTCTCTTCACTACGCATAAGATTGAATTTGTGGGTGCTGAGCTCCCTGTACTAGAAATAGAAAAAGGGGGAAATCACCAAAGAGGAATTCAAACAAATAGCCAGCACTCGTAGGGAGAAAGAAAAGCTAAAGCGCAGGATGAGCTCAGGCTTGCTGGAGAGGTTAAGACCATGAAAGGGCTTTTTCTGGTTATATCTGTAGCAAAAGGAAGAACAAAGAGACAGAAACTGGGACAATTTTCATTCCAGTTGATGAATTACTTGTCTGTTCTAGAGAAAGTTAGCATCTGTTCTAGTGTCTCACACTTCCTTTGAAAATCTAGGGCATGAACTTGCATGGGGAAATGACCCCCAGATTCAAATCTCTGTTGAAAAATGATAGGGCCAGCTAAGCTAATCTGTACAAATATCAAAACACTATCTGAAAATCCTATATAGATGGTAGATGAAACCTGCGGGCCTACAATGTGTGGCCGGAATCCTGTTGGGGACGTACACCATCATCAGTGGACCTACATTTGTGGAAATTAGACTTGGGCAGTTCCATAACCCATATTGAATGGTAGGGATGCTGTTACATTGCTAAGTAGGGGAACCAGCAAAGTGACTGACGTGCATTGAGTCTCATGCACAGAGCCATTAATGCGCGGCAGGATTGAGCTTAATGCACATCGGTAGAGGCCAGTGCACATCGGGATGCTTCTGCCGGTGTTACGCATCTTCACAATCCACAAACAGGGCTTCTTAGCACCTCTGCTGCCTAGCTAAATATTCGTGAGGTTCTGTAATATAGACTGTGATAGAGGACTCCAGCTAATATCTAAAAATGTAAGTTAAAAAAATGCTAGAGACGATCCTGGGCAGGAGGGGTGAGGATCTTATCTCCCCATGTGGTGGTGGTGCCCAGCAGTAAACCATTTTTTGGAAAGACGTGTGTAAAGAGAAGAGTAAAATCACTGCTTGGAAAATTGACTTCTTGCTAGAACTGGACTTAATTTTGCTGTTTTGTGGCAGGAGTTCAGCCATGTCTGATAAACAACTGATTCCTCTCACGAGTTTGTCAGCTTGGGTGGTAATCGTTAAAAAATTTGAAGAATGCAGAAGGATTTTCAACAGATGAGTAGAAAAATAAATTATTGAATGTGTCATTAATGGGGGAAAATAAAGGAGTAGGAAGTGTTAGGATTAATGGAAATGAAAAAGTTTTTCTTTTCCCTTTTAAACAGCTTTGCTTCCCTTTATTTCTTATGTCAGCATAAACAGAAAGAGGCTTGGTCCCCAAGCTGTTCACTCAGCTTGTTTATGGAATGACGTCTGGTCCCACACGATGCTTGATCTTCTCTTGGGCAGATTCCGTTAATTCAACTTTGTAGCTGATTTTGATTTTTGGACAACTTGGGCAGTTCTGTTCATGTCCCCTCTCCTCCCCGTTTTCCATTTATGTTAAATCCAATCAGAACTATTCTGAGGAAAAATATACACTTCATCTACTGGATTGGGAAGCATATGTCCAAAATGCTAGGGACTGTCGAGAAATCCTTTCAACTTTTGTTTAAATGTAGATTTATCCAGTTTCTCCCTTGCAGATTGAAACCTAGCTCTTGTTTGTAATTCATGCTTCTCTGAATTTTGCAATGGACCTCTCCAATAAGAAAACATGTACCTAAACGATATAAAAAGGAACATCTTACCAAAAAAGTGTAGGCATGCAAAAGCACACATATCATTCATTCCTTTGAGTTCTATCCTGCCTGGGAGAATGATGTTGAAATACGCAGTGGTCTTAAGGAAATTGCTCTCCTAAATGTATGTAATTAATCAAAACTGAATACAAAAAGTACACATTAGGAGAAGTGCATGCACATTTTTATCGGGACTGTTTCAAGAAAAATCTCAGCGTTCAGAGCTGAAGTTTGGCAAAGTTCTCCCAAATTCAAGGTGGATCGGTCTTAAGAGATGAAGAGATGAGCCGTCAGAACTGGCACATTAATCTATCTGTCCCTGAGATGTTCCAGCTGTTTGACAATTGCAGAGTCATCTCCGACCACAGAGGACCACTTCAATGTGCTTGTTTCCTTTCTACCTCTGAGGAAATGAAAGGAGAAAAGAAAATGAAGCCATTATGGGGCAGTCCTAATTAATCCTCAGTCATCTCACTTTTGGTTTGGCTTCAGAGTGTCCAGTTTGTCTCTCCTCCAGCCCCACCACCACTTTCCTTATTTGTTGTCAGCTTATGTTAAGAACTGCAACCTAAATCCCAAATGCGTAAGGTATTTGCATTCAATTAACTCAGCTGGAGAAGGCGGAGAGGAGAACAAGGTTTAGAACCTTTCCTTCCCAACAAATCGTTGCACTCTCTCCTGGCTTGGGTGCTCTTCCATATTCATAACTTCTGCCATCTTGACCACACACTAATGTTTCTTGGCCATACAAGTCCTGGTTTTAATCAGAGGAGTGTTGAGGGACATGAGTGGGACAAGGAAGACAGCACAGGGCTATTTTCTTCTGCCCTCCTCTGGTGGGCAACCCCAACCGAAGAAAGGGCCACAAACCAGAACCTCCATCTTTCATTTCCAGGCTGGATTTCTTTCCACCAAAGGAATAGACAATTATAAAAAAAAATCATCTCTCAACGCATCAAGGACCCCAACACAATGCAGAATGGATTTTTTTTAAAAAAAAACTTGTTTAAAAACTTTACATAACTAATATTAATCACATCACGTTAAGCAGAGGGAGGCTGCTGGGCAATAAATATCAGAGACAAGGCAGGAAAAAGGCTGTTGCAGGCAACTGCCCTTTCCAGTGGAAGCAACGTGTTTGTCTTTTGATCCCTGGGTCATGTTCCTGAAAGACCTTGCCCGTCGCTTTGTATGCTGACTACGCTGCTGGATGCTCCCTTGAATTGACACCCTGAATTTATTGCTGACCTGGACTGATGGAACAAGAATGATAATTGTTTGACTAATAAGCTTCTGTACCCATGGCCACTACTATAGACTCTGTTTAAGGACTATGAACCCTGGCTGGCTTCCTGAACCAGACAGAGGGATTCCGTGGCAGTCAGTCATACTGCAGCTGTGCCTGCCTACAACAGCCAAGGGAAAGACCAGCGGCCTCTCGAGTCTCTTCCTGAGCATGCATGAACAGCGAAACAGAGAAAAAAGAGAGAAAGCAAATAAATCCGCCTCACCAGATGCCCCAGCTCCATTGCTTCTTCAGCTGGACATCCTGGAACCACAAAGAGACATTTGTGTATAAGAGACTGAGTTCTGAAACATGTCAGTCAGTGGGGGCATAATCTAACCCTCCCAATTTGGGAAGAGCAGTCTTAATTCATTCTCTCTTGTCCCACTTTTCCAGCTGGCTTTAAAGTGTCCTGGTTTCTGTCTTCCCCTCCTCTTCTCACTTTCCCCCTTTTTCCTGAGCTTACATCAAGGGCTGCAAATTGAATCCCAGATGCACAAGTGCTTTGCACCCCATTAACTCAGCTTGGGGAGACAGGAGGGAGAGTGGGGAGAAGAATCTCACTCTTCCCAGTAGGCCCAAGCAAAAGCAAATTGCTGCACGCTCTCCTGGCTTGGGTGATCTTCCTTGTTCTTCACTTTTTGCTTTATTGTCCACATTCTGATGTTGTAGGGCCACACATATCTTGGTTTTTATCTGGGAAATGTTGGAAGGCAAAGGTGGGACAATGAAGAGAACACAGGCCCATGTTCTTCCTCCCCATCTCCCTGCGGTGAGAAACACTAACCCAAAACAGGCCTGCAAATCAAAACTTCCAATTTTTGTTTCCAGGCTGGTTTTCTCTCCAGTTTATTTTAATTTTATTTATTTCACTGAAGGCATTTTTTTTTTTAAAAAATGTCGCTCAATCCACCAGGGCCCCCAAAGCAATGCACATGGGATTTTAAAAATGTCTTTTAAAACATTACAAAAACTACCAGAAAATAAAATAACAATTGAAACATGCAGACTTCTCTTTAGAAGGCTCCTCCTCCCAGCTACGCTGAGTAGTTACATGCCAGACTCCTCTTTAAAAAAGTCTTAAAACTGGAAAGCTCTAAAACCAAACTGGACCCCTCCAAAACCAGGTAAAGCAAAGCTTACAAACTGGCCACACAAGACTGGCAGAAACAGACTGTAGGGGCCCTGGAGGTGGTTTTAAGAAGATCCTCCCTGCTGCATCCTGAAGACTGCTAGGAGGGTAATAATAAATGGCTGTTTCCCAGCTCTGTCTCACACACAAGCCCCGTCCAAGGCAGAATAAAGGCGAGTAGATATTGGATGAGGAAGAGGGGGCGGCCAGCTCAAAGCAAGAAGGCAGCTCCCTCTTCGGTTATCACGTTGTGACGTTTCCGCTCTGCTACAAGCACGCTCCCCCTAGGAACAAGCAGCTACAGAAAGATCCCAGGAACCTGAGGTTTTAGGGACCCCCGGGGAAAAGGACGCAGGGAGACCTGCAAGGTAGGGGGTGACACTCAGTGCTGCAGCTAAGATTCTGTCGTGGTGCTCCAGGGAATGGAGAAGGATCAGGCTGGCTTTGTGTCCTTTGGCTATGACGTTGTCGATCAGGACCCGGGCCTTCTCCTGCACCCGGGTGCGAGTCCTCACATCTTCTGCCCCCTCACGATTCAAGACTTCAGTCTCACGCAGGCTGTCCACAAGTTGCATGAGGACAGGTTCGCTGACGCTTTCCACAAATTGCCGCCGCACCTGTGTCAGCTTGTCTGTAGGGGAAAACAGGAAATTCCCACCCACCCACCATCAAGAAAAATCATTATCTGAGTTGTGGGGATCAGAGGTTAGAGAGCTGGAACCATCTCGTGGTTTTGACTGGAACACTAGACTCTGTGCTGAGTTTGAATCCTACTTCAGTTACCAATATGCAAACACACCCAGAGTGTGAGAGCACACAGTGCAGCACAGCTCAGTTACCCCAAAACATGGCTGACTTGGGGGTCCACCTGTGATGCCATTATCTCCATGTGACAATGGGAATTAATTAGCTCAATTAGGAAGCCTGCAAGAGGGCAGTAACCTAACGAGATCTTCCACCAATGTTTACAGGGTCCTTGCAGGAAAGAACCAGCCAGAGATTCCAAATAAACTAAACTGTGTTGTATTAAAGAGTTCAGTCACCCTTGCAACTGGTCCAAGCACTCACACACTTGCACAAGAGCTAACTGATGGATAAATGGAGGAAAGTTGTTGATACCAGAGTTTTAGAGAATGGGCGATAATTACTGTCTGGAGAGCAGCTAAGAAAGAAGCGATGCAGCTCAGACTTGCACCTAAGGACAGTACTCGTTTGGAAATCAGAGTGATAGTGAGGCATTCAGCAAGAGAGATACTGCATCTGACTGCTCAAAACAGAAGGTTTTCATACTCAAAATCCGCCCGGAGGGCAAGGGTGCGAATGGCTCTCTGGCCAAGCGAACAGTGGAGGTTGCAACATGGTCAGTGGGGTCCAGACGGAGTTAATGGTCTTAGTGTCAGATGACAAAGAGCTAATGGCTGCCGTATTAGCTCTGTAATGGTGGACAGGTGAAGGAACAATGAAGGGAAATGTCCAGGTACAAGGAAGAAGGGCTGAAGAAATCAATGGTTTAGTGGGAACTTCCTGTAGCTACTGTATGGTAGCAGAGTCATTACAGCTTCACCTTAAGCCTCTTATCTCTGGAGTTACCTGGTGATTGTCTTGACAATTATCTTGGCTGTGCCTAGAGGGGATCTGTGACCTACTTCGCAGCACACATGTTCAGCCAGTATTTTTTCTCTGCCCAGCCTGGCTTTATAGTCACATCAGGGTCCATTTTATGTCAATGCCAATTAATATATTTTGCCAATTAAATCATGTCAAATCTGGGAGTGTACGCAGGCCGGTATCATAAGAAAGCCTTGGATAGCAAAGCTTCTTTTGACAAAGCTTTTTCATGCCCCTGTCAAGCCCTTCCCCTTTCCTTCTCATCTTTGGTCTAGTGGGAAGATTTTTAGTGGCATCAGCATTGGGGTGAGGGTGAAGGAAGGCTTACAGTGCTGTGTTGCAGCAGAGTGTCTGCAGAAAAAACAATGCAGTCAGGGTTGAGCTGGAAAGGAATGAGTACCATGCCTCAGTCCCCAGACCCAGGTGCAGAAACAGACAGGACCCTTCCCAGCAGTCATAACAGAGACATGAATCTAGTCCAAGCCCAAGATGTCTATCTGTTCTGACAAACAGGGGCTTCCAGAAAGCCTTTCCCCATCCCATCCTCTTTGGCCCTTTGGACTGAAGATGTCAACAGCTAAATCTACTACCTTCTACATGCTAAATGCAGGCTTAGACATGGATCTAGTTCCCTCTCCCACTAATCCAACACAAAACAGCCACGTGGGAACACAAATAGGTGCACTCCCCCAGCAGCAATTGGAGGATTCTAGGTCAAAGGGGCAGTGAATCCACTCCAGATTTTCACCTCCAGCTTTTCACCTCGACTTTAAAGGCGTTCTCCAAGGTGCTGATCCCTATGCCCCTAAATAGGAAACTATATCTTGAGTAGCTCCATCAAAGTTCAGACTAACATCAGAAGTGGGTTGCCCGCCCCCCTGACATGGAGGCTGCCATTGCCTCATGCAACACAGAAAAATTGTGGGGCTACCTTGAAAGAAAAAGGCAGGAGCAGTATTTAGCAAGCAGGAGGTGGATGGGAGGGAAAAGGGGACCAGACAGGGGTCCCTTCCTCCCCCCCCCCATCCTGCCCTCTCAAGTGACTCAGGGAGCACATAGGCAGATGGGTCCAGTCACCCTGCCTATAAAGGTACTTTTTTGTGTCTGTTCAGTGCAGCTTGGGAGGCTTCCATAGTCACAGTTTTTACACTTGGTGGGTCCTGGGCCCCTAACCCCTGTGAAAGCGGGCAACCGATTGTATTTATAAATACACAATTTTTCTTTTTTGCAAGTCAAGGCAGTGTACAAACAAAACTAAAACAAAAGAAAACCACAAGTAACTGAAAACGTACCCAAAATTGAAATTAAAATAGATATCTGTGTCTGTACAATTGAAACAGTTGAACACGTTGAAATCACCGAATACAAGTCATACAGCCCAGTGAAACGGAAAGCCCTTCCCTGTGCTCTGGCCCTTCAGGAATTCCACATAGATGGAGGGTTTTCCCAGTACACCGTGGGGGCTTAGCAGGAAAGACATACCCTTAGATTCCTGCAGAGCTCTGAAAAGTCCCTTTCAGGAGCCCTACCTCTCTGAATTTGGATTTCCAATTCTCATACTTGTGATGAATGGAAAGAGAGATTTCTGAGGGTTAGAGCTTTTAAGGAAATGGAACTTTTGCAAGCCCCAGGGAAGCCTAGTCCATACCTTTCCTTTCAGGTCCCCTTGGCTAAAAGACACGGACTAAGTTGAAGGGGCGTGGAAGAGGAAAGAGTTCAACTGAGACAGCCATGTTACATGCCACACGGTCCGTTTATACACACACACCCTGGAGGGAAGGCAGTCTCACCTACAAGTCATAGGCAGGGTGCTGTTCCCTCCCCAGCCCTCGCCTGCAATTTCAGGTTGCCCAGTTTAGGAGAGGATTACAAAAATAAGGGAGGCCGATGTGATCTTACCCACCATAGTCCCTCACAGCCCAGCTTTCGAAGACGTGCGTCCTGTTGCTGAGAAAAGACCGTTCTGGGAAAACAATTCTGAAAGTTAAGCCTAACCATTTATGGAAATGATTTCCATAAACCATTTTTGGAAATGGTTTCCTCTGAAGAAGGGGAGGGGGCAGGCCCAGATGTGATGGCAACGGGCGCCTGGAGATACCAGCTTCAAAGGCTGTATCAAAGTCCCTCCAGAGGCTGAGACCTTTGCCAGGGTTGCCAGCTAGCCCAGCCAATACTTGGGGGAAGAGTAAACACAGCCCAGCTGAGTTCTTGTGCCTGTAGCAGGCACTAAAGGCATCCAGAAATTGCCCGGAAGAGGTTTGCGAAACAAAAGAGTTAGGAAGCAAAAGGACTGAAGCTTTTCTCCATTACAGAATACATAAAATCATAGAGTTGGAAGAGACCCCAGGGGCCATCCAGTCCAACCCCATTTTGCCATTCAGGAACACACGTCAAAGCATTCCCGAGAGATGGCCACCCAGCCTCTGCTTAAAAACCTCCTAAGAAGGAGGAGACCCCACCGCACTCCATGGAGGCAGCTGCAGATCCCACTGCCAGGCAGCTCTGACCATCAGGAAGTTCTTCCAGAGGTTCAAGTGGAACCTCTTTTCCTGTAGTATGAATCCATTGCTCCTTGTCCTAGTTTCTGAAGCAGTGGAAATGCCGTGCCATTTTTTTTATTTTATTTTTTTTTGTAGCTGGAAGGTAGGCTGGCTTGCCACATTTTGAAGGATGATATACCTTCCAACTTTTCACAGATGAAAAATGGGACGCATGTGGCTCAGCAACCTCAGAGTGCGGTCAAGATGGCAAAAGTCATGAACGAGGACAACACAAGCGAGGAGAGGCTGCAGGAGTGTACTTTTGGCCAAACCTCCTGAGAAGGGCTACATTCTGCCCCGCCTCACCTCCCTTCTCTCCCTGCTGCTGAGCCAATGGAGCAGAAACTCCTTAGGCACTCTGAATTCAGTTTGCAGCAACAGAGGAAAAACCAGGCTGCCTAAAAGGCAGCCAAAAAGGTGGGGCCACAGAGGATTAAAGGAGACTCTAGCTGGGAGAGTTGGCAAGCACGTGATTACTTAATTCATCTTTGTTTAAGAAAATAACCTTGGTATTAAATGGTTTTAGCTGTAATGGCAAAGCACAGTTAATGCAGATGTGTTCCTAGGCTTGGCTTCTTTAATAGAAACTTTGGTACCAGAGGCAGAAAGAATGTAGAAAGAACAGACAAAGGTTCCTTCACCACAAAAGAGAAGCGCCATTCTATGCATTTCAGGAAACACTGTATTCAAAACCGACATTCTGCACATGGCAAAATTCTCTCAAATTCAAGCAAAACATCCCTAAGAAAGGGAAGAAACAAGCCATCGGAACTGATATTTAATCCATCAGTCCTGAAGATGTTCCAGCTGTTGAGACAACCAGGGAGTCATCCATTACTGCAGAGAACCAGCTTGTTTCTTTTTTGCATCTGAGGAAACGAAAGAGGAAGAAAAAATGAAGGAATTGTTTAACCCTGGCCAAAATATCCAAGTTTAAACCTTCAAAATTGGACAGTTGCCTTCCCCAATCTCTTCCTGCTAGGATGATGTGCTTTCAAGCTGACTCCTATCATACAATTTTCTTGAGCAGATCTCTTAAAAGGAGATTTGTCTTTGCCTTCCTCTGAGGCTGAGAGAGTGAAGCTTGCCCTCAAGTCACCCAGTGGGTTACGAAGCTCAAACAAGAATTTGAACTTTATCCTTAGATCCTGATACGACTGCACTTTTATAGCACTGTGATCCCACTTTATTTGCCATGGCAACATCCTGTGGAATCCTGGGATTGGAAGTCTAGGGAGGGGGCCTTTAGAATCCTCAGCCAGAGAGCTCTTTGGCCTCAGGAAACTACAAACCCCAGAATTCCACAGGAGGTTGCCATGGCAGTTAGAGGAATCATAGTGCTGTAACACAGTAGTGTGCTGAGAATCTTTGTCCGGCATCCAGACCACTATGTCACACTAGCTCTGTTTCGAGTCCTTTTTCAAGGCCAAGTGTTGGAGAACATGGTGACCTTTCAACTCGATCCAGGTGGAATCAGAAGGAACTCATCCTTCAACCATTTAAAGCCATGCAGACGGATGCTTTGAAATCAATGGGTCTCCCAAGGCTTTGATAAAAAGCTAAATTTTGGCACAGCACTGAAAACAAGCCAACATTGGCACCAGTTGGACCTCCAAAGAGAGGGTGTTCCACAGTTGAGGTGCCATAGAAGAGAAGGTCCTGCTCCCACGTCCTCCCCCCAACTTTGAATTGCCCCTCTCCAAGGGACATAAAAGAGGGTCTCTTCCTGCAGACCCATTTCCCCACCAGATATGTATAGGAAGAGGTTCTCCTCCACATGTTAAGGCCTCAAGCCATTTGAATTGAATTCAGGCCAGAAGCAAATTCTCAGATCCTGTGTTTAGCACTAGCTATAGTTTCTCAGTCATCTTCAGGTGAGCCCCACATACAATGCATTGCAGCTGTCTAATCCTGTCAGTGCATAGACTACTGGGGCTCAGTCATCCCTACCCAGGAAAGACTGGAGATGTCACCCCAGTCTGAGCTGTCTGTGTGCACTCTGAGCCAAAGAGTCTACTTGAGTCTCCAGTGACAAAAATGGGCCTAGGACTCCCATGGCAAAGCAAGGTCCACCATTCTGCCAACTGGGAAGCTCAAGTCAGGTGAACACTGCCAGGGGAGGCACTTACATGGCATCAGTGGCCTGGGAAGAGGTAGAACTTCCTCATCAGTGTGGTCCTCTCTTTTGTAGGCAGCTGGAGGTAGTTCTTTTCAAAGGCTAGTATGACCTGCAGCAGGAAGAGGGGGAACAAAAATGAAGGCTCAAACCAGGTTTCCTGCAAAGGGAACGTTCCTCTAGACCAGAAATGGAAGCCAGGTAGTCCACATGTGGCCCTCAGCTCATTTTTGCAGCCCCCTGGGGCCTTCCTAGGACCACCCCAACCCTGCAGAGAGAAAAAAATGGGCAGAAAGGGAGAATCACCACTCTGGAAACTACGAGGAATGGTGTTTCTCTTCCAAAACGATTCTTTTTAGATATAGATGGGGGTATTTTTCCCAAAACGGAAATGAAAGTTTCACCAAAAACATGCAAAGAAAAGCCACGTTTTAGGAGCTGTGTTCAGCCTATATTGAGTCCTAAGGAAGCAAATTTGGTCCCCAGCACCTGGACTTCAGCTGTCTCTGAGATGGAGGTGTTGAGAAGAAGCTTGGAGATTTATGCGCCTCCTTGTGCAGGTGTTGAGAAGAAGCTTGGAGATTTATGCGCCTCCTTGTGCAATTAGTACTGCAACAGCATCTTTTAGGAGTCAATTCATGCTTTTCCAAGCCTAGGTAGCTTGGAAATGACTCTTGGAAAGATGCTTTCCTGAGACAGTTTGCCATACTTGGATCTTCTGCTAAGTAAGCCAACCCCCTGCCATGTACCAAAGTCCAGCTAAAGCACTCCCAAGAGAGAACCCCTCAACTTCTGCTTAACAACTTCTAAAGTCAAACAGTCCACCCACTTCTAGGGCAGTGCATATTCCACTGCTGAACAGCAATTAACACTCAACAGATTCCTCCTAATGTTTAGATGGAGTCTCTTCCTGTAGCATGAAGCAAGTGCTCTGTCTCACAGCCTCTGGAGCAGCCGAAAACAGGCTTGCTCTACATCATGCCCTTTCAGATATTTAAGGAAGGCTGTCATGGCAGTTCTTGAATCATGAGTGCACGCCACTTAAATTTAGTTCATTAAAAGTCTGCTTTCATTGGGACTACCCATACGTTGCTGACCAAGGAGTGCTGTTTCCAAAGTGAGCTTTTAGCCCAAAAAGAGACAACTCAAAGTGTCCTTCCCCAGAGAGAGAGATTTGGGAGGCTCACCTTCCGGAAGATTTCCTCCAAGTCGCAGTTCCAGGCATGTTCTTTGATTTGCTTTATCAATTCAACAATGAAGAAGGAACCCGTGTCTGCCCTTCTGTAGGATTTGTTATCTAGGGAGGCAACAGTGACCCAAACATATTGAAGCTACGAAAACACTCTTTAATCCCAGCTAGAGGACATTCTTACTCCTGTTCCTCAAGATGTTTTTGAAACTAGATGCATTCCAATGTAGAAAAATGCATTCATTTCAAACATGAGCAACCAGGAGAAGGATGTTTTCTAGCCAAGTCTGGAGTGGAAGAAAATATAGCGGACACTTGAAAAGAAAGTGTTCTTACTGCAAAGTTCATTTTGAAAGCAAACAATCCAAAGTAACCAAGTTTGTGTGTGTCTGTGTATGTGCTGACACAAATCCCTGGAGCTTCTGCAGCCAGAGAGTTTCCAGATGCTGCTGGATTTTGACTCCCCAGCCATTGCCCATAACAGCTAGGGCTTTTGGGAGTTGAAGTCCAAAACCATCTGGGGGAACACAAACCTCATAACGATTTCTGAAATTCCTGGGTTTTGTTCCCGTACAATTTTATTTTATTTTATTTTGGACATCTGCATGACCGTTTCTTCATCTCAAAGTATTTCTTGAGAATCAGCATTACGAAGAGCTTTTCATTCCTCCATCCCAGGCCAGTTTAAATTAACCCAATATTTTCCAGAATCAAACGTAGCACTTCTTGCTCTTGGTGTGATCCCAGAACTAACTAAGATGGTTGTTGCCAAGTAAACACAGGTAGATGATTCAATAGGGATCAGATGAGGGAAAGAGGAATGTTTGCACCAAAAACAACATGATGCTAACTCTTATTTGTGTAATATTGCTGAAGCACTTTAACACGTTGCCTATAATCCCAGAAAAATAGTTGAAAAGAGCTCAGTAGGAATAGGTGATGATTTCTGAAATGCTGCCAGTGTCATGACCCGGGACTGCAGTGCAAACACAGACTCCAGTGCAAACACAGAGAGAATCCTCCCCAACAGACATAGATGGGACAACACTTACTACAGCCCAACGTAAATGAAAAAAGAAGGGTCTGTGAGACTCAGAGCACCTATATAGGGACATCTCATTAATCAGGCAGACAGCTGGGGGAGGCTGCAGGCCAATAAATACCAGAGGCGGGGCAGGGAGAAGTCCACTGCAGACAACTGCCATTTCTGGCGGGAGCGACAAGTTCTTCTTTTGTTCGTTGATTCACCTTACAGGAAAACCTTGACCCTGGCTTTGTGTGCTGACTGTGCTGCTGGATACTCCCTTGAACTGACACTCTGAATTTATTACTGACTTGGACTGCTGAAACAAAAAGGGTAACTCACTGGTAAGCTTTTGTAAACCTTGTCTCTAGCTGCCATGACAGACTGTACGGGACGACTGTGAAACGTGGCTGTCTTTCTGGACC
Source organism: Iguana delicatissima (assembly GCA_948472985.1). Classification (NCBI taxonomy): domain Eukaryota; kingdom Metazoa; phylum Chordata; class Lepidosauria; order Squamata; family Iguanidae; genus Iguana; species Iguana delicatissima. The sequence goes on along the minus strand of CAOKZL010000359.1, from coordinate 124,209 downwards.
AGATGGCCTGAGTCTAGATGTGAGACAGGATCATTGGGAGGAGGAAGAGGAAGAACTCAAGGGAGAAAAACTTGAGATGCTTCAAGAAATACTTTGGATGCAAACCTGGGCATATGCAGGTAAAATCAAAACAAAAAGAATGGGAAACTTTCAACACTTTCAGAGATTTTGTCCCTTGTGTTTCTTTTAAGTATATATTTCTATTTTATAAACATTAAAACAAAACACAAACAAAGAGAGAAAAACAATAAGCTACAGAACCAGAATCTTATATAACCAAATAATTAGAAAGACAAGACAAGCATTCATCATTAAGGAACATATTTTTTTTTAAAAAAAGCTTCCAGCCTTTATTGCCAATAGCTCCTACTATAACAATTTTACATGCCTTTAAAAGTATGACAACTATCTGAGCTATATATTGTAACTCATAGTCAGATTCTACCTTACACAGTAAAACTATCTGATATAACAAACATAAGCATTATTATAAAACCTACTGGTTGTCCCTGTTAAACCTCTAGTAAATAGAGTAAACTAAATCTATCATTAAAAAAATATTATATGTAAATCTTAACACCTTATCTTCTAAATCTTCTCTTCATTATTTTTATATACTTCTTGACCAAATCGTATGATCCCACATGGCAAATTATTCAGCTCCTTCCTTCTTCCCTTTGTTCTAACGGACTCTTACCTGGGGTGGTGGAACACAAGCAGATGAAGTCGCTCTCCAGATGTATCCACTGTTTCTCACTTTCAGAGTTGTTCAATGACAGGGAGCGGAAGGAGGGGCCCGCAGCGGCCCCCTCGTCACTCATGAAGAAGTAGCCTTTCTTATCTGGAGAAACAAAAGGCAGGGAGTCAAACCAAGGGCAAAGAGCCAGGTTCAGGGTTGCTGTGACCCTCACTCTTCTGTCCTGGTTTATTTCTTTCTTTCTTGGATCACTTGTGGGGGGATGCATAGGTTGTGGTTATCACTGGCCAATGGGGGGGTCAGGCTGGGGTTTTCTGCTTCCCTCCCCACTTTGAACCTTGGCCAGCACCCTGGCAACAGACTCAACTGCTACACCCACAACTGGCCCTCCTGATGTTTTAAGGGCTACTCTGCCTTTCACAAGAGACAGCATGGCATAGTAACATGAACTAGGACTCCGGGAGTCCAGCATTGGAACCCCTGGCCGTTCCTGGAAACGGCCTGGGTGACACTGAGCAAGTCCCACTCTCTCAGCCTCAAAGATGGCAGTGGCGAACTCCCACTGAATAAGCCTTGCTAAGAAAACCCCATGATATGGCTGCCATATTGGTGCTGGAGCAGACTATTGCTTTGACTAGGACGCTGGGAGACCAAGATTCAAATCCCTGCTCGGCCATGAAAACCCACTGGGTGATGTTGGGCTGGTCATCCTCTCTCGGCTTTCAAGGAAGGCACCTTGCTAAGAAAGCCCTGTGATGGGGCCATCCTGGGTCACAGTCACCATGAAGGCAGATTGGAATGACCTCAGCGGTTGTCCTACTTGCAGAAATCAGGTGCCTCTGAGCCAGGGCTGGGCAATGTCTTGCAGCAGAATGCAATCTGCAACAACCACAGTTGGTCCTACTGAAGCTTTGAAGGGCATCTGTGTCTTGAACCCCAGAAGGTGGCAGAGGGGACAACAGGCCAAAGACTGCAACCTTTGACCCTTCCGGACTCACTTTTTCTGGATCATCAAAACGGCGTTCTGCCGTGGCTGGTACTCTTGTGAGAGCAGCAATTCCCTTTTTAAATGGGTGGCAGACAGAGATTTGGAACAGACATGGGCAGCTCAGTCCAGTCCAGCCCTCAAGAGAGGTTGGTCATCCATCTCTCAGGGGGACTTTAGCAGTCAATTTTTCAACCAGCAGGAATTGGACAGGACAGCCCTTGGGAATATCTTCCAATTCTAAGATCTACGGGTTTCTTTTCCTTTTTGTTTTGTTTTTGTGTTTTTCTTTCTTTTTGCATCTCATGTGGCCCGCAGGATCTCTCAGGGTCACCAAATCAGCCCCTGGACCTGCCAAAGGTCCCCCTCCCTTTTAGCCAAAGGTTTGCATCCCAAGTGAGCCACTGCAGCACACAGCCAGTTGGCTTTCCAATCAAGAATGCTGCCTCCCCTCTGCCACCACCAAAAGGGCCCTGCTGTCTGTTCCTTCTTTCTCCCACCTGAAGTTGACAAAACATACCCCCACGACAGGCTTGGATGATGACCACTTTGGGTTTCTTCAGCAGAGCTGGACAGTTCTGGTTATTGAAGAACGAGAAGACGGTGTCGATAGGGAGGATGTCAGAGTCTTTGCCCAGGCTCTGGACGCCGCACAGGCCTCCCCGGACACCATGAGACATAAGGACGAGGAAGATGCTGTCTGAGGTCCTGTGCTCCTCTCGGGCCGCAAAGCGTTTCAAGCAATCAGCCATGGCCTGAAAGCAGGAAGGCGAGAGAACCTGGGTTAAGCCACAGAAGGGCGGCTTGATTGGCTAACTGTGCCACAAGCCATAGAGAGACACTCTTGCATTTGGAGAGCAGAGTGGGCCAAAGACAGACCCCAGGGAGAGATCCAAGGCATCCCAGCTGGAACAGGATGTCACGTGCTTGGGGGAGTGATATCAGGGCCATATGGGACACTCCAAATCCCGTATTCCTTGACTTGCTGGGAGCAGAGGGCAGCAATGCACACACACACACACACACTCACACACATACACACCAGCATTTTGAATGCTGAAAAATGCCCTTGATACCTAATGCAGCTGGCATGGGGTCAGTCTTCTTCTTGCGTGGCAGACTGGGCAGAGCAGCCCAAAACTGTGCCCCACAGGCATTCCCTCCAGCTGTCCCAGTTGGCCAGGGACAGAACTGTTTAATACACTGCTGCCTTGCTTCTTCAGCTGCTTTTAAAATGTCTTGTTTTTCTCTTTCCTCTTCCGCCTGCTTTCCTCCTCCGCTGTCCTCAGCTTGCTTCCACTGATGCAAGCTGAGTTCCAAGGGGAAAGTAGTTTACACCCAGCAGTGGGGAGAGGTGAGGAGGAGGCCAATTGAATTCATTTGCAGCAACTGAAGTGAGCCAAGGACAAAGGAGGAAAGTGGGAATAAGAGAGAGAAAAACTGGGATATTTTTAAAAATCTGTTTAAAAAGTGAGGCAGTGGAGGATTTATGGGAACAGCTGGAGAATCTGTGGCTGCTGATCCAAAAGGCCTGGCTCCATTAGAGCCCTGCTATTCCAGCACCATGATCTTAGATGTCAAGGGGGGTGTCTCTGGTTTCTTCATCTTGCCCAACGTCAGTCCTTTCTGTGTACAGAAAATGACGTCTCCGCGTTGGTCCATTTCAGCATGAAGAAATACAAAGGAATCTGGCAACACCCTTGAGATGAAGAGAGAAGAAATCCCCTGGCATCAAGGTTTTGTGGACCCCGGTGCATTTCATCAGACGTGCGGTCCACCAAAGCTTCTCTCCTTGCATCTGGTGAAGTGGCCTGGAGTCCACAGAAGAAATGTCTTTCAAACGAGCTACAGGATTCCTTTACATCACGCAGAATGAACCACAACTAGGACCTCTTTGACAGTCCAGACTTCAGTACTTTGATACAAATATAGAAACTATAGTACTGTTGTACCAAAAGCTGGGATCTATCTTTTTCTTATGGCATCCAGAATTCTCTGCAGCAGAGCTCTAGTGCCTCCCTGAACTACAAATCCCAAGATTCCACAAGAGGGGATGGTTACAGGGGGGTGAAAGCACTACTTGAAAAATCTGTCTGCCTGCCTGCCTGCCTGCCTATCTATTTATTTTGCAGTGTGCAAAGGGTCCCTGATTCTGTAAGCTTCACTGCATGTCCGCAGTTTGGAAATTTTAAAACTGAAACAAGGGGAAGAAACTTAGAAATACGAGTGGAGGATTGGGCAGGATGGCCTAATGGGCATTGGGAAAGCACCTCCCAGATTCCTGCCTGGTAAGTGGAGAGGAGCCCAGCCGGGAAAGAAAAGTTGGCATCCGTAAGTGAATGTTAACCTGGAAGATTCTGATAAAAGAAAGGTATTTGCCTCCAGCCAACCGAGAGCTCCTACCTTTGAGGTTAAGTTGGTCTCTGTTTCAACTTTGTAGCCCAGGCCTTCCAAGAGGAGAGTCATTTTTTCTAGGTCCTTCTCAGCCCCCTCCCTCTTACTCAAAAAGTCAAACTCAATATTGCAGATAATCAAAGCCAAGCGGGTCCGTATCTTTGGGTCACCGATTTGATAGATCTGGCAAGAAATGCATTACACATTCTAAGCTAACAAATTTATAAGATCAACAAGCAAATCCATCCCAGTTCCTGGAATCCTGCTGGTTCTTCCCAACTAGAGTCAGCCTAGTGAATCCACAAGGCAATGATGAGCCAACACATAGGTAAACCCAGTTGATACTATGGGTCTACTCCCACCAGGGCTGCCAGATTGAAGACTGAAGAGGTCTCCTGTACCTGTCATGGCTCTGTAGCTTTTGATCATTGGACTAGGACTCTGAAAACCAGCGTTTGAATTCTAGCTCACCCATAGAAATTCAACTTTTGGTGTGTCACACTCTCTCATCCTCATAGGAAGGCAAGGCCCTCTCCCTCGGTCCCCAGTATTGGGCCTGTAATATCACAACCTGGGATGTCCCTGGCCCAGTGGACCCTCTTGATCTAAGTTGTTGGCAGCCGAAGGAGGCTGGGGGGCTCAATCTGTCCCCAGGAAACCTTGGAAGGTTGAACCACCCCATGGAATCCCACCCTGAAGAAAGGGGAGGGCAATGGGAAAATGGGGCATAGGGGATGTTACCCATGTTTTTGGGATCCCTGCACTATTTCAAATGGTGGCACAGTGGTTAAATACCAGTACTGCAACCACAAGGTTGTGAGTTTGATCCTGCCAGGCACCAAAGTTGACTCAGCCTTCCATCCTTTCGCAGGTCCCCAGCTTGTTGGGAGCAATTAGCTAAAATACATTGTAAACCGCTTAGATAACACTAGTTGATAGGCGGTATAGAAATAAATGCTATTGCTATTGCTATAAATCCAGGAACAATCTGGTTTTTTTAGCACCTGGAAGTGTTTGGAATTTACTTCCTGCTCAATCCCTCAAGACCTAAAGCAGTGGTTCTCAACCTGTGGGTCCCCAGATGTTTGTGGACTTCAGCTCCCAGAAGCCTCAGCCACTATGGTCAATGCTCAGGGCTTCTGGGAGCTGAAGTCTAGAAACATCTGGGGACCCACAGGTTGAGAACCACTGACCTAAAGCCTAAACTGGCCAAGGAAGGTGACATCATGGAGAAAACTCCCCCACTCCATATCTCCAAGGGGCATTGGGAGGCAATTTTGTGCCCACCACCTGCCACAATGTGGCCTACGGTCTCCCTTTGCCTGCTCCCGACCCAACTGGATTTGGCACCGACACTCCATCACACAAACCCCTGTGTTCTTACCTCTTTCGCTTCCTTGGCCCATATCTCCTGAAACTTTGGCAAGGGGCAAAGTTTGATCCCATTTCTGGACTCCAGCAGGTGGGCTTTTGTGGCCAAAATGCTTCTTGGACCAGGTTCTTGCAACTGGCCAACTGGATCTCCTGGAACCACAAAGAGAGAGTTCCTGTGTACCGTATTGCCTTCTGAAACATGGCGGTCAGCAGTGGCTCAGGGCCGCCTCATCCATTGGGCGCTTGACATACAGTGCCGAAAGGGACCGGGGCCTTCTCGGTGGCTGCCCCCAGGCCCTCTGGAACTCCCTTCCACAAACAGGTGAGGCCCTTTCTGGTTTTGGAAGGCCTTTGAGGAGTGATGGTTTGGGAGAGGCAGGCCTTGTATGTTGTGTCCGTTTTCTATTGGGTGTGTGTGTGTGTGTGTGTGTGTGTGATTTTTTTAAAAACTTTTTTGTAAAGAAATCTGTTAGAAGCCTTGACTCCTGGACTGGGAAAAATGTAGCATATAAGCAAATATAATGATAAAAATAATAAATGGCTGTTTCCCAACTTTGCCTCTCACACACCCTATCCAAGGACAGGGTAAAGGGGAGGACCTGTGGGGTGAGGAAGAGAGGGGCCAAAAGCAAGAAGGCACCTGGATGTATCCACTCTGCTAGAAGCGCATTCCTTCGAAGAATGTGCATCTATGGAAAGATCAAAGGGAAAGGTCACCGTGTGGTGAGGTTTCCCTTTCAGAAGAGGTAATCTCTCGAACACATACGAAGTGGCCAGGCTTCAACAGGCAACCCAAACAGGAGGGTCGTTACTTAGTTGCTGGGGGACCACGGAAGTGAAATAGAGACATTCACACTCTTTACTGTCATTGCCATCTTGTCCTCCAGGCGCCCCGTTGACTGGAGGCCCTGGGATACCAGTCCTCCCAGTCCGATGGCAACCACGCCCCTGCCAAGCAAGATGGCGGTGCAGACGCTGGCTGGTGGCTTCCATGTCGGTGAGGCGGCCATTACGCTCCAAGTTTTCTTCTGGCCGTCGGAGGAGCTCTCCAGGGTGCTGAACCTATTCTGGGAGTAACCTATTCAGGACCTTGGAGAGCTCCTTTAACACGCAGGCACAAGAAAACAGCCGCTGGAGCGGATTCCCTGTCCCGCTGACATGCAAGCTCCCGCCCGCTGCTGCACGGCCTGTGATCGTGAGGCAGAGGGAGGGAGGGACGGTTGCTGGGACCTGAGGCTGCGGGGACCCTACGCGAGGAGGACGCACAGAGACCTGAGGAATCGGTGCCGAGACCCAGCTTTTCAGCCAAGAGCTTGTCTCGGCACTGCAGGGACTCGAGAAAGATCTGGCTGGCTTTGGATCCCTTCCTCTTGACGTTGTCGATCAAGACCCGGGCCTGATCCTGCTTCTTGGAGTTCTCCTTCACTTCATCCGCCTCCTCCTCGTTGAAGACTCCTTTGCTTAGCAGGTCGTCCACAAGTTGGTTGACGGTGGTTTTGCTGGCACCGTCCACAAACTGCAGCCGCACCTCTGTTAGCTTCTTGTCTGTAAGGAAAATCACTGAAAGTCGAAATTACGGAACACAAGTACCACGCCCAGTGAAATTGAAAGCCCTTCCACATGTTGTAATTTCATGAACAGTTGCCTTCCAGGAATTCGACACCGATGGAGAATTTTCCTGGTTGCAGAGAGGTGGCCTTAACAGCAAAGATATCCGTTAGATTTCTGCGGAGCTTGGAAAAGTTCCTTTCAGGGGTACCCAGCAATCTGAGTGTGCATTTCCATTTGAAACACAGTTCTGTGGAGAGCAGAAAGTGAGATTCTGGGACTCAGGGGCTCTTAAGATGAGGGAACTTTAGCAGGTCCCAAGAGTGTCTCAGCCACACCTTTCCTGCCAAGCCTCCTCTTCTAAAAGGCAAAGTAAAAAGTTGAAGGGGCACGGAGGTCAAGAGAGTTCAACTAAGACAGGCTCATACTGGATACAAAGAAGGAAGCTGTATTGCCCAACACGTGGAGAGTTCACACAAACACACACACACCCCGGAAGGAAAGCAGAGGGGGGTTTTGCTGCTCCGAGTCAAAGAGTACGGGTTAGGGGAAGGCAGAGATCCTTCCTTGTCCTGAATGTGTAAAAAAGGAGAGCTGCTTGCAGAGGAAAGGAGAGAAGAGGACAAGCGGGGCGGAGAGGGAGCTGTTCAATCCTCACCCCCACCCTGCAATTGTCTGTAATGAAAATCAAGAGTTTCCCCATGTCCTGAAAAAAACTCAAATCATTACCTAAGTTGTGTGGATCTGAGCTTAGGAAAGTGAAACCATCACGCACGAACCATTTTGTGGTTTTGATTGGAACAATGGACTCTGGGTTCGAGTCTCACTTCAGTCACTGAGTTACAAACACATCAGACTGTGAGAGCCCACAGTGGAGGCACCCCTTAGTTAACAAAGCCTCTGACAGTGAAGCTTCTTTTTACAATGCCTTTTGATACCCCTGCCAAGCCCTCCCCTTTCCTTCTCATCCTTTGTCTAGCAGGAAGACTTTTAGCAGCATCAGCACTTGAGTGATGGTGAAGGAAGTATAGAGAAACAGACTTTCAGTGCCAGGGTGCAGCAGGGTATCTGTAGGAAAAAACAACACAATAAAGCATTGAAGAAATGGGTGTCATGTCCCGGTCGCAGGGCCCAGGTGCAAACCCAGACAAGACACTTCCCAATAGCTACAACACAGAGAGATATATGAACCGGACAATACCTACTGCAGCCCAGCCTAGGCGAGGAAAGGAAGTCCCACAAGACACTCAGAGCAGTTATATAGGAAAGACTCACATTAATCACATTGCACGAAGCTGAGGGAGGCTGCTGGCCAACAAATATCAGAGACAGGGCAGGGAGACAACTGCCGTTGCAGACAACTGCCTGTTTGTCTTTTGGTCCTTTGCTCATGTTCCTGAAAAACCTTGACTCTGGCTTTGTGTACTGACTACGCTGCTGGATGCTCCCTTGAACTGACACCCTGAATTTATTGCTGATCTGGACTGATGGAACAAGAACAGTAATTGTTTGACTAATTCGGCAGAGTGTGTCACCCAGTTGGTTTCCATAGCTAAGTGGGGACTTAAGCCCCAGCCTCCAGGATTATAGTCCAACACTCAAAACTCAAAACTTCTTTTTGTTTGGCATGCATAGCTGACAGTGCTGCACTGTGACTCTGTAAAAGCTGACTTGGAAAAATTCCACAAAGATGGGGAGCTTCCCTGGTTATGAAGAGGCGGCCTAACAGGAAAGATACAAATTAGATCACTGTAGAGCTTGGAAAGGTTCCTTTCAGGGGTCCCTAGCTCTCTGAATTTGGATTTCCACTTCTTACATCATTTTGTAAGAAGCTTTTAAGCTGTCAGAGCTTTTAAGGAACGAAAAGGAACGTTTGCCAGCTCCAATGGTGCCTAATCCGTATGTTTCCTGCCAGGCCTCCTCTGCTAAGGACAAGGTTGAAGGGCATGGAAGAGAAAAGAGTTCAACTCAGATGTTCTTCCTATTATACAAGGAATGCCATTTTACACACCGCCCAATGAGTTTACACATCCTCAAACACCACAGAGGGAAGGCAGCCTCACCTAAAAGTTTTGCTTAATGAAATTAAGGAGTGTGGCTCAAAGGAAGAGAGAATCTTTCCTTCTCCTGAATGTGTAAAAAAAAATAGAGTTGTTTGCAAAGGAAAGGAGAAAAGAGGACAAATGGAGAGGCAGGGTGCTGTCCAATCTCCACCGGCCACACCCCACAACTGCAAGCTTTCCGGTTTAGGAGAGGATACAAAGAGAAGAAAGCACCGTGATCTTACCTGCCATAGTTCCTTGGGATCCAACCAACGTCCTCTACCAGGATGAAGAAGAAGAACAGATCAGGGTGGATATGCCAAAGAGAGGACTTTGCCCAGATAACAATGATGAAAGTGAAACCCAACCACATATTGTTTCCTGTGGAGAAGGACAGGCCCAGACATGATGGATGTAGCCAGGCATGTGCCTGGAGATACCAGCTTTGCAGGCTGTATCAAGGGGTCCTTCCAGGGGCTGAGACTGTTGCCAGCTGCCCAGGAAGTACCTGCGGGAAGAGAAAACAGTCCGGCTGAGTTCTTGGAGTTAAGATCTGTGGTTAAGTGGGTCTTGTTCTTGGAGTTAAGTTCTTGGAGTTAAGATCTGTGGTTAAGTTAAGCCCCTACCTCTCCACTTGTGCCCAGCAGTAAAACTGGTTTTGCAAAGAAGCGTGTAAAGAGATTAATAAAATCACTGCTCATAATATTGACTTCCCACTTGAACTTGGCTTACTTTTGCTGTTTCGTGACCACAGCCCGGCCATGTCTGATAAACACCCGATTCCTCTCACGAGTTTGTCAGCTTGGGTGGTAATTGATAAACATTGGAAGAGTGTAGTAGGATTTTCGACAAATGAATGGAAAAATAAGTCAGGGAATGTATCATTAATAGAAAAAGAACAACCAAGTAAAAAGTGTCAGGAATAATGGGGACCGACAAGTTTGCTTTATTTTTCTTTATAACCAACTTTGCTTCCTTCTATTTCCTATTTCAGTACAAACATCTATTTCTTTAGGTTTATGGAATGATGTCTTCTCCCTTCTCCCACACTAGCTGGCAACTTTGGCAAAGCGCTCAGCACCTGGAGGGACCCATGGATAGGGCCGCCGAAGTGGATATCTCCAGGAACACGTTGCAATGTCTAGCTACAACCATCACATCTGGGCCTGCCCCTTCCCTCCCCTTCCGCAGAGGAAACAATTTCCATACACGGTTGGGTTTTACTTTCACAATTGTTTTCCAGGGCAGGTCTTTTCCTGGCCGGGTCCCTTTTCCTCCTGCCAGATGACTTCAGCTGGACCTTGACGGGCTATGGCGGGTAAGATCACAGGTCCTTCCCCTCTTCTAAGCTATACAGACTACGCTTGCAGGGTGGGGGGTGAGGATTGAACAGCTCCCTCTCCGCCCCGCTTGTCCTCTTCTCTCCTTTCCTCTGCAAGCAGCTCTCCTTTTTTACACATTCAGGACAAGGAAGGATCTCTGCCTTCCCCTAACCCGTACTCTTTGACTCGGAGCAGCAAAACCCCCCTCTGCTTTCCTTCCGGGGTGTGTGTGCGTGCGTGAGCTCTCCACGTGTTAGGCAATACAGCTTCCTTCTTTGTATGAGCCTGTCTTAGTTGAACTCTCTTGACCTCCGTGCGCCTTCAACTTTTTACTTTGCCTTTTAGAAGAGGAGGCTTGGCAGGAAAGGTATGGCTGAGACACTCTTGGGACCTGCTAAAGTTCCCTCATCTTAAGAGCCCCTGAGTCCCAGAATCTCACTTTCTGCTCTCCACAGAACTGTGTTTCAAATGGAAATGCACACTCAGATTGCTGGGTACCCCTGAAAGGAACTTTTCCAAGCTCCGCAGAAATCTAACGGATATCTTTGCTGTTAAGGCCACCTCTCTGCAACCAGGAAAATTCTCCATCGGTGTCGAATTCCTGGAAGGCAACTGTTCATGAAATTACAACATGTGGAAGGGCTTTCAATTTCACTGGGCGTGGTACTTGTGTTCCGTAATTTCGACTTTCAGTGATTTTCCTTACAGACAAGAAGCTAACAGAGGTGCGGCTGCAGTTTGTGGACGGTGCCAGCAAAACCACCGTCAACCAACTTGTGGACGACCTGCTAAGCAAAGGAGTCTTCAACGAGGAGGAGGCGGATGAAGTGAAGGAGAACTCCAAGAAGCAGGATCAGGCCCGGGTCTTGATCGACAACGTCAAGAGGAAGGGATCCAAAGCCAGCCAGATCTTTCTCGAGTCCCTGCAGTGCCGAGACAAGCTCTTGGCTGAAAAGCTGGGTCTCGGCACCGATTCCTCAGGTCTCTGTGCGTCCTCCTCGCGTAGGGTCCCCGCAGCCTCAGGTCCCAGCAACCGTCCCTCCCTCCCTCTGCCTCACGATCACAGGCCGTGCAGCAGCGGGCGGGAGCTTGCATGTCAGCGGGGCAGGGAATCCGCTCCAGCGGCTGTTTTCTTGTGCCTGCGTGTTAAAGGAGCTCTCCAAGGTCCTGAATAGGTTACTCCCAGAATAGGTTCAGCACCCTGGAGAGCTCCTCCGACGGCCAGAAGAAAACTTGGAGCGTAATGGCCGCCTCACCGACATGGAAGCCACCAGCCAGCGTCTGCACCGCCATCTTGCTTGGCAGGGGCGTGGTTGCCATCGGACTGGGAGGACTGGTATCCCAGGGCCTCCAGTCAACGGGGCGCCTGGAGGACAAGATGGCAATGACAGTAAAGAGTGTGAATGTCTCTATTTCACTTCCGTGGTCCCCCAGCAACTAAGCAACGACCCTCCTGTTTGGGTTGCCTGTTGAAGCCTGGCCACTTCGTATGTGTTCGAGAGATTACCTCTTCTGAAAGGGAAACCTCACCACACGGTGACCTTTCCCTTTGATCTTTCCATAGATGCACATTCTTCGAAGGAATGCGCTTCTAGCAGAGTGGATACATCCAGGTGCCTTCTTGCTTTTGGCCCCTCTCTTCCTCACCCCACAGGTCCTCCCCTTTACCCTGTCCTTGGATAGGGTGTGTGAGAGGCAAAGTTGGGAAACAGCCATTTATTATTTTTATCATTATATTTGCTTATATGCTACATTTTTCCCAGTCCAGGAGTCAAGGCTTCTAACAGATTTCTTTACAAAAAAGTTTTTAAAAAAATCACACACACACACACACACACACACACCCAATAGAAAACGGACACAACATACAAGGCCTGCCTCTCCCAAACCATCACTCCTCAAAGGCCTTCCAAAACCAGAAAGGGCCTCACCTGTTTGTGGAAGGGAGTTCCAGAGGGCCTGGGGGCAGCCACCGAGAAGGCCCCGGTCCCTTTCGGCACTGTATGTCAAGCGCCCAATGGATGAGGCGGCCCTGAGCCACTGCTGACCGCCATGTTTCAGAAGGCAATACGGTACACAGGAACTCTCTCTTTGTGGTTCCAGGAGATCCAGTTGGCCAGTTGCAAGAACCTGGTCCAAGAAGCATTTTGGCCACAAAAGCCCACCTGCTGGAGTCCAGAAATGGGATCAAACTTTGCCCCTTGCCAAAGTTTCAGGAGATATGGGCCAAGGAAGCGAAAGAGGTGAGTACACAGGGGTTTGTGTGATGGAGTGTCGGTGGTAAATCCAGTTGGGTCGGGAGCAGGCAAAGGGAGACCGTAGGCCACATTGTGGCAGGTGGTGGGCACAAAATTGCCTCCCAATGCCCCTTGGAGATATGGGAACAGGCATTCCTCTTTTAGTCCCCCTCCTTACCCAGTTTAGGCCTTAGGTCTCAAAGAACTGAGCAGGAAGTAAATTCTTATAACTTCTTGGTGCTTAAAAAAAAGGTCTCCTGGATTTGAAAGAGCCCAGGGATCACAAAAATGATGTTATGCTGACTCTAGTTGGGAGCAACCAACAAGATTCCTGCCACTGCGTTGGATTTGTTTGTTGAACTTAAAATAACATTTGTTAGTTTATAATGTGCACTGCATTTCCTGGCAGATCTATGCAATCGGTGACCCAAAGACACGGACCCGCGTGGCTTTGATCATCTGCAACATCGTCTTTGACTGTCTCCCCAAGAGGGAGGGGGCTGAGGTGGACCTGGCAGAGATGACCCTCCTCTTGCGTGGCCTGGGATACAAAGTCGAAGTGGAGACCAACTTAACCTCAAAGGTAGGAGCCCTTGGTTGGGTGGAGGCAGAGACCTTTTCCTTACCAGAATCTTCTACGTTACTGTTCACTTATGGCTGCCAAGTTTTCTGTCCTGGCTGGGCTCCTCTCCACTTAGTGTTTAGAATTCTACGCCAGAGAGCTCTTTGGTTTCAATAAACTGCAAACCTCAGAATTCCACAGGACGTTGAAAGTGGAATAATAGCACTATAAGAGTGTAAGGCAGAAAGGGCCACGGTTAGCCGGCCAAGCCGCCCTTCTGTGGCCCTGACTCAAGTCCTCTCGCCTTCCTACTTTCAGGGCATGGCCGATTGCTTGAAGCGCTTTGCATCCCGGGAAGAGCACAAAACTTCAGACAGCACCTTCCTCATCCTCATGTCTCACGGTGTCCGGGAAGGCCTGTGCGGTGTCCAGAGCCAGGGCCAAGACTCTGACGTCCTCCCTATTGACACCGTCTTCTCGTCGTTCCATAACCAGAACTGTCCGGCTCTGCTGGGAAAGCCCAAGGTGGTCATCGTCCAAGCCTGTCGTGGGGGTATGTTTTGTCAACTCCAGGCAGGAGAGAGAAGGAACAGACAGCAGGGCCCTTTCGATGGTGGCAACATTCTCGATGGGAGTTACGGCTGGCGGTGTGCTAGAGTGGTTAATTTGGGATGCAAACTTTTGGCCAAAAGGTGGGAGGGGGGACATTTGGGAGGTCCAGGGGCTGATTTGGTGGTCCTGAGATTCAAAGGGGGGAGGGAAGCAGATAACCCCAGGCTGTCCTTCCTTCACCCAGTGATAATCACAGCATCCATATCCCCCCCCCCCCCCCGCAAAGTGATCCAATAAGGAAACAAATAAGCGAGGACAGAAGTGTGGGGTTATTACAACCTGGTCCTGAGCCTTTGCCCTTGGACACACCCACCCCCATTTTGTTTCTCCAGAGAATAGAGGATTTTCTTTCGTGAGTGACTCGGTGGCCCCTCCGGCTGCCTCCCTCCCCTCTGTGTCGTCGTGGTCCCCCAAAAGTTATGAAGAGGATGCTGTTCAGAAGGTGCACGTGGAGAGCGACTTTATATGCTTGTATTCCACCACCCCAAGTAAGAGTCTTTTGGAGCAAAGGGAAGAAAGAGCTGGGCAGGAGAGAGACCTACGTTCATTCATTCATTCTTTCACATCCCACCTTTATCCCAGTGGTGGGACTCAAGGTGGCCCGAAAGATTGAAACAGAACAGATTAAAACATCCACGAAAGTATAGGTTAAAAAAAAAAAGATTTAAATCATTTATAAAGTTGAAACAACTCCCTGTTAAAAATATTAATATTAAACAGATTAAATACATGAAAAAACATTAACACTAGCCAACCTTAAAAGCCACACCACATCACGAGTGGAAGTGAGCAGCTGCCCAGTTTTCAAGACTGCAATATTCCCTGGGGAATGTCATTTTTTTAAAATGTACATTTCGCACATATTATCTGAAATTAATTCCTTGCTTGTGCTCATTTCCACCCACGCCACCTCTGCCACCCCGAGGCTATTGTCCAAAGCAGTGGTCATGAGGTTTGTGTTCCTCCAGATGATTTCGGACTTCAACTCCCAGATGCCCCAGCTACCACGGCCAATGGCTGGGGATTCAGGGAGTCAAAATCCAGCAGTATCTGGAATCTCTCTGGCGGCGGGAGCTCCAGGGATTTGTGTCAGCACATATACAGAAACACACAAACCTTGTTACTTTGGACTGTTTGCTTTCACAATGAACTTTGCAGTAAGAACCCTTTCTTTTCAAGTGTCCGCTATATTTTCTTCCACCCCAGACTGGGCTAGAAAGCACCTTTCTCCTGGTTGTCCATGTTTGAAATGCGTGCATTGTTCTAGTAGCATTTTTGCTACTAGAAACTGCATCTAGCCTCAAAAAAGTCTTGAGAAACAGGGCTAAGAATGACCTCTTCCTGAGATCAAAGAGCATTTCTGTAGCTTTAGCATGTTTGGGTCTCTGTTGCCTCCCTAGATAATGTATCCTGGAGAGACCCGCTGACAGGTTCCCTCTTCATTGTTGAGTTGGTAAAGCAAATCAAAGGACATGCCTGGAACTGCGACTTGGAGGAGGTCTTCCGGAAGGTGAGCCTCTCAAATCTCTCTTTGCAGAGACACATTTTGGATTGTCTCTTTTTGAGCTAAATGCTCACTTTGGAAACAGCACTCCTTGGCCAGCAAATTATGGGTAGTCCCAGTTAAAGCAGACTGGAGTGAATGACATTTAAGTGGTGTTGACTCATGATTCATTAACTGACATGATAACCTTCCTTAAATATCTGAATGGGGGTCACATAGAAGATGGAGCCAGCTTGTTTTTTGCTGCTCCGGAGACTAGGACATGGAGCAATGGCTTCAAATTTGATTGTACATTCCTACACAACAGGGGGCTAACAAAAAAGATTTACTTATTGGGAAGTTTGGGAAGCTGCTGCAGGAAAGCATCTCTCCAAGAGTCATTTGGAAGCTCTCCGGACTTGGAAAACTATGAAGTGACTCCTAAAAGATGTTGTTGCAGTACTAATTGTGCAAGGAGGTACATAAATCTTCAGGCTTCTCATGTCCTCTGTCTAGCTCTGAGGTGGCTGAAGTCTGGATGCTGGGGGCCAAATTTGCTTCCTTAGGACTTGCTCCCAAAAAGTGGCTTTTTCCTGCATGTTTTTGGTTAAACTTTCAATTCTGCTTTTTTTCCCCATCTACATCTAAAAAGGATTTTTAGCCTTGTTTTGGAAGAAAACCACCATTCTTCATAGTTTTCAGAGTGGTGATCATAGAATCCTAGAGTTGGAAGAGACCCAAAAGGCAATCCAGTCCAACCCCGTTCTGCCATTGAGGAAGACACCATCAAAGGCCTCCCTTTGACAGATGGCCATCCAGCCTCAGTTTAAAACCCCCCAAAGACGGGGACTCCAATACATTCCCAGGCAGCAACAGATTCCACTCCCAAATTGCTCAATGTTTTTCCTAATGTTTAGGTGCAAACTCTTTTCCTGAAGTTTGATTCTCCTTTTTTGCCCATTTTTTTTCTCAGTTGGGTTGGGGGTGGTCCAGAGATAGCCCAGGAGGAGAGGGGCTGCATAAATGGGGCAGAGTGGACCACTTGTGGCCCACCCAATTTCCATGTCTGGTCCAGCTGGACCAGTTACTTTGGCAGGAGACCCCACCCGAGCCCTCACTTCCATTCCCCCTGCCTTCCTTCTGCAGGTCCAGCAGACCTTTGGAAAGAACCCCCTCCAGATGCCTTCTAAAGACAGGACCACGCTGATGAGGAAGTTCTACCTCTTCCCGGGCCACTGAAGCCACGTAAGTGCCTCCCCTGCCAGCGCTCGCCAGACTTTCAAAGCCAGATTGGGAGGCAGGTGGAGTTATATATGAGTGTAGTTATTCATAACTCTCTCTGTCAAAATCATAGCGTACACACTCTCTCAGCCTCAGAGGAAGTTCATGGCAAACCCTCCTCTCAAGGGATGTGCTCAAGAAAGTCCTACGAAAGGAGTCAACTTGAAAACACATCATCCCAGCAGGAAGAGACGGGGGAAGGCAACGGTCCAAATTCAAAGGGTTTAAACTTGGATATTTTGGCCAGGGTTGCACAGCTCCTTAATTTCCTTTCCTTCTTTCACTTCCTCAGATGCAAAAGAGAAACAAGCTGGAGGAACTGGTTCTCTGCAGTAATGGCTGATTCCGTGGCTGTCACAGCAGCTGGAACATCTTGGGGACAGACGGATTAATGTGTCAGTTCTGATGGCTCTTTTCTTCCCTTTCCTGAGGCTGGTTCACCTTGAATTTCGGAGAATTTTGCCAGTCTTCCATTTAGCTAGCGCTGAACACTGAGATTTGTTTTTCAAATAGTTCCGTGCATTTCTCCTAATGCAAGCTTTTTATATTCACTTTTGATTAATAGACAGCTGGCCCTCCACATCTGTGGGTTTCACTTTCATGGATTTCATTATTTGTGAGTTTCTCTGACTCCTGCTCCCCCAGGTGCTTAATTTCTAGGGGGACATTCTCTCCTGGAGGCTCCAATGAGGCTGAGCAGCCCTTTAAAAACCCACCTCTGGTTCTCTTCTTCGTCCACCAGCCACTGCCTGGCCAGCTAAAGACGTTTCACAGCCCATTTTCTCAGCCCCACAAACCCTGTCCTGATGCCCCCCACACACCCAAGGAAGGGGACAGGTGAAAGAAATTAAATATAGGGCCACTATTCCGACCCACCCCCTTTTCCTCTCCTTTCCCTGACTTGAGCCATTTCCGCATTAGAGTGTTATAGCGCTATTATTCGACTTTCAACATCCTATGAATCCTGGGGTTTGCAGTTTCGGGAGGGGCCAAATGGCCCCTCCCGAAACTGCAAACCCCAGGATTCCATAGGATGTTGAAAGTCAAATAATAGTGCTATAACACTCTAATGCGGAAATGGCCTTGGTTTGGACCCTGGGTGGTCATTCTCCCCACCACGCCTCAAACCCCTTCCAAAGAGACTCATATATTTTGATATTTGCAGTTTTTCCACTTTTGCAGAGGTTGCGCAGCCCTAACCCTAGCAAACACAGAGGGCTGACAGTACACATCTACATGAGCAATTTCTCTAAGAGCTTGCAGGTTTGAACATTTTTTTCATAGGCAGGGTAGAAATCAAATGAATGATATCTGTGTCTTTGCATGCAGACACTTTTGTCTTAATATATTCATTTTTATATATCTTTGGTCCATATTTTCTTGCTGGAGAAGTCCATTGCAAAGTTCAGAGAAGCCTGAATTACAAACGAGAGCGAGGTTTCAGTCTGGAAGGGAGAAACTGGGTAAATCTGCATGAGAGGAAGAGCTGAATGGATTTCTCCACAGTCCCTAGCATTTCGGACATACGCTTTCCAATCCACTGGATGGAGTGTAACTTTTTCCTCACAATAATTTTAATTGGATTTAACATAAGTGGGGGAAGGGGACATAAAGAGAACCATCCAAACCATCCAAAAATCAAAATCAGCCACAGAGCTGAATTAATGAAATCTGTCCAAGAGAAGACCGAGATCTGAGACAAGCCATCATTCCAAAAACCTGAATGAATAGCTGGGGGACCAAACCTCTTTGTGTTTATACTGACCTGAGAAATAAAGAGAAGAAGCAAAGTTGCTTTTAAAACCAGCTTCCTTTTCTCCATTATTCCTAACACTTTTGGTGTCTGTTTTTTCCCTTTAGTGACCTATTCCACGATTTATTTTTCCACTCATCGGCTGAAAATCCTTTTGCACTCTTCCGCATACCTTATCGCTATAGCCTCACCTTTATGGATGGTGAATGGTTGCCGGAGATGGTACCCAGCAGGGAAGAGCATCCCCGGTCCTCTCCCTAATGGGTCCCCACATCCCCTCAGAGCCAAGGGTAGACAAAGACCCCCAAACAAATTAACCAGAGTTATCCCTTCCGCTTAGGAACAGATTCACTTCCCCAAATCCCTTCCTAGCCTTCAAATCTTTTCCCTGCCTCCAGTCTTCAAGAATGTACAGTAGGAGCCACAAGAACCTATGAAAATGTCTTCCACTCAATCATCTCACTTGGAATGATCTGAGTTTTTCCAGGTCTCCATGCAGTGGGAATCCACACCCACCCCAGAGCTGGTTCCCTGTTGGCTGGGCGCTAAATCCATGTCAGGTTTCCACTAAAGTTCCAAGGTGCTGAGCCTGTTTGGTGGAATACAGGGTTCAGAACCTTGGAAAGCGCCTCTGGAAAACCTGGAGTGGATTCAGCGGCCAGTGATCAGGGAGATCTCTGTTGCCGTTGGCCCAGCCGAAACGCTGAGGTGCTTTTCAATGGGTGCTGTTAGTTCCTGTCAAGCTGACTTCAAGTTATGGTGATGCTGCAGATGAGAGTAGCATCAAGTCCTCAACTGCGCTGCTCAGGTCTTGCAGATTCAGCGACATGGCTTCCTTGGCTGAGTCTATCCATCTGCAATGCAGTCTTTCTTTTCCCCTGCTGCCTTCCACTTTCCCGCGTATTGCTGCCTTTTCTAGCGAGTCAGCTCTTCTCAGGAGATGGCCAAAGTATGACAGCCTCAGCTTGGTCACCTTGGCTTCTAGGGAGGGTCCAGGCTTGATTTGCTCTGGGGTCCCTTCATTGGTCTTTTTAGGAGTCCAGGGTCTTTGCAGAACTCTTCTCCAGGACCACATTTCAAGAGATTGTAAAAAAAGACAGAGGTATCCTGAACCACCCTGCTCAGGTCTTGTAGAGTCAGGGTCATGTCTTCCTTGTCCAGCTGTAACGGGGTCTTCCTCTTTTCCTACTGCCTTCCATCTTCCCAAGCATTATTGTCTTTTCTAGGGAGTCATGCCTTCTCATGATACGGCCAAAGTATGACATCCTCAGTTGAGCCATCTTGGCTTCTAGGGAGACTTCAGGTTTGATTTGCTCTCGGACCCATTCATTTGCCTTCATTTGTCCAGCGTATCTGCAGATCTCTTCTCTGGAGCTGATTTTCTTCCTATCAGCTTTCCTCACTGTCCAGCTTTCACATCCATACATAGAAAATGGAAATACAATGGCATGGACCACCCTAACTTTAGTATTCAATAATATATCTTGACTCTTGAGGCTCTTGATAGCCGTTTAAATATTTGAAGAGATGTCATGTCATGTCAAGGAGGGAGCAGGCTTGTTTTCTAGTGCTCCAGAGACTCGGACAAGGAGCAGTGGATTCAAGCTGCAGGAAAGGAGGTTCCACCTGAACCCCAGGAAGAACTTCCTGACGGTCAGGGCCGTCCGGCAGTGGAATCTGCTGCTGCCTCCATGGAGTGTGGTGGGGTCTCCTCCTTCTTTGGAGGTTTTTAGGCAGAGGCTGGAGGGCCATTGGCCAAAGGGAGGGCTTTGATGTGTGTTCCTGCGTGGCAGAAGGGGGTTGGACTGGCTGGCCCCGGGGTCTCTTCCAACTCTAGGATTCTAGGATTCTACGGTTGTGCTAATTATCATCAACTGGAATGCCGGGACCAAATGAACCGGAGGCGTTGGAACAACAGAAGGGGCTGCTGGCAGCAATTTCTTCGTGTTCCTGGCCGTGCAGTTGCCATATAATTATCTCTGGCAAGCTAACAATGGGGAAACAATTTTGTGTGTAGCAAAAAAGGGGAAACGTGCCAGTTAAGAGTCAGAGATTACTCTTTTTCCCAATTAGGCTTCAGTCTTCCTTTCATTTCCAGCTTGCGATTGCGTTTCCAAGAATGTTGGTGTATATATCGGGTATATTTTAAACTGCATATATCTATAGAGAGCCAGCGTCGTGTAGTGGTTTGAGCACCGGGTTATGATTCTGGAGGATTCAAATTTCGGCTGGGCGACTTTGAGCGAGTCACACTGTCTCATCCTCAGAAGAAAGGAAGGGCAAAGCCCCTTGGAACAAGTCCTGCTAAGAAAACCCCATGGCGGATTGGCCTCGTTGTGTGAGCGCGTTCGAGTCACCCGTCGGCTTGTGGCGGCCCCATGACTTTCACGGCCCTTTCCGCACCAGACAGTTATAGTGCTATTATTCCGCTTTCAACATCCTATGGAATCCTGGGGTTTGCAGCTCAGGGAGGGGCCTTGAGGTTAATCAAGTTAACAGGATACATTATACTGGTAATATGTGCCGTAATACAGTATGTATGTCATATAGCTACTAATATATTACATAATATACATATATGTATACATATAGATATATATACATGAATATAATATCAGCAATAACATTAATGATAAAGTTAATTACAGATTTTTTTCCCTGACTGTAGCAGAAGAAGGCGTACGAGGAAATAAAGATATTATTGGCTATGGATATCTTTCCTGTTTCAAATATATTAGACAGTGGGGCAAATTAATCACAAAATTAATTCAGTTTGCCATTGTTAAATAAATATTTTACTTCAAAGCCAAAAGGTTAATAAAGTTAACTACTTATTATAATAGCGTTAAATTATAATGTAATGAGCTTTTAATAATATATAGTAACATAAATGTATATGGTAATATAAATGTATTATATTACTAATACTATTACTATTGAGTGTATAAATTTATATTTATATTTATAAAATAATACATACAGTAATATATTTAATAGATATACATATATCTATATAATATAAATTTATATATAGTAATATCTATTGTAGATCTATTTTATATATATATAATTTTATATATATTAATTTAAATTTAATTTTATATATATTATAATATTAATTTAATAACATTTTGCAATTTATTATAAAGGTAATTCACATTAACTATTAATTGTAGAATTAAATTGTAATGTAATAAGCCTTTAATAATATATAGTAATATAAATTTATATAGTAATATGTGGAGTAATATAAAGTTATATAAAATATATATAGTGATGTATATAGTATATATATATAGTAATATCTATTATAGATCTATTATATATATAGTAATTGTATATAGTAATCTAAATTTAATTTTATGTATTTTATATATATATAAATATTAACTTAATAATAATATTTTGCAATTTATTATAAAAATATTTCACATTTGCTGTGCTTTATACTATGAACTAATGCAAGTCACCAAAATTCGAAGAACTACGCATGCGTGCCATGTTAATTGGCAATTACTAACCTCCCAAAATGCAAATGAGGGGAGCGGGAAGCCCCGCCCACCAGGGGGCGCCCTGAGAGAGGCAAAGGAGAAAAAGGAGCCAGCCGGCCCCGCCCACTCCCCTTGACGGATCCTGATTGGCCCGGCGCACCCAGAGCCCCGCCCTCCCTGCTTCTCCTTTTGATTGGGCCAAAGCAGAGGCGTAGTGTGGGCGGGGCCAAAGGATAGGCCAAGAAAGCAGGGGAGAATGGCCGGAAGCTCCCGTAGCTCAGGTCGCGCCTCCCTGCGCAGCCAATCAGAGCCTGCCTTTCTTCTCCCTCTCCTTTTATTTTGACAGCGCTGAGCGCAAAAGGGCCGTGGGCGCCGCTTCTTCCCTCCCTCGTCGGGATTGGCTGGCCTGAAGGACGCGCTGTGATTTCTCATTGGCCGGCCCGGCCCACCCTTTTCCCCTCCTTCTCGCTTCAAGACGTCTCCTTCTCACGCTCAGGGAGGGGCGGGGGCGGGGGCGGGGGCGGGGGCGGGGGCGGGGGCGGGGGCGGGGGCGGGAGAGAGGCGACCGATGGCAGAAGAAGAGACCAATCGGAGCGAGGACAGGCGAGGGCGAGGCGCCGCAGCTCGCCCCGGGATTGGCTGTCGAGGAGGGGAGCGGTGATTGGGCGCCAGGCGGCGGCGGGGGCGGGGGCTGCACGCGGCGCCTGAGGTGGGAGCAGCGCCGTCCGGAGGAGGAGGCGGAGGAGGAGGAGTGCAGGTGAGGAGACCCCGACGCCGCCCCCGCCCCGGCCCCCCGACGGAGACCCCTCCTTTCCCCCCGGGGCCGCGGGGCCTTCGGCGACAGAGGGGGCGCCCCACCGACTAGGCCGCGAGCCGCGCCAGGCCTCGGCCGAGGGCGGGAGCGTGCGTCTCGCTTGGCTCCTGTCAATCAAACAGGGGGAGGGAGGAGCCTCGGGAGGCCACGCCCCCTCTCAGGGTTGGGGTCCCTTTTTATTCCCCCCCAGGCCACGCCCCTTGGCCCCAGCACATGCTCGGGGAACGTCGGTGCCCGCCTCTAAGAGGCCCAGAGAGGGGAAGACTTTTTGGGAGGGGGTTTAACTCCAACTCCCATCAGGAATGGAAGGGGTTGATGGGAGTGGTAGTCCCTCCCTTCCGACGTGTCACTGAGGAAAAGCAGGACACCTGTGGCCGAGGGGCGGCAGGGAGTGGTCAAGATGGCAAAAGTAATTAACCAGTAACTTTTAATTGAGTGCAAACTCCTTTTGTGCCTTGAACCCAGTCTGCAACCAGTGAAGGAAGCTGAGGACGAGGGGGGAAAGTGGGAGGACGGCAGAGAAACTGGGACATTCTGAAAGGAGCCATAGAAAAACAGTTGGGTGTCCCCTCCGTACAGGGAGACGTTTTTCCAAAGATGGCTCATTCAAGCTACAGCAGCAGCCGAGGAAGTAACTTCTGCAGTGTGTAAGGAATCCCTCCCATCATCCCCAGCAAAGGATTCCTGAAGGGCTATGAGTTGTCCACCTGAGTTGGTGCAGATTTTAAAAGAACACTCTTAAACTTGCTAAAACGGGAGCCCTCTCGGTTTGCGTGAACTCGTTGCACCCTTCACGTGTCTTGGATTGCAACTCCCACTATCCCTGGCAAATGTTCTGGCTTGGAGGGTTTAATGATGGGAGCTGGTGGTCTGAAAACTAGTTTTTCCTCCCACCACTCATGGCCCACACCCAATTCTCAGATGCATTCAGCAGACTCAGATCTCTCTGGAGTGCCTTTGTGGGGTTCTTGTTTCTCTTTATTTTTCTTGCTTTAGACCAGGCATAAGCGATGGGACCTTCAGCGCAAAGGGATCTTTAGCCCTGAGAGAAACAAGATGGTAGCATAAGCTTTTGTAGACTGTCATCAGCTGTGGCTTTCTAAGTGCTTGTGGACTGTAATGCCCATTATTCCTCACCTTTGGCATCACTGGCTAGGGCATAGGAGAGTTGTGAATGGAGAAGACCCACCTTTGAAGCCCTTGGTTTATCCACTTCTCAATTATTACAGTCCTATCATTAAAATAATTGGTGGTGGGGAAAACTTTGGGAAGCTAATGCCCGAAGCAGAGGTGCTCTGGATAGGGACATTCCTTCAGATAATACATTAATCAAGTGTGGTTTTTTGTGTATGTTCATAATGATTTTCACATGGGTTTCAGCTGCTGGTAGTTTTCCATCATGTAATTTCTTTCTTCTTAAAACAAGTGGGGAGGGGGCCTTGGAAACTCTCTACTCCTTTTCTCAGCCTCACTAGAGGGCAATAGGTGCTCAGCACACACTCAAGTGAAAAATCCAGAAAAGCATTCAAATTTGTGTTCAAACAGTGTTGGGGGGGATTGTGGTACTTAGCGCATGCTCAGTCAGGCTCAGGTTGTTTCATTTGCTTATTATTTTTCTCAATAATTAAGTGCGCCACTTTTCTGTCAGCATGGTTGAGGTGACACAGTTCAGAAAGCTTGAAGTCAGAATCTGCCCATGTTAGCTAAATAATCAGTGGGAATAATCAATTAAAGCCGCCTTGGACTGGCCAGAAGAGAAAATCCAGTTTATCAGGCAGAACTTCTTGGAGGACTTGTTAGCATAGGATTGCCATGAGCTGAAGCAAAAAGAACAGCAAACTTTAAAATATGATTATAATGAAAAATATATAATGCACAAGTGGCAAATATGCTTTCAGATAATGCCTGATCTCCTGTAACATGTACATTTGTTGCTGAAAAACGGGGAGCAGTGTTGAAATCACTGTTTTATGCAGGCAAAGATTCAGTTGTAGTTCAGGGGCAGGAACTCTGTGGCCCTCCAGATAGGACTGCAGGTTCCATAAGCCCTAGCCCGCATAGATTATGGAGAATAGTGCAGTCCAGTAAGATATAGAGAAGTGAACAATTCTGATTCTCGTTGTTGCCAACTTAGAATTTGGTGGTGGAGATTTTGTACTTCAGTGAAAACCTGATCTATTCAGCAGGGCTTTATTCCAGGTATTCCGAAGCATATTTAAGAATACAGTCTGGCCTGAGAAGTAGCTTGAGATCTCTGTTCTAGATTCAGTGGCTTTTCCTTTCTATGTTGAGCTGAATCTGTAAACACTGCAGGGAAACAAGACGCTTTCTTTTAAACCAGCGCTTCCCAACCTTTGATCCTGCAAATGTCATGAACTTCTCCTCCCAGAATTCCTTGCTGTTGTCTAAGCTGGCTGAGGCTTCTGGGAATTGAAGTCCAAAACAGCAGGAAGGCCAAAGGTTGGGAGCCACAGCCAAGCCAGTCTGCAGTCATACTCATGTAGCAAACTTCTGAACAAAAAGGTCTTTTCTACAAAGCCTTTTTACACGTGCCCAGCCCCCATCTCCTTTTCCTCTGTCTACCTGAAAGTTTTCTTAGCAGTATTGGCATTGAGAGGATATTGGAGGAAGGTGAGAGAAACATGCACTTTCAATATCTGGTTGCAGCAGCACGTCTGTTGTAAACAATGCAATAAAAGTTGAGTTGGGGGGGAATGGGATTCTCTTCTTGGCAGTCCTGTGGCTGTGTGTGTCTACCATAGGTGAGAGAAACAGGAGTTGCTTTGGATCCCTCATTGAGCATACATGAATAGCAAAGCAGAGAGAGAAAGAGAACACAGATCAGCCTGTCTCACCCACTGCCTCCAGCCTGTTTAATAAAGGGTAGACCTGGCCACCCAAAGGGAAGGGATAAGAAAAGTGAAAGTCGATAGAAAAGAAAACCATCCCTGGAAGAAGGGTTCAGTTGTTAGAACAAGCATATAAAACCCCTCCTCCCACTGAAACAACCCTTCTGGGTGCTGCTCCCTTTCCAGGCAGAATTGAAAGTGCCTGTTATGATCTCTGAAGCCCTACACAGCTTGGATTCGGACTGTTTAAAAGATGGTGCCGTGAGCCAGCTCAAGTTCTAAGATTTTTCGGAGAGGGCTTTCTCTCAGCCTTGTCACCATCACACACTTTCTTGGTAAAGACGCGAGAGAGGGCCTTCTCAGTGGGTGCTCCCCTTCCTCAGGAGGTCCGGTTAGCCCCTTCCGTGCTCCGTTTCTGCCAGGATGCTAAAAGACCTCCTTGTTTAGGTAGGTATTTGATTGATCTTTCAGTTACATGGCAGAGTAGGGTTGATAGTGGTGTGGTGTGTTTTTATTCTGTTTGTTTTTAATCAGGTTCTCAATATATGTTAAACTATCTGTTTTCAATAGTGTTGTTTCTTGTTTTTAACTTTTGTAACATACATTTTAGCCAACTCCTGTTTTAAATGGTGTGAGCTGCTTTGGATCCCTTGGTGGGGCTTAACTGAACGAATAAATTAAATAAGCTGAAGGAAGCGATTTCTAGAAGGTTCAAAAGGTTTTTTGTTCATTCACACAAGGCTTGCCTCATCTGTTTGATTTATTGTGGATATTGTTTCAGATAACTTGTTGAACTGTGCTTCTTGTTGCAGGAAGCTATTCCTACTCTTTCCATATTATTTTTGCCCCTAGGATCAGATTTTCTGTTACAGAAATAAAGCCAGGAACGCTTCTGTTTCGTTAACTTAAGGTCTATCTGTATTGATGTATCTGGTCTAGTATTGCTTGGCTGGACAGTCAGGGCTTGTCCAAGATTTCAGACAGAGAAAGAGAGCATATGTGTCTCTTTTGCAACAACTCCCTGGATGTTTTAAGAGGAAAGACTGGATTTGGGGCCTTTTGCATGGAAAGCTTCCGATCTGCTCCAAAGAACAGTCCCCTTCTAGGGGCTGTAATCCAAGTGAATCTTGGCTCCGTGGGGGCCTACAGAGTGCTGGAGGTGTTGCTCACTGGGTGCCTTAACATTCCAAAATAAGGGGACCTGAAAGTGTTGCCACAGCCCTTGCTTCCTCAATCACAACTGTTGGCATGTGGGCGAAAGGCGTTGTATGCACCACGAAGGTAGTTCAGCTTTCACTCTGCTGTTAGAGAGGCTGCAGGAACAACAAATGGAGGAGGCCAAGGTTGGGTCCCGTAAAAGTGCAAATGGGGTGCTCTGTTTTGAAAATCAGCGTATGGACAGGCCGTGCTGGGCGGCCACAGTCCCAGAGATGGTTTTGCATGATTGGTGGCTTAGGGGTTACGTGGGGGGAAATCCCGTTTTACTGTATGTGTTACTTTCACTTCTGCCTGAGCAGCTGTGAATGTGGGCATTTGGCAGCTGGCTTTGTGACGTTTGTAGGGTGAAATCTGACCCTGTGCTTGGTGACTCAAAAGAGAAGTGCTGAAAACGTCCCACCCTCTTGATGCTCTTGGACTGCAAGTTCCAGCAACTCCCCTCAGCCTGCGTAGCCCATGGTGAGGGATTATGGAAGTCATTGTCAACAGTACCAAGAGGGCTGCATGATTCCCACCTCTCTCTAAACTGGAGTTGTTATTTATTAATTTGCAACAAGGAGTTTTAGCTGTTTTCTTGCATTGCAAGGGGATCTTTGAAAACTGCGTATCTTTAATTCATGCAGGGTTGGTTTAAGCAGGAAATAGCATTTGCCCATCCTGGGAACAGCATTTTCTGTGCCGAAAATACTGTTTCTTGTGCAGAAAATGCAGTATTTAGGGACTTAGTCTGCACAAAATTAATGTTTTTTACACAAAAGATAGCCTTTTCTGCACAGAAACGTTTTCTGTGAAGAGCACACTGCATACAGTGCAGGAAATGTTGTTTTCTGTGTAACACAACCATTGTGAATTTTGCACAAAATAAGTCCAGAATTCTTATTGTTAGCCTATCTTGATCTCCAAGAAACAACTTTTTCAACTATTTTGCGAGTATTTTCAAATATTCTTTCTATCCCTAGTCTAAATCCAGCTTATAGTTCTTGGATGTGGATGAGGAGTTTCTCATAAAGATGTAAGGATATTTGCTATTATGATTTCCAAATGATGTCTGTTGGTATATCCACACTGCATAGTTATAGCAGTTTGATCCCACTCTGGCTGTTATGACACCTTCTTGTGGAATCTTGGGATTTTTATTTAAGTGAAATACATAGAATTCTCTGCTAGAGAATTCCTGGGCCTTGCAATATCGCACTAAAGAATTCTAGCAGAGAATTCTGGCTAGCCAAACTACAGATCCCAGGGCTTCATAGGAAAGAGAGCTACCAATTAAAGGGTGTTGTAAGGTGTTAATTGTGCTGTGTGGGAACCCAGACTGTGTTTGTCAGTTGCAGCAAAAGCCATGAAAGGCCTTCTGGCCTTTCAGAGACTTCACACATTTATAGTAGTCCATTTCTTCACTTCCCAAAGCCTGTCGCATTTCTGTAAATGTGTTGGTCTTACAGATGCCATAGGATTCTTTGTTATCTTACCTTTATTGTGGAAATCACAGAACTGGAAATTTGGAGTATCCCATCCAATCCAGATCAGTCTCATGAGGCAAAGTGTACTATTTGGAAATCCTTGCCAGAATAGATCTCTTAGTAGTGTGTGTGTTTACTTGTGGATCAAGGCTGTCCCACTGGAATTCATTCCGCCTTCTAAAGCTTTGTCCCAGTTGCTTAACCAGTCCTTTCCCTCTTGCATCCTAATCCCACTTTACCTGACCCTCAGCTGCCTGCCGCCTGACTTCTTCTTCCTTATCCCAGCCTTGCTATTTATTGCTGTCATCAATCCTTGTCTTGTCCAGATATGGGAGAGGTTGCGCTGTTTGTTTATTAGTCCAGGTTCCAGGTTGATGGCTATGAGTGTGCATGCACGTGCGCAAGGTTCCTCATTTGAGCACAGTTCTAGCTTTTGGTATTCTTTTAAGTTCTACAGAATTCTGCCTCTTCTCATTTACCACTTCTTATCTGAATTCTGCTTTGCATACACACACACACACACACACACACACACACACACACACAGACCTATCTCTCTCTCTCTCTCTCTCTATACATATATATATATATTCTCTTTTTTTGCTTTATCTGAAATGGTCAGTGCAGTTTGCAATAGAGGCTGTGATTCTAAAGCCAGTTACCTGGGAGAAAGATCCACTGAGCAAATTGGGACTTACCTATTTGAAAGCCATATTGGATCAGACCATGGCCCTATGTGGTCTTGCATTCTGGTTGTACAGGGGCTGCTCAGGTGCCCATCAGTTGGCTATGAAGGGTGTTGCACTTTCTAACTCACACTCGCTTGCCACTGATACAGAGAAGAATATTACCCCTGGTTCTGGAAGTGGTAGATAGCTGTCCTGATTAATCAAACACTTGTTGTTGTGATCATTGCCACAATTGTCATCATGTTTATCTATCCCCTGATTTTTCTCCCCAAACCAGGACCCAGGCTGGTTTACAAATGAAAACAAACACAAGGCAATTAAAAAAAATACACAAGATCAGGACAAAAATAGAATTAAACTGCAGTCAGCCCTCCGCATCCGCGAGTTAGGGGTGCAGGATCACCACAGAAGTGGAAAAATTGCAGATGTCAAGATGTGTGTGTCTGTGGGAAGGGAGCCAAGGCATAGTGGGGAGAGCGGGCACCCAGGGTCCAAACCAGGTCAGGGAAAGGAGTTGGGTCAGCGTGGTGGCCCTAGACTTCCTCTCTCTCACCCATCTCTTTCTTTCGGTATGGGGGGTGTTGGGAGGGGGTTTGTGGTGCTGAGGCAACGAGCCATTCTTAGCTGGCCAGGTATCAGCGGGTGGAGGAGGAGGAGGGGGCCAGAGGTGAGCTATTAAAGGGCCACATGGCCTAATCGGAGCTGCCAAGAGGGAAGGTTCCCCCAGAAAAGATGTGCCTGAGGTACAAGGGGGGCAGAGGTTGGAGAAAGTAGCAGATAATCAAATCTGTAAAAGGGAGGCTTGTAAATGTGGAGGACTGACTGTATTAACAGCATTAGACATAAATTTAAAATGCACAATTAAAATGTTACAAAAGTTGTTAAGAACAGTATAATTAAACAATACCATGTGTCCTTTAGAAAACCTTCAGCTTGTGATAGAGAAAAGGGAAGGAGTTTAGTTCAGAACAGAGAAAAAGGAAGAAAAACCTTCAGTTTTCAAAAGCCTGCCTGAGTAAAAAGGGTGTTCGCCTGCCAAGGGAAGGACAGCAAGGAAGGAGTTATTTTAGCCTCCCTAGAAGGAGAGTTCCAGCGCCCAGGGGCAGCCACAGAGAAGGCCCTGTGGTGGACTGTCCTCTACAGATTTATCTGTTCTCCTTTTAAAGCCATCCAGCTTGGCAACCACAACTTGTGGCGCTGAGTTCCTCAGCTTGCTTGCGGTATGTGAAGAAGGTCCTTCCTCCGCTCTCCGTCCTGAATCTCCTACCATTCAACATCAATGAGTGAACTCATTGTGTTACAGGAGAGGGAGAAAAGCTACTCCCTATCTATATGTGTAGGACTGGGCTGTAGAAAGTTAAACCTATCAGTAACAAGAACACAAACAACTCAGTTGATAAAACATTATAGAGAGATAATTTGTCACTGTCCTGGCTTTCCTTTGAATCATCAGCTGTTATCGTTGGATGAGATTCTGTTTTAGACAGCACAATGCTAGCCTTTCTGTTGTGTTATTGTATAATCTCCATTGAGTTGTCTTGCAGCTAGTAACACTGCAGAAGTTCCTAGCCCAGTGACTTTTGTCATCCATAGCTACCTGGATGCATTGTGGGAGCATTGTGAAATCTCCATGGATAAAAAGACAAAATACTGTTCTGCAGGAGAAGCTACGCAGCTGAAGGTGGTGTGGTCTTTTGTAAGCCAGTTAGCCAGAGTTGGTTCCATTGTATAAGTTTAGGATATTGAGATCTGGAGGTGCTTTCTGAACCCTTTCATCTGCAACTTAGTCAATTAAGCAGAGTCCTGGCTTCTCCTGTCTGTTTTCCTTTCTATTTGTCCCCAGCTCCACTGTGAATCCTCCTTGCTCTCTTTAACAGACTGAGCAGAGGAGAAGGGGAGCAGTAGAATGGAGGAAGGGGTGGTAGGGGAGATGAACGTACCAGTGCTGGATACTCTCCCAATTAAGTGCCAGATTTTAAAGGTCTAGGAGGAGCCTCCAGGCTGACATTTTTCAACAGCTTCTGACAAGCCATCCCTCAAAAAAAAGGGGGGGGTTGTGGAAGCTGAAAGAGACCTGGAATGATGTGGGGGGGAGCTCTGGACAGCTTTCCTGGGAGGAAAGGCTAAAAGTAGTGGCCAAAGTATGGGCCATCCAGGCTGGCTTGTAGCCCTTGACCTTCCTAGACTTCCCAGTCTGTTCTTTCTCTGCATCTCCCAAAAAGTGAATTCTACCTGCAGAAGCTTCCAGTAAAGCCAGCTGACACTTAAAGTAGAGTGCAGCCCCGCTATCTCTTTAATCTTTGAAAATTGCCCTTTTAAAAAAAAAAAAAAGCACCAGTGGCCTTTGGCTGTGGGGCATTTTTGGTAGAAGGAAGAAGTTAAAAGAGTATGATAATCTTCACAATGTGGAGAGAAGAGGGAAGGAGAGAAGTCATGTTTGACCATGCATGAGGTTGGACTCAGTGGCCCTTCTAGTCTCTTCCAGCTCTGTCCACTGCTAATGCAGTCTGCCTCTTTTCCTGCTGCCTTCTGCTTTGCTAAGAATCATTATTGGCTGGCGGGACTGCGTGTTCCTCTGAGGCAAGAGGCTGCCCTGGTGGTAGCAGTGCTGCTGGTACGGTCTCCTCTGTCAGACAGGCTTTTGCTGAGGAATCATAGAATCATAGAAATGTAGAGTTGGAAGAGACCATACAGGCCATCCAGTCCAACCTCCTTCTGCCATGCAGGAACTCCCTCAAAGCACTCCCGATGGATGACCGTCCAGCCTCTGCTTAAAAACCTCCAAGGAAGGAGACTCCACCACACTCCGAGGCAGCAAATTCCACTACCGGACAGGTCTGACCGTCAGGAAGTTCTTCCTGAGGTTCAGGTGGAATTCCCTTTCCTGCAGCTTGAATCCATTGCTCCTTGTCCTGGTCTCTGGAGCAACTGTAAACAAGTCCTCTCCTTCCTCTACATGGCATCTCTTCAGATATTTAAACATGGCTATCATGTCCCCTCTTAACCTTCTCTTCTGCAGACTAAACATACCCAGCTCTCTAAGTCTGTCCTCATAGGGCATGGCTTCCAGGCCCCTCACCATTTTGGTTGCCCTCCTCTGGACTTGCTCCAGCTTGACCATGTCCTTCTTGAATTGCGGTGCCCAGAACTGGACACAGTATTCAAGATGAGGTCTAACCAAAGCAGAGTTGAGTGGTACCAGTACCTCCCTTGATCTAGACACCGTACTCCTATTGATGCAGCTGAGAATTGCATTGGAGTCAGACGAAATGGGCCAAACAGCTCCTGGAAAGCAGCGTTGTGAGGGGTATCTATGGGGAAAACATTGAGATGAGATCTTGGGACAATGGGAATGTACAAAAAGCAAAACCACCCAGGAAAAAGAAAAGAAGTGGCCTGAGAGAGGGAGACTTGAAAAGAGCTCGGCCTTCATATTTGCTGAAGCATCAAGGCGTGACCACCAAACAATGGCCATAAAACCAAATGAGGAGCAGAGCTTTTCTGCACCACCCGGGCCACCCACACTTCTATTCAGACCGTGAGAAACAGGATTGAGGATCTTATTAGGTTTCAGTTCTGCAGCTTCTAATTTTGCCTGTCTCTTGGTCTCTCCCCCCGCCCTTGGTTACTGATAGCAAAGGTAAGGGCAGATTTACGAGACACTTGTGGAGAGTGGCATGCTTAAAAAAGGGCAGGAGGGGTTTCCCAAATACTTATGTGTTTCTGGTGTTTCAACAGGAGTCTCCCAAGCGTAGTAACTGGGTTGTGTGAAGAGAAACCTCTGTCATAGATTGTGTTCCTGATGAATTCTGAGCATTTTAAGAAATGCTCGTCTTTTGGAAGGACGAACATTTGTGACACTTCCTGGAGGCTGAATTCCAAAAAGTTTTAACAGCTCAGTCCAGTCTGTACCTCTCCGTCTTCAGGTTCTGTTGCACAGCTACAAGACATTTGCTTTGGCAAAAGGCTTCTGCAGGAGTCAGGGAAGCTTTTTTTTTTTTTAAACCTGCTACGGTAGAGTGGGAAAGGACTCTGATGTCAAACACAGATCTCCTCACCCCATTTAACAGGGAGTGTCGAAACCCTCTCACCCTTTGCCTGCAGTGAACAGGGGAACGGGGCCACTCCCCTGGGATGGCCTCACACAGCGCTAGCTAGCACCGTACTCTGTCTCTGTCCTGGGGAGAACAGCAAAGCCTCAGCTACGTTTGTTCTTGGACTGAAGGTTCATTTAGCGACCTTCTAAAAGTATTGCTCAACTCTGCTTCTTGTTTTTAATTCATGGATCCTACAGCTACTTCTCTCTCTCTCTCTCTTTTTTTCTTTATTTGTATTGGGGCTGTCAGCCGGTGAAAGCATACGGGCTGACTAGCAGGGCAGTCATGTATGCGTTCACTGAAAAATAAGCTCTGCTGCGTTCAGAGGGGCTTACTCTCAGGTAGGTGGAACTCAGTTTATCATGTATCTACCTGGGCCTTGGTTGATTGTGTTGGAAGTTACAGAGAGAAGAGGTCATGCTTTGCTTTGAGGAGGTGCATCTTTCTCGTTTCAGAAGTGGGGCTCCCTTTTCTGTTACAGGTGAAGGCAGCTTCTATGATGGTGGTTGGTTCCTGCAATTTATAGGTATTTGGTTAAAAAAAAAATCAGCGGCTGACTTAGGACACCTTTGTTTGTCAGAATGTTTTGGCCTTGCTGGCTGGCTAAGGATTCTGGGAGTTACAATTCAAAAGGTAACTTTCCTGAGTACTGGCTTTTAATTGATGAATTGGATGGTAGCCATTGCAGACCTTCAGTATGGCTCCTTATGCTTCTGCCCAGCAAAAGTTCTGTCCTTCTGAAGCTCTAAATCCTACCTGCTTTAAATGCTGTTCCTGCCAACCTCCCCCAAAAGCTGTGTGACAAGGTGGCGTGCTATTTGCCTGAGAGGATGACAAGCAGAGATGTTTAAATACCTGAGGGGATGCCATGTAGGAGCTGGAACAAGCTTCTTTTCTGCTGCTTTGGGGACTAGAACACAAACTCACGGGTTCACATTGCAGGAAAAGAGATTCTGCCTAAACATTAAGAAGAACATCCCAGCCGTAAAAGCTGTTTGACAGTGGAACACAGAGACTGTCTCAAGAGTGGTAGAATCTCTTTCTTTGGAGGTCTTAAAACAAAGGTTGGAGGGACATCTCTCGGGGTGCTTTAGTTGTGGGTTCCTGAATGACGGTAGTTGGACTGGATGGCTCCTTCGGTCCCTTCCCAGTGTATGATTCTGTGCCTTGAGAGATTTAGCTATATTGCTTGGAGGAGAAGGTAATCTGGTGAGGAGGAAGGAAATGCTTATTTGCCCCCCCCCATTACCTGTTGTGGCCATTCTCAGTGGAATGTGGCCCTCACACAGTGCCTGTGGCCCCCAAGCCAAAAATTTGTCCCCCATGCCTGGGTTAATCTATCTAATTGAGTGACTAATATATCAGAGCTCAGTTTTGCATAGGGCTAATATTAAAAAAGAGACCCTTGTCTTTAGCAGGCATTCTGTCTGGGCTGTGAATTCCTTACTCTATTTTTGTAGTTAAAAATGTTATTGCTGTTTCTTAACATTTGTATATTGTTAAGAGTCCCAGTACTGAGGAAATGGTGGCATGTAAACAAATTCAGAAGAAGGTGGTGGTGATTCTGGTGCCGCTTGAGCTGATTTAGTTGTTTTTATTGTAAAATTTCTGATTTTTAAGTGATCACTTTTCTATATTTGTAAACCACCCCAAGGGCATTGCTGGTTGGACCAGTATACAAATATTTACAGTAAATAAATAGGCATAGATGTTAACACTTTCCCTGTTTCTTTAAAAAGTTTATGCCTCAAGTTTCTCCCAAGCTAGTATCTTGTTTATACATTACACCAGTTGTAACAGCAGAAGGAAAAAGGCTGTGGGTATTGCAGCTACGAAGGAACTGAAGTGCTAAAAAAATGTCTGCTCAGACCTGGCAGAATTTTTCTGCTTTCCTGTTGCTGCCCAACTTTGGGGAAAAAATTGTAACTGCTAGCATAGGGTACCAGCAGGATTCTGCTGCAATCCTGAACCAGTGTACTGGACACTAAGCATGATTTGACTCCGTAGGACTTCTCCCTTTGTAAGCAGATCTTAGACTGGGTTACAAGTAAGAACGTTAGTCTTTTTTGGGTTTCCTCCAAGGATCTTAATATTTGATTTTATAAGTATGCCTCAGTGAAAAAATCAGTCTGCTTCTGGGCATCACTTCTTTAACAAGATTTGGTACCAGAGGCAGAAGTAACACGGAAAGACTAGGTTCCTACACCACAAAAAGGATGAGCAGTTCATAATGTATCAGCAGAGTTTTTACGCACCTGTGAGGTAAAACCTTTAAGTCAGGGTAATACCAACATAGTGGATAAATTCCTGGAACATGACCGGCCAAGGAAGCCACACACCAAGCGAGAGGTCCAGAAGTTTTTTCATTTATTAGCTCGAACAACAAAGGAAAGGCATCCGGCAATGATTTCCACAAAGCAGGCGCAGTGAATCAAAGAAAAGCACAACTACTTATATATCTCTATATGATAATGAGTAAACATGCAAGCCCTGCATAAATAAAGACATTGTGAACCTTCAAGAGGCCACTTGCTTCTTAAATGCATCTAGGGATGACTTTTTGTTTCACCAGTCTCTAGTTTTCTTACAATTTCCATTTTGGTGGCTAAACTTATAGACCCAGGCAGTGAGGAATCTAGTGAGGCAGTCTTAGCTGCTTCCCCCGCTTTTCCCCTCTGTTTTGCTGTTCATGCATACCCAGCAAGGGATTCTGGAGGCAGCTGCTGTTCACTTTGCCTGTTGTGTGTAAACACATGCAGCTATAGTAGGATCGGCCAGAGCAGAATTTCTTTCTTTGCTGACTCAAGCCTAATTGCATTGTTCACTGCAGACATGCTGCTGGAACCAGACTTTGAAAGTTTCCTGTTCTCCAGCCCTCTTTTCCCAATCCCCCCAGTGCCAATGCAGGTAAAAAAGATCCAGCTAAGCAGAGGAGGGAGAAGCAAAGGGGGTCTGAGTGGGTATTAAAAGCTTCTGTTAACCAAGGCATGCCTGTATTTTCAAATGCTTACATGCATAAGAACTGGACACAGAAGAGCTTGCGACAGTTGGCGCTTCTCAAGTGTGGGTGGAGCCGCCACGAGAGCATGATGCCATCCTTTGCTGGGCAGGGGCAGGAATAGAAATGATGTTATTCTGTATATTCTTCCCCCGCCAGTTGACTTCTGTTCAATTGTCTTTTTCTGTTCTCTTCCTCTCAGGAAAATGTCAATTTCCGGTGCTCTCCGGCTCCTGCAGGCAGAGGAGGACTGATTCCCAAGGTATGTCTATTAGGTAATTTATATCCCACCTCTCTCCTGGTGTGGAACCCAAGGAGGCTCACACTATAAATGAAAACCCAATGCAGTTAAACAGCAGGAAAGAAGCAACCAGATTAAACACAAATTTTAAAAGGCAGTTGCAACATAACCATGATGATAAAAGCACAATACATTCCACTTAAGATGCCTTCTATGAAGGCCATCAAAGATCAGGTAAGTGCCAGTGGAAAGAGAGCAGAAGGGCACCAACAGAGCATCCCCTGGTATTTTGAATTGCTTTTGTTTTCTGAATCACTTTTCATTTCTGCATTTACTGTTGCCCAACAGAACCCCAGGTATTGTTCAAAATATGTCCCTGATAGCATTATAAAGTCTTCTGATTTGTCCCACCCGCACCCTTTTTCACCAGCCGAGGCAGTAATAGTGAGCCATCTTAATATTTTACTGTGAGCACTGGATTTGTGTGCTGCTTTTCCTCCCCAAAAGAACTTAAAATGGGGTGCCTCGGGCTGTCATCCACCCAGGCACTGACCAGCGCCAGACCTGCTAAGCTTCAGCAAGCCAACAGCATCTTACCTTCAAACCACCGGCTGGCCTTGGACTAGTTAGGCCATTTTGTCTTTACACCACGGGTGGGAGTCATGTAGCTCTGTGGCCGTGGCCTGCATAACCCTTGGCAAGAGGTGGGACATCAGTACGTGGTATATTGTTCTTGAACTGAGTTTAGTTCCAGGCCTGCTGCATGTTGGTGCTGTAGCACCATCTGTGCGTGTTTGTGTGTGCATGCACACATACGTGTGCCTGCCTTTAATTTCTCTGTTGACGTGTGGCAACTGCATGAATTTCAAAGGGTTTTCTTAGGCAAGAAATAGTCAGAGATGGTTTTCCCAGTTCCTTCTTCTGAAATCTGGCCTGCAGCACCTGGTATTCATTGGCAGTCCAGAGCAGCTACTTGGGTCCAATAGTTTTCCCTACTCCTGTACCTGGTAGTCAGAGGGCTGACAAAATTTGGAGCTGGGAGGTGTTACCTAGGGGTCATAACTCCAGAATCCCCAGTTCTGGAAATTGTGGCCAAACCTTCCCCCTCCCCTGCAAAAAAGACAAACTTTCCCTGCTTCTGACATGGCTATTAACTACGGAGATAATGGTAATTCTCCATATCAAAAATTCTTGAATCTTTTTCTTCCTTGAATGGAAAAAGAGCCCTGCAGCTCTGAGGTCCCATCCTGTGTTCTGTTCTGTTTTCCCCATTGACCCTCCTGGGAAGGCCCCAGGTGGAACAGGAAGCTAGTAGCCCTTTCTCGTTCCTCTTCATGCTTCTCTAACAACTGCTTTTCAGATGCAGACTGCCTTAGAAGCTGAAGGTTCCACTTAAGTAACAAATACACATCTCTTCCTCCATAATCTAATTCCCCCCCCATTCCTTTAAGGTATGTCGCCTAATAGCCAGCACTGTGGTATATTGCTCCAAAATCAGTCAGTTATTTAGGTACACTATGAAGAATTAAAATTTAAAATTCACCTTAGCCTCACTTAGTAAGCCAGATATGGGCAAGGTCCTGGGGCCATATGCCTCCCTCTAATCTAGTTTAGGGTCTTCCATTGCAGACACCCTGGTTCTCCGTCCCCATTTTTCAGCCTGAAAAAAAGTGTGCGTATGTCAGGGCAGGGGGGAGAGATGAATATCTCTTCTCGAAGCTTTCAGGAACAACAATTGACCTTTTAAATAGCTTGCAGGAGCTGTGTGTAACATTTTCAAAAACCTCTGTTTTTTCAAAGCCAGAAGTGGATTTCCAGACACTTCTCTTTTTTGTTTTCTGTTCTTTGGTTTCTTGGAAAGTCTGTGCATCTTCCAGAGAAGGTTAGCCTTCAGACCTGCCACAAGTTCCTGCCCTCACTCTAGAATGAGAAGGAAGTATTAAAATGACCCACCCTAGAGACATGGGGAGCTAGGAATGCCCCTCAGCCGTCTGTATGACTTCCCCTGTGGAGAGGATGGTGCTCACCTCAGGTGCTGAGTCCACCTGAGAAGGGGATGGGCAAGATCAACTTGGGTGTGGAAAAGAGAAGCTTGACTCTGAATCATACCGCAATGTCGCCATTGTTTGTCTGTCTGTGAGAAACCCACAAACGGTGCTTTTTCTGAGACTTGAGTCACATCAAGAGGAGTTGTTGTTGTCGTCAAGTCACTTCTGATGTAGGGTGGCCCTAAGGCAACCCTGTCACAGGGTTTTCTGGGGCTGAGATTGCGTGATACACCCAAGGTCACCCGGTGGATTTCCGTGACTGAGTGGGGAATCAAACCCTGGTCTCTAGGGGCCATCCTTGTCAGAAGCAGAGTTGCTAATGATGGGGTCCAGCACTCCCTGTTCTCATGCAGACTCTCTCTTCCTTCCCTTTCCTGCAACCAGGTGGCTCTTGAGCAGCTCCGGAGAGAGGACGGAGGGGGCCGTCGCCCAGAGAGTGACCATGGTGAGTGGGCTTCCTGCTTTGCTCTTCTTAGCCTCTCACGCCACAGTGCTTTGCTTGACTCTGAGCTTGGTTGGAGGTTCTGAGGTTGGGGGCACGTGTCTGCAGTCAGGTCTGAAGGAGAGGGATGAGGAGGGCAGAGGAAAGGAAGGAACTGAGCCAAGACCACACGTTGCTGAACCAAAGGAACCACAGCAGGGGAGTTCCAGAACAAAGAAAGTGGCTTTAGACTGAGTCAGACCCTTGGTGCTGTTGACCCTAGTAGGCACCTATGGATTTCAGACAGGACTTTTCCCCAGCCCTACTTGGAAATACCACTGAGAACTGAACCTGCAGAGGAACCTGTGAAGCTGCCCTTACACTGAGTTATACCTTGGCAGTCTGTCTAGTTCATTGTTGTCAGCTCTCACCCGCAGCAGCAGCTCTCTAGTGTTTAAGTCAGGATTCTTTCCTCACCGTCCTTAGAGATCCCTATGATTCCCTACCAGAGGTCTCCCACTAGGCTTAACCCTGCTCCTTTTCCAAAATCAGCTGAGGCCAGTTGTAGTCAGAGCGGATTTAAAAAAAAATGGAAGAGAGATATTCTGTCCTCTGACTTACCACTTTCACTTACATTATGGTTGCATGGAAGGGGCACGGTGCCTGTGGAAAGGGGTCCCAGGCAGGCTACTGTGTACTACAAAGTCAAGGATGCAGGGAGAGATGCCAGAGCTGGGTCAGAATTGAAAAGGAAGTAGGAGCGAGTTGCCAGTGTAGAAATTATAGAGGGTGGAATTTTGGATTATCAGCCTGCAGGCAGGAACCTCCTGCGTTTACCTAATTATAGGTGCCTAGCAAGTGATTGTTGTTGTTATTAAGTTCTTAGAGGGCAGCTGGAAGGAAATACCAGATTTCTCTTTGTGGCTGCAAGGAACAGTTTTCCTTGTTCTGAGAGTGGAGGCAGAAGAGGAAAAGTGCAGGATCTTCCCAAATGAAATTAACTCCCTGGCATCTCCAAGTAGCAGGTATCTCCAGGTGGCAGGCTCCTGGTCCTACCATTCAGAAGGCTTTATACCTTGATTTCTGATACGCATCTATACAGCAGAGAGGCCTTTATGCAGCTTCTGTAGATTTTAAGTCATCCATCGTTTAATCTTACCTCATCAGATAGACTATGGAAAAAACTAAGTGCTACAACTGTCAACAGATACCTTTTGTAGTTAGTATGAGAACACATCGTTTCAAATTAGATTTGAGCACTAGGGTCATTTAACAGAGCAAATCCAGACCTGTCCTGAAGTAAAGCAAGTTTGTGTACTATTTTATTTAATTTTTGTGTTAATTCTTTAGTTGGAAGCATGGAAGAAGTATCTCCACATCCATCCAAAGGGCAAATATGCCTCTTTCTGTGTTTCCATATGCCAGTAATGCATTTCTGTTTTCTTTGTCCTGTGTAGGATTAAGGCCCATTTTAAGAGCTCTAGAGTCTTTTTCTAAAAACTAAACCACTGACTTGATTAAGTATTGAAAGTCTAAGGTGATGTTTGTTTCCTGTTTTCACCTGTTTTGCCTTTCCCTCCGTAACGTAAATTTTTTGGGAAGGAAAAAGATGAAGTAAAGCAAGCATGGGGAGAGAGTTTAGCAAAGTGAAATTCAGGCTCAGAGAGGTTTCTGGGATTCACATTCCAGGGGTGGGCAGGGAGAGCAAAGGGCAAAGGCAGCTAGGTCTCAGGAGAAGCATTCAAACTTTTCTTAGCATGGAAGCAAACTTGTACAGGCACTGGGAAACTGCCAAAAAATGTTGTCATGGAGGAAAGGGTTCTGGTCATTCAAGGAGGTCCAGTAGCCAGGATGGGGCAAATAGGTGTGCATAGGTGTGCACATATGTACAGGCAGACTAGATTTCAGAGAGAAATGGTCTATTTGATGAGCCATGAAAGCCTCCAAGAAAGAATAACAGTTTATTTTTAGGAACAGGCACAATTGAATAACAAGGCCCTCCAGGGAGAAAAATAAATGAATGAGATGGTGACAAAAAACTCATCTAGAGGAGTCTCCAAAAACAGAAGTCCCCTAGTGACTC
The DNA here is from genome assembly GCA_948472985.1 of Iguana delicatissima. Classification (NCBI taxonomy): domain Eukaryota; kingdom Metazoa; phylum Chordata; class Lepidosauria; order Squamata; family Iguanidae; genus Iguana; species Iguana delicatissima. Next base: position 83,507 of record CAOKZL010000359.1, on the reverse strand, counting down.
GCATGTCAGAGGGGGCAGTGAATCCGTTCCAGATTTTGACTTGCTTGAAAGGTGCTTTCTAAAGTGCTGAGTTACTTAGGAATAGGGGTCTACACATTGTATAGCTCCTTTAAATCCTGGAATGGATTCACTGCCCTACTGACTTGGGAGCTATCGTTTCCTTTGACTTGAATCTGGATTTGTTGTACTCCCAATCATCCTAAGCAATCTTGAGAAATAAAAACCCTCACTATACCCTTCAGAGTAGCTGAGGAATTAAAGGATAGAGCTTTGTTTTGTGGGTTAGAGTTAGACTCCACCCGTTGGACTTTCCTATGCTCTGCTTCTCATTTCCAGTTCTGTTCTCTATCCTGGCAGCAGCAAAGAAGCATGTTTGTTTGCCTGTGGTAAGAAGCAAGAGTTTGTTTATTCTGTGGTTCTTACAATGAATAGAACAGGATTGGGTGCGTAAAGCCAGAGGGCAAAATGATGAGGTAATTGAAAAGTAGCCTGAAACTATGCGTACTCTGATTTACCCTTTTATTTTACTTTTTTCCCCCCAAAGCCCTCACTGTGTTCACAATCATAGTGACTCTTTTTTTCCTCGTGTTCTTGATGGCAGAGGATGAAAAGAGCACCCAGTGAATAAAAATTCTGCTGTGCAGCTTACAGGTAGCTGGTGGACTGGCCACCTAGGCCAGTGGTCCTCAGGATGGTGGTCTGTGAACCAGCACTAGTCTGTGAGCCATTGGCTTCTGGTCCATGACAAATTCCAGGAAAGAAAGTGACAGCTGTAGTGAACGGGCTTAAATATGGGGCCAGTCCCTGGCACAACAGGGGGAAAAAATGCCCATCCCCCACATTGGATAGTTTAAGGAGCACTAGCCTAGGCCATAACTCAGGCTTAATCTTGGATGCTCCCACCCATCTAAATTGCTCTCTGCTATCTTTTCTTAATCCTTTATATAACACCCAGTTTAAAAGTTTTCCCTTGCTTTTCCAAGAGAAAGAAGAGTCTAAGAGTCAGGCTCCAGTGCTAGCTGGAAGAAAACGTCAAGGAGGAATTATCAGATCTGCACCCTAAAGTCCTTATTCTAATTCCTTTCCTTCCCTAAACTTACGATATAGATATGTTTGCTTTTGGGGTGGACCCTAAAATGGAGCTGTTTTAATCCAACATGAAAGCCAGACTCGGGAGCATATTGTTATTAGCAAAGCAGTTCAGTTCGTGAAGAATCAGAAGACGTGGACAGGCCTCAGGTGAAAGAGGACGGGAGCTCTTGGCAAAATCAGATCATCTGGCTCTTGTTATTCATGAAGATTTCTCAGAAAGAGTAAGATAAATTTCCTTCATCTAATGGAGAACAAAATGGAGAAGCAACAAGAATGGTTCCAGAAAATAGGAATCGTTTTTGTATACTCTGTCATCTGATGCAGCTTTCTGGTTGAAATTTCTCACCAAATTGCTAAAATAGAGATGTTTTTAAGACATGCCAAGAACTTAAAGAAAGCATTTGAAAAGCTAAGAGGATTTCACAAACATGGCACATTAGTGATCTGAGTTTTAGCAAAATCTGTGTGGCACAAAAATGCTAAAGGTACCTTTCAGCTGCAACCTTGTATCCATTTCTGTGAATATTAGCATTCTTGAATTCTTAGGTATTATTTAAAAGCAATAGCTGATGTTATTCAGTGTTCAGCTCACTGGGTGAAGAGTGCATTACATTGAGGAGAAAAACACAGGCATTTGAAAATAAATTTGAATGTGCTCCCAAAAAAAGATAAAGTGAGTGTGTTCTAGGAAATGCATGTTATCAGTCTAGGAAATGCAAGTTATCAGAAAAAGAGACTGGAATCGTAGACGAGTTTTCAACAGGATGTGGTTCTAAAAAGAAATACTTCAGATGTCCCATAGTACACACTCCTAGGAGACTCTGCTAGAGACCAAAACCACTGTACCAATGTTGCTTTGGGAATCTGATACGTAAGAGATGGCAAAATTTATAAATCTTCATTATGGTTACTAACCACGCTCCTTTACAGAGCTGACACGGAGGTGGTTTGAAGAAAACGGTTTGGCTCCAACCAAGTGGTTTCGCCAGTGTTATGGTGGATAGATTGTAAGAGTAGCAGAACCAAGGAGGGGGGCAAGCCCTAATTCAAGACTGACTGCAAAGAAAACAATTCACATTTGTGCATTGCCATACGGTGGGCCCTCCTCGTTTGCTACGGTTAGGGGTGCAGGACTCTTGCAAAAGTGGAAAAACTGCAAATATCAAAATGTGTGTTTTTGTGTGTCTGTGGGAAGAGGGCTGAGTCATAGTGGGGAGAGCAGATATCTGGGGTCCAAACCAGGTCAGGAAAAGGAGAGGGTAGGGGGAGTGGGTCAGCATGGTCACCCTATATGTTCTCTCTCTTGCCCATCTCCTTCCTTGGGTGTGGGGGGCCATCAGGAGAGTGTTTGTGGTGATGAGAAATTAGGCTTCAGGTCATCGTTAGCTGTCCAGACAGTGGCTTGTGGAGGAGGAGAAAGACCACAGGTGGGTTTCTAAAGGGTTGCTCAGCCTTCTTGGAGCCTCCAAGAGAAAAGGTTCCCCAAAGTTTAATATCTGTGGTTTATACGATCTGGTTTCTCTTCAGATTGCATAAATCTAAATAGATATCTATGGCAGCGTAATTGAATGGTAAAACAAATATCTGAAACAAATTGAAGAATCTCAGATAGCTGAGCACGGTACGGTCTTTTCCACCACTTGGTAGCAGGCCATCAGAGAGTTGGTCTGACTGCCGCATGAATTATTCCAGGACTAGAAAAGTGCCCCACCATAGGTTGATGAGGCAGGCCATTGGAATGTGCAGGCATAAATGTATTTTGCTCTGACAATGTAGATTTTGCTGTTGACTGAGAAAGAGAAGAGTCTGAAGCAGAAATGTGTTGTGTCAGAACCTCTGGCACACAGGGCTGCAGGAAGTGGCCTTGATTTGCATTCGACCGGGGAAAATAGGCGGTTTAGCCAAAAAAATTGGATGGATGTAGAGCTGGAAGACAAGGTCCAGAGTGCTGCAGTCATAGGTGGAGGTGCTTTTGAGCGTTGAATTTTAGCACGGCATTTTGATTCAATGTGATGGTTGTATGTTTTACCCTGTTTTTGCTCTTGTAGCTTATCTTGAGCTCTGGACAGCATGCGGTATGTCAGTTGGCCCAGCGCAGGCCACTGGGTCAGGCCACTTGAGCATAGGTCATAAGCCGGGATGGAAAAACATGTTAATCTCACATTCCCAAAGTTTGCCAAAGTAAGCATAGTAGGTAGTAGAGAAGGATGGGACTTTATCCAGGAGAGAGGAACCTCACATCCTGGGGATGAGTCCTGTCCTCCCAAACTGTCCCTCTTTCCTACCTTTTTGGATGCTTTTTTTTTAAAAGAGTTTGAAAAGAAATCCAGCGGTACCTTTGAGACTAACTGCTGTTCTTTTAGCGTGAGTTCTGTTGGGTATCAGTCCCCTTCTTCAGATGCACTGGTGGGGTTGAAAGTAAACCCACAGGTACAATAACTGTTTTATAACATATCCAGGGCAGAACTTTGAGCTCCATCAGTGCGCCTGAAGAAACGGATTGATGGCCACATGGCTGCCTGCGAAGATTTCTGTTTCTAGACAGCCTTTCTCAGACAGATGTCCTAGCAGAACTCTCAGGGAGACCAGGCTCTGAATCCCCATTCAGCAGCGGAAACCCTCTGGGTGACCTTGGGAAAGCCACACTCTCTCAGCCTCAGAGGAAGGCAAGGACAAGCCCCATCTGAAAAAATCTTGCCAAGAAAACCTCATAATAGGTTCACCCTAGGATCACCGTAAGTTGGAAACAACTTGAACATGCTCCTACATGTGTTCACTGAGGACCAAAATATTTGATTTGATCTATTTACTTTCCTGAACAAAGCTAAAGTTCCCCAGCTTCAGTTCCTTTTTTAACTGATTATATCAAACCGGGGAACATCCCTCCAAATTTCCATTGATGGCAGTGGATTGAGTTCATCAAAGAGGAAGTATCGTTAATGGGGGGGGGTTCCATCTTTTTAAGAGTTTTTCTTTGTAATCCAGTCTTAACTTGCCTAGCAAACTTTTGGAGGGTGCTTGATATTCCCTATCAACCAAAGCCCAAACAACAGATTTGGGAGGAAACGGGGGTGGGGAGAGTGTCTCTGCACAAGCTTTGTCACATCACACTTGCTGCTTGTTCCAATGAGAGGCAGTCAGCCGAGAGTTCTTCCTGATCTCTCCTGGAAGCATCTGCGCGTCTTCCAGGGAGCATTTCTGGGAACGTGCGGGGAGTGGAAATGGGAACTGATTGTGAATTGGGGGGGGGCAGGAGGCCAGGCCAGTGGGTTGGTAGTAAAGAGATGCCACCAGGCAGTCAGGCCCCAAAGTACGGGCAGACTCCCTCACCCTGGTATGTTTGGGAAGAACTGGAAATGCAAGTGTGTATAACTCAGCACAGTGGAGCCTTGGGGCCTTAGGTTGCCAGCAGGGCCGTTCTGTGTCCCGTGGGTCTGCTCCTTTCCCATAGGGCACCATTTGCTGGCCAAAGGAAGAGATGAATTGCCTCCGTCAGACACCTTCGGGAGGAACACTTCACCTTCTAAAGAGATTGCAGGGCTTTCCCCCACCCCTATGTAATCTTTCTCTCGCACTCATACTCTCTCTCATTCTCGCTCTTTCTTTTTCATGCCTGTTTTTCAAAACTAAAAATGGGCTTCCAGCTGTTTTTTGGTTCCATGTTGTTTTTGTTTTGTTTATTATTGTTGTCATATGGTGGGACAGCCATTCTCCTAAGGATGCTATCGTAGAGTGGATTTCCTGCCTCAGAATGGAGGTGGGGCAGGTGGCCCCAGGGTTCCTCCCAGCTCTGTGATTCTGTGCAGTTTGAGCTGATTCCCCCACATTCCCAGACTACCTTTTGATTGGACCAGGAGTCTGGGTGCCTGAGATTTTTGGGGGAGAGGGGATTGCGGCTGCCCTTGTTACCTCACTTCCTCCTTCATAGGGAAGGTCCCGGTGGACCCGCGTAACACTGTGCCCTCCGTTTATTGACCTGCTTTCCCCCTAGTCTGTGACAAAATGAAATTGCAGGCTAAATCCTCCTCCGCCGCCGCCTCCTCCTCCTCCTCCTCCTCCTGCCTTTCAGGTGGGGCTCTGGCAGTTGGCTTCTCAGCGCAGGAAGCCCCTCCCTGAGAACCCTCTTCCGATGACGGACCCATCGCCCCAGGGTTGGATTTTGCACGGCGGTGGAGGCTGGCCCTGGGCCAAAGGGAGACCCGGGCGCCACACCTCTTTCTTCCTCAGCTGTGCAGCCGAGTGCATCACGCGCAGTGGGCTTCTTCGCTGTGAGGAACTGCCGCTGAGCACATCTGCTGCGTCTCTCTTTTGGCTCGTGGCCAGCGGAGATCGCAGGCCCCGGCTAGCAGCGCCACAGCTGATGCCGGAGATCCCCTTTGGCTCTCTTCAGGACTCAGCAGCCAGCAGAAGCCCCCCCCCACCTGCGCCCTCCCGATCATTCTGTGTGGCACCGAGCTCCTCTGAGCTGAAGCCTGGCCGGGTTTTCTGCACAAAGCCAGGCTGGTGTCAGTGGGGCCGCCGACACCAGCGCCTTCTGCTTCCTATTGTTCCCATGCATTCCGGCACACGCGTGACTCCCCCTTTCCCGCCGCTCAGACGCCAGCCACATGGGCTCTTTGGAGCCACCGCCACAAAGGAGGATGGGAGCTCCACAGCCTTGAGTCCTCCTCCCCCTCCCCAGCTGAACCGGTGACTCCATTTTCTGTCCTGCCTGTCAGGGAGTCCCTGGCATGGAAGAGCCTGGGTTTGCTTCCCTCGGAAGGAGGTGGAGTCTGTCTCTGTCTCTCTCTGTCTCCCCCACCGCTTCCTCCTCCTCCTCCTCCTCCTCCTCCTCCTCCTCCTCCTTCCCCTCCCCTCCATTGTCAGCAGCCGGCGGCGCACCTGCTCCTCTCTCTGCTGCTGCCACTGACGGAGAGATGCTCTAGCCCTTCCTCCCTCCCTCCTCCTCCTCCGGCTCAGGAGGCGGCAGCGTTTTGGGGGAACGCCTGTCTGTCAGCCTGCTGCTCCTCCCTCTCTGTCTCTCTCCCTTCCTGTGCCAAAAAGTGGGGCAGGGGGCGGAGTGGAAGCAATGCCACTGGCGTGCCCCCGGCCCAGAGACCTCCCCTGGAAGCGACCATGACTCGACCAGCCCGCGTCTCCTGCTCCATGCTCAACTGCTTTGTAAGTGCGCTCCTTCCCTCCCTCCCTCCCTCCCTCTTTCTCTTCCCCACCCCCTTTTCTTCCCTCTGCCTGCTTCCTGGCCAGCCTGTGTTGCTTTCTGCCTCCAATATGGGGGGGAGGGAGGGTTGGGGAAAGAGCATCCCCGAAGGGTCGGCTCCAGAGACACGCTCAGCCCTTTTGCACCATTTCCCTCCGCCTGGCCCTTGAGGAGCGGCTCCATCTGCCTCCCCCATTCTTCTCCTTCACCTTGCTTTTCCCACTCTCAGCTGGTGGGGGAAGGACTGCCGTGGTCTTGGCCGTCAATTGCATTTTGGCCCTGTGGTCCAAGTCCACCATCGCTCCAGGCCACAATGGGAAGGCAGGCAGAAGTTTGCCCTCCCAGTCCAGCTGGATCATTTCCCAGGCTGGTAGCCGCTGCCTCGCCAAGGACGACGGCACACCCCTCATCCCCTACCCCATCTCCGTCTTTTGGGTGGCACTGGAGCATGTCGGTTTTGCGCTCCTTTGGATCGCGGCCACACAGCTGCCTGCAAAGAGGACCAGGTGGCTGAGGCACAGCACTGGCCTTCTCCCATGCATCCACCCCCTTTGTCCTTCCCAGCCCTCTTCTAAGGCTACTGAAACCAGGAAGGAGGGGATCTGGTTCAAACCCATGCTGGTCTTCTGTGGTTGCTGTTGCTGGGAGGCACGATGGGATGGGATAGGACAGGACGGGACAGGCCCTTAGTACAAGCCAGTCCCTCTGGCCTCTGAGCATCTGTGATGAACAGCCTGAGGCTGTTGCCGGAAGCGCACTTACTCAGCAATGTGCTCCATAAGTCGCCTGTGGCCTCTGGAGGACATCCTGATTTGGGCCTGCTGAGGAGAAGGGGAAAGGCCCAGAGGAGTTCTGCTGGGACAGCGTCTGACTGAGAAGGAATGGCTAGAAATAGAAATGGGGGTACTTGGGCAGGTGGGTGGGCGTACCCAGGGTGCATGGGTTGGTGGGAGCAACTTGAAGGCCTCTGAGCCTCCAAAAGTGTCAGGTGGCACGAGTTGTGGTGTGTGTTGTTTGTGTGTATGTGCCTTCTGTGACGTTTTTGTCATTTGTGCCTGCTGCACGCGTGCTTCACAGGCCTGTCTGTGTTTACATGGGTCAGGTTAGGGGTGCGGGCACTGTGAGAGGTGATCCCATGGTAGAGCACATGGCAGTGGCGTTGTTGGAGCTGTGCACCCCAAACCTGTTTCTGACTTATGGTGACCCCAAGACAAACCTATCACAGGGTCTTCTTCCCAACATTTGTTTGGAGGGGTTGCCTTTGCCTTCCTCTGAGGCTGAGAGAGTGCAACTTGCTCAAGGTCACTCACTGGGTTTCCACGGCTGAGCAGAGATTTAAACCTTCTTCTCCAGAGTCACAGTACAGTGCTCAAAAGCACTACACCACTCAGTGACATACCTCCGACATTTCACGGATGAAAACTGGGACACGTGTGGCCAAGCAATATCAAGAGTGTCGTCAGTGTGGAAAAAGTGATTAATGAGAGAAAACAGACAAGCCAGGAGACGCTGTGGCAGTTTGCTTTTGCCCGAGCCTCCTGAGAAGGGTAAAATTTTGCCCTCTCCTCTTCGCTTTGTAGAGTTCATGGTGTGCAAACCACTTTTGCTCTTTGAAATTAGCTTATAGCAATTGAAGTAAGCCAAGGACAAAGGAGAAAGGTGGCAGGAAGAGAGAGTAACTGGGGCATTTTAAAAGCAGCTGCGAAAGTGGGATGGCAGGGGACTATCCCTTCCAGATCAGGACAGTTGGAGGGAACACAGTGGCAGGGATGAGGTGCAGTGAAGGAAACTGTGGGCACACCCCCCCGTACCTCTGGGTACTATTTTGGGCAAAGTAGTACACACAAGAGGGTGGGTGGTGGGGAAAACTTGTGACTGCCCTTAAAAACTGGAAGGGTTACTGGCTTGACTGGGGCAGACCAGGAGGAATCCCTTTGAAATGTATGATGGAAGGAAAAGCGGGATATGAATTGAATACATGTCAGTTCGCAGCTTGGTAGTGCAAGGGTTACAGGACAGTGTAAAAAATTCAGTTAGCTATGCTCCAGATTAATTTCATGAGGAACGTGGAGGCACATGCACACTTTGGCTTTGGTAAGCAAGTTGCTGTGGGGAGGAAAGGCATCTCTGTAACTCATAGTACTATAACATAGTTCTGTAACTTTAGTCCTCTGGTGTGTCTAGTTGTGCACACACCTAAGCATGTATTCATGTTCTGCGCCTGGTTGCTCATCCTCCATGAAGTGGAAAGGCTCAGCAAGTGGTTGGCACTGATTTCCAGTGCCTGGGATCTGGTTCATACCTACATCTCCCTCAATAACAATTTGTATTGTAGACTCTCAAGTATCTGATCACATCACAGATTTTTGGGTAGATTTTAGAACCTTACTATCCAGTTTTTCGTCATGGGGACGCTTCAGTTTTGACCACAATAGACCTTGCTATTTTCTAGATTCAGAACTGTCAAAAAAAAAAAAAAACTTCTCCCAAGTCTTACAGATGCAAATGTATAGGTGTGTGTGTGTTAAAAGCATTCAGCCTGTTTCTGTCTCCTGTGTCCATATCATGAATTGGGTGTTGGTCTCTTAAATACATTCACATGGTGCATGTCCTCATAGATAACAAAGGTTGTTCACTCTTGCACAGGCAGCAAACAAGATGTGCTTGTCAGAGGAATTCTCTAACCTAGAATTTTAAATCAGTGTTCAAAACTCAACAGAGGGTGGGGAACTTCAGAAGGCCCCTCCTCAGTCCCAGGCCCACCATCAAATTAGTAAAATTTCAACCCCTATTTATCCCGGGCCACAAGTTCTATCTGACAGCAGTGTGCCTTCAGGTCGCCTGTTGACTCCCGATGACCCCATGAGTTTCCTGGGGTTTTCTGAGGTAAGGAATCCTCTGAGTTGGTTTTCCACTGCCTCCCTCTGTAATAACAGCCCACAATGCCTGGTATTCCCTGCATGTCACCCGTCCAATTGCTAACCAGACCTGATCCTGCTCTAGCCACACAGATGGACATTATATATTTGCTTTGAAAAATTACAATTTTTTTCTCAGGTACCCGGCTTGAAAAACAGGGACTGTCAGGCACTTGCAACCCACAGTTGCTTAGTAGATACCAATCTGTTTTAACTGATGTTTTCTAAAATCTTTATCTCCTTACTTCCTGTCTTGTCCTATCAAGTGCCACTTCTGCACCCTGCCACCTCCACAGAAAAGAGAAAATGGTGGGGGGAGTGGAATTGCCCATATTGTGAGGTTAGCAGGCAAGCAAAAACCTTGCTTGATATATTTAGAAATGACTGGTGAACTCGGTTATCTCAGTGCTGAATTTCCAATGAGGGAATGATGTCATTTTTTTTCCAAGCAGAAAAAGAATTTCAGCACATCCTAAAAATTCTGCTCTCTGTCAGTCCTGTGAAGGGAGAGCACACTGATTATTAGACTAAAAGAAGGCAAGGCTGTGCCTCTAATTGGATCAAAAGGACATCCAAAATCAATCTCTTGTACACTTGAAACAGATACCTTTTCTGCTTCTCTTGTGTGGCCAAAATGTTTTTCCTATGAAAACAGGCTCAAATTTGTCAGCCTTCCAAAGATTTCACTTTATTAGTCTGAAAATATACAGCCATTTCAATAATTCTGGTTCAGACTGCTCCTGAGCCTTAGCTGTGGTTTTATTGAGTACAGTTGCAGGTGGCTTAATCTTAGATCCAGCAAGCAAAATGGACACATGAGCATATGAATTTGCCATATACAGTGTCATGTCTTTGGCTCAGATACAGTCTGCCTCAGGGATATACATGAGGGTGAAGATGCTCCGTGAACATCTGAAGCGCTCTTGCACTGTGTCAGACCAATGATCCCTCTGTTAGCTTGAACCTGGAGCTGAATCCAGCCCTTTTGGGGTCACGGTCCAAGTCTCTGGGCTTCTTCAGATGACCATGTCCCTTCCCCCATGTTACCGGGTAGCTTCCCTGCTTTTGCAAGGCCTCCCAGTTCTGAAAGGTTGAGATGTCTTTCCTAAGGCTTTGTGACTGGCAGTCTAAACTTTAAGCTAAAATATGCTGGAGTTTTGGCCCCACCTCTTGCCCATCCACCATATGTCCCCCCAGAAACTTCTTTGAAAGAGATTCCTTACCTTTGACTGAATCCAGTTTCTCTGTCTACTCCAAGGTCACAGGCAGAGGTTTTCTTCCCCATCTTCCTATATGAGATCTTTTGACCTTCTTACTGTAGAGCAAAAACTGTGGGCCTCTTTCAAGCCTTCTCTGTGATTTTTGTGCTTAGGTGCTCTCAGCAGAGCAAAAACCTAGTCTGACCCCAAGACTCTTGGCCCATTCCAAGCAAAGAGCACAAGGTTTTTGCAAGAGTGAGGTGGGGGCTCACAACCTTTGCCTTTGTTGCTCCTAGAACATAAAGCTGGAAATCACCCAAGGGTTCAACTAGTCCAATCCCTAGCTCATGCAGGAAATTCACTGCTAAAGCGTCTCCAAGATGTGGCCATTCAGCCTCTGCTTAGAAAGCTCCAGCTGAGGTGAGCACCTTCCAAGGGCCATTCCACCATCAAACAGCTCCTGCCACTGCCATGTTCTTCCTAATGTGTACTCAGAATCTCTCTTTTTGTCATTTGAATCCATGGGATTTGGAAATCAGCCATTCAGAAGAAAGAACATTTGATGCTCCTCACATTGTCCCTGTTTTTTCTTTTTTTTTAAAAAAAGAAAGCAGATGGGAGGAAAAGAAGAACCATTCTTTGGTGACTGTGTGGGGTGAAAAGACAGTAAGGTATAGCAAGGGGAGCAATTCTAACACAAATGAGATTATGCCTAGATTTGTTTTTGTTTTTTTAAATACAAGTTAACCCCAAGACTGGGGCGGGGACAAACACTGGGTTTCTTAAAAACATTTTTGCTAGTTTCTAGGAATGTTCAGTATTTTCTAGTCTTTCTGGTTGCTAAGACTAGTGGCTCCTTTTAGGCTAAACAAAAAAAAATCAGATGCAAAGATGTGTTGAGGAAAAGATTTTGCTCCGGGGAAGGAGTATGTGGGGTTTTTTTTTCCTGGCCTGGAAAGAACAAGAAGAAAAAATAATTTATTGCTTCCTTTGAAGGTCTGTCATTTCTTCAGTGGAAGTCACCCCCTCGGCCAATGCAGACACACGGTTGTGGTTTTGTTCATGGTTGCGGTGGCCAGTTTTTCTCCTGGTGGCCAGACTTTTGGAGTTGAGTTCTCTGTATTTGGTTAGTCTGGTCTTCGGGTGCAGAGGCACAGTCTTCCACCAAACCCATACCCAAAACCCTTTCCAGTTTGGGCATACCTGCTGGAGAACTTAGGCTGCTCCCCTGGCACCCACTTTTAAACGTTCAGGCAGTGGCCAAGCAGGCATCGTGGCACAGAACTGACCCTGAATGCTTAAAAGTGGGTGCCAGGAGACAACTCAAAGAGGAGCTCTGGCTGACAAGCATGATTTAATCCCCTCTTCTTCTGCACAAATAAAGGTGTCCAATTTTCTAGGCAACAGCCTTGGAAAAGTATCACGAGATATTGTTGGGACAGCAAATTTAAACTAGTTTAATCACAATTGCTTCATGCTAAAAATCTTTAGTTCTGTTAAGAGGGATGTTAGTTGCAGAGGCTCAACAGAGCTTCCATATTCAGGTGCACTCTGCCTCTGAATACCAGCTTTCAGGTAACAAAGATAAGTGCGGGGACTTTCTCCCACACTGTGAGTAATGGGATGCTGGACTAGATTATCCAATTGAGCAAAACTCTGCTTCTGTTCTTATAACTGTTTGCTAACTACTACTACTTATTATTATCAACATATGTTGTCCACCTTTCCTCCAGTAAGCTAAGGGCTTAATACATACCTCTTCTGTTCACTGCTTTATGCTCACAACAACTCTGAGGTCAGGCTGAGGGTCTGTGTGTGGCCCAATACCATGCTGTATGTTTCATAGCTCACTGAGGGCTACAGCGTTGAATGTCCCAGGTCCTAGTCCAATGCTCTTAATGGCTACACCATCTTCCCTCTGTTGGTGTTTACTGAGTGCTCATTTCAGCCTCCTGCTCCAGGTACTTCCCAAAGTCTTGGACTGGCAGATGAGAATTCGGCCATTTTCCAGCTAGATAGGGTTGGTTTCTGAAGATCTGGCTGGGGTGTGTTAAGAGAACCATGGAAGATGGTTCAGAATCCATACAAGAGCACTGGGCTATGGAGGTAGGACTGAGACTAGAGCAGAAGCTACTGAGACCAGCAGTTCTTAATCTGTGGTCCACAGACCCCCCAGGGGGCCGCAGTGTCCTCACAGGGGGTCCACACAGGCTTGAAGAACTATTATGAGCTTTTATAGTTAAGAAAGACAGATGGATGGATGGCCACACATTGATCTCAAAGAACAGGAGTCTTCTGCTGGTCAGAGACATCATTTGTATAAATTTTTGTTACATTATCTCAAACAGTTCAGAAATTATGAAAATAACTCTTTGAAAACATATACATTTATACACACACACACTCAGCCCTTGCTACTTCTGCACACAGTGAGAACATGCAAGTGAATGACGTTGAGTGGTTGAAACATAGCACATGACATTTCTTGCTACTGTGCATATAGCCAGAAACCGCCTTCCTAGCTGCACTGAATCCTAATGTTGTCCGTGTTGTGCCGCCACATTCACCACCACCACAATAACAATAATACCACCACATTCTCTTGGTCATCCACAGCAACAAAAGATACTTGTAGGGGGTCCATGATACAGAAAAGGTTAAGAACTTCTGCCCTAGACCACAGAAGAAAATCAGAAGAGGACTTCTTTTCTCTTATATATATAGAGAGAGAGAGTCCCCCCACCCAACAGAAGTTTGAGCATATCAGCTAGAGCTGTAGTCTCTTTGGGGATCTGGATCCCAATTCAGCCCGCATTTTAGGAGACGCTTGCCCAACTGGGGAGAGGGTGGAAGCCTCAGAAGAGGTGTGTGCAACTAAGTTTATTTCCCTTGTGCCTGGGCTGCATATTCTGTGTTGCTTTGGCCAGCATGCTCTGTTGTCGCCGCTCTCTCTCAGCCTCTGCTCCTTTCTTTGATTTTCAGGGTGAGGAAGGCCCTCCCAGTCTGGAATACATCCAGGCCAAGGACCTGTTCCCCCACAAAGAGCTCATCAAGGAAGAAGAATCATTACAGGTAAGCCACCTCAATGACCAGGATGATGTGCATTGTGACACTGTGAGGCTGGAGGTGTGGAGAGTGATGCTGGGTAATCACAGATCCTGACCTTTCCTTGCTTCCAATCCCTGAGGATAAAGTTGAGTCACAGCAACCACATATCTCCAGCCTTGTTCCTTCTGTGCTGGCTGCTGACTTGACTTCTGAGCTCAATTCAGACTGCTGGTTTTGACCTACAAAGACCTAAATGGTGGCAGAATATCTGAAAGACCACCTTCTCCCATAGGAGCCTTCCCAAAAATTGAAATCTTCAACAGAGGCACTGTTTCATATTCTCCAATTCCACCAGGCTAGGCTGATGAAGACAGAAAACATAGGGCCTTCACTGGGATGGCACCCCTGGCTGTGGAACTCCCACCCAAGAAACGCCAGGCTGGCCCGGCCCCTCTTGGACTTTCAGCAGGCAGCCAGGACTGGGCTGTTTCATACAGCCTTTGGCCCTGAAAACCAAAGTGGCTTTTCTCATTGTTTCAGGTGTGTGTGTGTGTGTGTGTCTTGTAACAACTTTTTTAAAAGCTGTTTTAGTCTCCTTTTAAAGAGCAGTTTGACCTGTTTTTATTTGCTGTACATCAGCTGGGGAGCTATGCCTGGCTGAGAAATTATAAATACTTAAATAAATTATGTAAATAGGCAGGTGCTACCAAGGCGCACTGTATTTGCTCAGGTGCAGTTTGAAGTTGTAGGGGTCCCAGAGCACCCCTTGTCTTACCCTGAGGACCCACCTCTCTCTCTTTTCCAAAGATGCCTGTTTTCTGTCCTTCCCAAAGCTGCCACAGTTCTCCTGCCTTGTGACCTCAGAGTAATCCTCATGGCAGGCTCCAGAAATAATGAAAATAGGTCATGGATGGTATAGCAGTTTGCATGTTAGACAAGGACTCCAAGAGATGGGGGTGCAAATCCCTGCTCTGTTATGCAAACCCACTGGAGGGCCTTGGAGAAGTCCTACTCTGCAAGCCTCAGAGGAATGCAGACCCAAACTTCTCCGAACAAATCTCACCCAAAAACCCCCGAACCCACCGTAAGTTGGAAACAATTTGAGAGCAGACTGGAACAAAGCGGTTAAGGTGCATTTTCCTTGCAAGATGCTGGCAGTTTGTGAAGAGGGAGGAAAGACAGTTTTAAACAATGGGAAGAAATTTGTGCAAAATGTCTTGTATGACACACGCATGCACGCACTCCCGATTTTCCTCTTCCTTTTAGCCATGAACTAAGGCAGTTCACATCCAGAAAGCAGGACTCTTTGATTTTTGCAGAGGTGGCTGGGAGCAGCCATCGGTCACTGTCACAGCCTCTAGTAACCTGTATAGACTTTCATCATGCCATCACTGCTGTTATCATTTTGAAGGCTGCCTTGCCTCCACAGAATGAGAAATACAGAACAAAGAGCCAATCCCATTCATTTGGCACAAGCAATTTTAAAACTGATAGAAAATCAGGCTTTTGGGTTACAGAAACCAGGCTTTCTAGCCTTTTGAAGGACATGGCTGATGTTTATGCTGTCATTTCTTCTGGCTTCACTTTAACTCGTGCAACTTCTTGAACTGGGTGTTCTGCTGAGCTCTTCTTTTCTACCTGCCTTTAAACAATTTCCAGAATGTTTCTGTTTAGTTCTTATGATTTCTCAGGTGTTTTAGAAGGTAATGTGCGTTACCCTCTTGGAAAAGGGGAAGTCACCCTTCTGAGTTGGAGATCGTATCTTCCTCATCTTAATTGCCAGGCACCCTGGGTTTCATCAGGAGAAACTTTCTAGTTGCACCGTCACATTCTGTTGCAGAAGCCGCAGGGAAGTAGATCTTCTGTGTTAGACATTCTGCAGCATTGTGACCTGAATAGTTGTAAACAGTGCCTGCAAACTTCACCCTCTTGCTACAGGCAGGGTTTGTTTTTTTAAGGGAAAAAAATGCCCAGGACGGAGAAAAAAAGTCACATGATTTTTTTTGGTGAACTATAATACAGCAAAGCATTATTGTTCAGGCAGGACATTGGACTTCTCATGAGGGGCAGGAAGTACAAAGGCGTGCAGGGAACCTGATCCTATAATGCATTGGGACTCTCACAGAAATAGCCCACAGATCATTTTGGGCAGGTGGGAATTAAGATGGAACTGCGTAATTATAGTGTCATATAAATGTGGCTTAAATGTGTGTGTATGTGCTTTTAAGTTGCCTGCTGACTTAGGCATCCTCATAAATTTCAGAGAGTTTTCTTAGGCAAGGAAGACTGAGAGGTGGTTTTGCTAGTTTCTTTCTCTGAAATAGAGCCTCCGGCACCTGGGACTCGTGTGTTGCCTCCCATCCAAGTGCTAACCAGGGCTGACCTTACTTACCTTCCAAGATCAGATGAGATCTGGTGCCTTTCAGGGAGAAAGCTAAAATTCCCACTCCTGAGCATTTTTCTTTGCTCTTCTGCTTAAATATTTTTAAGCATTTTGTGGGGTGAGCGGTGAAATAACAGCCACAAGCCTTAGCAAGATGAGCGCCCACAGGAAAGAGAGGCAAGGATCATTAGCTGCCCCACAAATGGGGTCTCCTTTCATCTACAGGCTTGCCCAATCCTTGCTGACAAGAACTGTAAGGAATTCCTATTTGGGCTGGCTTTTGGCATAGCAGGAATAAAATTCTTATTGAGGATGAATTTTTAGCATATCTTTTGTTTTGACTCACTACAGCATCTGGCTTTTTTTTTTTTAAAAGACCTTTCCTTGATCCCATGGTGTTAAATCCAAAACAAATAAGCAAAACAGCAAAGACATGAATGCCTAAATTTGGGGATGGTTAGCCAATGTGTGAGCGTACATACATTTGCTGCTCTCACAAAGAAGCATCGTGAAAAGCAACAATTGCTTAAACTTCTTCCAGGCAGAAAGGGCTTTTTTAAGTCAAATTTTGTTGCAGAATCCACCCAGATGTGGGTGTAGAGGAGAGGCATTTTGGAGCATTGTCACCTGCAAAGTTGTCAACGGAGTCCTTGAGTTTTAACCACTGTTTTTAACGAAATTACCGACAAAAATTGTCCCAGTCAATCCATTGCATTTGTGATGGTCATGAGGGTTTTTTGGGGGAAAAAGGCAAGCCAGCAGCTGCTTGAAACAAACATGCAGTCACCTCTGAAAATTCTTTAACTTTAAGAAAAAAAATTAAAAAGTACCACCTGAATTGCAACGCAAAAGTGAAGCCAGCCGTGTCCCTTCTGATCCCAACAGCTGACGAAACTTGGTCCCACAGTCCTGTGAGAAGTTCACATCTCCTGTGCAATTTCACAGAAACCTGGAGGTGTTAAGCTTTCCTGTTAACTGACAAAAAAAATAAAAAAAGTACATCTATTTTTAAATGACAAGGGCAGATTCCCCGTCTTGTTTTATCTTTCGGCAGGAAAAACAAAAAGGCTTTAGCTGAAACAGAAATGCAGACCAACAGCCAAGAAGTTCTGGAGGATTGGCTATTGATACCCCTTGAGAATATTGTCCTCTCATTCCCTTTAACAAAAGCTTTCGAAATGTAGCTATGTGGTGTTTGTGTTGTTTTGCATCTTGACATGTTGGGGAGATAATGCTGTGTGTTGTGATTGTGTGCTTTTAAGTCAGTCTGTACGTAGGGCGGGTCGTACAGGGTCTATCATGGGGTTTTCTGGGGCTGAGAGTGGCTGATGTGGCCAAGGGTTTCCATGGCTGAGCAGGGAATTGAACCCTCGTCTCCTGGGTTGCGGTTCAATGCTCTGTCCATATGTCACTCTGGCTCTCTTAGAGATAATTAGGAAGTATCTAATGGTAGATGAATAATTAGAAGGTAACTAATAAAAAATAGATAATTACGATTGAAATGAGAATATGCTGCTTTAATTGCACCTTGGGTGGTCAGTTATTGGGAACATACAGGTCTGCCTTTTCCTAAGCCAGGCTGTTTGGCCCATCTGGTTCAGGGAGGGGTGGACAATTTGGCCTGGCGGCCCATGTGGTGCCCAGAGTGGCCACAACAGCTGCCACCACATTTATCAATCAGTCGGTCGACCTGTTCTCAGTTGGGGCTCAAGGTGGCTTACCCTTTGAGAAAGTACAAGACAGCTAAAAACGTACAAAAAGTGTATATGGCTCCCTGGCAGGCTGAAAACAGAACTGGAGAAAAACTAACGAATGCTTGAATCACTGATGCTAGGTATTATGTCAGATGATGTTCTAGACTGTTTCAAATAAGATCATTAGTTTCGGATTAATAGCGAGTTCTTTATTGTTACAAGAAAACAGAAGTCATGAACTTGTGAGGTGCCGTACAACATCCCACTCAGCTCAGGCGTCTGCAGGTATCAGTGCCTTTGAAAAAGATTATCTTATTGTCTCTTTCTGTTCTTGAGCTGGGCTGCTGTGGTGACGAGCTTGAGTAGTCCAAAGGCGAGAGCTCTAACGGGGCTCCTTTCCCTCTCCCAGGTCCCGTTCACAGTGCTACAGGGTGAGGGCGTGGAATACCTGGGCCATGCCAGCGACGCCGTCATTGCCGTCTCCAACTACCGGCTCCATATCAAGTTCAAGGACTCTGTCGTCAATGTAAGTTTCTGGGCTGCCTGTTGCAAGCCATGTTCTGAACAGAGAGCTGTACAGTCCTGCGTCAGGCCCTCTTTTCTTGGAGTCAACCTGTGTTGGGAAGGAGTGGAAAGCTGTTTAACCTACTCATCTGCCCTTGCTGCAATTCCGCCACGTCCTGGCCTCCGCCACCAAGCTTCTGCCTGACCTTTCCAAACCTCCTTCCCAGGTTCTTTCCATGCAGCGTGAAGCACAGTGGGGTGGCTACCTCAGGCAGTAGAAGAGCAGCAGTGGCCAAATTATTCATCCTTCTCCCTTAGGAGATCCTGTACGTTTTTTGTCCAGAACCAGGAAGTTCTGAATACTGTGCTCTAAGTCAGGCACTCTTGGAGTCAGGCATGGTGGCTAGCAGAAGTACTTGTTCCAGGACCAGCATAGCTAGGCAAACAGTCTTCCCAGCCTCTGGCAAAGGAGAGGGGGAGACCACCCCCTGTTGTGGGGTGGGGAAGTGTGCCTTTTCTAGTTCTTCCTCTGGGATACTGCTGGGACTGGTGGCGAGGACAGGCACAGGTACAAAGCTGGAGGCCGGAGCTTTGTGTCTGGGCATGGACCACGCCTGAGCCCCTGAGATCTCTAATGTGGGTTTCAAAGCCAGGTGAGTGGAAGTACGTTAAGTCAGTTGCCTAGTTGGTGCACTTCACCTCTGGGAGGTTATCTTTCTCCTGCGCGTTGGCTGAGGCCCTCTCTCTGCCCCCTCCCTTCTCTCTATAGGTGCCTTTGAGAATGATGGAAAGTGTGGAGAGCCGAGACATGTTCCAGCTTCACATTGTCTGCAAGGATTCCAAAGTAGTCAGGTAGGGGAAAGAGGAGGAGCGGGGTGCTTTTGAAAAACTATAGACTGCCCTTCTTCATCTACAAGGGGTCCCAAAGCAGCACATACAACGTGATAAAAGAACAAATTAAACATGGAAACGGCACTGTTGCCAATCAAGAACTGAAGAGGCAGATGCTCTTGTAGCTGTGGCGTTAGGGGAGTTTCTTTGAGGTAGTCTGAGTGTTGGACTATGACCTTGGAGACCAGGGTTCGAATCCCCGCTTGGCCAGAGAAACCCACTCCATGACTTCGGGCACGTCATATGCTCTCAGACCCCAGAAAACCCCATGATAGGTTTGCGTTAGGGTCACCATAAGTTGGAGAATTTTGTTTTTTTAACTGCTTCAGCTATAACGACTGTGGGGCATCTTAGATTTCTGTTCAGAAAATGGCAGGATGTATTTTAAATAAGTAAAGAAATGTCTCAGTCCATGGCAGGTGCCATTCTCATGTTGATTTTTACATGGGAGACAGTGTCCTTTTCCCTCCTGGCAGTAGATTGCCTAGAGGATGCTACTCTGGTCCTGCCTTCCTGAGCGTTCATAACAAGGACCTGCATACCTCAATACCTCCGTCTCTCTCTCTCTCTCTCTCTCTCTCTCTCTCTCTCTCTCGCTCTTGCTCTCGCTCTCTCTCCCCCGTCTGGATCAGGTGCCATTTCTCTACTTTCAAGCAATGCCAGGAGTGGCTGAAGAGGCTCAGCCGAGCCATCACGCGCCCCACCAAGCCGGAAGACCTCTTCGCATTCGCTTACCACGCCTGGTGCTTGGGGGTCTGTGCCGATGAGGAGGACCAGCACGCCCACCTCTGCCGCCCAGGTGAGTCCTGGCTGTCATTGTGTCCTGGTGGCTATCTCCAGTACAAGTCCAGATGGCCGCAGACGGCCAAGGTGGTATTTTTTTTGCATGCCTTAATCCTTTGCCTGTCATTGGAATGCATAGATGCATTGACAGCTCTTCTCACCTAAATCAGCTTCTTATTTAGTTACCCATCTCGTTCATGCCTTACTCACTTCTTGGTTGGATTACTGTGAGGTGCTCTATGTGGGTCTGCGTTTGAAGAGTGGAAGGTTTGGCTGGTCTAAAGAGCTGAGAACAGACTGCTAACTTGGCCTGACTAAATGGAGCACACAGCTCCCTTGTTGTAACAGCTCCCTTTCGTGCCAGTCCATTTCCATACACTATTTAAAGTGCTGGTTTTGACCTATAAGGCCCTATACAGTTCAAGTCAGGTCATTTGAAGGACCATATTTACCCTTACAAACCTGCTCGTTTTTTTGAGATCTGCGTGGGAGACCCTTCTCTCTGTCCCATCACCATCTCATGGACAGGGGAGATGGGCTTTTCAGTGGCTACTCCTAGGCTCTGGAACTTCCTTTCCAGAGCAGTTAGACTGGCACTGTCCCTACTCTCTTGTTGAAAACAAGCAAAGACCTTTCTGTTCAGACAGGCTTTGCAGGACTGATTGGACAAGGCCCATTCCATCTAAACAGTGGGCTGGCTTTCCTGTTTGTTATTTTTGTTGTGCTGAGTTTCTTTAATGGTTTGTGTGTTTAACTGGTTTTAATTGTTTTTTACTCACTTTTTAACTTTGGTAATTTGTGAATGTTTAGCTGCCGCAAGCTGCCTTGAGCCCCAAACTGAGAAAAGATGGGAAATAAATAAAAAAATTATTAAAATATTTGTACCTCACTTCATTTCAAAAAGCTCTCAGAAGGACTTACAAGTAAAATTAAAACAAATAGTTAAAACAGTTTAAAACAGTGGTTCTTAACCTTTTCTCTAGCATAATTTGTTGCCAGGGTCCCCCAAGACCTAACCCAAGATTTAAACATTTAAATTTAGATTTAAATACTAAAACATTTGTTTAAATATTCGATTATTTATTTATTTTTTTAAAGTTTCTAGAGACTAGGATTCAGATCCCCATTCAGATAGTGGGTGACCTTGACAAGTCCCTGTTGCTGCCGTAGCTGTTGGTAGCCAGCATCAGTAGGGCTTTGTGGACCTCCGGTGAGGGCTCCATGGACCCCCTACCCCCTGCCCAGTCCTTGGACCCAAGGTTAAGAACTGCTGGTCTCAGACAATAAAAAAATTAAATAAACTAAACATAAGTTAAAAGAGACATAAAAGATTAAAATAAATTAAAAATTACATCAGTATTTGTATAGGGCTGATGAACAGCCAAGTTTTCACTTGGAATCTCAGTGAAGTGAGAGTTGTTGCCAGTTGGGTCTCAAAGGGACAGACATCCCACAGTTAGAGTGCCGATGGCTAAGAAGGCCCCGCTTCTGCCCACATCCCCATACAGTGTATTGGGCTCACTGCTGCCACAGTAGAGGAGCCCCTCCCCTCAGTAAACTTCAGTCCTCAGGCATGCACATAGAGGGAGGGGTGCTCCCTCAAGAACTGAGGTCCCGTTGAATCAGCGCGGCCGTGGTGAGTCAGCACTTACATAAGTTCGGTTGATTGAGTGGGCTTAGCCCTCTTTGGGACTGACTGTTAGAAGGAAGTGTCAGAATAAACTGTCAAAATTTAGGCAGTGGCTGAGATAAATGGCTTTGTTCCTTCACCAGGAGACCACGTGAAATATCGCTTTGAGATGGAGCTCGCCCGGATGGGCTTCGACCTGCAGAACGTGTGGCGGGTTTCCGACATCAACAGCAACTACAAGTGAGTCAGCCTGTTTGCCAGACCCTCTCGCGGAGAAGGGAAAGAGAGTCTGTGGCATTGCAAAAGATGCTCCCCTCCACCCACGCACCCTGTGCCTTGGCGCTGACCTGCAGAAACCACAGTTGGCATCTCATCCCCTAGATCAGTGGTTCTCAACCTGTGGTTCCCCAGATGTTTTTGGACTTCAGCTCCCAGAAGCCCTGAGCATTGACCATAGTGGCTGGGGCTTCTGGGAGCTGAAGTCCACAAACATCTGGGGACCCACAGGTTGAGAACCACTGCCCTAGATGATAGCACCAGATACAGATAGCAGTTTACACTGGCAAGGCAATCCCATGGCATTGCCTTGAGGGTAGTGAAAAGCCTGGCTGAGTCACTCTGTGCACCCAGACGCACACCATCTCATGTCAAACTTCTGACAGGTGCAACAGAGAAATGCCTGCCCCCCAACACAGCTCACACAAAAGTACTTTTGAGTGGGGGAGATAGGCAAGCTTGAAATAAAGAAGAGGTTCCTAATTTTTTTTACCTTGCTGCAGTAACATCACCAAGAGCAGCACTTCCATTTTGTTGAGAAGCATTTTAACCAAAGTCATTTGGAAAACCAACAGGAGGAGGAAGACATTTGATAGATGGTCACTAAGTCTCTCTGGCCAGAGAAAGATTGTTACTGGGAGCGGGAAGGCTAAACATCCACCCTTCCGTTGATACTTGGACATGGCTAGGCTCATGTGCTCTAGACACATGCAGAGCAGTAATTCCAGCTAAGGGGCATTGAGTCACAATCATGGGGATGGGATGACGGTCCTGTGGGGCGTCTGTAAGAGTTAACATCCTTGGTTTTCCCCAGCCGAAAGAAAAATCAAGGCTGTTCCTATATCCAGACAGCTGCTGGCATAGAGGAGCCTCCCCTTTTGCTGCCCTGTGATGACCACATTCTGTTATTACCTTATAGCAGGGGTGGGCACTGTCCACCTCTGGGTCATATGCTGTCCTTGGAGTCCACCAAGTGTGGCCTCCAGTGCCCTCCACCACATTTTTAATTCTGTATACAGATTTGGGGGAAGGGGGAGTTTATCCCCAAGCCAGCCAGAACATGACAAAAAATGGCCACAGATGCAACAGTTGCTTCCCTCCCCAAGCCCCCTTCCCCTTAGAAAAGATCCCACTCTGGGAAAAAGGTAGCATATAAATAAACTGGTCCCCAAAACAGCAAAAATGGCGTCCAGACTCGCTTTGGACATGACAGAATGCCACCTTGTGGCCTGCTGGAAGGACAGTCACCCTTCCTGTAGCCCAGTGATCAGCTGAGACTAAATACCCTCTATTTTGTCCCATTATTATTTCCTTTTTGTAAATTTCAGAATGCTTTTTGTTGAATCCTCAAATATACATGACCGTGCAAGTTGTTTTTATTTTATTTTTTTTAAGCCTGAGTTTTGATTGTTTCCTTTGTTCTTGTCCCGTGGCCAGGCACTGATCCCTACCTCCCTCTCTTCCTTGCCTAGGTTGTGTACCAGCTACCCACAGAAGCTCCTCATCCCCGTATGGATCACAGACAAAGAGCTGGAGAACGTAGCTTCCTTCCGCTCTTGGAAACGGATCCCGGCAGTTGTGTATAGGTACAGAACCCTGCCTGTCTTCTAGAAGAGACTGGAGCCTTCACAGCCCTACAAGGACTGTTAGGCCCCAAAGCCCATTGGCATCTGCCAGCATGGTCCCTGGTCAGGGATGGCAAGAGCTGCACTCCATCAGCATGCAAGGGGGCTGCAGTCTCCCTGCCTCTGTGAGAGTACGTGAAGTGGTCCAGCCACCCTGTTTCAAGAACTGAGAGCCCCTCTCCTCCTCGGTGGTTTTCAAAATAAGATTGGCAGGTTTGGGATCTTCCAGTTGCTTCTTTAAAAAATAACTCTTTTTGGCCAACTTTAGATCCTGAAGGCCATTTAAAATCTGTATTTTGAGACAGGCTATCCTTAAATGGGCTGTTGGCAAGCTCTGTGATTTTGGGGGGGCTTTTCTGAAGCATCCTAGGATGACCCTACTTACCTTCCCAGCTTCCCTTGGCGAGTGCTTAGAGCCTCCTCTCGCAGATTTGACGTGTCTCCCAGGTTTGACGATTGCTTGTTCAATCCTTCTGTATCTAAGCATTGTCACAGCAAGGGAGCCAAAATTGCTTTGGGACGGAAGAGAAATGTTATTGGCATTTGGGGTCAGGGCTGTGCCACAGCTGCCTCAGGGATGCAAGGGTCCATTCCTTTTGGCAACTGTGGCTTCTTGAAACCAGCCTCTGGATGTGCGGGACTCAGTGGGGCTTGGCTTCTCTTCCAGACACTTGCGCAACGGGGCAGTGATCGCCCGCTGTAGCCAGCCCGAGATCAGCTGGTGGGGCTGGCGCAACGCCGACGACGAGTACCTTGTGACCTCCATTGCCAAAGCCTGTGCCTTGAACCCGGGACAGAGGCTGGCCGGGGGGACCCCGCATTCAGGGCTTAGTGATGGCAGCGAGGCCTGCGATGCAGGGTTTGGTGAGTAAAAAAGGGGCCTCCTCCTTCTCCCACCATAGAATCATAGAGCTGGAAGGGACCCCATGGAGGAATACACAGCTAACGCAACTAAAATTTAAATCTCAAAGAGTCCCTGAGGAAAAGGGTCTTCTCTGTCAGCAGAAGGAGAGCAAGGAGAGAGCCAACTGGACTTTCTGTAAAAGGGGGTTCCGTAGCTTGGGAGAAGCCACAGAGAAGGCCCTCATTGCTGTTTCTCCACCAGTCTGTGAAGCTGGTGGGACTGAGAGATATTAAAATCGATACTGGCTCATCTTTTGTCTTGCCGGGCAGCTGTCTTCTCCAACCTGGTGTCCTCCAGATGTGTTGGACTTTGGCTCTCATGTCCATCTTTCCATCAGTCGCATCAGCTGGAGCAATGGGAGGTGCAATCTAAAATATTCTAGAGGGCACTAGGATGGAGGAAGGCAGTTTGTACAGTTAATAGAAGAGAGCATCCAGACTGCTGTCATTTTGCAGATTCGTCACTGACAGCGTGCTCGAACGGGGAGAGTTCAGCAACCCCTCAGAAGCTGCTGATTCTGGATGCCCGGTCATACACAGCCGCCGTTGCCAACCGAGCCAAGGGAGGAGGTTGCGAATGTGAAGGTATGGTCTCTGTAGATCTAATCGTTGTTGATCTTTTTCCCCAGGCAACTAACAAAGCACTGATGAATTGCCAGAAGAAGATTTGGGACCTGGCTGTGTGCTTTTTGTTAGGAAGGAGACGGGGAGGGAAAAGGGACCCAGGTACCAGGGAAAACCAAAACCCATTTTGCTAACACCCAAGCCACTGGGTGAGAAAAATCGCGAGGTTCATTTTTCAAAAATGGACCTGCTATTTGCAATGGAGTGTGTGCGTGTGTGTGCGTGCGTGTGTGCGCGCGTGCCTAAAACTGGCAAGATGGACTCCCCAGATGGTGCTGGACCAGGGCTCCCAGCATTCCCCTTTGCTGGCTATGTTGCTGAAGGAGCTGCTGTCTAGCAACATGGAGAGGAATGTTCTTTGCCCACCCAAGGTGTATGTGTCTATTTACCATACGCATGTGTAGACACACGTGCTGTGCCGTTCCTTGCGCTGGGGCAATTTTAACCCATCCACTCGTAGGAGAGCCCATCTACTAATGGGTGGACACACAGCTGGGAGGTAAGTTCTTATTCCAATGAGTTATTTGATTAACTAGTTGCTTTTTTCCAGTAACCAGCTGGGACAGCATTAACTTTGTGCCTTTAACAGCCACAACTGTAATTCACTACTTTTTCAGTGGGTCAGGAACTACTTCTCTGCCTGTTACACATTCCTTGCATTATACCTGATAAATGGGAGGGGCAGGAAGGATTGCACGGGTGTCTGGCTTGTGCTGAATCCAGAAACGTTTCCTCTTCCTGCATTTTCCTCAGAAAGGTGCAGTATCTGAATTGGCCATGTGGAGAAACCAGATAGCATTTTCTTTTATTTTCTAATGGCGCAAGAGTAGCACTAAGGTAATTTTTTAATAACAAATAACTCATAAATAAGGTAAATAAATAAGTTACCTTTCTGAACTGCAGTTAACAATAAGCTCAGCAGTTAGAAAAAGAAGTAAAGCCACTGGTCCAGGCTCAGCACAGTCTGGTTCTTGCTGCAAGACTTTTCTTCTGACAGCTGGGACAGGATTCCAGGTGATGTTCTCCCTCCATGTTGTGTTTCAGAATATTACCCAAACTGTGAGGTGGTGTTCATGGGTATGGCCAATATCCATTCCATCCGGAACAGCTTCCAGTACCTGCGGGCCGTCTGCAGTCAAATGCCAGATCCTAGCAAGTGAGTCTTAGTTAGCCTGTCCTGCTCAGCAAGGGCTACTTTAGATTCAGATTGTGGGACTTCCTTCTTTTACTTTCCTTCCTCCGGCCAGTGAATTCTAGGGAACTGGGGAGCTGGTCTGATAGGAAGGACTGGTTTTGCTGGAAGGAGATCCTTCCTGTTTAGAAAAACTTGTGGAGGGGTTACCTTTTGGGACTACAGTTTCTCTGCTGCGTTTTTCGTGCCAGCCCTGTCAACCTCTTCTTTTCTCCTTTGCTCTTCTTTTCCCCTCTGGTCCTGGAAATCTTTCCTTCTCCTCTATGGAAGACTAGCAGTGTGAAAGAGTCATTTCCCCGGCTTAACCTCCCTTTTGTCTCCTTTTTCCTTCCCCAGCTGGCTTTCAGCCCTGGAGAGTACCAAGTGGCTACAACACCTCTCCGTCATGCTGAAGGCAGCTGTCTTGGTTGCCAACGCAGTGGACCGGGAGGGACGCCCCGTGCTGGTGCACTGCTCCGATGGCTGGGACCGGACCCCACAGATTGTCGCCCTGGCAAAGATCCTCCTGGACCCATACTACAGGACAATGGAGGTACAGGGCCTCAGACGACCAGCATGTGGGGATGGGGCCATGGGTTTGGGCAGAATCCAAGCAGAATGTGTTTTGTAACTCAGGTTAATGTGCAAAATTACCCCAAAGTTGAGGGACTGAAACTTCTCTCTCTCTCCCCCCCACACACGCTTCTTTGTTTCTCCTTTCCAGCTGGTTCAGCAGGCTGTCATAGAAAGCACTCAGCTTTCAACAGTTTGCCTCTTCAGTGCTTTGGAGTGGGCCTTTTGTTTAAAAAAGCCAACATAATTCTAGGCTGTATCAATAGGAGTGGACTGTCTAGGTTGAGGGAAATAAGTCAGACCTCACTTGGAATCCTGTGTCTGGTTGTGGGCATCACCATTCAAGAAGGATATTGACAGGCTGGAATGTATCCAGAGGAGGATGACCAAAATGGTAAACAAACTAAAACCATGAAGCCCTCTAAGGAGCAGCACAGGGAACTGGGTATGTTTAGCCTGGAGAAAGGAAGGTTAAGAGGCAACACGATAGCTATGTTTAAATGTTTGAAGGGATGCCATATGGAGAATGGAGGAAGCCTGTTTTCTGCTGCTCCAGAGACTAGGACGTGGAACATCCTATGGAATCCTGGGGTCTGCAGTTTAGGGAGGGGCCTTTATAATTCCCAGCTGGAGAGCTCTTTGGCCCCAGTAAACTGCAAACCGGGAATTCCCCAGTACATTGAAAGTGGAATAATAGAACTATATCAGTGTAGTGCGGAAAGTCTCTAAGTAACTTTTGGAGGAAAAAGGGGAAAATTACCTCTAGGCTGGAAGGAAACAAAAAGTTTGAGTGAATAGATCAAAGAAAAAGAACAGAGAGATATTACAAAAGGGAAGGCATACTTGCAAGTCTACACTTCCCTCTCACTAATTATTTTACACAAGCATTGTTGCTTTCAGCAGATGCACCCTTTCAGATGGACTGAATTCATACAGGGCGTTATTGCTAATGAACTTTGAGTGATGCCCAGACACAGACCAGTAGCCAGGGAAATGTCTGTATTCTGCACATGGAAGAGGATGGGAAGCCAGTGGTGGGTGGGAGAGGGATTTGGGGAGTGAAGGCCACAGTCAGGGGAAGGAGAGGAATCAGTGAACCTCAGAAGCCCCCTGCCTGCTCACTGGGTCCTCCATGGTATTGTGACTTAACCATCTCCTCCTCCTTGGCAGGGTTTCCAAGTGTTGGTGGAATCCGACTGGCTGGATTTTGGCCACAAGTTCGCAGATCGCTGTGGCCACCAGGAGAAAGCAGAGGACCAGAACGAGCAGTGCCCCGTTTTCTTGCAGTGGCTGGATTCTGTCCACCAGCTGCTCAAACAGTTCCCCTGCCTTTTTGAGTTCAACGAAGCTTTCTTGGTAAGAATGAGTTTGCTGCAGGAGGAAGCCCCTTCTCTCAAAAATCCAGAGATCCATGTCTAAATCCTAAGCTGGCATTTCACATAGGAGAGGGTGCTTCGTTTCCTCACTACTAGTTGGGTGTAGCAGAGCCAGGCACGTAGGATCAAAGCCCCAGGACTTTTGATAAGGAGGGGTTGCGATATCATGTACCACCCCCTTGGAATCCCTGGTTCCCCACCCACAATCTTAGCTGCAGAGGCCACAGAATCTGACAGAGAAATGGATTTTCCCAGCATACCTTTCTTGGGATGAGTTACTCCTCCTCTAATCCAAAGTGTTCTTCAGTAGCTTGGTTTTGACTGGGCAAGACCCATTAGATTTTCAAAAGAACTCATCCTGGCAGAGCTGGAAACTACCAGAGACACTTTTTTTAACACAGCCTCTCCCATTTTTGGTCTGTCATTCAATGTATCACAAATAAGGACTGCCTGCATTCTATGATTTGCCACAACACCACCAGTTATAATAAGCATTGGACTTAACCCGTAGTATTACACCTTTTTTCCTCTCTCCCTACTATATATTTCTCTTCCCTCTGACACCAGTCCAGTCCAGTCGTTGGTTTCTGCATACAACAGCCATCCTGATCATGTAGAACCCTAGATAATCCAGAAAGGGCTGGTCATAATCTAAGCGATTTCCAAGGATATCATAAACCCACAAAACATCTGTTTATCTTCTGTTTTATTTATCTACATTAGATTTTTCCTGACCAGGTCCAGACGGGCTCATGGTGGCCTGTACAATATTTTTTATAAACCAGACATTGGGGAACAAGCTGTCTCCAAGATGATGGTGACAGTGGTCCCGTCTGTGAGCTGGCCCAAAGTCCTTACCGAAGGGGTTTCTCTTGATCCTGCAGGTGAAGCTGGTGCAGCACACGTACTCCTGCCTTTACGGGACCTTCCTGGGGAACAGCCCTTGCGAGCGCGAGATGCATAACATCCCCAAGCGAACCTGTTCTGTTTGGTCCCTCCTAAGAGCAGGCAACAAGAATTTCCACAACCTGCTCTACATACCTGGGGCCGACCAGGTGAGTGAGATTCCCGCAGGGGCTGGGCCTCCGGGCTGGGCCTAGAGGAG
The DNA here is from genome assembly GCA_948472985.1 of Iguana delicatissima. NCBI lineage: Eukaryota > Metazoa > Chordata > Lepidosauria > Squamata > Iguanidae > Iguana > Iguana delicatissima. The sequence continues at coordinate 54,515 of CAOKZL010000359.1, read as the reverse complement.
GGGAAAAATTCCACCCTGTTCCCTGACTCTCGTTTTCCCTGCCTCCCCCGGCAGGTGCTTCATCCAGTGTGCCACGTCCGAGCCCTGCACCTCTGGACCGCTGTCTATCTCCCAGTGTCGTCCCCTGCCCCCTGGGAGAAGAGGGCATGGATCTCTACCTGCCTTCTGGATCCCAAAGTCAGGACTTCAGCAGCAGGTCTCTCGACAGGTAGGAGAAAGGAACCGTCCTCCCAGGGCTTGCAGGATTCTGTCGTGGACTAGCTTTGTAGGACATGCCAGGGAACCTTTCCACACTGAACGGTTATAGCACTTTGATCCCACTTTAGCTCTGTGGTTGCATCCTGCAGAATCCTGGAATCTGTAGGTTGGTAGGACCCTGGAGCCTTTCTGGCAGAGAATTCTAAATACCTCATGATACTACATATCCCAGGGTTCCATAGGATGCCCCCATCCCCCTGTTTCTTTATAATAGTAATACAGTGGTGTTCTTCATCTTAAGATGTCCAGGCCTGATTGCAAAATCCTCAGCCTTCTTTTAAGGGGTGGGAGAAACAAGGTCCCAGCAAGTCTGCTTTTGCACCCTCAACCCTTCAGGGCTCCCCAAACCCGTCCTTTTCTAGCCAAAACAAAAAAGTAGAAGAAGGGTGGATTGCCTCTCCTGGGAGCTTCCCTAAATATCAATTCACCTTTTAAACAGACTACTTACTCTGTGCCCTGTTTTAACATAAATAGTAATTATAATGTGAAAGAAATTCCAAAATCAGAAATGGATTACTGGCCACTTATGGTTTTTAGAAGGCTATGCAGATCCCAGAGGCAAAAGAAAAAAACAAACAAACCTGTCCCCTCCAGACCCTTCACAGTTGCCCATCCCTTCTCTCCAGCTAGGGGTCCATTCATGACACCCCATTATAGTGCAGTATTCCACTTTAACTGCCATGCCAACATTCTGTGGAGTTCTGGCATTTGCAGCTTTAGAATTCAGGGGTGGTGGAGAGGTCCAGTGTGGTGCAGTTGTCTGAACATTGGACAAAGACTAGAGACCAGAGTTCAAATCTCTGCTCAGCCATGGAAACCCAGTAGGTGACTGTGGGCAAGTCACACCCTCTGAGCCTCAGAGGAAGGCAGTGGCAAACTCCCCCTAAACAAATCTTGCCAACAAAACCCCATGATTGCCTTAGGATTGCCATCCTGACCAGGCCCAGACCTGTGTGTCCTTGACACACATGTCAACAACGAGCAGAACAAGTCTCTGGCAGAGACCTCTAGTGCCTCCTAAACTGCGAGTTTGCTTTGACTGTGTAGTGTCAAAGGACTCTTAAGAATTAAGAGACCTTGAGTAGCTGTTAATCTTTTGCAGCCCTGACAGAACAACCATGGTTCTCTTTTTGTTTGTTTGTTTGTTTGTTTTGTTTTCCCTGTCGCTGAATTGAGACTGAGCCTGGGCCCACTCAGTGTTTTGTCTTGCCCCGGCTTGGCGAGGTCCTCCTCCACAGACCAGAAGCGCTCACCTCCCAGGACAACCCCCCATCTTCTTGCCTTCTCTGATTTCAGGTTACCAAAGACAAGATCCATGGATGACCTTTTCTCTGCATGTGATCCTGGCAGCCTGCTGACCCGCACATCGAGCGATCCAAATCTGAACAACCACTCTCAGGACGTCAGGGTCAGCCTGGAACCCAGGCACTCCAATGCCGAGGAGACCATGGCAGGCAAGAAAGCTTAGGAGAGGAACCGTCTCGGGTGGCGGAACAGCAGCTGCAGCAGGAGCTCGATGCCCTCCATCTTGGCAGCAGCAGTTCTGATCACCACGAAGTTGACCAGATGCTGCAGGACCACAAGGCATCTCTGCAGTTAAACAGCCTGTCACTTGAGGTGGGAAAAGGAAGCGGAACAGGCCCAGAAGCACCGGAAGGCCCCCGCCTGGCTCCTCCTGAGCAGAAGACTCTTTCCCAGGATTTAGCCAGAACGGAAGAGCCGTTTGAAAAGTTTCCCCGCACCCCCACCAAGGACATTGGCGTGGAGCCCAAGAGTACCTGGGACTTGGTCGAACCTTTCAGCCTCCCAGAGTCCTCCCTCCGGCCTTCGGCACGAGCTCCCGGTTTTGGAAACCCGCCGGCTCTCCGCGTCCCAAGACAGGATGCTCCGGCCTGTCGAAGGGAGGAAGAAGAGGAGGGTAAACGGAGCAATGCCCGGCACGGGGAGGAAGGCCACCAGATGCAGGGGAAGGCTCAGCCCGAGCGGTGGCGGAAGGGAATCTCTCAGAGCCAGACGAGCGAGTTTTTCTCCTGGGAGCCAACTGGGACAGTTTCCAAGGGATGGGGACATCCCTCCCTGGGGGGACGGGGGGCCCAGGCGTCTCTTCTCCTATGGCTGTTGCAACAAGAGGCTAAGCAGCCGGCACCTTTGGGCCTCGGGACTGGGCCTCAGCAGCCAGTGGCCTTCAAAAGATGGGGCCAAGCTCCCCGGCTGTTCCGGCCATTCCGGCCCCCCCTGCACAGGGAAGGCCGTCCGTCCATGGCTCCCCTGCCACTTGAAGCAGGCCCTCAGCTCCAAGCACGCGCCCCCCAACAGCCCTTCTCCAGTGCCTCCCTTCTACCTGGACGACGACGGCCTCCCCTTCCCCACAGACGTCGTCCAGCACCGGCTGCGGCAGATCGAAGCCACCTACAAGCAGGAGGTGGAGCAGCTGCGCAGGCAGGTGCGCGAACTGCAGCTCCGGCTGGACATCCGCCATTGCTACCCTCCGCCCGCTGAGCCCCAGATGGACTACGAGGATGACTTTGTGAGTGCCCCCCTTCCCCACAGGGCCCATCCGGTGGTTCCCCCAGCTCTCTCCTTAGGGGAGGTAGACAGAACTTCCTAGGTTGAAGGGGTTGGAGAGCCTTCTGCTACACACACACAAGCCCAGAGAGAGACGGGGAGTCTGAAATGCAGCCTGCCCCAAGCAGAGTAGGTAAGGACACAGCAGTGTTGCTGCAGGGAAGCCAGCTTAGAGGTTGGCAGGTTCCATTCCCATAAGAAGAAATCCCCTTTTCTTATTGTACTCTGTACTTTTGTGGGCATCTGTTATCTATGCTTTTCCTCTGTTTCCATGTTTTCCAGCAAGGATGTTCTAGTATTTCCTATCTGTCTGTCTGTCCACCTACCTGCCGTCTATCTGTCTTCCTACTTACCTGCCTGAAACACTAAAAATTTCTATTCGGCCTTACAGTGGTCAAGCTGGTGCTTTGGCTATAGAACAGCAGTTCCTGACTTTTTCTTTACCATGGGCCCCCTTTAAATGCCTTTTGTTGCCACAGACCACCAAGACATAACTCAAGATTTAAATCCCTAAAGCACATCAAATATTTATTCAAAGTTGCCCATCAAGGAGCTTCTGTTTGTATGTGAATTTCTTCAAGAACATTCTCAACACAGCTACAGAATTCTTGGTAACCATAGGCATTCTGAGAATGTGACGGCCCAGGGTGGGCGACACTAGAGTTTGGTGCAGCCATGAAGTTGTCTTCTGGCTGTATGCACGGTAGCAAGAAATGTCACGTGTGTTCTCTCAGCCACTCAGCATCATTCACTTGCACATTCTCACCACATGCAGAAGTAGGAAGTGCTGAATACATTTTTTGCTATCAAACAGTTCTTTCATAACCTTTGAACAGTTTGAGATATTGCAATGAAATTTCATACAAATGATGTCTATCACTGGCTAAAGACTCCCGCTCTTCAAGATCACTGTGTGAATGTCCTTATGTCTGTCTTCCCTCCTCCTTCTCTTTTCTTTTAAACGTTTGAAAAGTTTTTTAACTGTAAAAGCTCACAACATTTCTTCAAGCCCTCACAGACTTCCTGAGAGGACTTCATGGCCCCCCAGGGTCCATGGACCACAGGTTAAGAACTGCTGCTGCAGAGTGTCCTGGGTTCAGTTTCTGGCATCTCCAGTTAAAAATACCAAATGTGGAAAGTGAAGCAAAAATGCTCTTCATACTGGAGAGCCATTGCCAGTTAGAACAAACAGTTCTGGCCTTGAAGGAGAAAACAGTCCAGTATAGTAAAAATCACCTTCCTCTAGTCCTACAGGAGAGATTCTTCCAAGTTGACCTTTTGGGGAGGCTGAGAGGCTCAAGAGGGAGGAGATGTCCATAAAGATTAGCTGATGTTTGTCATGGCCTCCTTTCCAGACTTGCCTCAAGGAGTCAGATGGCAGCGAAAATGAGGATTTCTATTCTGACCACAGTGAAGACTGTCTTTCTGAAACGAGCTGGGAGCCTGTTGATAAAAGAGAAACTGAGGTACGTCACATCTCCCTGGATGGCTAGCAAGATTAGTCAAGGGGCTGGTACCTGGGAGCTGCTACATAAATTGTGGTTGTTGTGTGCTTTCAGGTTGTTTCTGACTTACATTGACCCTAAGGCAAACCTATCAAGGAGCTGAGAGTGTGCGACTCACCCTAGGTCACCCATTGGATTTCCATGACTGAGCGGGAAATTGAATCCTGCTCTCCAGGGTCAGAGTCCAACACTCAATCCAGTACACTGTGCTTGCTCTTGCAAGTAGCAGATGTATTATACATTCCCTGTTTTCACTGCTTTTTCTCCTAAATGTCAAAAATATTCTGCGCACAAAAAGAACATCCACACTGGATGACTTGTCCAACCTAGTATTTTTTTCCTCTGGCATTAGCCAAACCTGGATGTGTAGCAATTTGTCAGTTCTGTGGCGGGTGAAGAGACAGACAGCATTCCTTGTTGCCTCCATTCTCTGTTCTCTCAGGGAATATTTTTCTTTTCCTCTGATGTGTTTTCAAATGCTTTCAAGATCTCCTTCTCCCCTCCTCCCCTCTACCAAACATTTTTCCTATCTCTTGCCTTTTCGCATCGTCATCATAGTTCCTCTGTGAATTATTTCTTCTCTGTCAAACGTTTGTCTGAAAATTAAGGGCCTGAGACACAGCATTCCCCACCCGAAAAGTCCTTTAAAATGTGCCAAGGAAAATTGTTGCTCCCTTGTTGTTCTCTTTCAGCATCAGTAGCATTAGTGTCCTGTCTAACAGGAATGAAATCGATCTTGACCCACTGATTTCTTGCAGGTCACACGCTGGGTTCCAGACCACATGGCCTCACACTGCTTTAACTGTGATTGTGAGTTCTGGCTAGCCAAACGCAGGCATCACTGCAGGTAAGGCTGATCGGTTGCTCTGGAATTTCACCATTGGTCTTCTCAGTTTTCGTTCTTAACCTTCCTCCACCTTGGATAAACACACCCCAGATATGCACAGTTGGAAAGAAAAGGTGCCGGGACAGAGAGATGGGGGAGAAAGAGGAACTATATGAATCATTTCTCCAAAAGGAGAGAGGGGAAGGGTGCCTTAGAAGATGGGGACGTCCCAATTAAATTTTGGGCATAGTTTCAGGTAACAGCCACATGTCATGTGTTTGTCAACCACTTGCTTACAGTCCTTGAAGACCTGTGTCTTCCTTTCCTAGAAGAGCAAATACAGCGTCCTCCTCTTACAAAATTGGCAAAGATCTTCAGTACCCTTTTAGGCATAGAAAGAGTCATAAACATCAACATCCTGATGTAAGGATGCAAATATTTGTCAACATCACAAGTTGCCATGGAGTTTGTACATCCTACAGTGTATTGGGGAAATTATTCTGTGCAGAAATGTGCAGGAGATTTTTTTTCCCCAAAAAATGAGGAAGGTGCCCAAAACATTTTTTAATGCAAAAAAACACCTTTTCCAGATAGCCACTTTCCAACCAGACAGCCAAAAACAAAGTTGCTGTGGGGTTTTTTTACTATCTGGTTGCTGTATCACTATTTGGAAACAGTGCTTTTTGCATTAAAAAAACCCACAGTCTTCACAAAAATGACATACATTTATTTCTCTGCAAACTAATCCCCCAAAAACTTGGGAATGTGTGCAGACTGAGCGAAAATGGTGGACAATTCTGTTCACTGTGTTGTTCTTCCTGACACTCAGGAAACCTGCTCCCTCCCCCACCGGGTGAGATATACAGCAGATACCGTATCCATCCCACCCTGCTTTAATACTTTTATGGACAAAAAAAAATTGTAGGATTTCTAGGGATGAAAATAAAGTGGGGAAATGAATATCCTCAGAACAATCGTTCTTAAAACTTGGATGTCTCATAAGCCGTTGAAACCTGTGGCCCAGTGAGCCACCGTTTGCGGTTCATACAGTCAACAAGACTGTCAACAAGACACACAGCAATGATAGCCGACCTATAAAATGTAGCAATAGTAGTACGTGTTAAGGCACTGCAAGAAGATATGATGTTAACTTCTGGAAAGGCACAAAACTTGGAAGGGGCAGAGAGAAAATTCTACTAGAAGAAAATGGTACAATCCAAAAAGGGAGGTGAAATGGAGCGCTTGAAGGATAAAGCCAGGTCTGTGGAGGAGAGATGGGGAAAAGTGGTCTCATAAGCAAGAGGAGAGGACAACTCAGAAGCAGCTACCGGTGCCCTTGGTTTTGTAGAGGGAGGTGAGCAGGGGTCTTCCACACTCCTCCTCCCATTCCCCTCGTGTAAGCATACCTTGTAGTACTTTATTTCCAACACACCACCCAACTCCTCGTAGGCTTTGTTCTCCAGGGGCAGGAATAAGTACTGGAAAGCACATGTGTTAAACCAGCAGAAGGTGCTTATGGATGGGCCAAGTTTATACTTTAAAAAGCCCAAAGCATTTCAGCCCACCGGACCAATGTGCAGCAAGGAAGACAAACTACAGATTTTGTGTGTGTCTGTGTGTGTTTTATACAATTCCTCAGATAGAATGACCAGTTAATTTATTGGAAAGGCCCATCAGTTTACACGCCCCAGTGGTCTTCTACTTCTTCCATCCTCTCCTTTCTCCTTTTCCGTCCAGGAACTGCGGGAACGTCTTCTGTGCCGGCTGCTGTCATCTCAAGCTGCCCATTCCGGACCAGCAGCTCTACGACCCGGTCCTGGTCTGCAACTCCTGCTATGATCACATCCAGGTCTCCCGCGCCCGGGAACTGATGAGCCAGCATTTGAAGAAGCCCATCGCCACAGCTTCGAGCTGAAGGCCAGCCGAGGGGAAACCTTGTCCGAGCCCGGCCTTTTTTCCCCTCCCACTTGGCGGACTGGCGCTGCGGCGGCCGAGGAAGTCGGTAGCACAGCACTTGGTCACTGAGCCGCGCGTGCTCTTGTCGGCGGTTTCTCTCCCAACTCCCCCCCTCAGACCCCCCCACTTGGTGCCCCGTGTATTGGAGATGAGGAAATAGGATTAAAAAAGTGTGATATGGCCCACACTATGGTACTGTTGACGGTCTGGAGACCCTGAGAGGCTCACCTGCAGACCGTGGTGGTCTTTTCCTTCAGAGGGTTGGCGGGCCGTGTGGCGTAGATAACTTGCTTGGCTCCCCCAGAACAAGAGAAAGGCTCAGTTGGAATCAGACCTTTTGCTTCCCCACCTTGCAAAGGCAGGCAGGATGAATGGTGCAAGAACAAAGGAGGCAGCTCCAGAGAGAGAGATTAGCAAGACACCGTCATGTTTTGGTCATGTTTGGCTTGCCAGCCACTTCCCCGGGATGACTCGAGGCTGGCAGCGGGAACTGGGGGGCATTCCCTTCTCAAGCAGAGGCGATCTCCTGTTGGAGAATAGACTCCCTATCCCAGTGGCTGTCCTGTTGCTGTCTGGAAAGCAGAGTTCGTTTTGGGGCTTGCTCCACATCTTGGCTTCTTTGGTTATCGGGCAGCCAGTTCCCACTGGGTATCTTCGGAGGACAGATGCGTTGAGCCTCCCTTGACCCACACTGCAGTGTGTATTCCCCTCTCCTTATGCTGCACTTGTGTCTCCCTTATTTCGGGTTACGCTTTTATCCTGCACACCGGACACCCGTAGGGCAGACTTGGTGGGATTTCTAGACCTCCTGGAATGTGCTGTTTAGTGTGCTTTTGAGGGTTTCAGTCCAAACTGCTGCTAATGTTATTCTCTGCACTTAAAACTGTAATCTGGAAAACAAAACAAGTGGTGCTGGGCGTGATGCCGGTTTTGTAAGCAAGGGGACAGGGAAATCTGAAGGAACAGGGACTCTGTTCCCCCGTTTTTGTCACTCAAGAAAGTGCCAGGGACAATATAGACCATCATCCACCAAAAAAAACACTTTCCAGTTCATTCCAACATCAGTTATCAAGCTGCCCTGGGAAATATCTTCTGGTTCATGATTATGGCAACCCTATGCTATTGCAAGATGGTGAATGTGTGGCCTTCCAGATGTTGCTGGATTGCACTTCCCATGATCCCTTATTTTGTTGATTAGGCAGGCCTGATGGAAGTTGGAGTCCAACAGCATCTGGAAAACTGCATGTCCTCCCCTTACCCCAACCCCACGTTAAGACTTTCACTGTCATCTACACAAACACCCAACGGGTGGGGAAATGCAGCTGACATTTTTGCAGATTTCCATGAGCCGTGTTCGTGAGGAGACAAGAAAATTGACAAAACTGTGAGGTTTTCCCTCTGCCCAGCTGGAGGAGGAGTCTCCCAGAAATCTTGTTTGCAGAAATGTGGCACCCAGAATGAATTCTTGCCGGAGAGTCCTTCCCTGAGCTGCTTTTTTAAAAAAACTTGTCAGCTGAGGTGGTAGTTCTATCTTTCATTCGTCTCACCCTCCACACTTCTGCCTGCGTTGAGTCATATAAGCCTAAAATCATCTTGCAACGCTGGATCTCCCTGAATCGTCCCTTGCGGCCTCTTTTCAGGGAAGGAGAACAAAAGAGGAAACCTTTTTTTTGAGGGGGGGGAATTTGGCCATACTCTGAACTTTGTATAAAGGGATGTAAGTAGAAGGAGAGTTCCAATTTGGTTCCATTTTCAGCTCATTTGCACAGATGTAAAACACAGAAATCTGAAAATGAAAGCGAGAGAGAGCAAGGCCCCTGGAAGTCGGCCATGGGGAAATCGAAATTGCTTTTTGGCGCTCATGAATTTGTGTCACTGTCTTCAAGCAAAACAGAAAAAAAATTAAAAACAAAACAACCCAACAACTCCAAAATGAGATCAGTAGCTTTGTGACAAAACAATGTGCTGTAAGAAATTCAATACTGTTGAATAAAATCTCTATATTAGTGCTGCTTTGTTAGGCCGTCTTATTTGACTGAAGGGTCCTTTTTCTCAGCATACGTGACTAAACGGGTCTTACTCGTACATTTCACTGCCGATTGCTCCTTTCCTTTACTTTGAGGATATAACCGGGGCTGCTCTGCTCCTTCCACCAGGCAGGTGCCCAAAAAAGAGGCATAAGAAATTGCTGGCAGTGGAGAAACTTAAACCCTCAGTGCTGTGAGGGTCCTTCCTCACCACTGCAGAATGGCCAAGGCACTCCTCCGTAGAAGAACCAAAACAGACCCCTGTATATAGAGGAACATGCAATCTGGTATTTCACACATAGGAAAGCTGCGTTGACTTCTTGACATCTTCACACTGCCTTTTAGGACAAAATGTGCCCTGCTGTTTAGGCAAAATTATTAAGGCACAAGTGGATCTTTGCTATTCCCACTCATTGTCGCCTCCAGGTGTTAGTTTCTCCTGTACCCCTTCCGTCGGGCTGGAGATTGGCCCTGGGAAATTCTAGTTCCCAGCGACTGTTGCAACGGGGCGTCTCTTCTGCCTGTCCCTCTTTCCTGTGACTTTGAGGTGACAGATCTTTGGGGTTTGGGAAACAAAACGGCAACATACAAAGCTTCTAGACTGTGTCTGCTTCCTTGGATGCAGCCAATGGGGGTAGGCCCAGTCTATGAAAACTTGCGCCACAAATTTCTTTCTTTCAGTAAGTCACTAAGGGGTGCCCCAAGATCCCTTTGCGTACCGATAAAGGCTAACTCTGCTGTGTCTTTGAAAAGTGCTGAGATGGTAGCAGTCCTCAGCCCAGCCCAGACTGAGGGGAACAAGGTGAAAGCATGTGCCAAATGCCTTTCTAAGAAGGCGTTTTTCTTTCTTACTTTCTAAACTCTAAAAATGTTATTTATTTAGTGTTTAAGGTGAAGAACACTTGGATTAACGTTTTAGTTACTATTGCATAGAACCGAATTGTGCATTGCAGGAGGAAAAGCAGTTGCGTTAGGGCTTCCTCCTGAGTAGACATGCCAGGAACTAAGCTGTGCTTTGCATGCCTAGAGAGAAAATGGCTGAATTGGCCAGGACGACTCCTGACCCCGCTAAGAAGGCATTTTTCAAGGCGAGAGAGAGAGACTTTAATTTCTAAGAGGGTGTGCACAGTACCACATCTCAGGGCTCCGTAGGTATCTTGAGGCTACAAACGGCCCTGGTTACTCACGAACAGTGCGCGTGTCTCTTAATAACATTTCTAACAGCCTTTCCATGATTTTGCAGCAGAAGGTGAAGGAGTGATGTCCCTTTTTAACAGCCAACAAAGAAAGATTCTGGCAGGTTGATAGAACCTGTGCCTCAGTAAATCGGTTAAATCTTTTTAAGGTGCCACAAGATTCCTGTCGCCGAGAGGCAGGGTGGTCTTCTCCTGAGGTGCTTTAGCTCTAGGATTTCATGCACTGGACTATATGACCTTCAAGGATCTTTCCAACTCTGCAGGGCCATGATTCTTTTTGTATTTATAAGCGTAGTAATAAATTATCGTTGATGTGAAAACTCCAGACTCTTCACTTCCTCTCCGTTGGGAGATGAAGGCTGTGTAGCTAGTTACGTACATATTCCAGCATTATTATTGTGTGCCTTGACGTCATCTCTGACTTAGGGTGACCCTATCTGAAGGTTTGCTTGCCAGTATTTATTCAGTGGGGGTTTGCTGCTTCTGAGGCTGAGAGAGCATGAATTAACTAAGGTCAGCTAGTAGGTTTCCATGGGCTGAGTGGGGATTCCAGCCCTGGTCTCCCAAAGTTTGAGTCCAGCACCTGAAGCAATATACTACTCTGCACACGCTAATCTTTCATGGGAACTGGGCTACTGCATTTTTTTTGACTTACTGATGTTCCAGACCTGTCTTCAAGGGCAGCCCCGGGGAAAGCAGTTTGCAGCAGTCCAGCTAAGAAGTTTGCATTCTGTCACCATGCTGACTCTTGCTCAAGCAGGTGTATTATTGTATAATTTTCTTCTCTCTGAATTGAAAAGAGGAGCTTCAAAATGTGCGTGATTAAAAGGGAGAGGCAGCAAATGTGTGGTCGCTCTCCTTCAGCGACCAACTGGCTCCTCGTTTGGATGATTACCATTGACAGAGCCATCTTTTGATTTAATGAAGAGGTATAAGGAGTTCTGTCGAGCACTTGCTGATCACCCAAGGTATGTGCCCATTCCTGTCTGGTCTGATCTTTAATTAGACAGTTTGATTAAAATCATCAACTTTAGATTCGTGGCCACCAGCGGAGCGGTGAGAAAGAAGGTCTTGTTTTTATCTGCGAGGATGAAGTTTTAACATCCAAATATTTCAAAATGCAGTAACGTAACAAAGTCGTTTGCGTCACGGTGTTATTTGTGTGTGTGTGCACATTGTGTGCCTTTGTCTCTGACTTACAGCAACCGTATCCCGGTTTCCTGGGGGACCGAGGGTGTGGGGGCACAAGGAACAGGGCATTGTTGGTGGTTGCCCCCAGGGCTGTGGAACTCACTGCCTCAGGAAAGTGGATTAGCTGCCAAGATTTTCACCCAGGCAGGTCTTTGGTAGATTAATTGCTCTGTTGAAAGGCAGGGAGGCTTAATTGGTTGGCTGTTGGCTGTCTTGGTTATCTTTTTAATTGCATCCATACAGTTAAATGTGTTAATTCTATCTATTTATTTAAATTAAATTTTATCATAGGAGGCAGCCATAAGTGTTTCTTTCCCCCCTTGGGGAGGGCTAGCAAGGCTGGGTAGAAATTGAACTTGTGAATAATACTGTATAGGTTTCTTTGTCTTTCCTGAATTTAACTGATCCCCATTTAAAAAAAAAAAAATAGCTGGAAAGCTCTTCTGGTAGAAAAGGCAAGGTAAAAACTTAATTGGAAAAGTTACTTTTTTAGGAGGAGGGTTCAAATCCTGAAATCTGGCCATACTGGTCCAGGGAACTGGTAGTTCAACCTCTTAGCTTTGTTTAGTAAACATGCAAGTTTTGCAATGTGGATTTTAAAATAAACAGACTAAACATAAGTTGAAACAGAACTGCACTCCCCTCACAAGTCTGTGCAAAGTAAATGGAGAAAAATCCACTTTGGGGAGCCACTCTCAAGACTTGCAAACCCCCCTTTGAAAAGTAACTTTTCTGCAATCTTCAATCAAATAAAGTTATGGAGGGTTTTTAATTGCCACTGCTCTGAAAATCTAAATTTTGAAAATGGAGGCTGAATAATAGAACCCTTCCACCCGCCCCCAGACACCCCCAAAAAGCAAGCAAGCAATGGAAAGCTGAAGCAAAAGATTTTTTTAAGTTTATTATTCCTTATTTATTTTGGATTGACAGGAGTCACTCTTCTGGGGTGTTTTGCTTGTAAGGCGCCATGGACATAGATGGCAGTACGGAAATAGATAGCTACATAATATCAAGAACAATAATGTTGTTATTAAAGAAAGGAAATGGGCTAAAAGTTAAGGGCTAGAATTATTATTATTATTATTGCTGCCACTACTGCTACGATCATTAAAAAAGGAATAGACTACAAGTTGTTTCTTCAAGGAGGGGCTAGAATTATTATTATTTAAAAAAGGAGTGGGTTAAAAGTTATTTCTAAAAGGAAGGGCTGGAGTCATTTTAAAAAGGAGGAGTGGGCTAAAAATTATTCAAAGAGGGGCTAGAATTATCATTATTTTAAAAAGGAGGGAGCTAAAAGTTATTTCTTCAAGGAGGGGCTAGAATCATTATTATGATAATAATAAATAATTGTAGCCCCTCCTTGAGGAAATAACTTTTAGCTCCCTCCTTTTAAAATATTATTAATTATTATTATTATTTCCAGGAAGGAGTGGGCTAATTTCTTCAAGGAAGGGCTGGAACCCCCCAGTGCCCTCACAGACGGCTTACCGGGGAACTACAATTCCCAGCCAGGCAGCCCCGGGTGTGGGGATTCTGGGACTTGTAGTAGCAGCAGCGTCCCGTTATTCTGGCCCTTCCTTGAGGAACTAACCCTGGGCCCGCTCCCCCGTGGTTTCTATTATCGTTCTAAAGCGGGGGTCCTGAGGCGGGGCGGCGGCCTCCCCAAGGCCGAGCGGATGATTGACGGCGGGCGGCCGTTGGCGGCGGCGGGGGGGCGCCGCGGGGCCCGTCCGCCTCGCGGGCCTCCCGCGTCCGTTGGGCCCTGAGGGAGCGCCGGGCCGAGGAGACGCGGCGGCGGCGGCGGCGGCGGGCCTCCTGCGGCCCCGCTCCTGCCCGGCCGATGGAGGACGCGCTGCTCTCGGCGGCGGCGGCGGCGCCCATCAACCCCAACAACTTCCCGGCCAAGCTGTGGCGGCTGGTGAACAGCCCGCGCTTCCGCTCCATCCGCTGGGACGCCCGCGGCGAGGGCCTCCTCATCGACCAGCCGCTCTTCGAGGCCGAGCTCCTCGGCGCCGGGGCGGGGGCGGCGGGCGCAGGCGGGCCGCCGGGCGCCCTTCCCTCCGGGGCGGCCCGGGCGGCGGCGGCCCCGCCTCGCCGCCGCCGCCGCCGCCTCCCTCGGCGCCGCCCCCGCCTCCGTCCGCCGCCGGCTCGCCGGAGCTCTTCAAGACGACCAACTTCACCAGCTTCATCCGGCAGCTCAACCTGTACGGGTTCCGGAAGGTGGTGCTGGGCCCGCCCGGGGGAGGCGCCGGCGGCGGCGGCGGCGGGGCCGCGGTTCTGTCCTCGGCCGCCCCCGGGGCCGCCTGCCCGGCCTCCGCCGCCGCCTCGCCGCCGCCGCCGTGCTCGGGGGCCGCCGTGGGCGGGGGCCCGCTGCACCACTTCCACAGCCCCCACTTCCGCCGCGACCGGCCGGACCTGCTGGTGCACCTGAAGCGCCTGACCAGCGCCAACAAGGCCAAGCTGGCCGCCGGCCTCGAGGTCACCAGCCGCCCCCCGAACCGCTTCCAGCGCCTCCTCAGCACCTCCCTCCACCCGCCGCCGCCGCCGCCGCCGCGGCCGCCGAGCCAGCCGCCGCGCCACCCGCACCCCCCGCACCCCCCCGGCGGGGAGGGCCTCCTCCTGCAGCAGCCCGGCGGCAGCCACGGCAGCCCCGCGGGGCAGGCCGGCGCCAAGGGCGGCGAAGGCAGCAAGCCCGGTGAGCGGCGGAGGAGAGGCCCCCGGGAGAAGGCCCCGGGGTGGGCCCCGCGGGCCCGCCCGGAGGAGGAGAGAAGGCTCCCGAGAAAGAAGGGGGGTTGCGAAAGGCTCGGGGGTGGACCCGAACATGTGCAGAGTGCCCCGGCTGCCCCTGGGTCACGGGGAGGATTTGAAAGGCGGATCCAGCCGCCCAGAGGCTACATAACCTGAAAGGAGGGCGAGAGGAGAACACAGCTCCCAGAATCCCCCACGGCCAGTGTGTTCAAGTGGGGCATTCTGGGAAGGCCCCCCTTTCCAGGTTGCCGCTTCTTTCCCTACGCGCCCTGCCCCCAGGTCCAGTCAGGCAGCACCAGCACCAACATCCCCAGTTAGCAGAGATGGGCAGTGGAGGACTCGTGGCCCTCCTGAGGAGCTCTTGGGACTACAGTGCCCATCATTCCTGGCCAGCAGCGGTGCTGGCTGAGGCTGATGGGGTGTAGGGATCCCAAGACCACCTCCCAGGACACAGGGGTCCTCGCTCTGGAACCACAGAGCAGCTTCCCCCAACCTGGTGTCCGTGTAAATGTGTATAAAAGGGACCTGGACTCTGGGAGTTGCAGTCTTAACACATCTGGAGGCTGCAAGGTTGGGAACCGGTGCCTTATTTAAAATCAAAACCACTATTGGATGCCAAGAGCTTGGGAGAGTTTCTTTTAGGGGTGGTCTGTAGCTCCTAAAATTCTACCACCATGCAACGTAAGTGTATATAAAACACACCTGGATTCTGGGAGTTGTAGTCCCCAAAATAAGGAACAACCCCATCCCTTGAGAGGCATACAGACATTAAGGTTTCTGCGGCCTTCTGGGGACATGCATCCCGACTCAAAAAGCATAGAAGATGGGTGTCACATGGAATAAGTGCACATGGTCAGCTGTGACTGCCCAGTGCACAGCGCATGGCACGTGCATCCCTGCCACCTTCCATCGCCAAAGACCCAGCCGTCAGATACGAGTCCCCTCGGGCTGCTGCCTGCCTGGGGGCCCCTCAGCAGGGGCTGTGGAGACAGTTGAAAAGCACTCAAATCTCATGCAAAAAGCCATGTTCTCACCCGCCTCCGCCCTTCCCGACTGAGTTTAAAAATAAGATTAAATTATGGGTTTAAAATGCGGCCACACTGAACTCAGTGTAACCTCCCCGTTCCAGTCTGTCTTTTCAGAATTGCGCCAGTCCCCTTTGTTTTTAACAACTCTGTGAATGCACAACTTCTCCTCCAAGCTGACCCCGATAAATGCCATCCTCTGGATCTGTCATCACGTAAACCTCTCATGGGTTTGGGTCTTCCCTCCATGCACGAGCGCTCCCAAAAGGCAGGAGGGAATCCAGTTAGAAACCTACCAGTTGGGAACGAGAGTTTCTAAGACCAGGGGCAAGGTGGCTAAAGCCGTGCGCATCGTGCGCACCGTTTCCGCCCCTTCCCCTCCTTGCTCTGCAGAGCTCCACAATACCTTGACTGAGAGGGGCCCAGTTCACCTCCCTTTATTCACGCATCCCCTCTCCTCTGTTACTTGCTCAATATACAGCTAATTATTCCAGAATAATTGTCCTGCCAATCACTTAACATAATGCATATCCCTATGCGGCCAATTTCTCCCAGATTGCTTTTCTCAAAGGGATGCTGGGAAGTGTAGTTTTTGCGGAATCTGAAGCACCTAGTTGGAAGTGCCATGTACCCAAGGGCGCCCTCTCCTGAACTCTCCAGAATTTTTGGCATTGCAGCCCTATTCACGTGCTATCGTCAATAGGAAAAAGGAACTAAATGTGCTATAAGGAGTGCTTGATCCTTTGTTTTTTTAGCAGTGGTCAATATTAGAGACTCAATATCACATTAATTACAGTCTCTCTGAGTCCATGTAAGTTTAATTTATATAAGTATATGAATTCAATAACAATTATGAGTGGGGGTATTTGTTAACAAGGAGTGGAGGAAATTTAAATGAATCTAATATTTAAGTAATTTTAACTTTAGTCTTTCTGCAGTCTTTTATATATCTGTAGCTCATTTTTATGTCTTTGTAACTGAAAACCAAACCGAAAGTGTGAACTTTGGGTGCTGGGCCAGCCTGGAGCAACTCTGCTTCTAAAATGCTCAATGGAAGACGTATGCTACTGCAAGGCTGGCAATTTGGGGAAGGGTAAAAGAATTCATGTGGGGAGGCAGAAATTCTTGGTTGTGGGGCAAGGTCTTCATTCCGCCTCTCCTCCAGTAGCCGCATCCCGAGCCCTGGGACAGACTGTCTCTTCCCCACATTTTTTAACAGGATATGCAATTTCCTGCGTGTAGCCACCGCCACCTCCTTCTGGGGGAAAAGGAAGACCGCTCCAAAAGGACCCGGAGGAGCTGGTCTTTAAATTGGTGGTTTTTTTCAGGGAAAAAGCCAAGCCTCGGCACACACAAGGAATCTGCTGGCTGTTCAGTTCATTCTATAGGCAAGGCTTCCTTTCCCGAAACCATTTTCCTGTGCAGATGTCACAGCTGAGCAAGAGAAGCCCACATAGACTCAAAAACGTTATCAGAATGTACACATCTGGAGTTTTGGGGTTTAAGGCCCTGTTCTTGGGGCGAGAGGGAAGAATCTCAGGCTGAAAGTGCTGCTGCCTTGAAAATGGTGACTGCAAAGACATTTTCCTTGTTTGCTGAACTTTTTTTAAAAAAACCTTTGCTGTACAACTGTGGCAGATGCTTCATGCGTCATGCTTAATGACCACATCAGGGCCTGTGACATCTCAGGGGGTGATGTCTGTAGGCCTCAGCTTTTGGCCTCTGAATGCCAGGGGCTAGGATAGTCCCGACCTGGAAAGCAAGAATGGATGACAGTAAAAAACAGTTCTTTTTCATCTCTCTCTCTTTTTTAAAACGGTACCCATAAATCATGCTTGCGAAGCAAAATGGCCTTTGTGCAAAAGCCCTCACACTCCATGCACCATGGTCCACCCATGATGTATTTATGTATATAAAATATTTCACCCCTTCCTTTCATCCGTAGGATGAAACGACAGCAGAGACCCAAAGCAGTAAAACAGCGGAATAAAATGATAGCTAGCACAAGCAGTGATTAACAATCACTTCATCAGCTCAGCAATTCAAGGACATCATAACCACTTGCAGCTTGAAAGCTCAGGGAGTCTGAGGCTAGCAGTCCAGAAAAGTAACTTTCCCAAGGTCTTCCTAACAGCCACTAGGGGCAGAAGAAAACCTCTCCCCTGTCCAACTAAATGCATTCCTAAGACAGCAGTTTCTTTTGAAGCACTCATTTCATTACCTTTGAATCGTGACCATTCAAACAGTGTGCCCCTTTAGCCCTCTCTTGGCACAGGGGTGAGAGCACCAGGGTGACGTGATGTCAAAATCTAGGAGGCAGGGCCATTAGGAATCATGGCTATGTGTCTGCTGACTCAAAAGGGGAAAAACTCCCTTTACAGCCGTATTTTGCATTTCGTAAACTGAATTGTAACTAGGACTGAGTAAGGATGTGAAAATCTTCTCATTCCCATTCTTGTTGCATTTCTCAGAACCCCACTGGCTTTCTTATTCTATTCCAATTCTAGATTCTCAGGTTGCAAGACTTCTTTTTTTTTCATTCCACATACAACTTTTTTCAGAGAATTCCCCCCTCCTTGCTCCGCCATTGCATGCATTCGGCGTATTTTTTCCCCAAGGTAAATGTTTTCACTGGCATTTTCCATTGACTAAAGCATGCTTGTGCACATTTTGTCAAACGTGCATATTAGTCATGCATGTCTGGTTGGGTGCACATTTTTTCCCCTCCAAAATAAATTTCAAGCCTCAGCAGACAAACCAATTTATTTGGCAAGAGATGTTTTGTTCCATTGCCACTTCCCAAGTGCAAAATGGACATTTTGGTAGGGAGATGGAAACCCAACAAATGTTTCCATCCCTAAGCTTGAGGCAGATATGCACAGAAATGGCCCTTTTCATTTTTCCATAGCAAGCATTAGGGCTCCTAATGATGTGTAATGACTTAACAGCATCTCTCTTTCCCGCCCTGCCCCTTTCCTTCTGTCCAGCGCCACTGACTTTAGGACAGTTCCACCGGTCCTTTCGTCGAGACAGCTTATCTCCATATTCCTACCTGTCACCATCACCTCACACCCCAAACAGCTTCTCGCTGAAAGGTTCAGATCGGACTCCTCTTCCTCCCAGAACGTGGCAGAACTCCCTCGGGATGCTCCCCGGGCAGGTGGAGACAACAGCTTTTTCAGACAAAGGGGTCCCGTTCCCGGTCCTCCAGAGGTTTCCAACTGAGGTGACCTACACACTGCAGCCCAGTGCAACATCTGTGCATATCCAGCAAGGCCCTCAGGCAATGGCCACCTCCTCTCAGAAGTATACGAGTTATGCAGCCTCCGTGCCATACTCCCAAGCTTACTACCCAACAGGTAAGGTGCCTAATATTAGCTTATTTCTGCAAATGGTGGGCAGAAAGAAAAGGTATAGCTATGGTCATAAGCTAAGTATTCCTCCGCCCAATGAAATTTTCCATTCAGTCTCCAAATTTCTAGCTTTACAAAGACTGAGACACTGCAAAACGGTTCACACATCGAATGCTCCCGTCTGCTGTGTTCTCATTCCCTTGGTCTCTCTGCCTGCCCCCTTCCTTGGGACGCCTGTGTCTAAAGCTCAAGTGAAGTTTTAAGTTAATGCAATGCTAGGAATTTGGGAACAGAAGGAAAATTCCATTTGGCAGGGGGCAAAATTTATTTCTGAAGGGCAGTGCCCTCATTTTGCCCCTTCCTTCCATGGCTCTGCCCCTGTGGATTTGCTTTTGGATCACTAAATGATTCGTAATTAGTTGGCAGGGACCCCCGGGTGACTGACAGGAGCTCTTAATACGGGTGATTTGTAATAGATTTAGATTTGTATTCATGTATGCAAATAACACCTGTAAGCATTATGGGATATGGTTTGCAATACCCATGACAGCCGTAGAAATAATTCAGTACCATTAAGGTGCCGTGATCAATAGCACCAAAAGCTGCTAAGAGGCCCAGAAGGATCAGCAGGGTTACACTCACCTGGAGCCGGTGATTTGTCCGAGTAACGAAGGCTGTTTCGATCCCAAATCCAAGGCCAAAACCACACAGGAACACTTTAAATAATTTTTCCCCAGAATTATTGCCACCTTTCAAACTATCGTTGTGTGCCTTATGGCAACTGTAAGGTGAACCTACCACAGGGTATAATAATATTAGCAACCAAGTAGCACTTGTAAGTGAGTTTCTAAAAAGTCTTCATTTGCTTTAAATCACAGTGTGGATTCTTTGTAAATTCAACCAAACAAGGCAAAATAAGACGGGCTTGTTTTGGTAAATTTGCAGCAAAATCTTGCAAGCTTAGCGCTGACGCCTAGGAACATTTGTTTAGAAAATGAAACTGTAGCTGACTTCAGCAGCTCTCCAACTTCTCTGGCCCTTTTAGAAATTGGAGGCTTTTGCTGTTTCTTTAGATGTTTGCAGGTGGCATGCCTGTCTGGTTTTCGGGGGTCTGATCCCACGCCGTTATGGGCAGATTGATTATTGCATGGCTGGAGCTAGTTTGGGGTTATAGTATAGTATCTGTTAAAGATACAACCCACAAGGGTTTCTTTTATGACTTGGAAGCTTTTTAAAAAACAAACTTTCCCACCTTCCCTTCCAGCTGTTTTACAGTGTTGCTCTCCACCTACCCACATTGATCCCCTGAGCGGTTGTGGGAGTCCTACGCCTTCAACCTACACACACTGCAGTTATTTTCAGGTAAGTAGTTATTGGCCAGCATCCAAAGGGCCACTTTAGACAAGTCCAGTGAGAGATGTGCATTTGTTCCTTTGAAAATCAGAGTGTTGTGACACATCGGACCGCAACCTGGTTTGGACACTCCCCACTGTTTCAAAAGTAGCTTGCCGTATGGCCCAGGGCAAGGTGTGGTTTGAGAAAAACAAGCCCCGGGCCCCTTTGACCACACTGAACAAGCTGATCGGTATGCCTTTGGCTCCTTCTAGCCAAAGTGTCAACGGGGATTTATCCATTAGGCGCTTTAGGCAGGGTGCCTGGGGCCTATAAAAATTCTAGGGCCAACAAAAATAGGGTTTTAGGGTTTATGAAAGCATCCCTAGTGATATGTCGAGGCAAAGCAGGCAGTTGCATACAAGAGTGCCTAGAGCCTACAAAAACTTTAATGTGGCCCTGTGTGTCAAGGCAGATGTTGTGTTCCTAACAAACTGCATACCAAATGCACTAGAAGCTGCTTACCTGCAAAACTGAACAGTAAGTACAGGGGTCTATAGCTATATCATTCTACTGTTGAGGAAAGTCATTGGTTAATAGATTATAGCTGTACTTTCTTTTGTCAAAAAGGCCTTAAAATATTAACTCATTTGAAACTCAAACACAATGGCTCTTTCTGAGTCTTTGTTTTCCGTTAAACCGTTTGGCTCCAAAACCCAGCGTAGAGGGTTCAGGCACTGTGGCAGTGCTACTCAGTGTGGTCCCCAGACAAGCTATTGAGCTATTGGCTACCAGTCCAGGAAAGAAAGAAACAATTGTACCCCATGGGCAAAAATGTTGTGCTGGTCCCGGACACATCGGAAAACAATCACTGTCAGTCCCCCACACCATAAAGCCTGAGAAGCACTGCAAAGTGGGAGTTCTTGATTTATAAAGTTTCTGAGAGAGAAAGTCAAAAGAGTCCAAATGGAATCTCTGCTACTGTTAAATGCAAAGACTGCCAACATACACACAAATACCTATTTATTTACTTTCTGGGGATAGTGGTGAGAACAACAGAATTCTTAGCTCTGAAAAGTTGCATACATTTATGCCCTGTATGTTGTTTTTTTTTCAAGAATTGAAAACAAAACAATATACTATAAATATACAAGTTACCATATTCTTTGGCCTTGCTCTTCGCACAGCTTTGCTCAGCAGGCAAAGCATTTAATAATACAAATCAACATCTTTTGTATTTCTAAACTGAAACAGGCATTGTTGCAAAAAGAAGGCCATTTAACTTGATGTCATTTTATCTAGGTATCAGAGCTATTGCATTCATGATATTCAGGAAAGCATATTTGATTTTGTTGAACACTAGAGAAGTTGACAGTCTTTAGAAATATTTTATATCTTCGTGGTCTCCTCCATATGGGTGAATCTGACAATCAGTTGTGCCAGGCAGAGGGATCATTTAGTTGGGAAAATTACAAGCCTTTGAGAATTCTTTTGCTTATCTCTGCATTACCAGAATCCACCACTGCAGTCTTCGTATCCAGTTGAATTCTTGCCTTCTAATTGGTCCTGCAACACTTCCGATGAAAACAAGAAAACCGAAGTCAACCTGGAAGCTGTCTTCCAAATTGTTGATGAGATGCATTCATCTCCCAAGCTGGAAATGGTCAAAGTGGAACCAGTGGAGAACCAGGGTCCGCCCTCACAGCCAAACCGAGGGCAGCAGTTGCTGGTGAACACCGGGAGCAACAGTGACACCCCTTCTTCCAGCCAGGCCAGCCACCTTGAGCCTCTGACCCCCGTGGGTTCAGATATCACATCCTTTGTGGTGGAATCGGATCATTCCATCACCTGCTCACTGCCCCAGTCGCCAGAGTTTATCTACACGATCCATACTGCTGAGCCGGTGGAGAATTCAACAGCACAGATAGTGCAGCAAGCTGCAGCTGCACCCCCAACGCAAGGGAAGCTGAAAGAACAGCTGAACCCATCTTCCACCCAGGCTTCCATGGTGTTTGTACAGGAGGAACTTCCGTTCAGCCAGGTGCAACAGGTACGGAGCAATGTAACGCATGGTTTTTGCTTCTCCCACAAATATTGTTGTTGTTGTGTTCCTTGAGGTTATTTCTAATTTAGAGTGACCCAAAGGTGAACTTATCATGGGGTTTTCTGGTACTGAGAGTGTGTGACATGCCCAGGCTCACCAGTGGGTTTCCATAGCCAACTAGGGAATCGAACTCTGGTCTCTAAGGATGTAGTTCAACGGTCAAGCCTCTACACCACACTGGTTTCACCTAAATAGTTAATATTTAAATTGGGGTCAAAACATAATTTAATGCTACTTTCATCAAATTATTTCTTTCCAACATTATTTATATTGTTGTAAAGACTTCACGGTATGAATATTTATCTCATGGTATGAGCTTTGTTGAGAACTGCGGTGCAGAGATTGAGTGTTCCTTAATGATTAGGGTTCATACTAGGATTCTCAGTTACAACACAATGATGGAATTTTGTTTCTATTTGAACTGCTGTGATAACATCCTATGGAATCTCGGGATTTGCAGTTTAAGGAGTAGCATTTAGAATTATCACCTCGAGAGCTCTAGTGCCCCCCCCAAATTACAAATCCCAGCATTCTGTGATCCATTATATGGTTAAAAGCATTCAAAGACCATGGAAAGGCATCTTTATGTGAATATTTTGCAAAGTAAAACATTTGTATTATGTATAAATGTTGTTTGGTTTGGTTTGGCTTTGCTTTCTTTGCAAGGAGGATCCCAATATCAAATGTCAGACGAATCCATCAGAGGCGGTCATAGCTTCAGAGCAAATAGGGTTCCTCATTACGGAGGTGGGTCCTCTCGGCAAGTGCGCCAAAGATTCCGTTTCGTCCGTCCACACCAAATGCAGAGAGAGAAGGAGCAGTTCCCAGAAGGGCAAATCACCCGGTAAGAATGGCAGGCCTCCAGAGTCTGTTGAGAGGAATGTATTTATCTGGGTAGATTTGTAGGATATGGCTTTCTTCAGCTCCTTTGGAGCTATCGGTTCATCAGGCACCAATATTAATAATCAAATAGTAAAGCTTGACAAGGAAGGAATTAGAGGACCTGAGGGGTGGATCCATCCCAGGTTCCCAAGGAGCTCTCCAAGGTGCTGAACTCTGGCCCAAAATGGGTCCAGCACCTGGGAGAGCTCCTTGAAAGCTACCCAACATCTGAAGTGGATTCATGGCCCCACTGTAGCTGCTCTGACCCACAGCTGATCTCTTGATCACAGAATCAGAGGTGGAAGGTCTGTTGGAGATCATATCACCCAGTCCCCTGCTTAGTGCTGGATCTGCAGCCTCTTGCATAGATGAGGGTCCCCCCTCTACTTAAATATTTCTGGCAAAGTGGAAGTTGAACTGCTCTTACCATGAGTTTACCTGAAATATATTTCACAAAAGAATTCCATCACCGCCAACCCTTGGTTCTAGTCCCAGTGTCTGGATTAAGGGTTAGATAATTGGACATTGGGCCTGGCCCTGTCAACCGTAAGTTACAAAAATGAATGGAAGGACATGAGGATGCTTTTAGTAAAGGAGAAATTTCCTGTCACACTGCACTCTTGTACAGTAAGATCTCAACCACACCTTTCCCTTTTCCAAGCGCTCCCTGGTCAGCTTTTCACTGAGGACTGGGTGGAGTAGGGAGCAAAGGCAGAGAAGAAAGAGTTCAGACTTTCCACAGGACGCTTCTCCTGCTGAAGGCAACATGAGTGTTGCCCCTGCCCTGGAACCATGGTGAACTTGCAGACCTGGCTCCTGAAAGCCCACAAGAGTAAAGGCAGCTGGGGAGCAAAACAGCTGGGGAGCGAAACAGCTCCCAAGGGAAGGGCTGCATACACTCTTCTCTCAAGAGGGAGGTGCATCTTAAAGGCCAGCTCCCCTCCAAGCAGATGCTGAACTGCCCTTTCCCTTCTTCCTAGATCTCCATCTGCTGGTGGATGTGGCTTGCAAGCAAGAGCATTTTCCAAAGGAAGAAGAATTAAGGGAGTGAGGAGAGCTTGGTGGAAAGCGTGTGCAGACTCCGAGCCGTGGCCAGCTGGGCCAAAGCCGGGCCTCACACTCCAGGAGGACTTGGGGAACGTTTCTGTTGTTCTTAGCAAAGCTTTTCTCCTTCTCTTCTTCATTTTGTTTCATGTGTAAATAGGCCCACCTTTGTTTTCCCTTACCCTTTGAGTAGGTTTAAATTCTTTTACAGATCAGTTTTGTCATAATTTATTTGCCCAAAGTTCTTAACAGTGGACCACCTGGTATCTTGACAAACAGGGGATTTTAACTTCCTTGGAGAGGTGCTCCAAATTCAGAATATTTCTTGTTTTGCAGTAGAAATGTCCACCCTGAGTTTCAAGCAGCAGCCTGCAATATACCCCCCCAATATATTTTTCATTTAGGGACTTTTTAAAGGCAGAAAAGTTTTAACAGAGCCGATTGCCATCCCAAGATCTCAGGTCCAAACGAGCCATCAGTTCTCAGAAAGTCGACTTGAGAAGGATGGTCTTACTGTCCGCATAATTGCACAACGTGAAGTTTAACCATCCCCCTTGCATTTGTGTCTTGTCTCACCTCTGAGAACAACTGTGGGATCGTTTAAATTAATGGCGCATTCTTACATTTTAATGATTTTCCTCATTCTAGAGGCACTTTAAAGCAAATGTTAAGGCATCTGTTGTTTTTATTATATTGATTAGCTTAAATATGTCTTTGAAAACTATTTTAACTTGTTCAACATAATTGTATTTATTGACAATAGATTTTTAAAAGGTGTGTCTTTGCACGAATATATTTTATTTATGTTATAAGGATTATATATTGGACTAGGATGGATGATGCAGCGTGGTGACAATGTGCTTCGGGTTCATTCATTCATATTTTTAGAGTCAGATTGTTACCTGTGTGAAAAATTCTGTATGGGAAATGCTTGGAACAAAAACAGTGAAAATATATCTGCAGTCCCACTAGTTTCTGTTCAGTTTGTAGCTCTGTTATGTCCATTGTAGACCTGTGAATGGCAGGATGAGACAAACGTCCAAAAGGCAAACTCTGCCAGAGCCTTGCATCCCAAAGAGATTTCAGGATCATCACGTAGCATCATTTCCTTCACAACTGCCATTGCCTAGATTACTGAATATTCAGAATCTGTAGAGACGGCATCCTCCATCAGCCTTCTGAGGCCCCTTTTCTCTACTTATCAGCATTGCTATAAAAAAATAATAACCTAGCAAAGTAGAAAATGCCACCACAACAATGCTAACACCTCACAGGATCTCGGGGGCTGAAAGTCAGTGGCAACTTGTGCTTATTTATTTGTCCTGACCTAGAACAGCTTAGTAACAAGTTTTTGACCCCAGACTGATACCAGTCTATATGAATTTCAGAGATAAACTTATTCTTTATCACACCTGCATGAGACTACTGTGAAATACTGGTATCAGTCCTTTCTACAAGATCAACAGTTTAAAAGCTGACTTGAACCTTCCATTTTAAGGCTCAGTTAGGATGGGAGATGGTGGCGTTTATGATTTTTCCACCTGTCTTTATGCTGATTTGCCAAAGAGGCCTGGAGCTGGATCTCCTGCCATATTCCTAGGCTCAGTTATTTGACCCTCCGAGCATTTGTAAGAGAAAAGATGTTCCTATTATCTAAAGAAATCTGTATGTTCTTGTATGAAACTAATAAAACTCTCAGCTCTTTCTCTCCAAAGGAGCCTTCTTGGTATTTGCACAGTTTCAGCCCAAAAGTGTTTGGTAAGTAAGCAATAAATTGACTAGTCCAAATCAGCTTGCTCTTTTGCTAATTTGTTGGCAGAAATGCTCAAGTAAAAGAGTTTAGTTTTCCATTTGGAGGTGAATTACAAATGCAAACCACGCATGAAGGGCCCTCAAGGGAAAGGACGGCCTGCATTTTCACCAAGTTTGAACGGTCTTCGTCGAGGTATTTAAAACTAGAGAGAAAAGAGAAGCCCACCGGATGTAGAATTTACAGTTTCAGTAACAATTGAGATTGTTGTTGCATGTCTTCAAGTCATTTTGGACATACAGCAACCTTGTCATGGGGTTTTCTTGGCAGGATTTGTTCAGAGGAGGCTTGCCTTTGCCTTCCTCTGAGGCTGAGAGAGTGTGACTTGCCCAAGGTCAGCCAGGGTTTCCATGGCCAAACAAGGACACAAACTTTGGTCTCTAAAACCATAGTCCAGTGCTCAAACCATTATGCCATGCTTGCTCTCAACAGCTGATATAATGGAAGTGTAATGAATTCACAGCAATGAAGGGGAAATATTCATAACTGACAAGGCAGCCTTGAATGAGGGGTGAAGTTGACTGAATATTAGGAGTTCTTGAAAACTATGTCATGCTCTTATTTCAGGTAAGGTGGTTTCCCCCCATAACATATATTGCAAAGTTGGATGCAGTTGTGGCGTTCAGTACATTCCAGGACGCTCCACCTTCTAGCAGTCCAAATGTTGTCCCCAGCGTGAGTAGGGCTGCATCTTAATTCACAACATCACCTCGCAATCTCACTTTGAAGTTGTCCGTCTGCCCCACGGAATTACTCGCCTCACCTCCTAGTGATGTCAGAGGAGAATAACAATTGGATTCCAGGTCTCTGAGATCAGGGTGACCTGAAATTATCCTTGCAGTGGCAACAGGAGATGACAATCTACCCAACTGAAATGAGCAAGCACTGAAGGAAAGCTACAGGCAAAGCCAATCCTTCTAGCTGAGGATCCCGTCCCTGCTCCGGCTGCGAAGCCTGCCCGCCATCTGCCATGAAAAGTGGCCACCTTTTGGGAATTGGGAAGTGGTGGCCCAATGTTTCCCTTTGACTGGGTTCGGTTTCCACCTTTGCTCTAATGGGCCTGGCTACATCTTGGCAGGAGCATCAGAGGGGAACCTGGACCTGCCAAATTGGTGAGAGAGGATTTGGTGGCGGAAGGTTGAATGCAGTTTAGTGGTGGATCAGGAGAGGGAGTCTAGGAGCGCGGAGCACCATGATTGAGGGGGTGGGGTTGCTGCCTTCGGCTGCTCCACCCTCACTTTGTGTCAGCACTCAGCAGGTAGAAAGTGTTGGCAGTCCCAAGGGAGGGAGGCAGAGAGCACAAGCTGCAAACCACAGGGCTTCTCTCTTTTTTGGCTTTCTCTTTTCCCTTCAAGGAACGGATCCAGCCTTGGTGGTTGTTTTTTCTCTTCTTCTGGAAAGAAACTCCCCCCCCCGCCAGCCTCTTTGCAGACCAAGTTCACTCCACCGCACAGATTCTTCTTCGTCCCTGCTGCTTTGAAGAAGGAGCGCCTTCTCTTCCTGAGCCTCGCAGTTTCAAGCAACTCCTTTGTCCTCCCGGGCTCTGATTTGCTGACTTGGATCGGTTCAGACTGTTCGGCTTGACTTCAGGAGGAGTTTTCAGAAAATGCTCCTGGATTCCTAGCAAGCTTTTTTTAGGTTGCTTTTTTGGAAGCTGGGTTTCAGCCACGCCTCAGCCACAAGCCTTCCGCCTAGAGTCAGTTTTTCCTTTGGATCCAGACTGAGGAATTTCACATTTACCTGTATACAGTATTTTTTCCCCTTTTTGGTGATTCTCCCACTCCCACCCTTTTCCCCACCCTGAAATCTATAAGATTCAGCGCATGTTTGGGTCGATTGTGGTAATAGCCTTTTTTTGTTCAGAATTTGTAGTAAAGTTTCCAGCTGTTACTTATTCCCTGTGGATTCGTAAAGGCAGACTACATACCAGGTTTGCATGTGGCTTTAAACTTCATTTTCCCTCTTTTCTTTCCTTGACCAAACAAACACTTTTGCTAATTGATGTCTATGATTCCTCTTCGGTTACAAAGATTTCCTGTGAAGCATATTTTTTTTTTATTGTTTCAGATGCCTTCATATCTGTTCTCACTTGTGCATGTCTAAAAGCGGATATATTAATTCCGAGGTTTGCACAGGAATGGAATAAAACACACACACACACACACACACACACACACACACACGTGTCTAGTTGAGTAGCTTTTCCTGTTTGGGGCCTTTTTAAACTTTGGATCATTGAAAAGCATCTGAGAAATGTGTTTTTTTCCTTATATGAATTTTGGGAGCTGCAGACAAGATGCCATCTATATTGAAAAGGACAAATCAATGAAGATCCCAACCTAGAAAATTTATTTTAACATTCATCACCTGGGTGAAAAGGAGTCAGTGCTGGAGATGCACAAGGATAAGTAAAGAAAGAAAGAAAGAAAGAAAGAAAGAAAGAAAGAAAGAAAGAAAGAAAGAAGAAGAAGTTAATGACAATTTAACAGGAGGGAAAGTAGGTTTAATGTTCTAATTTTTAAATGGAAGCCCAGTAGACAAGCGAGGTGAAAGGAGTTAGCCTTACCGGAGGAGCAGCACATCAAAAAGGCCACTCGTGGGTCAGAAGTCAGCAAGGGCTGCTAAGGCCATCTGATAGCAGGTTGTTTGGCCCTCTTTGCTATTCTTGGATATAAGAGCCTACAAGGACTGGAGAAGCCCAGACTGTCTTCGATGGGGAGCTGTGTCTCTCTCAAGCCGGCTCCAACAGTTTTCCCAGGAGGACCCCAGAAGTCTTCGCCCCCTGCGGCATGTACACCCCTTTTGGTTTTGCTCACACCGCCTGGATTCATCGGGAGAAGGGAGAAGACCTGATTTGGGGCGCTTGGCGTTCATCTTGGAGAGCCCGAGGCCCTGACCAGCACACACACGTGGCATGAAGAAACCCGTTGCGGCAGCGAAGGGGAAAGGAAGAGGAGCGGGGCGCCCAGTAGCTCTCCCCGCCTGCCGCACGCCCGTGCCCCACTGAGGGCTTTTAATCCTCAACAATTTTGCCTGCTGTTGGAACCTGCTGGCAGGGTTGAGGAGACATTCCTGAGCACTATGTGTGGCCAGAGCGCACTGCTGCAGCTGGGAGCATGAGTGCTGGCCCCCAGCTACAGCTGGCAGTCCTCTGGCCTTGGCTATTCATGGCTACGCTGCAGGTACGGCTCGGCTACCCGGGACTGGCTCTGGCGGCGGTGGCGGCCATGGAAGCCGAGCGGTCTCTGGCCCAGAAGGCCATCATCCGGGTGATCCCGTTCAAGCTGGAGCCCCTCACGCTGGAAGGCGTCTTCGCGGGGGTCGCGGAGGTCACCCCGGCAGAAGGGAAGCTGCTACAGGTAAGCGGGCTTTTCTTCTCTCCTAACCGCACTGTCCAGAAAGGCCTGACGCTTGCTGAAACCGTGGTCATTCTGTCATGTAACGAGAAAGATGTTGAGTGCTGTGGCTTTACTGTATCTTTTTCTAAGAGTGTGTGTCTATGCTGCCTTTAAAAAAAAAGTATGGTCTGAAATTTGAGTCGGGAGGTGTCGTAAATGGATCATAACCTTGTTCTTTCTGTGACTGAAGTAAGAAGGGGCAGAACACTGAAGGCTTTCTCTGTTCGATTATTTGTCATGGTTTCCCCCTACTGCCCATTGCGTCCACAAATCCCTTTCCCTCTCAAAAGGAACCCGTCTAGACTTCCAAACACAAGTGATCTACCCCTGGCTTTCCCCAAAGAGCCGTGTTCCAAAGGGACGGCCAAGCATCCTCTCCTCTTGAATTCCCAGGATGAGTCAGAACCTTTAGCCCCAGGTTCTCCCTTGCTGGGATCGTGAGGAACGGAGGGGCTCCGTGGGGTCCAGAAGGGAAGAGCCGATGCTCCACGTCCTCCTCCGTCGTTTGTGGAGTTCCGTCTGTTTGGATGAAAGTGCAGCTGCCGGCCTGGCTTCGTGTGCCGTCTTGCCTCGCAACCTGTGACTCACCTGGCAGGGTCCTCACATGACTCAGGTCATTGTTCTCGAGCGGAGTCGCACAAAGCCCCAGCCCAGGCCATATTTTATCCAATTGCGTTCAGAGCGCCCTATGGGGTTGTGTATTGCCAATGGTGGGAGCACCTGCATGGTGACATTGAAATAAACCATAATTTAGATCAGCGTGTTTGCACTTGGGAGCTCCTTTGGAGAGAGAGAATCTTCCAGTTTTATTGAGGCCTGGCCATTTCTCTCTGGGTGCATCCACACTATACGATTATATAGCACCTTGCTAACACTTTTAAGGGCCACAGCTCTGTTGTTTGATGAGGAACTTAAGAATTCTCTCCATAGGATGGAACAAAAGCAGATAAAGAGCTATTGCATGGTGCAGGCCAAGGGGCTGAGGTGTGGGAATTGTTGTTTGCAAATGGCAACTTGCAGAGGAACACGAGAAAGAGTGTGTATCTTTTGCTGGGCTTCTTGGGAAAACTTTTTTTGAACAGTGACAGTGAGGAAGTGGACGCCATGGACTTTGAGGGTCTTATCCTCTGGGAGGGATCAGAGGTCATCGGCAGGACACCTGGTGGGCAAGCCAAAGGTCACAGATTAAATCTCCCGCATCTCCAGTTCAAAGGTCTTCAGGTAAGCAGAGCGGAGACCCACTTTGCCGATAGAGACTTGGAGAGCTGTGTGGCGGGGTTGAGAATTCAGGGTCGCCCCAGGCCTGGAGTGTCCAGAGTCAAAATCTGAGACCTTGAGACAGCCGCTGGTCACGATCAACAAAGCCTTAGGAGTTATGTACCAATTGCAGTCACTCACCCTGAATGGGGAGCCAGGATGTAATGAATTCTTCACCTACCCTATTTGCTTCCAGCCAGAATGTGGATGCAGAGCAGGCCGGAGGGTGAGCCCTGGCACATCAGTTAGGAAGGAAGCCCACTAAATGGATGCTTAAACACCCCTGGAGTGTCTTTGCAAGCTGCAGCATGCAGTCAATGAATTCTTGGAAACTGTTGCATGCTGCTGCTCTCCCTAAATGAGCTGTAGATTTGTACCCCATCCTTTCTCTTGCCTGGAGCAGAGTCCCCCCAAAACTGGAGAATTTCCACCCTTGTCTCCTGCCCAGAGATGACCCATGAAAACAGGTCCCAGCCCTAAGTCTTCAGCTAATGAGACTAGATAGTTAGGGAGACAGGTAGAAAATTTTCCTGTCTACATGGCCCAGCTACCTGACTCTGCAGAAGGCGGCTTCGTAGGAACCTGTGTGCTTTTTTGGAGACAGCTCCATGGCTCATCGGTTGGGCACTTACAGAGAGAATACAGTGAGTCTTGGGCCATCATCCGAGATAAGACTGCAGGTAGTGAAGAAGGGCATGATCTTTTCCAGTTGACCCAAATAACTTGAAAGAACAAAGGGCTTCATGGATTGTGTGTTTTGATGACACCATCCAGAGTGTTTTCTTTTCACTGCCTAAAAAGCCTAAAGGAACCCAGTCCCATCTTATCTTGGAAGCTAAGCAGGGCCAGCGCTGGTTAGGAGAGCAAGGACAGGGCCATCCAGGCCTCCCTAGGAAGGGACTTCCAAAGTGTGGGAGCAGCCACAGAGAAGGCCCCATCTCCCTTGTTCCCAACAAACGGGCCTGGGAAGGGGGTGGGACAGAGAGAAGGCCCTCTCCAGAAGATCTCAGAGCAATAATGAGCTCATAAATGTATATAAGTCCATGGTGGCATCCAGAGAAAAATCACTCTGGTGCGTGCCAAGTGCCAAGATGCAAGCGGCCCCTCAGCTCGCATCACTGATGGCTCCCATATCCATGGGAATGGGCAAATCTGCTCTGGGCTTTAGTCATAACTTTAAAGGAGCTCTCCAAGGCATTTGAGCTGATGGGGGGAAAGGCCTCCACACTTTGGACATCTCCTTTAAAACTGAGATGCAAACTCATCCAAGGATTTACCTCCCAACCCACCACTAAGACGGTAGCCATCAAGTATCACTCCTTCATGGGAACGCTACCTGTTGAGCCTTTGGACCCGGGAGGGATTCTTGGAGGAACAGCAGAACCCGACTCAACATCTGGGGCTTCAAAAAGCCCAGTCGCACCTCCTCTTTTCATTCTAACGACAGATCCATGCAGGCATTGGGGCCACAGTTGCTGTGCCATACATGTAGCCAACTCCTCTCTGTCCTTCTCCTTTTTTTCCTTCTTCCTCCTCCTCTCCCTCCTCCTCTCCCTCATTTTCCTTCTCTCCTTCTTCCAAAGATATGCAGTTATGCCTCCCTTAATCTCCTCCTCCTCTTCTTCCTCCCCGGTCCATCTTTTTCTTCCTGTTCTTCTTCCTCAGGCTCTCCTCCTCTTCTTCCTTTTCTTCCTTCATCTTTTCCTTCCTTTGCTTCTTCTTCAACCTCTTTCCCTCTTCCTTTGCCCCCCCTTCATCTTTTCCTTTCTCTTCTTCCTTGCCCTCACCTCTTCCTCCTCCCCTCCCTCCTCTCCTTCCCCAATCCTTCCTTCTCCTCCTTCCTTTTCCATCAAGGGTGATCCTGAGGCATCTTATCACTTTCCCCAGCAGATGCTTAAAGCGGCTCCCAGGAGCCAAGAGCTCTGGGACAGGTGGATTTATAACAGCAATCATAAAGGCTGTTAAAAAAGATTCTGAGAAAACAAGAACTATAGATACGGATTTGCATATCAGCTACTGGGGTGGAGAAAACAGCCTGGGAAGGGCTGGTGAAAATGGAGTTTTGCACCTGTTCCCAAAGGCCATCAAAGAGGAACAACCCCTCTGCCTTTACCAGGACATCCTTCAACCACAGGCCAGGATTTGGGGGAGACTGCCTTTGTTGGCTTCCAACAGCTGATCTTTGTGTTAGGCACAGCTGTAACTTGAGCTGGTCCTCCTTTGGTGAGCTCAAACAGGAGGGGAATTTGCGTAAGAAAGGAGTGGGGAAAGGTGCAGACATATGGGCTTAGTCTGGGTCATCTGAAGCACCGTATCTCCCTATCGGAGTCCGCCCCTGCTTTGAGATATTCTGGGGAGGCTCTTCTCTCTGTCCCACCAACGTCATAGGAGACAGGGCTTCCTCCGTGACTGTTCCAAGTTCTCAAATTCCCTTCCTAGAGCGGCTGGACTGGAGGAGAGGGTGGAGTCTTGCCCTTCCCAGTTGGCCAGGCAAAATCAAACTGCTGCAGCCTCTCCCAGCTTCTCTTCTTCATTTATATACCTTTGGCCATCTTGAGAACCCACTGATGTTTCTCGGTCACACATGTCCTGGTGAAATGTTGGAGGGTATAAAGTACCCAAACTCCCTGTTGCAACAGCTCTGCTGGCTTCCAGTCTGTGGGCACAATTCAAAGTGCTACGGGGAAGATCTATCAAGGTACAAGGTACCTGACAGACTGTATTTCCGCATGTGGACTTGCCCATGTCTTGACATCTTTTGCGGAGGCCCCTCTCAGAGCCTTTTTGGTAGCTGCTCTGTAACTCCCTTACCAGAGAGGTTACACTGACACACACCTTGATAACCAGTGTAGTGTAACAGTTTGAAGGTTGGACTATAGGACTCCAGGTAGACCAGGGTTCAAATCCCCACTCAGCCAGGGGAACTCAATGGGTGACCACTAACACCATGCTTCACACACTAATATTTCATGAGAACTGGGCTACAACATTTTGCGCTCCTGAAATTCCAGACCTATCTTCAAGGGCAGCTCCACGGAAAGCACTTTGCAGTAATCCAGCTGAGAAATTCATACCATGTCGCACTGAGCTGTCAGAGGGAAAAGGTGTTGGCTCTTTCAGGATAGTATTTCCTTGCTGACACACAGTGGGAAAGAGCCATAAACTAGCATCCTCATGCTTAGCGGGAATGAAATGCCTTTGGTGCCTTAAGAAGCCTTGTGCCTATTTTTTCAGTGTTATGAGTTGCTCAGAAACATTCAGACTCCTGGGCTGTGGGGCGCAGTGAAAGAACATCAACAGTGTGGCAGATCTTTTGTGTGTTTGGGGAGATAAAAATGGACAGATGGCTTGATCCCAAATTCTGGGAGTTGTAGTCCAAAAAAGGGACTTCTCTAGGTTCTGCGCTGAACCGGGTAGAAGAGGAGCAGAGAATGATAATGTTTGCATCTCCTCATACCAGGCTGAGGAAAGCGGGGACTATTTGGAAGTCAATCAAATCTCCTTCCCACCTTTTAAATTATGTGCCCCAAATGCATCCAAGGGGAAGTAGGTGGAAGTTTCTCCACATTCCTGCCCCCATGGGACATTTTAGGTATTTTTCCTCTTACAAAATATCCTCTCTGTTGTAATTGCTGCATTGGAACAGGACCGCGGTTCATTAAATGCACACTCGACCACTGTCCCAATTTGGCAGGAACGGTCCTGATTAATCCTCTATCATTCCACTTTTTCGGCTGCTTTTAAAAGTTTTTCTCTCTTCCTCCCACTTTCCCTCTTCATCCTTAGCTTCCTTCCATTGCTGCAAACTGAGTTCAAAGTGCAATAGGAGTTTGCATTGATTTAACTCAGCAGGGAGAGAGAGAGAGAGAGAGAGAGAGAGAGAGAAGGGGGCAGAGTCTTGACTATCCCAGTTGGCTCAGGCAAAAGCAAACTCCTGGAGCCTCTCCTAGCTTGCGCATTCTCCCTCGTGAACAACTTTTGCCATCTTGACCCCCCTTTGATGTTGCTTGGCCATGCAAGTCCCCGTTTTTGTCTCTGAAAATGTTGGAGGGTATGCCTTACAGGGCTGTTGTGGGAATAAAGTATAGAAGAGGAAACCTCTTTACTCAGCCACGCTGGTCTTGGTTTAAATCTGCGAAACGCTGGAGGACATCCAAAGGCTACTATCAAGTCAATTTGTCCCGAATTGACCACCAGCATTGTTGCTTTGGACCTTGCTGTCCCCTGTTGAGAAAGAGCGTGAAACTTTATATACAGATCAACATTCCTTGGCTTTGTCCCCAACCATGAAGGAAGTTGGATCTCCATGACTCTGCTCTTGAATTTAAGAAGAATTTCCAGACAGGGTAACACCTAGCTTTCTTCTGGGCAAGAGATACTCTTTGCTTATTTTCACCTTGTAAAAAAAAAATCTCAGTGGCTACTGGTTAGGAGGAGAGGGCCCCAGATCTCAGGTCCTGACCTGGACCATCTCCTCTAATTCTCATAGGGAGCTGGGAAGAGTCTCAGGGCGAGAGCGCTGTCTTAGAAATTTAGACTTGATTTTTTCCCCCATTTTGAAGGTACATTCTGTGCAACATGGTGGATGCTTGAGGGATCACAATTAATAACCTCTCAAGGGTTTACCCTTTGTAATCCTTATCCTTTGTAATCCATTCGCATCCTTATAACATCACTAGGTGCCTCCTCCCATGACATCACAAGGGGGGCATTCCTTGGTTTCAGGTTTTGGCCCCAAAATCTCAAAATTTGGGGGTAGTCCTGACCTAGCAACCCTTGTCAGGGTGGCTTCTTCTCACCCCTAGTACCCAGAAGCGGGATGCTACTGTGTTCTGGGGGCACATGAGATGGAGGTTACAGTTGTACCCAAGTCCTACATGAGGGACCCCACCCTATGTTATTTTGTTGTCAAAGGGAATTAGAGAAAAATAAGCTGGTGGGGTTGTTATCTGTTAAAAACAATTGGTCCATCTGCCCCAAAATTGGGATTTACTTTTTAGCAATTAGCCAACTTTCTTAATGGCGCTAGCTGAAGCCTGTGCAACTCCTTCTAAGGTGTTTCCAACAGTTTCGCCACCCCATGGCTTCCTTTTGTATGTTTTAAACCTTACAGGTAAGCTTAGCAGGGCAGTTGGCGCTCCACGTTTGCTGGGTTTAGGGGAACAGGACCCTCGTAAAAGTGGGAAAATTGCAAATATCAAAAAATGTGTGCGTGTGTGTCTGTGGGAAGGGGACTGAGGCATGGAGAGCGGGCACGCAGGTTTCTAGTCCTCATGGTTGTGAAGATATTCTTAGAAACCCTGCAGACATCTCAGGAATAAGACTTGCAGTAGTTTGGAGCAGAGGTCGGAACAGTGCCTTGCAAAGCTCCTGTGAGTAATGGAAGGATAGGTTGTTCAAAAGGGTGCCAACCTTCCTCATTATGTGTTCATAGAGGGGAGTAATATTTTTTTTCCATGCCCCAGGTGGAAGAAGGGAGGACGGGATCTTCAAAGTCGAGGGGAGGAACCTTCCGTGAGTGGGTGCAGTCGTGGCTGATTTGCTGTAGAAAATGGAAGTGTTTCCTGCCTTGTCATTTGAAAGAGCTCCTCAGATGCTCCCTTGTCATGGGAGCTGGTGTTCCAACGGGGCCTGATAAGATCACTCATAATTGGCTTTACGTTTCTTCACTCACGGAAAAAAAAAGGGATCAGTTGATGCATCCCAGCAGTTCCGTGACTGGTTCAGCGTGACAAACAGCCATCCAAAATCTGCCGGTCAGATGGTGGAAACCAAGAACTGGCAGCATGGTAAATAGAGCCCAGGCCTAGAAATAATAGCTGCCCCCCATGCACCCCGATAAAATCTGGGTGAGGAAGACTCCATGTTCTGGACATGAGGATGAACTTCTCCAGGGGCTGAATGCAGACCCTAAAAAACATGGTTGGAGGACAGGATGAGACTTAGTAGGACTTGAGTATGCATAAGAGGTTCACCAACATGAAGGCTGCCGGTTCTCTCGGCCTCGCTGCCTTGAGTCTCCCACTTCCATAGGTCATCCACAGGCAGGAGAAAAGGATGCAAATTCACCAGTTCTGGAGTGGGCTTAGCTCCAGGCAAGAGGAAAGGGCTATCTGCTCACCTGGCAGAGCAGCAGCACATTACAATTTGCGAGTTTTGACTGGCTCGTTGCTGCAACTTGCAAAGGCTGTCCAGGAGGATCTAGGTACAGTCGGCCCTCCACGTTCGTGGGCTCAGCCTTCGAGGATTTGGTTGTTCGTGGGTCATTTATTTATTTATTTTAAAGAAATTCTTACTACGTTTGCCCCGTCATGGAAAAAAAAATATTCTCTCTATGAATCTCTAGGTCCTCCAATGGAACTCTTATCGTCCACCCAGTGCAAGGCAGTGGCGGCTGGGTCCTTGCCAGGTCTGTGGGGCATTGAATCCACTCCACCTCTTAGCGTGAACTTCAAAGGAGCTCTCCAAGGTACTGAGCCTATCTAGCAGGTAGAGTTCCACACCTGGGATAGGTCCTATAAAAAGTGGACTTTGAAAGAGAGTGGATTTGTTCACTGCACTGACAGAATCACAAATCTGGAGATGACCCCTGTTATTAATATTAATATTACTACAGTCTACATTTGCTAGGGTTAGGGGCACAGAACCCTGCAAAAGTGCATTGGAGCAGCGCCCTCGGCCTGATGTGTCCAGAGTTCAATCCCTAATTGGCCAGGAAGTCATGTGAGTGAGCTTTGAGCCAGTTACTTTTCCTCCCTCTCCCCATTTGACCTACCTTGCAGGGCTGTTGTGAGGATAATAATGGGGAGGGGAACCACAGAGGTCTGCTTTGAGCCAATTGGAGGAAACATAATACAGCCAGCCGTCCAAGTTCACTACAGTTAGGGACGCAGGACCCCTGCAAAAGTGGAAGATCCACAAACATCAAAATGTGTGTGCACGTGGGTGTGGGAAGGGGGCCATGGCAGGGTGGGGAAAACAGGCACCCGGGGTTGAAACCAGGTCAGGGAAAGGAGAGGGCAAGGGGGTGGGATGGCATGGTGGCCCTAGACTTCATTTCTCTCTCCCATCTGTTTCCTTGGGTGTGTTTGTGGGGGCATCAGGAAAGGGTATGTGATGCTGAGAAATTGGGCTGTGAGCCCTCCTTAGCTGGCCAGCCAGTGGCTGGTGGAGGAGAAAGAAGACCACAGGTGGGTTTTTTAAAGGGCTGCGTGGCCTGATCAGAGCCACCGGGAAGAACAGTTCCTCCAAAAAGGAACTCCTTAGGTGGGGGTCCGGGTGTTGGGCAAACTCCCAAACAATCAAATCCATGAAACCCAGAAATGCAGAAGGCCGATAGTGAAATTATCTTCATCAGTATTGTTTTAATTTATGTCCTGCTTTTTCCACAATAAATGGGACTCGAGGCAGCTTGCCCCTTTCTCAAAAACAGTACCAACTGAGAATGATACCAAAGCATCAATAAAAAGAGTCAACGGAAGTTATTTTAAAACCAAACCATCGGTCAAGTTAAGAGCATTAAAATCCATAAAAAGACCATGTTTTGAAAAGCGACAAAACAGCAGAGCACTAAAAGCCCAACCCAGTCAACTCCTAAAAGCCTGATGGAAGAGAAAGGCTTCTGTTGGAGGAAGGAGGGCCAAGAGGGAGCAACCCTGGCCTCCCCAGGAAGGGATATCCAAAGTCTGGGAACAATCACCAAGGAGGCCCCGTCTCCCATGGTCCCACCAAATGAACCTGAGAAGGTGGTAGGACAGAGAAGTTCTTAGATCTGTAATGCGCCATCCTATTAAACCTGCTCCACCTGTCCAGAAATCCAGTGCTAAGTCTCGCTGGAAGATGGACATCCAACTTCTGTTTTAAAAAATAAGGAACCGCCAGCCGCTGCTCACACAAAGTTACATGTGAGAAGGTGTTCAGAGTCAGAAAACCCACGAGGCAACAGTTGTGCAAGGCAGAGAGTCAGCATGGGGTGAAAAATGAGTAGGATGCTGTGTGCAAACAAAGGACAGGGAGTCTCCAATAATCCAAGTCTCTCTTGAAAAACCCCAAAGAGTTTAAGCTCCCACAATCGAGAAGAGTAGCCTAGAATGTGAAACTTTCTTTTTGGGTCAAAACTCAACAAGGTCATGCTTTTTCATGAGTCAGTGGAAATGTGGAGCCGTTCATGCCTTGCAAGAGTCTTTGCCCAACCAAGCTTCTGCCCTCCAAGGTTTCACTGATGACAATGAGATTGTTTGTGGCCGAGCAACATCATCAAGATGGCAAAAGTTATTCATGAGGGAGAACAGACAAGCTAGGAGTGGCTGCAGCAGTTTGCTTTGGCCTGAACCAACTGGGAAGGGCACGACTCTGTCCTCTCCACACCATCCTTAACCGAGCGGAATGCAAACTGCTTTGGCACTTTAAACTCAGTTTGCAGCAATTGAAGTCAGCTGAGGACAAAAGGGGAAAGCAGGAAGAGGAGAACGAGACTGGGACATTTTAAAAGCCACCGAAAAAGTGGGACAATGGGATAAATCGGGACGCTGCCTAACAAATCAGGACAGTTGGATGCTTTGTCGTTCTAAAAGCATTTTAACTGCTTTTCATCTGTCTTCTTTTCAACCTGTAAAGTTGTTTAGTGCTTTTTTCAGCTCCCAACCACTTTTTTACTCTTTCCATGGTTTTAAATCAACCACGTGGGCTTTTTTGTATGCCGCCCTGAGATCTGTAGATAGAGGTTGTTGTGGCGGTGGTGTGCATTTCAAGTTGTTTCCAGCTTACAATAACCCCAAGGTGATTTTCACGGGAATTTTCTTGGCAAGATTTAGTCAGGGGTGGCTTGGGCCATTTCTGCACTAGACCGGTATAGTGCTATTATTCCACTTTCAACATCCTATGGAATCCTGGGGTTTGCAGTTTAGGGAGGGGCCTTTGAGAGTGGCCTTTGAGGCCCCTCCCTAAACTGCAAACCCCAGGATTCCATAGGATGTTGAAAGTGGAATAATAGCACTATAACAGTCTACTGCAGAAATGGTCTGTCCCTCCAGACAAAAATCAGGATGCAAATATTTTAATAAGTAAATACATTTATAAGTTCTTGTTTGCCAACTGCTTTCACCCTGCTGAGAGACGGCAATCTCACAGCCGTCTGGATGTTCCTGGACTGCAGCTCCCAGTAGTCCCTAGCCCTGGTGGGGGAAGCTGGGAGTTGCAGTCCCGAGACATTTTTGGATCCCCATTCCTCTGGGATACCTTGATGCCTCTAGACCTGTGTGTGAGGATCAAGAGTGGGCATCTCAGTTTCTTTGCATTTCAAAGGCCTCCGACCTGTACTTTGTGCCTCAAAGCCTACTTACTGGTTAATAATTATCCAAAACCCGCGGTCAGGAAATGCACTCGGTGGACAAGGGACATTAGACAGACCCATTAAAAAGTTTATGGGCTGTGTTGGGTTCCAGGGCATGTAGAGGAGGGCTTGGAAGCAGGGAGGCATTTAGAAAAAGAGTGGGTCAAATGACATATCAGTGCCAGGGAAGGCCGGGGCCTCGTCTGTATCTGGTTTTACAGGGTGGGGAAGTTTGGAGAGTTTAAAACAGCACAGCTGAGGTGTGCAAAATTACCAAAGCAGAACTGCCTCTTTCTTCCAACGTGCCTTATTTTCCCCTTCCCACATTTCGCAGGCGGAAAACAGGATCCCTGTGGCCAGGTCACATCAATGTGTGTGTGGCTAAGGCCTTTTCTGCACTGCACTGTCATAGTGCTATTATTCCACGTTCAACTACCTGTGGAATTCTGGGATCTGTAGTTTCCTGAGGCCAAAGAGCTCTCTGGCTGAGACTTCTAAAGGCCCCTCCCTCAACTGCAGCCCCCAGGATTCCACAAGAGGAAGTGGAATCATAGCACTGTAACAGTACGGTGCGGAAATGGCCTCCAATGGCAAAAGCGAGGAATGAGGGCGACCACACAAGCTAGGAGAGGCTGCAGAAGTCTGCTTTTGCCCAAACCTCCAGGGAAGGGCAAGATTTTTCTCCTGAGTTAATGGAATATAAACTGCTTTTACACTTTGAACTCAGTTTTTGCAGCAACTGAAGTCAGCTGAGGACAAGAGAGGAAAGCGGGAGGAGGAGAGAAAGAAACGGGATATTTAAAAGCAGCTGAAAAAGTGGGATGACAGAGGATTAATGCCAAATTGGGACAGTTGGAGGGAGTTGGAGGGAGTGCCGCCAGGCAACTCCAGTTGGAGGGAGTTTCTCAGGCAATAGACTGGGCGCTGTGGGAGGCAGTTTTTTTGGGGAAAAAACGGTATGGTTTTTAAATGGCTGTTTAATTCAATGGTGTTTTAATGGCACCGTCTGTTTTAACTGTTTCATCGGCCCGTTTGTCCCAATAAGAATAGGTTTAATGAACCAGGGGAAATTACACAAGTATTGACCGGCTAAGTTGTTGTTTGCCACCACGTCATAGAATTATGGAATGACAGAGCTGGATGAAGCCCCAAGGTGCCATCCAGTTCAACCCCAATCTGTCATTCAGGAAGACACTATCCAAGCACTCCCTGTGACCGATGGCCACTCAGCCTCTGTTTAAAAACCTCCAAGGAAGGAAGAGACTCCACCACACTCCATGGAGGCAGCAGCGTAGAAAGAAGTTGGCAGCGTAAATGTTTGCAAACTAGTAACTCCTTCACTCCCGGCATCTGATGAAGCAGAAGTCTATGAAATCTTCTGCTACCAACTTCTTTTTGTCAGTTAGTCTCAAAGAGGCTACCAAGTCCCTCTGCACCCTACTCCATCTTGTTTTTGATGTTTTCATTTATATTGTAAGCTGCTTTGAATCCCATCTGGACATAAGCAGGACATAAATCTAATAAAGAAATAAATTTGGCCCGATGCTGGATCGGAGGCCAAACGCAGCCCAGCGTAGAAGGGACGAGGTTACAGAACCGAGAGCCAAAGCCAAGCAGCGTCTGCAAAGAGATATGTATCCAATTTGTGTTTTCCAAGAAGAGAATAAGGAAAACGTACTTCCTAATCCCGTCCTCGTTTAGAAAGCAAGCCAAAGAATTCGAAACTCCAAATCCCGAGGAGCTTGAGCCGCCTCCTGAACCTGAGCAAAGGAGCATTTTTCAAAAGGAGCGCACCGCCGCAAGGGCGTGCAGGGGCATGCGCTGATATTCCTCACATTTTTTCCCCTTCTTCCCCCTAACAATTATTTCTTTTTTCTTTCTTTAAAAAGACAACAACACCCAAACCCACACACACTTACACACACACATAGGGCCTTCCAAGTTGGCTTTTTTCTCTCGCGTCATCTTTTGAAGTATCCCACAAAGGTGCCTCCGGTCCCAAGCTCAGAACATGTTTGGGATCGCAGGATGGAGGGAAGGAGGAAGGGAGAGAGGGAAGGAGGGGGCTGGAAGGAAGGGGGAGAGACGCCCCAGTTGACGGCGAGGGCTGCGTGAGTGTGTGACTCAGTGGGGTGGGCAAAATGGGAACATGGTTCCGCCCCTCCCCATGAAATGGTCCTTTGGCCCCCAAATTTCTAACATTTCTAGCACTGCATTAACTTAAACCGCACTATACTGTTATATCTCCGTGATTCCACTTTAGCTGCCATGGAAAGCATCCTATGGAATTTACTACAGCTTAGTGCGGTCAAGTCCCGGGAGTCAGTTGGAACTGGTGGACAGAGCGGAGTCAGCTCCGACTTTGCAAAATAGATTGTTGTAATGAGGACTAGCCTCATGCCTGACGAAAAACAAAAAAATTGACCATGCATTACTTTGTACCTTAAATTTGTTACATGAGTTGAGGTTAATATGGCACACCAATTAGCTTTCTGCAGATGTGCACTTAACATAGTGTGTTTTTTGGATACGAAAAGCAAGTGCTGTTGTGGAAGCTGCTGCATCGCAGAGACCAAGAAGATCTTGCTTGGCATTTGCAGAGGGTTTGGGATGATATACAAAGAGCACAGCCAGCAAGAATCAGCTATGCTGTGCCTCTCCGATTATGCCCTACATCTGTCCACAGACCACTCTCTTGACCTCTCTCCTGGTCGTCTTGGTTGTCTAAGAGGATCAACATGCATTTCATCCTAGGCCAGTCAGGACTGGCCACCTGGATGGGAAATAGATATTGCACAACCCGGCAGCTGTGGGGGAACACGGGCTTGTTCCCCGCGTTCCTTCCTCCTGAAGGATTTCTCTTTGTGTTCTCCGGAGGCCCATGTTCTCAGTCAGGAACTCGTTGGGACTTGGTTCTCCTCCAAAAGCGCATCCTCTGGAACAAGTTGAAGGTGTCAAGGGCCTGGATTGCACGCAGGGTGCCTCTCCTTCAAGGCCGGTTAAACATCTTTGGGGATTAAGGTCACAGTCTATCTGGGCGGAGGCTGAGTTCTGGCAGACTGCGGTTACGGCTACCAGTGAGCTTGAAAGACTTCGCAGCCTTGATTAGATCAATACAGGGGAAGGAAAGAGATAGAAGCTGCAGATAGAAGTTTTATAGGGAACCTCCATCTTCAGGAGCAGTCTACCTCTGGATGTCGGACACCCGAGGAGAAAAAGACTGCATAATACCATTGTCTTTCTGCTTTCAGAGCTATCTGGTTAACCTGTTGCAAGCAATGGACACCAGATGCCATGCTTGGAAGCATTCCTCTTGTTTTGAACTCCAACTTCTAGAATCTTTTAGGCAGCAGGGGGATTGTGGGAACTGGAGTCCCCGAACCCCTGCTCAAATGAGAGTGATATTTCCAAGCTTTGCTTTCTGACACTCTAAGGTAGCCTTTGAAGGGGTCTATGTATCTGTGCACGTGTATCTTTCCAAGTTGCCTGTCGACTTATGGCAACCCCACGATTTATTTTGCATGGGGCTTCCTAAGGTGAGGAATCCTCAGAAAAGGTTTTGCCAGTTCTCCCTCTGAAATAAAGCCTATAGCACCAGGTGTTTGTTGGTGGTCTCCCATCCAAGGACTAACCAGGGCTGGCCCTGCTTAGTGTCCAAGTACAGACAGGATCTGGGTCCCCGAGGGTAACCCTTGTAGACCAGCACCTAAATCGGTTCCGGACTGAGACTTTGAGACCTCTTTCATTCTCCCCCCACCCCACAAACCCTGGCTTCTCCTGGGTGTGCGACGTGGTTGTTGCTGCTGCTGCGGCTGCTGCTGCGGCCAGGAGCTTCTCCGCCTTCCTTCCTTCGCCAGGGCTTGAGCAGGAGAGACACATTCCAACCCTTCGTTTGCCTATAAAACGATTTCTTTTGTCGGTGGGAAATTTTTGCAGGGTGTGATCACCAAGGCAAAATAAAAGGGCTCCTTTGAAGTGCGGGCGAGTTACTTAGCAAGCCCCTGGGGGTGAGAATCGGATTCCTCCCTCTCCTGAGCCGGGCAGGCCTGTCTGTACAAGCCGGAGAAGCTGGAGGAGCGAGCAAATGGCTCTCAGCAATGCAGCAGGCAGGAGACGGAGGCTCCCAGGGTTTCCAGAGAGAGGAGGAGGAGGAGGAGGAGGAGGAAGGCTCGGTGCAGCAACACACCTGTGTGGGATTGACGCTGCACGCTCACCTGGCCTGTCTGAGCCCCCCTTTGGCCCCTCTTGGGGTGCAAAGTTGTTGTTTTATTTGCAAGAACAGCCACACTGTCTCCCACATCAGTCGCCAGGGCACATTTCTCAGATGAAAACCAGGAAACGCGTGGCCAAAGAAGACCAGAGTATGGAGGTCCAAGGCTGCGGCCATTTGCTTTGGCCAGAGCCCACAGAGAAGGGCAAGACTCAGCCCCGTCTCTCCTCTCCTGCTCAGTCAACTGGGCACAAATTCCTTTGGCC
This sequence comes from Iguana delicatissima, assembly GCA_948472985.1. NCBI lineage: Eukaryota > Metazoa > Chordata > Lepidosauria > Squamata > Iguanidae > Iguana > Iguana delicatissima. The sequence goes on along the minus strand of CAOKZL010000359.1, from coordinate 10,231 downwards.
CCTTGAACTCATAGAATCGTAGAGCCAGAAGAGACCCCAAGGGCCACCGAGTCCAACCCCCTTCTGACCTGCGGGAAGACACCATCCAAGCATTCCCGACAGATGGCCATCTAACCTCAAAGAAGAAGGCTCCAACACACTCAGTCTGCAGCAGTTGAAGCCAAGGATGAAGGGGGAAAGTGGGAGGAGGAGGGAAGAACCAGGACATTTTAAAAGCAGCTGGAAAAGGGGGACGGCAGAGGATTAATTGGGACAGTTGAAGGGGATGCAGATTTGACAGCAAAGCCAGAGGCAAGTTGGGAAGAGAATTACTTCTCCTCTCCGCAAGGAGAAGAGAAGATGAATGGTGCCATGGCACCTTCCAGGGCATTATGAGAAATCTCAAGGCGTATTGTTGCATCTGATAAGGAACGGTGTTTATATGGGCGCATGGACCACTTGACAGTGAGGTTCCCCTCTGCTCTCTTTCACTGATGGTTTTTCGAGAGGATCTTTCCTTGCTCTTTCTTTGTTCTTTCCTTGGGGAGATTTGTGCCGCTGACATTTGGGACTTTGGATTGGAGGGCGCTTGGGGTTCCCTCTCAGCTCTATAATTTCCAGGAGACTGGGTCTCCCACCCAAAGTTTAGTCTTAAAAAGGGAGGAAGGAGCTGGAACTCCAACATCTATGTTGGCCTGAGCACATTTTTTTAATAGAAAATAATCTCTAAACTGTTAGAAAAAGAGACGAGTGTAGGTCTGAGACATTTTGTTGAGATGCCATAAGGCACACACAGCCTCCACTAGCTATCATGGGGCCTGATCCACCAGGACATTCTTTTGTGTGTTGTTGAAATGTCCAGCAAAGAGAGGGCAGCTGGGCTTTCATTTTGTGGCAGATTTAGGCTCTGAAGCTGAATTTGGCAGGTTCCCAGCTTGGCACGTGTTCAAGCATTCACCATTTCCACCACCTCTGACCCAGAGAGTGGAAAGCCATTTAAAAAAAACACAAAACAGTAATCTGTTCCTGTTACCTCAGTGTAACCCCTTCTGAACTTGGGCAAGTCACACTCTCTCAGCCTCAGAGGGAGGCAAAGGCAAACCCTCTCTGAACACATCTTTCCAAGACAACCTTGTGATAGGTTCACCTTAGGGTCGCCACAACTCTAAAACAACTTGAAGGCACACCACAACGACACATTATTTTCTTCCTGTTTGTTACATGACTGGCTGCTTTATTACCCCTCTTGCTACCAAGAAAAAAGGGTGTCCTGGCACAATTAGCTATGTCGATTGTGGCACGTTCCTTCCGAGCTCTCCCCTCCGAGCTCGCCGTGTTGAACGGCCACGGGGATTCCCCCTCTGTTCCACCAGCAGATTAACCCGTACCACTTGGGGCTGGGTGGATGCCCCTTTTTCCCAGGCCTGGAGAGAGAAGAGTGAGGTTGAGTCTCTCCAGAGCCCAGTTGGGCCTCTTCCTCCGAGAGCGAGTGTGTGCCAACCTGTGGCTCCACCTTGAGCGTCGGCTTCTCTCTGAGGTGTGTTGGAAGGACTCCAGGCCAGGCATGGAAAAGGGTTGTTTAATAATATCTGATGGGCGGGTAAGAATTTGGGCTGGCGGCCAAGGTACACATCGCCTGTAATCGTTAACTCGGTCTGTAAACAGTTCAAACGGCACTGGAGAGGCCATCGGTTATTACATTAGCGGGCGGCCTTTTCATCTCGCCCGCTTGGGTCCCTGTTCCCTTTTCCCGCCGGCTGCTTCTACCAGGGCTGGACTCACAAGGCCTCGCAGGCAGGGCGTCGTGGGGCTGCAAGGGAGGCGGAGGTGGAGGAGGAGGAGGAGAAGGGCCCGGTCCGGCCTGGTTTGGCTCAGCTTCTCCGGGGCCGCACAAAGAAGCTCGCCTGCCAAGGGGCTGACCTTCAAACCTGCAGTGCCGGAACGAGGGGCGAAATCATGCGGGCCTTTGTGTTCTGCACCTGGTCGAAGTCCAGGATAAACAGGAGAAGGAGAGAGAGAGTGAGACAGGGAGCGAGAGACTAAGCGTTGCCCATGGGAAGCGTGGGTGCCCGTCTCTTGCTTTTTCGTGCAGGAAGGGATGGGCACAGGGCACAGCTCCACGGCGCCCAGGCTCCCTTGTGGAATCGTGGAGCAGTAAAGCTGCAAGTGTGGTGTAGGGCCAGCACATTTTCTCAGTGACAGAGGTGTTGCCCCAAAAAGGTGGGGGACCAGTACCCACGCCTCCTTGGAAAGGTGGCCTGCAAGAGTTGGGATACCTTATGGGATCTTTTCACCTTTGGATACTAGTAGTAGGACACCAGCTGGAAATCAAAAGGGACACCTTTACTGGGGGAAATTCATACTCATGCAAGTTATCAAACAGTCTCACAAACCACACAACAGTAGCGAAGGTAAAGGAGAGGAAGGTTGTATGGCAAGACTTCTGGGTGAAGTGGGTGATAGTTACCATTCCTGAAGCAGCAGAGAATCAAAGTGAGATGTCTCAGGCCATTTCCGCACTACACTTTGTATTGCTTCTTTCCTTTCCATGGGCCACCACTTTGAGTAGCACTGCTGTGGACTCCACATTTCACGGTGGATAACGAGGCACCCTGGTAGCGCCCCAGAAGTCCTTATTCCACGGAGGGAACCCCTGGAAATCAACCCACCCAACTATTTATATCAGAACCCCAGTGAACTTTCACAGAGGCATTCCATTTTGCCCGGTATCCCAGATGCTGTTTGGGGGCCTTTGCCCCCACCATTAATGGAGATCGCCCCGAAACCTCTGCCGTGCAAAGTTGTACTGCTGTCCCGACTCTGCCAGTCCTGCCCCCTGGTTTGCTCTGTGTCCCTTTCCTCTACCCCTCGCCTGCCTCCCGCCCGTTTATAGAAGCCAAGAGGATGTTTGTTCTCTGCCGTTCAAGATAGGAGAGAAAAGACCTAATTGTCTGGCTGTGGGGTTATCGGCTGTTCAAAAGGATCCCTCGGCAGCTGCAGGGAACGGAGCGGCCCAGCTGGGCCATTACCGTGTTCTTGCACACCCAGTGTGGACAGAACTGAATTGAACCCAGAGTAGAGCCACAGGCCTGCTGGATACTGGGATTTGGTAGGTAGGTTTCTTTCTTTCTTTCTTTCTTTTTTTTTGAAGTCCTATTTATCAATTTTAATACAAATTCACACCACCTAAAAAAAAAAAGAAAGAAAAATTGTACATAGACAATATACCTGTTTAATTCATTTAAATTAAACTAAAGTATGACTAAGAAAAACAAAAACACATTAGTAAAACAGTAGACTATTCCCAGATATGCAATCACACTACTTTAAGTAACTGAAACACAAAAGAACGCAGACGCCCCCCATGAAAAACTGCAATGAAAAGTAAAGACCAATTCATAGAAGGTGTCTTATTACCGTATGTTTAAATTCAAATTCCTATAGTTATTTATCACAGAGTGTTACATCATCTGGTTTTATTTTTGCTCAAAAAAAATTATAAAGAGTCCAGGGAATCTCTTCTTCTGGGGCACGCATGCTGGATTTTATTTTTTTTTACTTTATTCTGTTTTTTAAATGGTGTTAGACTTTTAACTTCATTGGCATTTTAACAGTTTATTGTGTTTTCACTATTTCTTAAAAAAATATCAGAGCTGTATTTAAGGTTTGGCTTAGAGCATGCACAGACGCACACACATACTCCCCAGCTGGTGCCTTCCATGTCTGTGGGGCATTGAATCCATTCCGGGTTTTGACTAGCATCAAAGTTGCTCTTCAAGGTGCCGGATGCATTTCGAAATGAGGCTCAGCACCTTGGAGAGCAACTTTAAAGCTAGCTAAAGCTTGGATTGAAACCTGGAGTAGATTCACTGTTCCCCTGACTTTGGGTGGATGGAGGGATGAATGGTCTGACTGTTTATTTCTTTGTTTAGTCTTTATTTTTTCCATTTACATGTGCTGCCACTTCTTCTGGTACATCCAAGGCAAGGAATATGATTGTATCTCTCCTTCTTCCCCACTTTATCCTCACAACAACGACCCTCTGAGGTAGCATAGGCTGAGAAAAAGAGACAGAGATTATTGGGTCTGATTCAAGAGAACCATCCCATCCCACCTCCCAAAAAGAGGGAGCTAGCCAGAATGCTTTCTCAATGATGGAGGATTTATCCACACTGTAGAGTTCGATCCCACTTTGACCACCATATCTTTACCCAAAGCAACCCTGGGATTTCTAGTTTGAAGAATTTAGAATCCTCTGATAGATAATGGCACTGCTGGAGTTCACGGTAGTGGGGTAGTGTAGTGATTCCCAACTTGTGGGCCTTCACAATACTGCTGGATTTCAGCTCCCAGCATCCTCCCCCAGCGGACATGACCAGGGATTCTGAGAGCTGAAGTCCAACAACGTCTGGAGGGCCAAAGGTTGAGAACGGCTGCACCAGAGCTCCGAAGCAGACAGTCCCCTTCTGCAAACTATAAATACCAAGATCCTGAAGGTTCAAACTGCTAGAAACTGTGCTGTTCCAATACCCTCTGTGTGGCGGAGAGTCCATTTGATGCAAACACACTAGAAGCCCCCCTTGGTTCTCTAGCCAGGGTTGGTCCATGACTGTGCTTTCCTTCTTCCTCCCTTTGCTGGCCTAAGGTACCAGCCGAGGGGCCCTTAGGATCAAGTTGCAAGAACAGGGGTGCTCAGTCATAAAAACCAAACCAAAAACACCCCAGTTTCCGTGCAAGTGACGCTGAAATGTGGCCCTGCTCCTCCGTGAATCAGGGTTGCAAATGAGTGTCAGATTGTGGAAAGAGTGAATCAGGATGGTCTCGCGAATGGGCAGAAAGTTCATTCTTATTTGCGGCCAGGATTTATGGGGGCCATAAAGTGGATTTACTTCCGTTCAGCTTCTACGATCTCATATCACTCGGGCAAAGCGGCACCGGGGAATTTCTTCTTGAGAATTGGACTTTCCCTCTCTGCCAATTTTTTCCTCCCTAGAAGACAGCAGGGCCTCGGGTCTGGTTCCTAATTTATTCTGCCTTTGTTTGGCTCACTGACTTTCTCATCCGAAAGTTGAGCCAAGTCAAAGCCAAGATTTTGACCCTCAAGTCCAGGGCAAGGAGATTGGTTTAGGTTCCTCGGCATGGTCAGACCACCCGAAAGTCCATCCATAACTTTTGCCTGTTGATTTGCCACGGGGTCCAGAAGTAAACTGGGCAGGAGAAAAGAGCCAGTATGTTCCTTGGACACTCTCACCAAGATTTTTCAAAATGTTGGAACATGCAAAGCCTGAAAAGTTACATTTTAACAGTAATTTGCTCCTGTTAGCAGTGTTTGAAAAGCAGCCCACTGTCATGTTGTTGTGTGCCTTCAAATCATTTTCAACTTACGGCAACCCTAAGACAACCCTGTCAAGGGATTTTCTGGGGCTGAGAGCATGTGACATACCCAAGGCCACCCACTGGGTTTCCGAAACTGAGCAAGAAATCGAACCCTGGCCTCCAGGGTCGTAGTCTAACGCTCCGACCACTACAGCACGGTGTTTCTCTAAGTTACTTGCAGTGTAACTTGTTGAGCTCCTTGCTTTTCCATTACTTTTTATTACTGATAAGAGGATACACAGAACTCCTGACCCCCTCCAAGTTAAAAGCCAGGCTAACATCCCTCTAAAAATACCCTGAGAAACGAACTTTTGAAAGTAATTATCGTTGCTTCTAATGCCAGCAAAGTGACTTTACCGTTGCGTGTCTTATTTTTGAAATGCAACTTCGTTACATCCTTTGGTACCCCAAAACCAACTTGTCATGCATTACACTGTTTCTTAACTAGTTACATTTCAGTTACTTAAAAGTTACATGGGAAAGATTACAAAAAATAACTAAAACCGGGAATGTAAAGTGTTGGAAATGTGATGAAAAGACAGGGTCCTTTTTCCGTATGTGGTGGACTTGCAGGATAGCAAAGAAATTTTGGAAGGGGACACATGGTGAAATCCAAAGAATTTGTAACCTGGATTTTGAAATGAAACTGAAGTTTTACTTGTTAAATATGTTAGGGCAACAAAGGGAGATAAATATTATTATATTTAATAACTACAGCAAGTTTGACCTATGCACAACATTGGAAAGAAAGGAAATATATTGATATAGAAGAATGGAAGCTTAAAGTTCTGGATATGGTTGAGATAGAAAAATTAGCATTTTCATTGAAGAACAAACCTACCAAGAACTTTGAAAGGGAATGGAAAGGAGTTTTAGATTGGATAAAAATATAAATGTATAAGAAATGAAGAAAGAAATGATGTAATTATAATGTAGTTGTTCTTTTCTTTACTAAGGGTAAATTATGTGTGTATGGAAATAATGGAAATAAGCAGATTCAACTGGAAAATGTAAGCTTGGAAGCAGGGAGAGAGGATTTTTTATTTTTGGAACTAAATTCTCAGTAAAAATATTTCAAAAAAAAAAGTTACACAGAAATAACTCATTACTTCCATCTGCTGCGTGAGACTCACCTGCTTTTTGAAGCTCCCTTATGAATCTGACCAGCCATGACTGTAGTTTGCACAAGCATACACTGGAAATTTTCTCCCAGTTAGACCATTTCCGCACTATACTGTTATAGTGCTATTATTCCAACTTCAACATGCTGTGGAATTCTGGGGTTTGTAGTTTCCTGAAGCCAAAGAGCTCTCTGGATGAGAATTCCAAATGCCCCTCCCTAAAATTGCAAATCCCAGGATTCCATAGGAGGTTGAAAGTGGGATAATAGCACTGTAACAGGCTAGTGCGAAATGGCCTTTCTCTCAGTGGTGTTGTCAGATTCCTTTATTCCTTCCCATCCACTCTAGTTTTTGATGTGAGTCTAGCATGCCATTGTCTCTACAAAAATAAGTGTTTTCAATGCACGACCCACTGAGCAGAGAGTCCACTGTACAGCTGAACTGCAACAGACATCTACCCGAAGGCGGCAAAGCTCCGGCAGAAGTCCTTGGCATTGCGGGTTCAGTTGCCTGCAGAGTGTTGCAGCGTGGCCTAACCCGCAGCGCGGAGCTGCCTCCCGGCCTTGACTCCCTTTGCTTTCCCTCCGCAGTTCCACCCCCTCTCCCTGTGCAACACCAGCGAGGACGAGCAGACCGTCCCCGGATTCGTCTCCATCGTCAAACTGGAACGACCTGAGCGGGATCTCCGCCCCTGCCTCTCCTTGGCCAACAAGGTAAGGCCGGCTTGGCAGATCGTTTTTCCACCTACTTTTTTTTGGGGAGGGGGACACCTTTCTGGCCAAACGATTGTGATCAGCAATTAAGCTCTCAAAAGGACATGTTTGCATCCCAGTGTGGGTGAGACATGTGCTGACACCTAAGCACGAATGCACGCAGGACTGGCCCAAGAGGTTGTGCTGCCTGAGGCCAAGGACAAGATGGTTCTCTTCCCATTCCAGGTCAGTTGGAGAAGAAGAATCACAGAACCACAGAACTGTAGATTCCCAAGGCCCATCTGGTCCAACCCCCATGTGTGCCATGCACGAATACACATCAAAGCATTCCTGATAGACGGCCACCCAGCCTCTGTTTAAAAGCCTCCAAAGAAGGAGACTCCACCCCACTCCTAGGCAGTGCGCTCCACTGTTGAACTGTTCTTACCGTCAGGCAACTCTTCCTAATGTTTAGATGGGTTCTCTTCTCCTGAAGTTCAAAGCCATTGCTCCGTGTCCTAGACTCTGGAGCAGCAGGAAACAAGCTTGCCCGTTCCTCCCTAGGCCATCCCTCAGAGGAGGTTTGCTCTGAGGGAGGGTGATAGAATTGCCTTCTGTTTCCTGGCTTTGGAGTGGGAACATAAATTCTTTTTCGTTGGACCACAAACGTTTTCTGGTCTCCACCAGGGACTGTGGGTTTCTTGGATGGATAATAGATCTGCTCACAGGTACCTGAGGCTGGAGTGATGCTATGTCAGTTTTATTTTATTTTTTGAGAAATAGTCTTCTTAATGTGCTGCAAAAAGAGAGGAGCAAGGTCTTTGGGCGGGGAAGGAGGAGAGAGGAGTTTGGGAGATCAAAGGAAGGCGTAAATTAGCCCGGCTGAGTCTTGCAACTTGGCTGAGTTCCTTCCAAAAATTCCAACTGGGCCGGCACTTTATGATGAGCCAACTCAGGTCTTTGCCTGGCTGCCCTTCTCTGCTTGCCTGAACCGGCAGCGTCTCCCATGAAATTAAGTGGTCATTTCCCTTTGAAACGTCTTTGTGTTTGATCCTATGGGCAGGAGATAGGAGGCTGTGTTAAGTCTCTGCTTGTGTGCACTTACACAACTCGAGTGGCTTTTTTTTCTCCCTTCCCTTTCAGACCTTGCAAGACCTGAGCCGCTACAGTTTGCTTAATCACAGATTGCTGGGGAGGTCAGATCTCAGGTCTTGCAAGGCGATGCTGCAGGATGGGGGGGATACAGAAATGCATCTCTTGCTGAATTTTAGTTTTTAAATGGAAAAGGGCATGCTGAGTGTGAGAACCAGCATGGAGTTGTGGTTTGGGCACGGGACTACGACCCTGGAGACAGAGGCCATTTCTACACTAGACTGTTACAGTGCTATCATTCCACTTCCAACATCCTCTGGAAACCTGGGGCTTGCAGTTTAGCGAGGGGCCTCAAAGGCCTACTTTGCAAGCCCCAGGATTCCATAGGATGTTGGAAGTGGAATAATAGCACCGCAAGAGTCTAGTGCAGAAATGGCCAAGGTTTGCCTTAGGAGATAGGTTTGCCTTAGGGTCACCATCAGTCAGAAACAACTTGAAGACACACAACTAATAACAACCATAATTTAGCACAAGGGTCTAAATAACCTAAAGGCACCAGATTCTGTCTGATCTTGGAAGCTAAGCAGGGTCAGCCCTGGTTAGTCCTTGGATAGGAGACCGCCAATGAATACCAGGTTTACCATATTTAGAGGAAGGAACTGGAAAAAACACCTCTTGAACATTTCTTGCCTGAGGAAACCCTATGAAATTCATGGGAGTGCCATAAATCCACAGGCAATTTGAAGGCACAGGAACCCAGAGGTGTCATTACCCTAAGGCAGTGGTTCTCAACCTATGGGTCCCCAGATGTTTGTGGACTTCAGTTCCCAGAAGCCCTGAGCATTGACCATAGTGGCTGGGGCTTCTGGGAGCTGAAGTCCACAAACATCTGGGGACCCACAGGTTGAGAACCACTGCCCTAAGGGCACTAGATCCTGTGTGATCTTGGACACTAAGCAGGGCCAGCCTTGGTGAGATTGTGGATGGGAGGCCACCAACACATCGCAAGTCCTGCATGTTGCATTTTAGAGAAAGGAACTGAAAAAGCTGCCTCTTGAGTTTTCCTTGCCAAAGAACACCCTATGAAATTCGTGGGGTTGCCGTAAGTCAACAAGCAACTTGGAGGCACAGACACACAAAAGACAGAAATGACTTGAAGGCCCACAACAGTGACAACAAAAGGGAAGAGATAATCCTAGGGGATTTTTTAGAAAAACAGAAGGCCAGGCTACCTGGTCCTGAAGGCCACTTTCTGGCCAAAAGTCAAAAGGCCCTCTCTTTCTTTGCATGGACCGAGTCTTCCTCTTGAGAAAGTAAGCCTGGAACAGGAGCAAGAGAGAGAGAGAGAGAGAGAGAAGGGCTGGTGGTGGCGGCACCTTTGATCCGCACAGCTGGGAATCTCTGCCCCTGACCTCTGACCCCTCCCTCCCCGCCAGATGCACACCCCTGGCGCTCCAGGCGGTCTTGGTAATTGCTGCTGCTTTGCGGAGGAGCAAGGAGGATCCCAGCGGATACCTGCTCCCACACGCTGCTCCCCAAGGACGCCCAGATCAAAGGCAGCGGTGGAGAGCTGGCTCCAACCCTGTGTTTTGCTCACCAAACTTCCTCTCCTCTTCCTTCCTTCTGCACCCAGGCAGGAGCTTAACCGCTTCTCTGCCAAAACCATCCACCCTGATTTTTCTTCCTATCTATCTATCTATCTATCTATCCATCTATCTATCTATCCATCCATCTATCTCCATAGCTACCAGTATCCAGCCAGCAAACGATCCTTTTTGGGGGTTTTGGCAAAGAAATCTCTTGTGCCAGTTGTGGGCTAGGAAGTGTGTAAGGACCAGTCGAAGTGGCTTGGGCCTTGATAGTCCTCAGGGGCAATGGGATGGGGGGAGCCTTTCCGAGTCCTTCCACCCCAAGGACCAGATTCAGTTTCAAAAGAAGCAAGAGCCACATTCCAGTGGCACTGAAGCCCCA